>CM076574.1:789421942-790652003 GCA_034641835.2 Pinus albicaulis
TAGATAACCCTTAGAGATTTGGGAAAATGTTTTTTGTGAAGTGGTATGATCAGGATAACGGGCACTTAAGGATCCTTTGATCCAGAAAATGGAAGTAGAAGGCAGGGGTCAAACGGGAGAAAGATAAATTAAGGGTTCCTTGCACCAGAAATCAGAAGAAAACATTAAAATGGCAACTAAATAAAGACAGGGAGCACTTGACTAATCCTGTAGTAATACTCCTAGTTACACATTTAGATAGAACAAACATAAAATTAATTGCATGAAACTCAGAAAAGGAAACAATGACAAGAAGGAAGTACTTCACTCATGAACTTATCATAGGGGTCCTGAATTAAGATGCCAGTCAGCTTGTCCAGTCTGCTACTTTGAATTCAAACACACAGCGCCTCCAATGTCCAGCAAAAATTTCTATAGTAAGTACAAAAAATTTATTCCACATCAAAATACTTCAAAGAGTGAAGTATTTATACAAATTCTAAACTAGAATATCTTGAAAAAAATTCAAGATTGGTTTACAAATATCTCCAACTGTTTTACATAAATATAACTTAAGTAAAGGACACTCAAAACTAATGCATATATTTGGCACTATTTTTTATGAATAGGTGATTACAAAGAGGAGAATTCGAATTTGATCTCAACTCTTAGTTGATGATGAGGCATCCAAGTCACTAACTGTTTCCTTTCTTTGTGCATTCTGCAAACTTGGGGTCCAATAATACCTTTGTATTTCTCAATCCTGAATAGACATGTAAAAAGTGAAAGAGTTTATTGTAGATGAATATGTTGGTGAGATAAAACTCTCTCAGTTTCCTAAATTTCTGCTCCAGATATTCACAATAGGCTCTGCAAAAAGATGTGTAAAACAGAGTTTTAGAGAGTCTAAAAAATAGGTTGTAAAGATGTGCATGTATCTTTCATTCTGCAATACCTGTGCACAAAGTGAGATAGGTTTTTGTATATGGCTTTCTTAGGAACACAAACCTTCTTCATTTTTGTAAGATGTATTCCTGATTGGCCACAATATTCTCTGAAAAATGATGACTTAACAGGAATTTTCTACAAAAGGTTCTTTCTAATATTGTTTAATATTTCCCAACCCATAATGGCTGTTAGAAAAGTGAGAGAGGTTTTTGTAGTTGGACATCTTAAGAACATAAACCTCCTTCAGTTTTTCAAAATTAATCTTTGATTGGTCACAATAGTTTCTGCAAAACAATGACTTAAACAGGAAATTTCTACAAAAATGTTCCTTCTTGTTATGTTTTCATCTTTTAACCTTTTTGTTCTTTTAACTGGTTTTACTTTCACTTTGGATAAAGTTCATTGTTGTTGGTGAAATTATTTTCATCTCTATTAACCATTGTTGTCTTTGTTTTTACTTTTACTGTTTCACCTTGACTGCTCTGTAACTTTGTTTTAACTTTCACTCTGACTTTTACCTGATACACTTTAAATCTGATGCTCTTTGACTATTCTGTTTCACTCTCATTGTGAATTCTGATTTCACTTTTACCATTCACTGTGCACATTTCATCATTCTGATCTCTCTCTAACTTGATTTTATTCTTTCTTTGTATACAAACTGTTTGTTGAATGAAGCTTTTGAATTAAAATCTGAGAATTTGGAGCAAACAATTTTGTCAACTAGTATTGAAACTATTGGCCCGATCTCTTATTCTGATAATAACCTGAAAAAATCAAACAATTTGTTAATGAAACAGAGGTCTGAAAGGAGGTGATTGAAGGCTTTTGAAATACCTGTGGAATGAGATCTATCTGTGGAGGTTTAACTCTATTTTTTAGACATTTTTGGGCTACTTCTGCAAGATTAGGCTGTTTGCAGGAGTTTTTATATTAAACAGAGAGAAAACTGAGCAATTTAGGCTAAGGATGGCTTCTTTTGGGCTTTTTGCTTAATTTGGTTTATCTAAGGATGTAAAACTGGCCTAAAACAAAAAACAAGGGTTTTTTGAGTAGGTTTTGATTGAAAAAGGGATTTTTAGGATATATTCAGAAATTTTTAACCCTTTAGGTCTTTGAATTTGATCTTTAAACTTCGAAAACTGGAAATTTTCTTTAGAAAGGTTCACAGTAAGAAACAGGGTTTCCTGGAAAAATTAGCTAGGGTTTGGCCTCTTTTTGGTGTTTTTAGGCAATTTGGTTTGGTGAAATCTCTTAATTAAAGGTCTGGTTCTGTTACCGAAGGTCTAAAATTGAATTTACAGGCTTCAATTTGTCAAAAAATACCTTAAGATGTAGGTATTTGGCTTCATGAAGGTTTTGAGAGGACCTTGGTTGATTATGAGGTCTGGTCTGGCTTACTAGAGCAACGAAATAGCTTGGTCAATATTTAATGGTGGAATTGTGGTCGAATTCGTAACTTTTGGGCATAAGTTGAAAATCAGGGCTAAAAGGCTTTTACATAGTCAAGCGGAGCTATTCAAAGTTCATAACGCGAAAATAAACATAAAAATGGTGTAACAAAGGTTTTAACCCTTGATATTAATCATCGTAAATGTTTATTAAATGCAGGTCTCCTAAATGGCGGGAGCGGTTTCAGGTTTTGCAAGTGAAACCAAGCAGTGGTTATCACATGCATTTTGAATGGTAAGTGGTTTTCCATCAAACGAACGCGATCCAATAATATTTTAACACCTCACCGAGATAGAAATGGGCAATACAACCTATTTCGCGTCCGATTTACATTTGGGTGAGTGATTGGTTTATGACTGCGATATCTTATTAGAGCCGTTGGATCTTTTGATCAGGAGCAAAGGGTCGAGATCTTATTTGCAAGTTGCGGTTGAAAGAATAGTGGAACCGGGGTCTTTATTATGTGGGGTTGGTAGTTGAAAAGAAAAAACCTTTTATAAAATAAACATTGAATTAAAGGTGTTATATACATAAAAGGAGTTTATGTATATGGGCAAGCAGGTAAAACCTTTATAAAATATATCGTGGGTTTAAACAACATAAAACGTGAGGCTTTATATAGTATGGAAAATATGGATAGGTGCGGGGTTAATTTTTAATTGAAACAAACCTTAGTTAAATTTCAATAAAACTTTGGTTTATGAAATATGCGGGGAGAGATGAAAAACATTGTAAAGGGCGGACTTTGCATGGGCGCAGTTATTTTATTATATAGTATTAAACCTGTTGAATGATTTAATAACCATAGGGGGTGGGATATTTATTTAATATTAGTTTTAGACCAAAGGGAATTTTATTTGGGTTTTCTATTTAACATGTGGGTAATAACTTTGGTCTAAAATCTTTGTAATTGTGGGTTTTTTGGGGTATTTAGATATAGGGAATTGGATAAATAGGATAAGGTTTTATTTACGGATTTAATAACATAGGTTAAAATTTAATATGAAAGGGAGAATGGAATGCACACAAAATACACAATATGAGTAAGTAAAGTGAATAAGTAAATCAAAGCTTGTCTTTTCATCATTTCACCAATTTACTTAGGATAAAGCATTTTTGAGGGTTTTTGTATGTTTCTGAGTGAAGGAAGTTAATCCGATAGGGTTTTATGTTTCATTAAGTAAGAATGAGTCTTTACTTATGAAAATGAGTTAAAATGTATGAATAAGGGATAAATAATGATAAATGAGGATTTAACATAAGAATTTAACATTTTCAACTAACTAGTCATTGAGCCTTGGGTCCGGTCCCAACAGAAGTCAGAGAAATGCTCTGAGCCTGTTTGACTGATAGTCTAAAACACTAAATACTTACAGGGGATGGAAAATTAGTTATTTTTTGCCCGATGATGAATATTACATGCTTTTTCCCACTTCTTTCTACCTAACCAACATTACTCTAACATTTTTTCTTCCTTTTGGCAGGTGCATTTAAGCTTGCAAACTTGAAACATTTATTCTTTTGAAAGCATAAACTATCTAATTCTACCTTATTTCATCTGATGAGCTCCTCATTATTTTCTACCTAACTAATGATTTGTAAGGATTAAACTGTCTGACAAATATTTATTCACTATCTAAAACATGTAAATTGAAAACATGACAAGTTAAGATTAAATAGTTTAACTCATCATGGATTATGGCATTTACTGACACTCTGCCATAATCATTTATTTAACAGAAAAAGTAAAAAGTAGTGGCATTTGAACTTGCTCACTTTCATGTCTTATTTTCATCTTTTTCTTTTGGGGTCTATATTTTTTAAGTCCTTTGATCTTTCTTTTAGGACTTTTGCCCTCTTTTTGATTTATTATTATTATTATTATTATTATTTTCAAAATATGGGAAAACAACTTGCAGAAATAAAGGTATGTACATATTTACAAGACTATCAAAATTCAATTCAAAATTATGAATCCTATATTTATAGGACCCTAATAGCAGCTTCACATGGGGATGGCATCTCCTTGTGAGATGTCAAGAACACCGTCGACTAGTAGCCTGATCCTTTGAGCCAATCCAAAACATGCATTTGCTTTGTTATAAAATGTTTGTGACTGAAACTCTTGAACTGAATTTAGTCCTTTTTCTGCAAACTTAAATATGATCTGAAACTAAGAGAACATACTGCAATTCTCAAACCAAACTGATAGATCTTAAATATCTTTAGGACCTTCTCCTTGGCTTTAAATCTTAATGAATTATTTCAAAACTAACTGAAAACTTAATACTGAAAAAAATGCTCAGAGCTTTGAGCTTATTTTAATTCATCTACCTACTCTAATCGACTGTTAATTTTGTTAAATCAGGTAATACAAAAATTCCAATGAAGCCAGTCAAGTAGCTGTAGAAATGAATGGATAACTTGACTGCTTGTCATCAAACTTGGAAGTATAACTTGATCATGTGTCTTCATAATCAATGATATGATGTGAAATGGCAATTGCTGATATATTTGATCCTCATAGATAAAACATGTTTGTAGACTTGAGCTAAAAATAGTCTCCATATAATTTGCTATAGGATCATCAAAATCATAGTGTATGATTTGTGCTTCTAGGCCTTCAATGACTAGTTTCTCAGTTGTATTCTGAATATTAATCCCTAAAACCATTTCTTCAGTCTTGTGATTGAAAGAAAAATCATCCTCAAACTGCAAGTCAAAAGGTGGTACAATTTCTTCTTGCTTTGGAGAAGGAAGATTTTCCAAGAATTCTTTAGGATCTCAAAAATTATAGGACTATATTTAAGAATGTAAAACTTTAATTTCATTTTCATATTTTTCATAAACTATCTCAAGAACATATATTTTAAGTTTAGGAGAACATTTTCTTGATTTCAAAACAAGAAACACAGCTCTTAGAAAATATTTATCAAGCTGAAATTCTAATAACTCATCCCACAAACTAGCTAGTGATTGCTCTGTGAAGTTAGCTTGAATTTGGGGAAACTAATTATCATCAAACTGATCATACTTAGGCAGATCTTCAGAAGAAGGAATGTCATCAATTATATACATTAGATCAACAGATTGTTTTTCCATTAATCCTGATATATCTTGATTAGATTGATTGTGTTCTATTTGAAAGTCATCATTTTGCTTAATAGGAGTACTATCAAGCAATGGGCATTTTTGGTAAGGTAGAACAACATGAGCATCAACTTGTTCTTTTGTCTCTTCATGGATAAAAACTTTAGTGCATTCATCAACATTAGAATAAGTAGAAACAATTTCTTCATTATGTAAATATTTTGAGGATGGTTGCATGTTTAGAAGAAAATTGATTTCTTCTTCGGTGAGGCGGGGTGGGAATCTCTGAATTCCTAGATTTGAATAACAATTGTTTTTTCTCTTATGTAAAAATTGATCATAAGGTTGAATATTTTCTTTAACTCCATTCAAAACATTACATGAAACATCATTTGTTACTACAGAGGGGCTTTGTGGATCTTGATTCATTTCCTGATATATTTCATCTTTGTTTAACTCCCCTTGATTATTATGACATTTAACTTGAGAATGAAAGTTATGGACTTCTTCTAATAAATCTTCAGGATTCCAATTTCCAAAATCTTCATCAATATTTTTAAGGTAATGTATAAGATCTTTAGCTTGATCACAACAATTTTCAGCTAATGATAAAGATGGAAAATCTTATTTGTAATGCTCATAAAATACCTTGTGAAAAATATCTTAAAGAAATAAACTAGCAGGTTTGAGAGCTTCATACCATTCCCTTGTTGGTCCTTCTAAGGTTGCCATGAAAAGCTTCATGAGGCAATCCTCATGCCAATCACCCTTCAATCTCCATGACTGTATATGAAATTTAATGAGATGTAACAAAGGATCATGAATATTCTCATCTTGAAACATGGGCAGATTTTTACCCCAATTTACCTTTGGTAGTTTGTGTGGAAATCCAGGTATGTGATCTCTGCTCATGGGAGCATACCTGCATTTTATTCTTGGGTCATATTGTAAATTAGTCATAAATAAAGGCCACTGTATCTATACAACCAAGTTAGATACTTATATAAAATACAATATATATTGAAAAACTTTCTTAATGAGATAGAACTTAATGTCTTAGATTAAGATCCAAGTTGAAACCCTGATCTCTCCATATTGTTCTTTTAGGTTCATTCCTCCAGTGGAGTCTTGATTGTGAAATTGATGTGGAGTCGCCAGGTGGATGATTTTAACCTTTGTATGTCTGATCACTGTCCACCATCATAGAACAGATCTGAACCTGTAAAATATTTCTGAAGAAAAGGTTAGTCTTCCACAATATGGTCGCCAATATGTTATCACTCAGTAATTTCTCCAGGTTCAAGAGAGAACTCACTGAGGTAACCAAAAACCTACATCAAACTCTAGGATCTAGCCTTCCTAGGGTTTAGAGAGGGCTCTCTCTTTAAAATTTAACTTTGTTTTGATTTATAATATTAGGCTAGTTATGAAAGCACAATTTGGTTTTGGTTTAAAGGGTTTGGTGGGAAAAAATCACTTGGAGGTAAGATAGAGAGAAATCTATTTGTCCATTGGGCTATGGAGTCTAAATCAAGCTAGCAGCACTAGAAATCAAGGCCAAAAAGGTACAAATGTATTCAGGGCAAGATAGATAACCCTCAGAGATTTGGGAAAGTGTTTTTTGTGAAGTGGTATGATCGGGATAAAGGGAACTTAAGGATCCTTTGATACGGAAAATGGAAGTAGAAGGCAGGGGTCAAACGGGAGAAGGAGCAATTAAGGGTTCCTTGCAACGGAAATCAGAAGAAAACATTAAAATGGCAACTAGTTAAAGACAGGGAGCACTTGACTAATCCTGTAGTAACACTCCTAGCTACACATTTAGACAAAACAAACATAAAATGAATTGCATGAAACTTAGAAAAGGAAACAATGACAAGAAAGAAGTACTTCACTCATCAGCTTATCATATGGATCCTGAATTATGATGCCAGTCAACTTGTCCAGTCTGCTACTTTGAATTCAAACACACAACGCCTCCAATGTCTAGAAAATATGTCTATATTAAGTCCAGAAATTTTATTCCACACCAAAATACTTCAAAGAGTGAAGTATTTATACAAATTCTAAACTAGAATATCTTGAAAAAATATCAAGATTGGTTTACAAATATCTCCAACTGTTTTACATAAATAGAACTTAAGTAAAGGACACTAAAAAATATTGCATCTATTTTGCACTATTTTTTATGGATAGGTGATGACAAAGAGGAGAATTCGAATTTGATCTCAACTCTTAGTTGATGATGGGGCATCCAAGTCACTAACTGTTTCCTTTCTTTGTGCATTCTGCTCTAGCAATTCTACAAACTTGAGGTCCAATGATACCTTTGTATTTCTCAATCCGAAATAGATATGTAAAAAGTGAAATAGGTTATTGTATATGAATATGTTGGTGAGATAAATCTCTCTCATTTTCCTAAATTTCTGCTCCAGTTGTTCACAATAGGCTCTGTAAAAAGATGTGTAAAATAGAGTTTTAGAGAGTCTGAAAAATAGGCTGTAAAGATACGCATGTATCTTTCATTCTGTAATACCTGTGCACAAAGTGAGATAGGTTTTTCTAGATGGATCTCTTAGGAACACAAAATTCTTTCAGTTTTGTAAGATGTATTTCTGATTGGCCACAATATTCTCTAAAAAATGATGACTTAATAGGAATTTTCTGCAAAAAGTTCTTTCTAATATTGTTTAATATTTCCCAACCCATAATGGTTGTTAGAAAAGTGAGAGAGGTTTTTGTAGTTGGACATCTTAAGAACATAACGTCCCTTTATTTTTTCAAAATTCATCTTGGATTGGTCACAATAGTTTCTGCAAAACAATGACTTAAACAGGAAGTTTCTACAAAAATGTTCCTTCTTGTTATGTTTTCATCTTTTAACCTTTTTGTTCTTTTAACTGTTTTTACTTTCACTTTGGATAAAATTTATTGTTGTTGGTGAAATTATTTTCATCTCTCTTAACCATTACTGCCTTTTTTTTTACTTTTACTGTTTCACCTTGACTGCTTTGTAACTTTGTTTTAACTTTCACTCTGACTTTTACCTGATACACTTTAACTCTGATGCTCTTTGACTATTATGTTTCACTCTCATTGTGAATTCTGATTTCACTTTTACCATTCACTGTGCACATTTCATCATTCTGATCTCTCTCTGACTTGATTTTATTCTTTCTTTGTATACAAACTGTTTGTTGAATGAATCTTTTGAATTAAAATCTGAGAATTTGGAGCAAACAATTTTGTCAACTAGTATTGAAACTATTGGCCCAATTTCTTATTCTGATAATAACCTGCAAAAATCAAACAATTTGTTAATGAAACAGAGATCTGTAAGGAGGTGATTGAAGGCTTTTTAAAGACCTATGGAATGAGATCTGTCTAGGGAGGTTTAACTCTGTTTTTTAGACATTTTTGGGCTACTTCTGCAAGATTAGACTATTTGCAGGAGTTTTTATATTAAACAGAGAGAAAACTGAGCAATTTAGGCTAAGGATGTCTTATTTTGGGCTTTTTGCTCAATTTGGTTTATCTGAGGATGTAAAACTGGCCTAAAATAGAAAACAAGGGTTTTCTGAGTAGGTTTTGATTGAAAAAGGGATTTTTAGGATACATTCAGAAATTTTTAACCCTTTAGGTCTTTGAATTTGATCTTTAAACTTCGGAAACTGGAAATTTGGCTTCAAAAAGGTTCGCAGTAAGAAACAGGGTTTCCTGGAAAAATTGGCCAGGGTTTGGCCTCTTTTTGGTGTTTTTAGGCAATTTGGTTCGGTGAAATATCTTAATTAAAGGCCTGGTTCTATTACCAAAGGTTTAAAATTGAATTTACAGGCTTCAATTTGTCGGAAAATACCTCAAGATGCAGGTATTTGGCTTCATGAAGGTTTTGAGAGGACCTTGGTTGATTTTCAGGTCTGGTCCGGTTTACTGGAGCAATGAAATAGCTTGGTCAATATTTAATGGTCGAATTGTGGTCGAATTCGTAACTTTTGGGCATAAGTTGACAATAGGGGCTAAAAGGCTTTTACACAGTCAAGCAGAGATATTCAAAGTTCATAACGCGCAAATAAACATAAAAATGGTGTAACAAATGTTTTAACCGTTGATATTAATCATCATAAATGTTTATTAAATGCAGGTCTTGTCAATGGCGGGAGCAGTTTCAGGTTTTGCAAGTGAAACCAAGCAGTGGTTATCACATGCATTTT
Source organism: Pinus albicaulis (assembly GCA_034641835.2). Lineage (NCBI taxonomy): Eukaryota > Viridiplantae > Streptophyta > Pinopsida > Pinales > Pinaceae > Pinus > Pinus albicaulis. The sequence goes on from CM076574.1 coordinate 789,431,623, forward strand.
GAATGGTAAGTGGTTTTCCATCAAACGAACACGATCCAATAATATTTTAACACGTCACCGGGACAGAAATGGGCAATACAACCTATTTTGCGTCCAATTTTCATTTGGGTGAGCGATTGGTTTATGACTGCGATATCATATTACAGCTGTTGGATCTTTTGATCGGGAGCGAAGGGTCGAGATCTTATTTGCAAGTTGTGGTTGAAATAATAATGGGACCGAGGTCTTTATTATGTGGGGTTGGTGGTTGAAAAAGAAAAAACCTTTTATAAAATATACATTGAATTAAAGGTGTTATATACATAAAAGGAGTTTATGTAAATGGGCAGGCAGGTAAAACCTTTATAAAATATATCGTGGGTTTAAACAACATAAAACGTGAGGCTTTATATAGTATGGAAAATATGGATAGGTGCGGGGTTAATGTTTAATTGAAACAAACCTTACTTAAATTTCAATAAAACTTTGGTTTATGAAATATGCAGGGAGGGATGAAAAACATTGTAAAGGGCGGACATTGCATGGGCGCAGTTATTTTATTATATAGTATTAAACCTGTTGAATGATTTAATAACCATAGGGGGCGGAATATTTATTTAATATTAGTTTTAGACCAAAGGGCATTTTATTTGGGTTTTTTATTTAACATGTGGGTAATAACTTTGGTCTAAAATCTTTGTAATAGTGGGTTTTTTGGGGTATTTAGATATAGGGAATTGGATAAATAGGTTAAAAGTTATTATGAAAGAGAGAATGGAATGCACACAAAATACGCAATATGACTAAGTAAAGTGAATAAGTAAAGCAAAGCTTGTATTTTCATCATTTCACCAATTTACTTAGGATAAAGCATTTTTGAGGGTTTTTGTATGTTTCTGAGTGAAGGAAGTTAATCAGATAGGGTTTTATGTTTCATTAAGTAAGAATGAGTCTTTAATTATGAAAATGAGTTAAAATGTATGAATAAGGGATAAATAATTATAAATGAAGATTTAACATTTTCAACTAACCAGTCATCGAGCCTTGGGTTTGGTCTCAATAGAAGTAAGAGAAATGCTTTGAGCCTGTTTGACTGATAGTCTAAAACACTAAATACTTATAGGGGATGGGAAATCAGTGATTTTTTTCCTGATGATGAATATTACATTCTTTTTCCCACTTCTTTCTACCTACCCAACATTACTCTAACATTTTTTCTTCCTTTTGGTAGGTGCATTTAAGCTTGCAACCTTAAATCATTTATTCTTTTGAAAGCATAAACTATCTAATTCTACCTTATTTCATCCAAGGGCTCAGATTAAACTGTTGAGCTCCTCATTATTTTCTACCTAACTAATGATTTTTCAGGATTAAATTGTCTGACAAATATTTTTTCACTATCTAAAACATGGAAATTGAAAACATGACAAGTCAAGATTAAACAGTTTAACTCATCATGGATTATGGCATTTATTGACACTCTACCATAATAATTTATTTAACAGAAAAAGTAAAAAGTAGTGGCATTTGAACTTTCTCACTTTCATGTCTTATTTTCATCTTTTTCTTTTGGGGTCTATATTTTTTAAGTCCTTTGATCTTTCTTTTAGGACTTTTTACCCTCTTTTTGATTTATTATTATTATTTTTAAATATGGGAAAACAAATTGCAGAAAGCAAGGTATGTACATATTTACAAGACTATCAAAATTCAATTCAAAATTATGAATCCTATATTTATAGGACCCTAACAGTGCCAACAAGCTGTTGATCTGACGTGGAAGACAGTTGTGAACAACTCAGCGCCCTACGTCACTGCGAGGGCTCTCGAGGTACATGGGAAAATTTTGACTGGTGCTCCCGTAATGAATCTCCACCGTTCATATCTGTTGTCCTCGCGGTCAACTAAGTCAACTACGGAGGCACTCATTTTATTATCTTGTGTGTTTATTGTGCCTACAGGTTGGGCCTTTTGTTGAAAATTCAAACCATCAACGCTTTCCGCCCAAAAAATTGATCGATGTTTAAACATAAATGTGGAACCCACTTTCATAAAGTTTAAAGTGTTTAAAATTTTAACTTCAATACATCAACAAGAATGTTTTTTATGCTAAAGTATAAGAATTTTAATCCCTTAACATATTTTCAAAAATTTAATTTAATTTTTTTTATATACTTTCACAAATTGAAAATAAAAGGATATGCGAATGATCCACAACAAGACCTATGCATCTTACTTTGTTGGAATCAAAATAATATAAATCCTTGTAGGGTCTGGTAATGTGAAGTCCTAATTTTTCCATGACATATTTAGGAATTAAGTTATGTGAAGCATCTGAATCTAGCATGGCATTATGAAAAAAAAAATCATTAATATTTAGACTAACATAGAAGGGAGGCACACGTCCTTACTGAGGTTTAACATCTACTTCTGGGCCAAATAAAATTTTAGGTTGGTCATCATTCAAATTGATAATGTCTATGTTTTCCCCTACATTTATAGCTTTCATTACTTGAGATCTGTATATATTCTTGTTCATCAACTCTGTTAAAGGGAATTTTATTTTGAGCTTTGCCAACTCATTTTCAATGTTGAAGGATGCTTGACCTTTACTCATGTTTAGGAAATTAGATTTATCAAGAATAACTTTTGGAATCGACTCTTTTTGTTGACTAGTGGTCGGAATATCTGTCTGAGTTTTTTCTGAAGCAGCATCAACTATCTTTTTACCAAGATTTTATACTATTATTTTACATGAAGCTTCAATTGTTTTCTTAGCAGGGGTATTTGTGATTTTTTTAACAACAATATTAGAGTTTTTCTTAGCAGGAATATCAAAAGTTTTCTTGCTAGGGGTATCTGAGACTTTCTTACTCCTAATTTTTTAATGTCTATGGACTTCCATTATAGCATTCTCAAAACCCTATTTACAGTCATCTGATTCCTTAGAATTAAGTTATGTTTGAGAAAGCTGAAAAATTTCTTGTTCTTCTTGAGTAAGAAAAAATGTCTCATCATCATTTATTCCCATCAGGTTTATTTGGTTGTCTTCTACATCTTCCACTATTTCACCATCATCATCATCTTAATTTTCTTCGAAAGGAGGTCTAATTTTCTTGTCTGGTCCCCTTTGTTCCCTTTGTTTAATCTGTGGTGGATTTCTCCTAACATTTTGGTTTCAGTTCTGAGGACCAGGTTGATTTTCTCTTCGAGGAAGTCTATCTGTTAGATTGATTCTTTCCATCATTCTTTCTATTGTTATAACCAAAGAATCCATTTTAGCATCAACAGAATATTTTGATGGTTCCTCTTTCATTTTCACTCTCCTTTCTATCCTCATCCTATCTCTTTTAGCTAATAAATTGGCTTCTACACTCACTGCATCTCTTTTCATTTATTCTAAGGTTGCAGAGTTTCTCTCTCTTAGATGATAAGACATATCTGCCTCAAATCCATTAGGGAAATTTATTAAGGCTAAACCTTGAGTGGGTTTTTTGTTTACAAGAATTGCATTATAAACAATGTTGAATCTGATGCAATAATCTTGTACACTTTCCCCAGGTTCCCTCTTAATACTTTCATATTCTGGTAGGATTTGAAGAGGGTTGTTTTTAATTTCCCATCTATTAAGGAATGACTGATGAAATTCAGGGAGATCATTAATGCTAGCAAGGGGTAAGGATTTTAACCATTCCCTAACCTCTCCACTAAGACTTTGAGCAAATAACTTCATTTTAACATTTTCTTCAGCTACTTCTTCAATATCAAAACTAGCATTCATCCTATCTACATGTTGTTGAGCAATTATGGGTCCAGTTCCATCAAAATGGGGTATCCTAGTTTGATAGTTGTGTGGCATATTTTCCAAAGGACCATGAAGAACAAGTAGAGCATATATTGCTACCATGATGGGTATGTGAGGATGGATAATATGTGGATTGATTAAAGGTGGAGGTTGGATTAAAGGTGGAGGTAGAATTAAAGGTGGAGGTTGGGGTGAATATTGGGGTGATGATGGAGTTTGAGTTACCTGATGAGAAAATACAAGAGTGGTAGTGGAAACTATAGAAGGAGTGGGACTGGATGATCTTGGATGACCAGATTAAGATGTATTATATGAAAATGAAAAAGAACTTAAGGCTAAGAGTTTTGCAGACTGCTAGATGTATGCCTTGTGGATAGATAAGTCAAGGCCTTATACTAAATCCTGTAATTTATCAAATTCTTGAAGTACCTGAAGATTAGGATCAGGTTGATTTTGAGCAGAATGTACTTCAAATGAGTGACGTCGTAGGGTAGACTGATCTACCACAGTTTGGTCCACCCAATTCACTGAATTAGTCCTAAATAGGTTATGTTCAAAAGGAAAATCAAATTCAATTTCCTGTAAAGTGACAAAAACCTTTGGAAGAGAATCTTCCCTAGGGGGAGGACTGCTACTTCCTTGGCTCTTAGCTAAACTTCTCCTCCTTAATAGTTTTTTAGGGTCATCTACAATAGTGCCAAGCTTAGGATCTGAATGAGATCTAGTATAAGCTCTTTTTGGAGCCAGAGCTAAAAACTAAGACACACACACACACTATTATTTACATAAGTGAAAAGTAAACAATCTATGAAATATTCCTAAAATACACTTCTTTTAACCAGGGAAATAATTTCACTGAAAATTACAGTGTTTTCAATTTTTTCCCAATATGGTTGCCACTATGTTATCGTTCTATAATTTTTGAGACTGTGAGAGTAAACACAGAGGACAACATCAAAACCAATTTGGAAGTTGGGATTTAGCACTGCCAGGTTCAGAGAGGGATCTCTCTATAAAATTTAGTTATGTGTTATGTGAAATTTAGGCTAGTTATTACTCTGAAACTATTTGTTTTTTTGTGATTGATTGGATTGTTGGGTTGATTGAATTCTTATAATTCCATTGGGTTATGGAGTCTAAAATCTAATTGGATATGCATCAAACTTTAAAGGAGTTCCACAGGGAAAGCTAGGTTGCACTAGTTGGATCCTTTGGAATTTAAATGATATGAAACATAACAAAAGAAAGGTTGAGTAGAAACTAAGGAGAAATTAAGAATTCCTTAATTTGAATTCAGAAGAAAACATAGAAATTACTTACAGCCAGAATAGGGTGTGTATTTCAACAAATCCTATTCGTCATCGTTTCTATAATGAATTAAGCTTCCAAATAAATAACAGTGAAAGAAAACAATGAATTAAGACATGAACGAGAGAAAAGCATCACCAATTCGTACACATGAATCTAGTGGAGAATGTCCTTGTATTATTAATGAGTCCAGAAACTAGAAAATTACAATAACTTGGAGAAAATTATATTTAAAAATCAATCTGGAATACTTTTAAGTATGAAGTATTTATACAATAATTACAAAATGGATGTCTCAACAAAAAGTATGTATTTAAACATCTATTTATGTAGAGTAATAGGTTACGTGTACAACTGCGTGGAGAGGTGGTTTTGCTTTGGAGGAGTCTGTTGGTGAGATGGCGTGTTCTTGTGTTGTGTTGTTTATTGTGCTGGAAGATCTCATAACTGTATATGAATTACCCATCAGTCTAGTAATTCACACAACTTGTCCCATCTGTCTTCATCTGGAATGGTTAATTTGGTTACCTTCCTGTAAATCTCATCAACCTTAGTATACTTTGTGAATGTTGGCCTTACCACGAATATGTGATTTACCTCATGCTTGATAAAGAAACAATTTCCCATTGATTCTAGGAATGCTCTACTTGTCATGATGCCTTTGATATTAGCAAACTTGGAACTATCTCTGGCTACCTCCTTCATCTTTTTAATATAATCTTCATGAGTAATTAATTTATCATTAATTAAAAATAAACTAGGTAACCCTTTTTGATTTAAAGCTTCTATACTGGTGAAAAATCTATTTATTGCTATTTCCAGACGTTGACACTTTTCCTCCAATCGAGCAATAAGATTATTTTTAGTTAGAATCTTCTTTACCTCCAAAATTGTTTATGTCCTGTCATCAATTCCTAAATCACCCAACTCATACTTATTTTTTGAATTTAGGAACTTGATGACGTTTGTAGCTTTGGTAGGAGTGTCACCCAACTGTTCTTTGATTTCTGTAATGTCCTATGTTTCTTTCTTTATCAAGTCATTCTACTAAAAAATGATCTGGATACATGGCCATATTTAATTCATATAATTCAGAATATCTCTCCAAATTCTTTCCTTGGCTTGAGCCAAGGTCTGTCCAATAGCTGACTCTCTCTCTTGTAGCCTTTCTACCAGCCTCTAAAATTTTTGAGCTTCAGCCAAATGTGAAGCCTCACTCATGGTCTTTTGATCTTGTAGTGCTTTAACTTGTCCTTGCAATTTTTTAATTTCCTCGGTCTGAATTGACATGTTCTCCACAGCTTTTTTCAATTGCTCAACAACCTCTGTATATTATGTAGAAGGTGTAGTTCATGTTGTAGTTGTTGTGGTGGGGATTGTTGTGAGAGGTACAACATCTAGAGGAACCATGGACACTTTTGCACTCTTCTCTTTTTCCTGAATCATTTTCTCCAGCTCTGTCTCCATCTGTCTAATCTGATCATTTTTTTCCATGATTAAATTCATCGTGTCTCCTTTCTGAGTCTTTGATTCTTCAATGTCTTTTGTGAGAGGATCTTCAGTTGTTGTCAATTTTAGTTGTTTTCTCAATGTCGCAATTTCATCATTCTTCTTCTTAATGAATTCCTTTGCATCTTTTACATTTTGTGGATCATAGCCAATCTTCACAACCAAATCCTCCAAGGATTTGATCCTGGTATCCTTTACTAGAGAAGAAATTTTCTCCATCTTCAACTGAGACTGAATATTAGAAAGTGAAACCTGCAATTTAGAAACAGTCATAGTAGTATTGGTGAGAGTGGAACAGATCATTTCACCAGTTTTTTTATCCATCTCCATTGGTCAATGGGAAGTATATATTTAGTATCGAACTTAAAATCTGTCTTCTTATAATCTGCTACTGATTTAGGCTGTGGGATTTTAGCCTCAAGGAAGGCCATTTGCATCCTCCTTTTATCTGAATCAAAAACTGAAAGGAGTCTATTTTGTGAGATGGAAGTTTGATTCCAAAACTGAGTATAAGTGTTATTCTTAAGAATCTCATTCTTAAGTATGATTTCTCTAAATCTGTCAAAAATTATCTTTTATTTCTCTCCTTGAACAACCTTTGTAGTCTAGATTGTGCCTTGTTGATCCTGGGATACTGATGATATTGTGGAGATGCAACAAATGTGTTGCCTTCCTCAGAGGAAGATGTTGTTTCCTTGACTATCATAGAAACTTCTTTCTCTAGATTCTTCTCTGAATCTTCTTTAGGACTCAATTTCGTCCCGTTTCTGTACATGATTTTAAACCCCTTCCCTACACTATCTGTAACTGAAGGTGACTCTTCTTCTCTCTGTCTCTTGGTTTCTTTCTCCTTATTATCACTCAAATTTTCCTTGAAGTTGTTGGAAGAGGAAAGGGGTCCGAGGTAACCACAAACCAACCTTCAGATACAGAATCTAGCCAATCTGTATCCAGAGAGGGCTCTCTCTTTAAAATTTAGCTTTGTTTTGCAAGGTATTAGGCTAGTTATAAAGTCCAGGGGTTTTGATTTTGTTTGGGTTAATGGAATTCTTTAGCTAAGATTAAGATCAAGTAGTTTCAGTCCATTGGGCTAATGGAGTCAAAGGATTGGCTACACCGGCTTAAGTCTTTCAACAGAAGATGGTTTATCAGGGCAAGATAATCAAACTAGAAACAATTATAGATCTAAATTGAATGGAATGGAATTCAAACGGATGAAAGGCAACGAAGAATCTTTCAAAACATTCAAGAGAAGAGAAATAGATTGATTATCAATAAAGAGCAGTTAAGTATTCTTTACTAAATAACCAAAGATGTATGAACTAGACAAACAGGAGCAATTAAGAATTCATTGTTTAAACTAGTTTAGAGGAAAACATTTAGAATAATAACGACTGAAATCATATTACACCTAAGTACTTTTTGATTTAATCATTTTCGTTAATTATCAAGATAATGAAACACAGATGATATTGTAAACAAATGTAAAACTTTAAAACATGGGATAGAGATGACTTATTGATCCTTCATTCGACACATGAATCCTGAGAAAAGTCTTCTGCCTCAATTCCTTTTCCATTTTTGCCACGAAAAATTTCTCCAAAGCTCTTTATTCCAAAATATTCAATGTTACATCAGAGTATAAGAATCCACCCTCAGTAATCCGATTGAGGGCTTATTTATACAAAAAATCATACAAAATATCTCTTTAACAAAACGAGATATAATCTAAGATGACTCATAAATAAGTTACAATAAAAATAGAGACAGATGGTCTCATGGATAAGACAAGAAGTAATCGATGTTGTGTTGTTTCCTCCTTTCGAGAATGTGCTGGAGGCTGGACCTATATTTTAGCTCTTCGTTGTCCTCTTCGGTAATTTTGTTCTAACTGACTTGCTTCACTGATACTCTTTGTTCTTACTGATACACTTTTAACTGAACTGATACTCTTTGACCTTTGTTTGTCCCTTTATCTTTTATACTGTAGTAAATAGGCAAAATTTGATATAAGGATAAATTTTACAAAAGCTCCAATAGATCTTCCCACCATTTATCTTCTGCTATTTTGGTCCGTTGAAGCTTCCTTAATGTTTCATCAGCCTCGGTATATCTGAATAAATTAGGCTGATTAGGAAACAAATGTCTTACTTCATGTTCAAGATAAAACAAATTCTCTAATCTGTCATAAAGATTCCTTCCTGTAGGTAATGTTGCTTCTGATGAAATGGTTGAGGAACTAGCAATGAAATGATTGTGAGCATGTATGTCCAATTTCTTGACATAAGTTTCCAGGTCCATTATTTTATCTTCTGAAACCATAGGGCTGGGCAATCCTTTATTCAATAAAACATTAAACCTTTCTCTGAAAGCAATGATTTCACTTTGCATGTCAAAGCACCTTCGTTCCAAATTTTGCATAAGAGTTCTTTTAGTAAAAACTATTTTTATCTCCGAGATTGTTGCAGTTCTATCCTGAATACCCAAGTCTGCAAGTTTCTGTTTGGTTTGGGTGTTTAGAAACTGTATTAGCTGATTGGCTTCCTCAGGCCTATTTCCTAATTCTGCTCGTGTATTCTCAACTTCATCCAGAGCTACTTTGACCAAATCATTCTGCTCGTATATTATCTGGATTGAGGACCAGATATCTTTTATTAACTGAATAATATCATCCCAAAGAATGTCATTTATTTCTCTTAAAGGTTTCTCCAATGTGAGATCCCTTTCCAAAGCTTTAACTAATTTTTCCAACTTTTTGAATTCCCTTGTTTTGTCAGCAACAATCATTTTTGAAAGATCATATTTATGTTCCAAACTAATAAGCTGTAACTTTGTGTGCTGAAGTTCTGTTACTTGAAGTTTCAAGTTATTCATTTGCTTTACTAATTCTTCTGTACTCAAATTTGAAGTATTTACCTGTGATGGCTCTGCTGGCTGACCTGTTCGCTGACTTGTTGTACCTGTGATAACTACTACTGTAGATACTGGAACATTGGACTGCTTGTCTTTTAAAGCTTGTTCCAGTTCTTTTTCTATTTCAATCAGTTGCTCATTCATTTTCAAGAGCAACTCCATCATTTCTTCTTCATAATTCTTCTTTATTACTTCTTCAGTTTGAGGATGTCTGGAGGCTGGAAATTTCAACTGCTTTCTCAAAGCTGCAATGTCATCATCTTTTTTCTTGATTAGAGCTTCTATACCTTTGACATCTTTTGGATTGTGACCCAAACCAATTATTATTTCCTCCAATGTTTTTATCATGTTGTCTTTGGCTTGAGAAGAAGCCTTTTCAAGCTGCAATTATGTATTGGTGTTCTCCAAAGAGTCCTGTAACCTGTGAGCTGCCATTGCCTTATCAGTCAAAGTAGAATAGATCATTTCACCAGTCTGCTTATGTAACTCAATCTGATCTAAAGGATGGATATCCTTTGCTAGAACTTCAAAGTTTGTCCTAATATAATCAGCAGCTGTTTGGGGTTGCTGCATCTTGGGTTTGAAATGGCTCATTAACATTTTTCCCTGTTGGATGTCAAAAGCTAACATCAATCTTTCTTGATTCTTTGGAGCCATTTTCAGATATTGATTATATACTTGAATTCTCAGTGGATCATTCTTGGCCTTGATATTGATAAATGTCTTCTTTATATCTCCTGCATATTTAACTGGTGTTTTGAAAGAAGATATTTCAATACTCTTTTGCTTCGGTAGCTCTTTCCTTTGTGAGGTAGTGGATGCTCCACTGACTGAACCTGTTTGTTGACTACCCAATTGTTATGGTCCTTGACTATCAAGGATTTCATCAATAGATTCTACTTCTGGAGGAGTATTCAATTTTTGTCTCTTAGCCTGAGGTTGTTGTGAAGATCCAGTGAGAGGGGTAGCAACTTTAGCTTCTCTCTTTTTTCCCTTTTCCACATTTAATGGAGTCTGCAAAATTGACATTTCTACTGGATTGGTTTGAACAGAAGAAACTTGTACTTGATCCTATCCCTTAGAAGTTTGAGGTTGTTTTGTCATAATGAATGTTTATTTAACTTGTGTATCAACCTCTTTCTCTTTTCCCTTAGATGATACTGCAATGTTTTCTTGTAACTCCTGCTGAATAATCCCAGTTGAGGAAGGACCAACCTCTGATCTTGGTACCTGTGCAAAAGAGTCTAGGTCAAGCATTTTTTCAAGATCTTTCATAACATTGTCTATATTGACCTGCTCAATATCCTGCTCTATCAATGTTCCTTCTATCCATTCATCTGTATTAGCATATTTTTCAATCTCTGGGATTCTTTGATGTATATATGGTGCTGATTTATTCTTCATTCTTTTATCACAAATGAAGTTGAATGGGTCATAAGGCACCCAATAGAAACTCTTTTGTAATTTGAGACGATCTTCTAATATCTTTTCAGCTTCTTCCCCTGCATCTCTAGAGTTACAAATAAAGGGACCTAATTGACTTTTGATCCGGAGTTGAGCCTTCTTCTTTGCATTAAAAAAATGAATTATATCATAATTGTTCATCTGCCTGAAATATTCTAATGCAAAGATTCTCATGGCGAAATATTTTGGCAATTTGAAGGGACATAATTCACATCCATAGATTCTGACTTCTGTGTGATTTTGGTATAAGTACCAATCACCAACTTTGTATTGTTTTGAGAGCTGTAAAGTTTTCTTGATTCATTGCTAAGTCTTGGAGGAGAAACTCCTGTCAACAAGGTAGTTGCAGGGTGTATAAAAAGATCAATGAACTCATTATAGGAATAGGGAGAATCTCGATAACTATGAGTGATGGCTGACCAAAAGATAACAGACCTAGGATTCCCTTGGGCATCAAGCTTTTTGATATAGAAGGGGAAATTTTCTGACTGGTAGTATAGCATGAGATGGTAAATGACAGAAGAATATTTAAACACTTTCTCATTTTCTAATCTCATGAATTGATCATGGATTTTGTCTGCTATGTATGATGCGAAGTCATACATGACAGCAGGACGTTGTCCAGGGGTAAAAATAGACAATAATACTAGAGTTAAATGGTCAACATATTCACTGGTATTAAAGCCCATTATAAAGGATATCATTTCCAAAACAAGTCTACCCTCCCCAGTGAAAAAAGCATACCCATAAGGGGGAGGGCCTTTAGGCTGGTGATCAGGCAACATAAAGGCTTGGCAGATGCGACTTAATTCTTCATGGGACAGTTTGGTGGATTTCTCAAGTAATTCTCCCATGGACAGGGGAGTGAGGGCTTGATCAGGTTGAAAATGTAGCATCTCATTGATAGACTAAGCAGTAATTGGGAAAAGGACATCTTGATTTGGGGATAAGACTGCTCTTTGGTTAGGATCATAATTTTCATTGCAAAAATGGATTATTTCAGGGAAAATATGGACAGAGGGAAAGAGGTAACGGGGAAGATTATATTTTGATAACCCAATCATATCCAAGCGATTCAAATAATTGTCTCTGCAGCGACAAAAAATTCGAAGAGGACTATCAATAAAAACCAAGTCTTTGATTTGGAAATCTCTGTCGACTAATGATAAATAATCCAGGTCTCTGTGAGGGGCATTTAATGGGGTGACGCTTAAAGCCACGGGAACTTTCATTTTTGGTTTTTGTGGATTCAAAAATGGGAATTCGGCTTATGGTGAAAAATTGAGCAAAATTACAGGTTTTGATGGGAGAAACAGGTTCAATTGCAGATTGGAAATTCAATTACAGTTCTCGGGATTAAGGAATGAACTAGAAATTAATTTTAACTCTGTTTCAGTGAAAGAAAAAGGAAAGCCGAGTTTCTTACAGAGTTCAGTGTGAATTTAGGGTAAATACCTGTTTTTGGAGAAAACAACGTTTTGAACAGATGCTGGTTAATGCGGATAATCTTCTGAGAGGCTTGACTGCAATTTTCTTTGACGGGATAAAGGTTGGCGGACTTTAGAAATTTGAAATTCGAATTTTCTGCGTGGAGGGTGTATTCATTCACTGTGTACAAAATAATGAAAACGACGCGAATTTTTGTTTTATTGGCAAAGTCGAATGGGGGGCGAATTTTTTATTATTTTAATAAATGACATCATCCTGTACGACAGATGAGTCACGGGGAAAGGTGGTAAGTGGTTTATTCCGCACCACTTTTGAGGGGAGGCGGTTTTGAGCGGAGAGGCAGCGAATCCACAGAACGGATGACGCGTGGCCATGGCACTGTTTAAAAACCACTGTTATTTCACGCGTTAACTTTCAGATCGGAGATGGCCAGCGGAATTGATAAGAGCCGTTGATTTTGGAGTGATCAATCGAACGGTAGACGGGACAGGGAGTTGATAGGTGTTTAACGGGCGGGACCCAACACGTTTTATTACGAGTTAATCATTTCAGGGGCATTCTGATTGGCGGGGATCGGTTCTTAATTAACCATGAGGATTAATTAAGTCCTTGTACAGTGGATGGTCGGGGGTGAAAAATACATGGGGATGGATTATTTTCAAAGTTTGGTTTTAATTAAACTTTGGGTTTGTTTTTGTTTTAAACACATATACATATGTTTAAACGTTTTTCATATATTTTTATTTATACAATAATTAAATCAATGCGATTTATTTACTTTAGGGGGGTGGGAATAATATTAATGTTATATTTTAGCCAAAACGGGGTATATTGTGGGTTTTTTATTTGAATTAAATACTTTTGGCTAAAAAGTCATAATATAAGGGTTTTGGGGATATTACTATAAAAGGATTTATATATAATAGGAAAAGGTGATTTTCTTAGGGAGTTAATATATATATTAGAATTAATATGAAAAAGGGACAATGTAAACTCGAAATAATTAATTATAACCAAGAAAGTGAAGATTCAAAAGTAAATGGCATTATTATACTTTCATCACTTAGACTTAGAATAAAAGTGATTTTGAGGGCTTTTCATGAAATATTGAAGGATTTTCCTAAGTAAAATGAGATTTTATTTAGAAAAAGTTTTTTGAGAGGTGAATGAATGTGATAATGGATGATTTCAAGTACTTAGGTTTTTTCAATTATTGGGCCGAGGATCCGGTCCCTCCAAAAGTCAAGGAAATGCCTTGAGCCCCTTTAATCTTCAAATACCTTAGCACTTAGGGGAAATTAGTGAAATCTTTAGGGAAAAATGAAGGGGAAGTTAATAATCTTGACTTTGCTTTGCTGTGAACTTTTCCAATGTAGTATCTGCCTTTGCACTTGTGATGAAAGTAAAATTGAACACATTTGGAACCATCATTCATCACATGCAATTCTGCAACAACATCTACCTACCCTACTTACTTTACCCTACCATTTTTTCTTCTTTATTAGGGTGCACTTAGACTGGCAAACCCTTATCAATCTTCTTTTTCTTTTACATGGCAAACCTATCTATTTCTACACTTATTACATCCAAGGGCTTAGATTAAACTGTTGAGCACCTTTTATTAACTCTACCTATCTACTTATCTGCCAAGATTAAACTGTTTGGCCAGATATTTATTCTCTATCTCTAAAACATAAAAATTGAAAGATGAACTAGCCAAGCTTAAACTGTTTGACTATTCACCAATTGTGGCATAAGATACATGTTGCACACAATTTTATTTATTACATAACAACAAAAAAGTAGTGGCATTTAGGCTTGCACACTTTCCTTGGCCTTTCTTTTGGTGGGGTTCATTTTCTTTCACTTTTTTGGCCAATTTTATTTTTTCACCCTTTGATTTTTCTTTTAGGGTATACCCTCTTTACATTTTTTAAATTTTTTGATGTTTTGAATAATATGGAAAACCTTTGCAACAAGAAAAAGGTTTGAACATATTACATAGTTCAACAAGTCAATCATGAAAAATGACACCTATTGGTATAGAAGTCTAACACTCCTGAGGAATGGGAGTTTGTGAAGTAGAAGTATAAAAAAGCTACTCCTCGGCTTCCTACAAAGTATTTTCTATCCATGTCACCTAGTTTACATATATTTCAATATTAGGCCTCTGAGTATGAGTATAGGGAGTAGGTTTTTTTTCCACTTTCAATTTTGAAATTATACCCAGAGGGTCATAGGACCATGTGAAACTTAAGTTGAACTCCATCTCCTTGAGAAGATTATCTGCTTCTTCTCCTAATGATCTATTGTTACATACAAAAGAACCAACATGGGTTTTAATTCTAAATGGTGATTTATTTTTGGCTGAAACAAAATGAGTATCTCATCTGAATTTAGCATTTTTCTAATATAATATAATGTAAATATCCTTATGGGGAGGTATTTTGGAAATTTTATGGTTCCAACTCACACTCATACACTCGGATTTCAATATAATTTTGGTACAAGTACCAGTCTCCAGTCTTTGCTTGCTCTATTAGGTGTAAAATTATTTTTATCTTCTCACTGATCCTTGGCTCTGTTGAACTGTTTAACACACTCATTGCTAGGTGTATAAATTGCTCAATGTATTTCTTGTAAGTGAATTATTCTTGATCTTTCATCACCAGGGAAGTCCAAAAAATCATAGACTGATGATTCCCTTCTTCATTTAACTTCTTAATAGCAAATTTAAACTTATCTGCCTGATAATAAATGAACATGTAAACCAGAATTGAAGTATACTTTAACACTCCTTCAGTTGGTAGCTTCAAGAATTGTTCATGAATACTATTAGCCAAAAATTGACTGAAATTTAAAATAATTGAAGGCTTACTATATGTGGAAAATATGGACAGGAAACCTAAGATGGGTTCATCTACCCACTGATTAGAATTGTAGCCGAAAATGTCAGATATCTCAGATATAATTTTTTTAGCTTGATCAGGGAAAATTGAGGTAGGATATGGTGGATTATTTCTTGGTAATTGAGTGTTTTCAAGTAGGAAAAGGTCAAAAATCCAGACTCTTTTAGAAAAATCAAGTTTTTGGTATAATTCTATCAAGGCTTCTATTGAAAATGGGGTATTTTTTTCCACAGAGGCGGCTTGCACAATTTGATCTATGGCTTTAGCAATAACGGTGAAGAGAATTTCACTAATGGGGGTTATGATTGCTCTCTGGTTAGGGACATAGTAGGCTTGGAATTTTCTTGTGAATTCAAGAGAATGGAAGGTTTGGGGAAAACTTTAGTGGGGGAGATTGGACTCCCAAAGTCCAGTTTCATCTGTTTTTTCCAAAAACTTGTCTTCAAGCCAACAATAGAGTTTGAAGAGTTCGAACTCACACTGCATCTCAAAGATTTTACAATCTCGATCAGTTAATGGAATATGGTCCAAATCTATAGGGGGATGTATCAGGGTATTTATAGAATCCTCTTGGTTCTTCTTCTTGGGAGGCATCTTATTTAAAGGAGAATTTGCAGAATCAGGGAGGGGGAGAATGAAGGATTTATCGGGGATGTTCGCAGGTTTATCGTTGATCAGAGAAGGAATTGGGATGATAGGTTCTCGATCAGGTGCTTTACTGACAGAAGATGGTCACTATGCACTGGATATCCTCAAAATAAAAGTGAATTTCAAATAATTATGTAGCAAAAAGGAAAAATGGGTACGATTTCAAGGTTTAAAAAGCTTTTAGGGGTTTTTCGTTGTAGGCACGGTTCCGTTCAATTTCAAACGGTTACTCGGCAGAAATTAATGAATCAACTATAATTTCCCGAGAAGAACGTTAATTGGTAAAAAGATAGGACCAGGTGATAGGGAATGAATGGAGGAAAGAGTGTGAGTAGGGACAATAGGAAAGGGATGAGGGTCGTCAGTTTTCGGAGGGGGTCAATCGTGGTAAGTGGTTTGAGGTGGGGGGGGGGGGGTGCGAAACACAGAGGGTGCGTCACATTACATGGGAATCGGTGGGGGGAAACCATATTTTCAGACACCCCCACCCCCCCACCCCCGACAGTAAATACGAGATAATAAGGGGGGCGAAAAAAGAACCTGAGCCATTGATCTGGTGTGGCTTATGATCGTGCATATGAAATATAGGCACCCTTTAATCACAAGCGATAAACAATTTTTGTCGTCTACCAGAATTTCTAATATGGCAGATACTTTGGATAAAATATTAATTCACTCCAACATTATCCTTTTTGCACTTTTTACACAATATTTTGAAGCTTATGCTAAAATGCACCAATAATATTTTTGAATTCTACTTAACCACATTTACCTTTTAAGTTTGTCACTTAATGCTAAAACTAATCTTTTATTCATTCTGAGGGTGCATTTAGACTTGGAGACCCTCATTTCACTTCCTATGCAAAACTAAAGCCTATTCTATGTTATCCCTTATTTCTCCATTGAATCAGCTTAAACAATGGAATCAACATCATTTTTATACCTAAATAACATTAGCCAAGATAAAACAGTTTGGCTATGCTTATTCTCTAATCTATTTAACATAAATTTAAACGTGTTTAACCATGATTAAGTTGTATGATTAAACAAATGACTAATGATTGTGGCATTTTGGACAAGTTGCACACAACCTTTATTTTATTTAACATAACAAAACCATTTTATCAAGTAGCGGCGTTTAAATTTGCAGCACTTTTAGTATTATTTATTTTTTTATTTTTTGTTTTGTGGGGTTCTCATCTTTATTTTTTATTTTTTTCATTGTTTTTCTTTTCTTTTCTTTATTCAATTTTTTTTTAAATACCCTCCTTTCATTTTCTTTTATATATTTTTTTTTGGAAATCATTTGCAAATTAAAATATTATTTACAACATTTATATAACTGAGATAAAATATCCAACCACCTTGAGATCCTATAAAATATAAGACCCTAACAATGGCTCCAGCTGGGAATGGAATTCTCCATGTGAGGTGCCAAGAACCTTAGATTAGTAGCATTGAATGTTCTATTTCAACAATCTCTGCATCTGTTTTTTTTTATTTTTTAAATTTTTAAAATTTTTAAATTTTTTATTTTTTTTTATTTTTTATTTTTTATTTTTTTGTAGTAGTAATTATGTTGGCACGTCAATTAGAAGCTTAGGGCCTTCTCTACAGGCTTCAACTTTGTTACACAGTTAAATCCTTTCTGTGGATAGAGACGATCCCTTTAGCCCTAGAGTGGGTCTAATAACAAAAGGACAAACTAGAGTGTGGGATCCTAGTTACTGAATGAAATATACACGATAGATCAACCTACCTAGAGTCCAACGTTGTCGTCGTAGCTGTTGTAGTGGTGGCCTCTCGATTCTTGTCTCGGCAAGTCACGATCCTTTTGCAGTGATGCTTGGATACCTCCAAAAAATCAATGAACAAGAGAAGCATACGAAACAATAATCTCATTCACAATTACTAACCAGTCAAGGAGCGTTAAGCATATAGCATTAATAAAACACATCAATGCGATATGGGAACCAGACAATAGTTATACATATGTATTAATAGAAGAAAGAGTTAAAGCCAAGCCTTAACGTCGTAGTCTCCTTCAGCGGGGTTTAGTTGAAGTGTGTCTCGATGAATGTCAGGGAATTCAGACGAGATGAAGGCACAAGCCTGAGCTCTCTCAATAAGGGACTCTTCCATTATATCTTGAATAGAAATCTCTCTAGCATTTCTGCTTCTTCAGTTCAGCTTAGCTAGATTCATTAATGGAGGATGAACTATATTTATAGAGGGAGAGGAGGAGGTTGGGATCCCTACTATGGTGGAAGGGAGGCCTTATCTCATGGGAGGTTTCCCCAAAAGGTGGAAACATGAGGCCAAAGGAGGAAGGTTGTGGTTATTCAGTCGAACCACTCCCCATGACTCATCCATGAAATTGTTATGATCAAAACTTCGCATCTGTTGGGTATGTGTTATATTCTTTCCATGACTAGCCCCACGCGTTGTACGTTGCGCCGGGCACAACAGGGGGGTCATAGGGGGGCGGCAGCCCCCCCTGTCAGGGTCCGAGGTAGCGCCCCGGCAAATTTTTTTTTTTTGGTATGCGGTCCCACTCATAGGCGGACCCACCCATGTTTTGTGCATGAGTTTGCACATGGTTCTGGGGTACGATGGTTTTCGTCCCCTGGTATTTTGTAGATCCGGTCAAGGGAACTACGGTTATGTTCTAATCCAGGGTTGATGGATTGGGGTTTATGTATGCTTCGACATGTATATATATGTGTTGTAACACTAAAAGGAATATAATGAAAAATCAAGCTGGTAGTCTCGATTTGGGATCCAGGGGAAAATCTATGTGTTTATCTGTTTTATGTTTTATGCTCTCGCTATTGTTTATAATCTGTTATAAGATTCATGTGTAGATAATTTCTGTTCAGGGTTAAAACCTACATTTGGTATCAGAGCTGTTTTGGCTTCAAGGGGACGCCTTTGTTGCTGAGGGTTTTTTGCTTGGGCTTGAGGTAGACCCTGTTCAGTGGGAGATCTGTGGGATCGATTCTTGTGGTGAAAGAAGATGGCGAGTGGCGAAAAGATAGAGATCGAGAAATTTAATGGTCAGAGTTTTGAGTTGTGGAAGCTCAAGATGGAGGATCTGCTGGTGGATAAAGATCAGTGGATCGCGGTAGATCCAGGTACTAAACCAACGAAAATGTCAGATGAAGAATGGAAGAAACTGGATTGGAAGGCTAAAGAACGCTGGGTTGTGTGTCTCGGTCCCGATGTTGATAGATATGTCTCGGGGAAGCTACGGCGAAGAATTTGTGGGAAAAACTTGGGTCTTTGTACCAATCTAAGTCTGCGAGTGAATAGTTGTTCCTATGGAAAAAGGCATTTGTATAATCTAAGGATGAAGGATGGAGACTCGGTGAGCGAGAGCATCTAAGTACGCTTCAACAACGTAGTGATCGATTTGTCATGCAACGATATTAAAATCTCAGATGAAGATAAGTGCATCAATTTGTTGTGTTCTCTACCAGACTCGTGGGAGAGTCTGGTTATTGCAATAGGTAGCAATACAACTACCTTGAATTTTGATGACATTGTCTCATCCTCGCTATCGAAGGAAATGAGACGAAGAAATATGGAGGGTAAAAATGGAGATGCCTTATCTGTACGAGGAAGGTCCCAAAACAGAAACAAGAATAAGGTTTTGAGTGGGAGATCTAAATCTAGAGGGAGATCTAAATCTCCTGGAAAGTTTATAAAGGTATGCTGGAAATGCAAAAAGGAAGGACACTACAAAAAGGAATGCAGATCTAAAGCTCCTGAGAAAGGAAAGGGATCTAATGATGCTCCTTCTACAGAGGCAAAAACCACATTGGATGAAGGTGGGGATGTGTATTTGGCTTCTTCTTCAAATACACATGTAGATCATGAGTCATGGTTGATTGACTCAGGTGCATCCTTTCACTTCACTCCCCATAGGGAGTGGTTATGCGAGTATGAGAAATATGATGGTGGTGATGTCTTCCTAGGGGATGATAGGAAGGCCAGAATCGTCGGACGTGGAAAGGTCAAGCTGAAGCTGCAAGGTGGGAGGATTAGAACACTTCCTGGTGTTCTGCATATTCCTACATTGGCCATAAATCTGATTTCTGTAAGCAAGATGGATGATGCAGGTGTAAAAACAGTGTTCGAGAAAGATGCCTGCAAGATGGTTCGGGGAGCACTGGTATTAATGCGGGGAGTTAGGACTGGAACTCTGTACAAGCTACAAGGTAGCACTGTTATTGATGGGTGTAATAGTTATGTGGTTCCTGAAAGTGGAGCGGAAAGCCTAGTTGTCTCTGGAGAAAAGACCATGCTATGGCATCAAAGGCTTGGACATATTGGAGAGAAGGGCCTTTGGATACTACATAGAAATGGTATGGTAGAAGGTATGTCTAATTGCTCTCTGGATTTAGATTTCTGTGAACATTGTGTATATGGGAAGCAGAATCGGGTGAGTTTTCCTTCTGGTGCTAAGAGGGCGAACAAGATATTAGAACTTGTGCACAGTGATGTGTTTGGACCTGTGTCAGTTCCATCACTGGGAAAGTCTGTGTACTATGTTTCATTCATAAATGACTTCTCAAGGAATACATGGATATATTTCTTGAGGAAGAAATCTGAAGTCTTTGACAAATTTAAAGAATTTAAGGCTCTGGTGGAAAACCAGAGAGAGAAGAAGATAAAGGCGTTGAGGACAGATAATGGTGGGGAGTTCTGCAAGAAGGAATTTGAAGAGTTCTGTAAGAAGTGTGGTATAGCACGGCAGAAGACTACTCCATACACACCTTGGCAAAACAGAGTTGCAGAAAGAATGAATAGAACACTGATGGAAAAGGCAAGAAGCATGCTCAGTGGTACCGGGTTAGGACAAGAATTCTAGGCAGAGGCAGTGGAGACTGCATGTTACTTAGTTAACAGATCACCTTCATCGGCATTGGAGGATAAGACCCCACATGAGGTATGGACTGGTAAGAAACCCTCTCTTTCACATCTAAGGGTATTTGGATGTGATGCATATGTACATGTTCTAAAGGAGAAAAGGACCAAGTTGGATAATAAATCTAAAAGGTGCATCTTTATTGGGTATAAGGATGGTTTTAAGGGTTACAAGCTTTGGAACCCAGAAACAAGGAAGGTTGTGTACAACCGAGATGTGGTGTTTAGAGAAGTAAAAGACATTTTTAAACATGAAATCCTACCAAAGGAACTTGAGAAGATAGATTTTGAGCTAAAGGAGGATGAATCAGACTCTACAATAGAAGAAGACTCAGAAGATGAAGAGCCACAAACTCCAGCTTTGAGAAGATTAGTTCGGGAAAGAAGGCAACCAGAAAGGTATAGTCCATCTGCTTTCTGTTCAGGTTTTGCCTTAACTATAACTAATGATGAACCCATAACTGTGAGGGAGGCAGTAGATTCAGAGGATGGAAAACTCTGGAAGGAGGCCATGGTTGATGAAATGGCATCCTTGCACAAAAACGATGCATGGGATCTGGTGGAGTTGCCGGTTGGAAGGAAGCCCATTGGGAGCAAATGGGTGTTTAAGAAGAAGATGAATGTAGAAGGCAAGGTGGAGAAATACAAAGCTCGGTTGGTGGCGAAAGGTTATTCCCAGGTGCCGGGAATTGATTTTGGTGATATTTTTTCTCCTGTTGCCAAAGTTACTTCTATTAGATTACTTTTATCTGTTGCTGCTACATTTGATTTTGAGATAGAACAAATGGATGTGAAGACATCATTTCTTCATGGGGATCTAGAAGAGGAGATCTACATGAAGCAACCTGAAGGCTTTATGGTGAAAGGTAAGAAAGAACTGGTATGCAGGTTGAAGAAGTCTCTGTATGGGTTAAAACAGTCACCAAGGATGTGGTATCAGAAATTTGATACCTATATACGGGGACTTGGCTTCACCAGAAGCAAGGAAGATCATTGTGTTTATTTTAAATTAATTGGTGATAGTGTTATATATCTGGTCTTGTATGTGGATGATATGTTGTTGATTGGAAATGACAAAGAAATTATCCAAGATTTGAAGACCCAACTGTTCTCCAAATTCGACATGAAGGATCTGGGTGCTGCAAACTATATTTTGGGCATGGAAATTAAGAGAGATCGGGCAAAGAGGAAGCTCTGGTTAAACCAGAGGAATTATGTCGAGACTATATTGCAGAGGTTCAATATGCAGGATAGTAAACCGGTGAGTGTTCCTATTCCTGTAGGTGCAAAGCTGTCTGCTGAACAGTGTCCCAAGACATAAGAAGAAGAGGAGGATATGTCCCATGTTCCATATGCAAGTGCAGTGGGTAGCCTGATGTATGCAATGGTTTGTACTAGACCAGACATTGCACATGCAGTGGGAGTATTGAGCAGGTTTATGTCAAACCCAGGGAAGGAGCATTGGACAACAGTGAAGCGAGTTTTTAGATATTTACGTGGCACTAGTGATTATGGCTTGTGCTACCAGGGAAGACCAGGATTGGAAAGAATGTTGGACATTCATGGTTTTGTTGATGCAGACTGGGCTGGAGATCTGGACCAAAGAAGATCTACAAGTGGGTATGTTTTTAGCCTATTTGGAGGCGCAGTCAGTTGGATGAGTAAAAGACAGTCTGTAGTGGCTCTTTCAACTACAGAGGCAGAATACATAGCAGCCACTCATGCAAGCAAGGAAGCAGTTTGGTTGCAGAGATTGTGTTCAAGTATGGGGTTGGTACAACAAGCTATAAGGATAGACTGTGATAGCCAAAGTACAATTTTCTTAGCTAAGAACCCTGCTTATCATTCAAATACAAAGCACATTGATGTTCAATATCACTTTTTTAGAGATATGGTTGAAGCTAAAAGGGTGTTGCTGGTAAAGGTGGACACTTTAAAGAATGTTGCAGATGCATTGACGAAGCCTGTAAGCACTCAGAAGTTCTCTTGGTGTAGAGAAACAATGGGTGTTGATGAATTGGCCCAATGACTAAGCTATCCTGTGGCCCCCTGTGTAAAGAAAACAACAAGTGGGAGAATGTTGGGTATGTGTTATATTCTTTCCACGACTAGCCCCACACACTGTACATTGCGCCGGGCACAACAGGGGGATCATAGGGGGTGGCAGCCCCCCCTGCCAGGGTCTGGGGCAGCGCCCCGGCAAAAAAAAAAATTTTGGTATGCAGTCCCACTCATAGGCGTACCCACACATGTTTTGTGCATGATTTTGCACATGGTTTTGGGGTACGATGGTTTTCGGCCCCTAGTATTTTGTATATCCGGTCAAGGGAACTACGATTATGTTCTAATCTAGGGTTAATGGATTGGGGTTTATGTATGCTTCGGCATGTATATATATGTGTTGTAACACTAAAAGGAATATAATGAAAAATCAAGCTGGTAGTCCCGATTTGGGATCCAGGGGAAAATCTCTGTGTTTATCTGTTTTATGTTTTATACTCTCGCTATTTTTTATTTTATGTTATAAGATTCATGTGTAGATAATTTATATTCAGGGTTAAAACCTACAGCATCTATTTTTAAAAAAATTTCCATAAATAGATTGGCATGGGTATCTAACTAAGACAGAGTGCCCGCTGGCACGAGGGCCAGTGTTAATCTGCCTCATTGGCGCGAGGGCATAACTAGCTACCAGTTCCAAGGCAAAAACATGTGTTTTTGGTGGTCTGTTCAGGAAATGGTCAACAGAATGAAATGTTTGACTCATGGTAAGGGATGCAATGATGATATTTGCAAGGCATGACACTTTATTTTGTTCACAGAAATGAGCTTCCAATGTGCAGGATGGGTATTGCAGGGACGGTGAAAAAATGTTGTGTAACAAATGCCCCCTAAAGCATGAGGTCCGAGAGAGAGGAAGGGGTGAAATGCTTTACGAAAACGCATTCAAACCAAACACCGTTGTCGGAAGACCTGTGAGTACAAGTACAACAAATATCTATGAGACATGAACATGTGGCATGGGCACAACCATTCATAATAGAGTATATATATGAACTGAGATCTGAGGTATGGACGCAGCCATCCAGTAGTAAGGATCAACAAATAGACTTAGGTATGGTCGTAGCCATCCAATCAAAAGAGTCATGCAACAAATCCTGACACATCATAATATCCTGCAGCCTAGATTTTATCACACAAAACCTAGGGTCTTGCGCTCCATCTCGATCTGAACAAGTACAAATTCAAGCATTTGAATACGTGAGCTGAAGTCAAACGTGCAATAAAATCACCTGATTACCAACTAATGATGAAAGTTGTTAACAAGCATGAGATAAACCACCAATAATGATAATGGCTCTCAAGGTATAATAGGTACAATCCACAGTATGTGAATAGTGATCTGGCGTTGAACACCCGCAGAATCACCCGATCGAAGGCCAATGATGTGGACTTGTCATCGAATGCAAAGAACCTACCATTGAGGCATGCAGGCTCCAAGGTACCAATAGGGAGTCTATAGACCAACTTCCTGGATAATGAGATGAAGTCAAACGAAAGTGACCTGGTTGAAGGAGGGCCATAATGTATCCCACATCATCGACACGAGACAGAGGAACATAATGGTAGTGAATCAGGATCAACAGAGAATCAGAGGGAGGTTGAAAACTGCAGAGGCAAACTTCTCTTGAACATATTAGCGACATGACTATGGATTTGGCATTATTTGACATCAAGGGATCAGAGGTCATGAAGACGTGGCAAAGAGCAGTTGAGAGGTTAAAATAGATTACCCAAACCCATGAAGGCAAGAATGACGAAATGAGATGTCCCCAACCTGACATGAATGCATATGAGTGTCATGTTCAAGAGCGACATACTGCCAATACAACTAAAATCTGGTTCAATTTTCCCCCACCATTTCTGGTGAGTACTCCAATTATTATTTTTAAACAAGCTTGAAGGGCATAGCATATGCTTGTGCTGTAAGTTTTTCCTTCAAATAAATCCATCCTAGTACATTTTACGAGCCCTAGGAAGGAGGAACTCGATGAACATCATGGTGACGATGTCCGATGTCATCAAGGTTTAACAAGTCTAACAAAGGAAGAACTTGGCATCTTTTCATGTTTAGAGAGTTTGAAAAGAAGCGGAAAAGAAAACTCCAGCATCCGAAAAGGTAGAAACAATATCTGAAAGAACCTCTTAGTCTCGATAGGCTAAGGTATTCCCTTTTCGTAAATAATCTATCCTAACCCAAAAAAGGGGTAAACATATACTGGGTAAATATCGTTTCGCAGCCATTTAACGGTTCGTAATGACAAGAGTCTTGGCAATATTTTCAATTTTAGAGAGTCAAAAAAGAGCTAAAAGATGACTCTAGTAGTGACTTTTTCGTGTTTTTACCAAGTCCGAAAAAGTATAAAATATAACTCGTGACTTCATCACTATCGCATTAAAGACCTATTGCTGTACAAGAAACAAATGTAAAACCCATTTCTTGAAATAATATAATCAAAAAATATGTCTTAAAACCTAATTAGGGTTCTAAAAAGTTATAAAATGCCAAAAATGGTAAAAAATAATTACTTTTCACTTTTACCTCTTGTGGAGCAATAGTGACCCATTTTACCTTGTGCTTTTGTGGCGACGATAGCAGGCAATCCAGCAAACCAATCTTGAATCTGTTAGTTCCAGGTAAGAGCCGACATCCTTCCCCACATTTTAATCATTCTTTCTTTACCTGCAATCTTCAGTTTTGATTTCTAAAGGGGAAATTGTGAAAACTAGGGCACGACGGTTGGCGCGGGTTTCAGGCATGGACCCGCGCCAACTGCCCAATTTTCTAAACTGGGGTGCGCCAACTATGCAGACCTCTTAAAAAATTCTTAATGCCAGAAGCAAGCCTAAAATTCACAAATTTCATCTTTGGATTTGGTTAATAATGTCCATATGAACATGTTTGCAGGTGAGAGACTGACAAAATGGTGATAGAGTGGAAGGAACGGGAACACAGCGAAGAGGATGAGCTTGCCATGGGAAATTCAAGATTCATGGAAGCTCTTAGAGATTTTGGAATGAAAAATTTCTTCATGACACCATGTCTTAGAGCTCAACCAGAGCTGCAACAATACTTGGTTAGTATCTAGGACAAGGATCAGGAAAAATTCATTCTTCGAGATCAGGAACTCGAGATTGATGTTTCTGATATTTATTTCATAACAAGACTATCATGGAGGGAGGTAGCACCAATATTGATTGGCACCCGGCCCACCATGGAGAGCATGGGCATGGTGATTGACAGGGTATGCTCGAGAGCACAGAAAAGATAAAAAAGCAGAAAAGTGGACGACCAAACTATCTCAGATTTAGCACTAAGGGTAGTGCTACACATGATCACACGAGCTGCAGTAGCACAAGCACCACACGAAGCAACAAAAACATAGCTACTTCTTGCTGTAGACTGCTTGACACTAACCATCTACAACTGGGCAGAGGTAGTAACAATTAATATAAAACGTCAACTAACAAAGTGCAAGAAGGTCAAATTGAAACAGTTTGGTTATGGGTCTATCCTGGTATCATTCATTCTGGAACAACTACCAATCTTTCAGCGTCATGAGGTGATAGTCCCAACACCACCAGCATTGGAACCACCGATGGCCCGATGGGCAGCTCTAATGCCAAGGTTAGAGGGCGGTCAACAGATGTCCTGGAGACCGGAGTTTTTTTTATTGGCTCCGTCGATAGTTGATTTTCGTGGAGGACTAGCCCTACTCTGGCATAGATTTCACTGGTGATCCGGACCTCCCACTCCCGCAAGGAGAGGATTGGGATGAAGCACTTGGTAAGACTCATTTTTTAATTTTTATGAGTATTATGACTTTTTGGTATGTATGTTTTGACAATTAATCCATGCATTTGCAGATGTAGGCCTAGAGAGACCTGCAGGGATGTCTCCAATAGCGAGGCGAATACCTCGTGATTTTGATGTTGCCCCTCAAGGTGAGGAGGAGGAGGGAATTTCCCGTGGGGTCCCAGACTATGCACGTTTTGACAGCGTTCCTCATGCATACCAAATACATACTATGGGAGTGTCAAACAGAGTTCACCGCTTGTTGAGGTGGCTTGTCCGGGCAGTGACATGCTATCATGATCATCATGTCGACTAGACACCTAGGCTTTTATTTCTACATTTTTTTGTGAGACATGGTGTCTCAAGATGTAACAGAAACACACATATTTTTGAAATTTATGGTGCACACTGATGCAAACTTTCGATATATATATATATATATATATACATTTAGTTTCATATTTAATATGAGTCTCTCATGTGATAATGATTTTACAGATTACACAAATATCTATCTAATATAATGTTAGCCACTGTATCAGTTAATGCATTCATTTTTCTAGGAATATGTTGATATGTGATATAATCGAAATGTCTTTCTAGCAAACGAACATGTAAATACAATCTTAAAATGTGTGGGTTTCTAACTGAATAACGCCTGTTAAGCTGAAGAACAACAAGCTATGAGTCTAGATTTACAACCAATGTACTAATGTCCAAGGTAATTGCATCGATTAATAGTTCAATGAAAACACTATATTCAAAGACATTTTTTGTAGTTTGCCCTAGAAAATACCTTGCAGGTCTATCAACTCACTAGCAGGATCATAAATCACCCAGGTTGTCGAAGACAAGTTCTGGGTACTGAGGGAAGCACCATCCGTGAAACCAACATAAGGGGTAATAGAAATCTGCACAATAAGAAACAGCCCAATAAGTAGGAAAATGCTTGCAAAACACACCAAGCCAAAAAATGTACAAAAACAAAAAAACACTTATGTACACAAAACATGCACGAATGACTCATGCATAATACTTTTTGAGATACAACCCATTTCTGGGTTGATCTAATGGATTACCTTCGTAATCAATGAGCTCATAGGACCTGTTTTTCAAAACAAATTTAATGATGTAAGGCCCATGCCACATGAGTTGAAATTTTCCTACCCCCAGCTTATCATGACCTTGATCGTATAGGAGGATGAGGTCTCCTTCTACAAAGGAGCAAGGAGAAACCAACTAGTCAAAATGGGCTTTGACTCGCTGCTTCTGTGCTTTGATGACCAAGGGAGAAAAACGGCGAGTTTCATCCAGCCTCTCTAAGTAGAGGAGACGCTCTTCTTCAGGTGAAGTGTTGGGCAATAATTCAACAGCTAATTTGAGCGAAGTTATTTCACACTCAATCGGAAGGGTATCTTCTAGACCGTAAACAAGCTAGAATGGAGTGAAATCGGTCGCATCCTTGACTGAGGTTCGATATGCCCAGAGAGCCAAAAATAAAATGAGATGCCAATTGGATTTTTGGATACCAATCGTATGTTGAAGCATAGTGACTAAAACTTTGTTCACAGCTTCAACCTAGCCATTAGCCTGAGGATAGTACGATGTTGAGCTGTCGTGACGCAAGCCCAACCTGGAGGTCAACTCTGCCACCATATAATGCCGAAAATGGGAACCATGATCGGTGATGATGGCTTGAGGGACACCAAACTTGGAAATGATGTGATTGAATATGAACTAAGTTGTTGTCTTACGGTCGATGGCAAGTGTAGGCATTGCTTCGGCCCATTTGGTGAAGTAGTTAATGACTACGATAATATAAGCATGCCCCCCAGCCGAGTGATGGTTACACGTCATAAAATCGATGCCCCACTTTGCAAAGGGACCAACAGTAATGAAAGGGTGGAGATGTGCAGGTGGCGCGTCTGTCTTGCACTGATAGATTTGGCAATCATGACATTTACAGACATCAACAATGCAATCTTTGAATATGGAGGGCCAGAAATACCCGACACGAAGAATTTTATGTGCAGTGGCATAACCAGACATGTGACTGCCGCAAGCGCCACTGTGGCAATCATTTAGAACTTTCTCAGCCTCCTCGAGGGTCAAACACCGACGAAGAATGGAATCTATTCCGACACGGTAGAGTGTATCTCCGACTATACGATAAGGTTGCAACTGATGACGGATGCATCAACGAGCATCTTTCGTCAACTCAGATCTAAAAGTAGAAGTTTGAAGATATACGATGATATCACCGTACCAAGGATCGAGGGTAGAAATCAGAAAAAGCGTATCGTCTGGAATGCATTCTTCAGAACCAAATGGAGTAGAATCAGAGAGAAGGGAGTAGATCAAATCAACAAAGACGAGTGATTTCTTTGACTTGGCAGTAGTAAACACCAAATCTAACTCTTGGAGGATAACAATCCACTTTGAGTATTTTCTCCCCATCAATTGTCGAGACAATATGTAGGTCATAGGGTTGCATTTTGAAATCATAGTCACAGTATGCAATAGAATATAATGACGAAAACGTTGAACTGCTTTAACGACAGCTAACGCTAACTTCTCGACATGAGCATAACGTGTTTCGGTATCGAGAAGGTTACAAGAGAGGTAGTAAATAACATGCTCATCACTGTCATCATCGTCTTGAACCAGAACCATGGCAATCATGCTGAAAGAAGCAACTAAATAGAGGGAAAAATTGTGATGATAGTTTGGAGGATGCAACAGAGGAGCATTGACAAGAAACGTCTTCAAAGAATCAAAATACTTCTGGGCGACCTCATCCCAAAGGAAAGGGACACCTTGCTTTAGTAATCACGTGAATCCTTTAGCGACTTCATCATAGTTAGGTATAAAACAGTGTAAAAAATTAGCCTTCCCCTGCAGACTCTGCAATTGATGTAACGAAGATGGAGAGGGGAGATTAATAATAGCCTCAACTTTGAGCAGATCAAGGCGAATCCCATCTTTGGATACGATAAACTCTAAGAGTCTACTGGAATCAACGCAGAAGATGCATTTGTGCAGATTGAGTTGGATATTGTAGCGTCGACAACGAAGAAAGATCTGAAAAATATGGTCAGTATGATCCTTACGCTTAGCTGAATGAGCTGGAAGGTCATCTAGATATGGTTGAACGATGTGTTTAATATCGTGAAAAGCATATGAAATCCCTCATTGAAACATGGCTCCAACATTCTTCAAGCTGGAAGGAAGCTTCTTATATGCGAAAGTACCCTAAGGATAGATAAAAGTGGTCTTATGTTGATCAGCTGGGAGAATTTTAATATGGTTATAGCCAGAAAATCCGTCCATTAGGGAAAATATCTCACTCCCAGCACAGTCATTAATGATTTGATCGATAAAGGGAGTAGGATAATTATCCTTTGGACAGGCTCGATTGATGTCACGATAATCAACACAGACTTGAATGGTTCCCTATTTCTTATCGACGGGGACAATGTTGGACCCCCATCCTGTCAAGGGAATCGGGTAGATGAAACTAGTGTTGATAAGTTTTTCAACTTCACATTTAATGGCAACAGCTTTTCGAGGATGTACAAGACGAAGACGCTGATGAATAGGCTTCGAACCAGGGTAGGTAGGAATCTCATGCACCACAATACTGGGATAAATGCCAGGAATTTCTTCATAGGACCATGCAAATATGTCATGAAACTCACGAAAAAGGCTAGTATAAACCTGAACTTCATCCGAATAATAGGTGACCCCGAGATGGATGTTCTCGACGATTCCCGGTTTTACGGAAATGTCAATAGGCATCGTTTGTGTAATGTGACTAAAGTTACCCTCTGAAAACACTTCATGTGTCAGAATAGGTGTTTAAAGCAGAGGAGAATGAACCTGAGATGTAAACCTCTCAAGACACGTAGACATGGCCCCGAGGCTAGGCATGAACGAGGAACGATGATGACCATCATTCCACGACAAATCCTCGAGAGACATAGTTTCCATGATGGCTTCATCGAAAGGAAATATCTCACGCAAGGGATCAAATGGATCTAAATCACCGAGCCAAGGGGATTGAGAATAAGCGTCGAGATACATGCTCATAGGAGCATGATCAGAAGGCGAAGGTTTCAAAGCCGTAAGAAGTTCAAAATAATCAATCTCAATCGGACTTAGAGGCATCGAATATCCAAAATAATCGACCTGTTCAGGCGAAGGAATAATCCATGGGTCATCAAACCGAGAGATCATATTGATCTAAACAGTGTTAGGTGGAGGAAGAGGAAAATAACCCATGAGGGCAAGATATTTGAAGAGACCCAGCCCAATGCTCTCGTAGGGAATAGGGATCTTATAATGAGTGCAATCTGATGCAAGAGTCGTGGAACAAAATTCTCTAAATTGAAAGCGAGAAGGCTAGTATCAGCAGGATCAACCCTACCAATCACAGATAACAAAGCCTTCTGTTGAGACAGACAACTCTGAAGGACTTCTAGAGCAGACATTGTAGATGGCACGTGAGCCAAATCCTCAACAATACTGTAATGTTGAGCGGCATGGGCGTTTGGATTGTAAGAAGACTTCCAGAGTACACCTTTGGAAGGTGGTCGTACAATGGGCTGAGTACTGGGCCTTTCATTCTGTAGAGGGCCAGAAGCAGGTGGAGGAGGAGGACCATCAGTGATCTCTTTCCCTGTTTCGTGACACGATTCAGTATAATCTTTCGATCGAGTAGCAATAGAAACAGATGCAGAACCGTTCATCATGAACACCTGAGAGCCAAATGGGGCAGAGGACTGAGGTTGCTCTACCATCTGGGTCTGTTGAGATGGAAAAGGTTCTTTAAGAATAGATGTAGTTCCCAGAGTGCCTTTGAGTAGTCTACTTACTTCAGCCCATTGAGTATAGTCCTTGGTGTAGTTCTCTTCATCACAGATCAAACACAGGTACTTCGGCTTATGCTGTGAACTATCATCAACATGAGATTTGGACAAATCTGGTTTCGGGGTATCGGCTTTGGCCTTACCTTTACCCTTCTTCTTCCCCTTGGAAGTTTTGTCCGCCAGATTGGCCTGAATGACATTGAATTACGAGGTTTTACCAGGATTCGGAGTGGGCTGAGAAGTAGCATTATTTGAAGAATTAGACTTTTTCTTCCCAGAATTTGAAGGAGAAGACTTTTGAGAAGTCTGAGACACGGAACCAATAATACCATCGATAGATGGGGTCGCTGGTGCTTTAGAAGTTCCAGGTCGAGGGGCATCAGGCAAGATATAGTACAATGTGCCAGATTGAGAGTACATAAGATCAAGGTAATGGGCACGAGCAATGGCCTATTCCTCAGTTACACATTCTCCCATAGCAATGTCTTTCACAATCAGATTGACAAAGAAGGTAGTGAACCAATCAGTTAGAAGTTGATAATGGATATCAAACTTAATCAAGTGACGACGACATCTCCATTCATGAATATGATCTGAGATATGATTAGCTCGGTCCTGTTTCAAGGATGTGAGGAGGTGTGTCCCAGTTTCATAACGACCTGGTAACTAAAAATGTGTAAGGAATGCCATGGTGAGAGTGTTGAAATCTTGAAAGATACCACGAGATAGCTCAATGTACCACTTCGCAGCGGCACTAGTAAGAGTCCGTTGTAAAAGACGGAGTCAGATGGAATCGTCAATCGAAGAGTTAGAGGAACACCACAAGTGGTAAGTCATAACATGCGCTTGGGGGTCTTCTCAGGACTTGCCCTCAAATTTAGGACAATCACCAGGAATCTTAGTCGTAATTGGAGGCCAATATGGGTTATGAAGAATTGGATTGTTTGTTAAATTTGACACATCAGGAAATTCCAACGTAGCGAGAAAAGGTAATTGAGGATTAAAAGGAATTGGAGGTCTCTGATAAGGACCCGTGTTAACATTCCACCCAACCTGCGAGAAATTCTGCCCCCATATGTTTTGTCCTGAAGGATTCTGACCATAGGGGTTATAAGCCTGACAATTCTATCGATACTGGGGTTGAGGACCAGGATACTGATTTTGAGCATACCATTGAGGTCCTTATTGAGAAATGTAAGGATTCTGTTGCAGAATGTAAGCATGGCCTTGAGGTTGATTATACAGCAACTGAGATGGATTTTGAGTGTAAAAAGTGAAACCTTGAGGCGCACTATATACCGGTTGATATTGACCTTGGGGGTAATAAGCACCTTGGGGTTGAGTAGGTGGACCCTGCTGAGCACGTTGAGTAGGCCACTGAATAGGCGGACCCTTTTGAGTCAGATAAACAGGGTGAACTGGCTGTTGAGTAGGTTGAATAGGTTGTTGAACATATTGCTGAGTTGGTTGAGCAGGCTACCCCTACGGAACAGGTTGCCCTGGATAATGAGAGCCACCAGGTTTCCCTTGGGGAATAGGTTGGCCTGATGGTGGAGATGGACCAAGTTGTCCCTGATGACCAAGTTGACCTGGAGGAGGACCGTAGGGTTGTCCTTGTTGCACAAAGTTTTTGCCATACTGAATATACGACTATTGTTTTTGTACAATAGGTTGTCCCTGAGGAGGGTATATTGGCTCGCCAGCAACATATGATGTTCCTGGTTAAAGCTAACTTGAAGGACTAGAGGGTTGTCCTTGTTGGATTGAAGGTTAACCTTTCAGACCATAAGGTTGTCCCTGAGGACCAAAGGATTGTCCCTACTGAGCCGAAGCTTGTCCCTGTGTTGTAGCCACTACAACAGCACCCAAAATTTTGGATATATTTAAAATTTCGGGTCCCCCCTTCTACTTGCTTAGCCGTTAAGGCTTAAACCCGACCTGTAGAAAATGACATCTTCGTAACCTGTCCCAACCCCTCATGAGCTTTCTCACCATCATGATCAGATGCTTTTGCTGCAACCACGCCTTGTGTGGGAGGGATCATCAAGCACATGCTCGAATAGGAACTGTTCTACGCATTGAGGATGTACATTAGCAGCCCTCTCACCATAGGTCATTAAGCATGTTGTTTGAGTACTTCTCTTAAGCTCGTTGGTCTCATATAATTTATCTAGGGGCACCATTCTCAAAGAATAACTATGAACTAATTGATGTTATGATATTTCACACAGATCAATCCCATGGCTGATAAACTCATCAATGTTGTCATGACACTGAGGGAAATAAAACTAAGCTCAATGACAAGGTCACAGCTGTGAAACAGGACAACTTCATCCACATGCCCCCGCCTATTTGGAAATGAGACATAAGGCTACCTTTGAAGACCATTGTTAAGGCAGATGACAAGGATACGCCCACAAATGAGAAGGAGTAAGTTAACATTATTTTCAGATGGAGGATGGTGTGGTGTATGTTCGTTCAGATTGAAGATCAGGGAAAGAATCATTCATGGTTGACCGATGCAACAAAAATCTTCACTGATGCACACTGGATACCTAGACTCATTTCGTCGTGAAATATAAGAACCCTGGAAGAATGTTATGGCATTGGCATATCATAGAATTAGTGTTGTCCATGGCAACTTAAGTATCTCCCCACTTTATGTCTCTGGAAGCACTTGTGCTGAAGACATTCAACGCTCCGAAAAAGTGAAGATATACTTGGATCATTACCCTTTGTCTTCCGGACATTAACTTGGGTGCCTTTATTCAAGTATGTTTTTATAGTGTCGAAAGCTGGTGACAACGGCGGAAGTGGAGCTTTAGCATTGTATTCTTTTTATGCGAGTGCACCTAAGTTGGTATGTTGACAAAACGCTCGAACGACTGATGAGGAATATTCGACATATAAAATGAAACCTCCTCCCCACACGAGGAAAAGGTCGAGAATAAGACAGATGCTTAAAAAATGTAAAGGCTTCCGGTCCACGCTGCTGGCTGCAGCTTTGTTTTGGTCGCTTTAATTGTTTTAACAATTCAAGCACCACATAAATTGTCAACCCGGGAAGGTTTGTTTATTCCAAAGACAATCATGCACTGGATATGCTCAATTCCAAAAGCAAGGAAATGTTGTAGTATAAGTCACACAATTATCAATCATACAAATCTAACTATTCACGCCCCACTTTAACAAAGCTGAAGCCCACTTGTGTTACAGCAGAAGCAACTCCTCTATTGCAGTCTTTCATTAAAAGAATTCTAGGAAAAGATAATGAAAGGAAATCACCCTGCAGAAAAGGAAATCAATCAACCATAACAGGGAACAGGACCCTATTCCTCCAAACAGGAATCTTCAGCACCTGTTGCCTGACACTAATCACACTGTGAGAAAAATATCAATCCAAGGAAAACAGGACCCTATTCCCATGAACAGAAATCTTCAGCACCTGTTTCCTGATATCAATCACACTGCAGAAAAAGAGAATCAACCTAAGGAGAACAGGACCCTATTCCCATGAACAAGAATCTTCAGCACATGTTTCCTGATATCAATCACACATTCAAACAAATAATAGAAAAAAATATCTCTTGGCTTCTTAAGAATGAATGGTGTAAAGGTAATGTAGTGTTAAAGAAAACAGAGTGCTTGATAAGAAATACAGAACTGTATAAATGATTCTTTAGCAAACAAGATTAAATTAAGGTGTGAATAACATAAAGAAGTTAACAAACTACAGGAGCAATCGGGTGAATCTTGTGATAAAGGCGGGCCCTTTCCTTCTCACAGGATTCCCCAGAGGAAAGAGTTTAAATTGAAGTGCTCAAAAGAAACCTTTATTCATCTGTCAAAAAGGAATGGTACATTACAATGGAGTCTCGCTCCTTTCCGCTCAAAAAAAAATAATGTCTCTCCTGCAGTCTCTAACTCCCCTTCTAATGATGATGTCTCCTCTTTTTAAAGAGGATACATCTATTACAGTTACACCAGAGAAATCCTATTTTTATCCAAATTTGTTCTTCTATCTTAAAACAGGGTCTTTCTATTCTTCCATAGCAGAATATTGTTACAATAGATACAAAAATACTGGCTTCAGAACAATCCGTGTAACAAATTTCCTTGCTTGTCTTCGTCTTGTTGCCATCGTTCCTGAAATACTCTTTCGAAATCGCAAATCACGAGTAGTGATGGAATTTACGTGCCCGCTGACTGTTTCAGCAACAGATTTGACTGTTTCAGCAATGGAGTCGACTGTTTCAGCAACAGAGTCGACTGTTATCATAAATTATCTGTGATATTTTAGACTTGTGTTAGCAACTATCTACCTTCGATTAATGATGAAATATAAGAGTAATGTGGAATTATACGTAAAACAAATTAAATATATAGTAAAGAGACGGATTTCATATACCTTTGGATAAAATGGATGGAAATGATAATGTAACCTTTTTAAATATAGCTATAAAGAGTAAAGTGGTGTCAAAATGTATGGTAAAAATGGTACATTGTGAGGTCCTAACATCCCCCCCAGCTGAAAGGGTTTCATGTCCTCAGGCAACTTTTAGTCCGAATCAGAGTCTGAGTACTGACTCTTTGCATGCAAGTTACTCAAGCAATAACTATGGAAGGTAGCTTCTTTCAAAGATCTGAATCCCCGGTTATTTTGCAATTTCTTCCATGCTACTGCCTCGTCCCTGTTAGCCAATTTGTAGTGAGGTTGATATCGTTCTGCCGGCATCCATAAGGCAGGGAAGTGAAAATGATAACCAGTCCAATTTTCGGCACATTGCTGAATGCATCTGATATAGTTTGGTACCCTGGATAGTGCAATTTGAATATTATCAGGGCTAAAAGGATTATACTCTTGTCTTTCCTTACAAGACTGTTGCCAGAACATGGTGTTGGCCTTCAAGGCAACAGTCTCTTTGACTCTGATTAACTAATGACACTTTAGGAGTATTGAGGCTTGCAATTGCTGTATGTACCTGTGCATTCCTGGCTTCTGCAAAAACCGATGATATTCTGCTACAAAAATGGCCGGGTTTGAAGGTTCCGGTCTTATCCAAAGGAGGCGATTGTCCTCATTGTGACTACTTGCGATAAAAGCAGTTTGCCATCTGATTTGATTGGCAAGAAATGAAAAAAATTCCCTAATTTGTATATCACCAACAATTGGATTCAGGTTGACCTCTCTATTTTCAGGCATAGCCTCATTATGAAGATAAAGTTCACATAAAAAATGTTGATAACTAGTGGAGGCCTCAGCAAATTTTTTTACAAATTGTTCCGCTGTGAGCAACTCATGAGGTCTCCCATCCTTAATTTCTTTCAACTGAAAATAAACAAGGCGTTCAGAAAGGAACAGAGAATAATTCAAGAAAGATTTCCTGGTGGCTAACAGTTTTTGTACTAATGAAAACATCAGGACCAGTTTGTCTTTTAACTCCTTGATTTCTTTCTTGGAATCCTTAAGCTGCTGAAGTGTCTGCTCCTAGTTATCCCAGTTGGCATACATCTGATTCTTCCAGGCCAACTTATGTTGTTGTAACATTTTATCTTGATCAATAGCATACTGCTTCTTCCACTTATTCATTATTTCCAATTCTTTCCATGGTGGAGTTTGTGTCCTGGCATTATAAGTACTGGGTTGGGGCATAGTCTGAGTAGTTGAGTTAACTAACACAGGGCAGGATATCTGTGGCTTGGTTTCTTTTTCCAGACTTTTTAAGGGCCCTACTGGTTCTTGTGTGGCAGTAGGGTGTTCTTCTTTGACTACAACTGATGTGGATGCCTCAGGCACTGGGACTTTAACTATTTTGTATCCGGCCTGTTGGTAAATGTTTCCACATTCACGGCACATGTATTATTTACATGGGTCATTCTTTTGTACTGATGCTGTATGTGCCAACATGTAGAGATTTAATTCTTTATCAAAGGCTTCCCTTGCCATTACCAACTCTTTTTTGTAGGCCTCTAATTCTAACTTAAAAAATTCGTTTTCCTCCAATAAATAT
The DNA here is from genome assembly GCA_034641835.2 of Pinus albicaulis. Lineage (NCBI taxonomy): Eukaryota > Viridiplantae > Streptophyta > Pinopsida > Pinales > Pinaceae > Pinus > Pinus albicaulis. Next base: position 789,469,272 of record CM076574.1, read on the forward strand.
GCCATGGTGAGTGAACCCTGTGTGTTGGTTGCTGATCCGCAGCTGTAGCTGGTTCTTGTGTTTCAGATACAGCTGGTTTCCTTATATTATCATGCTTGGTGTTTGATTTTTGCACTTCAGCAGCTGGTTCTTGTGTTTTAGCTGCTGGGTGAGTAACTGGTTCTTGTGGAGCAGTTACTGTTTGAGTAGAAAATGATGTCATATTACCCTGGGCATCTGGTTCTTGTGGAGCAGTGCCACAGGACAAGACAGGTAATGATTTGGGGATTTTGAATGGTGATGAGGATTGATTTTTTAACAAGATAGCTACGGGGTTAGGGGAAATGGGAGTGACTTCAGATTCAACAGTCGTTTTCATTTTTCTCCTAGGTAAGAAAGCAGAAAAATCAGTGACTTTCCTTTTCTTTTTATGAGAAGATTATTTTCTAGGGGAAGGGCTATCGGAAGAGGTGACAGCTTGGGATGTGGCCCTTGTTTTCCTTTTTGAGACAGAGACTGTTGCAATTCGTCTCTTTCTTTTATGAGTAGGGGGTGATGGGGGTGTTTTAGCTTGAGAGTCATCGCTAGAGATATGGGCAGTGGGATGGGATGACTTTGCTAAATGGGATGAACTTGGGGTCGGATCAACTGGTTCTGAAGATGGAATCAATGGAGGATCAGGAATATCTTCCAGTTGCCGTTCATAATAGCTTTCGGGGGTTTCTTGGGGATTTCCATCTTCTTGGGGTATTTCGGGGGCTTGTTGGAGAAGTAGGGGTGGGTTATTTAGAGGGGGGTTTTGCTGAGCAAAACCCCTGTGAATTAATAATTGACATAAGCGATGATGGGTAAGGGACAGTGATGGGAATCTTACCCATCTACAGTAATATGAAATATTTTTAATACATCCAAGCAGATAATAAGGAATGTTGACTAATCGACCATGCCACAAATGACTCATTAAAACAAATTCGTGTTGATAAACTACCTGGTAACGCCCCTCGCAAGTCAAATAGTGCTTGACAAATTCAGCTACGCTTGGCCATGGGCGAGGTAATGAATGCAGACTTATGCCACGACCTTTAATCTCAACCTGTTCCTTTGGAAGAAGGAAGTCCTGTTGTGCGTTTAAAATGACTTGTTTCCTGCTAAACCAGCGAGCACCTGTGACCGACAACCCTGAAACTTGTGCTATATCTTCCTCTGTGATCGAAATTCGGACCCCTTGGACTATGGAGTAATCTTCCTGAAAATTCTGCGCAAACTCTAAAACTTGCTGAGGATCAAATTCTCCCAGCCTCTCGAAATATGTAATCCAACCTGCCTACTGAAAAATTTGGTAAGCCTCCAGAAATAATTCGAGAAGAGTTGTCGAGCTAGGCTCATTTCTAATAGTGGAGCCTCCCATAGCTACTAACTTGAGTCAAATGCAGATGCACGGAGAACAAAAACACAGGCCTGATCAAGCTAATCGTTGCGACTGAGGATATGGAGTATCAATGATGGCAGAAATAATGGATATGAAGACTGACGGTGGATTGGATGGTGTGGAATGATGATTTTAATTTTCGAAATTCCCCCCTTACATGTGATGAAATGATTTTTAAGTGTGCGGGGATTGTAATCATAATGGGAAAGATCATCTCTTTAAACTATTATTTAACTGAATTACATAAAAAATCCGCATACCTTATATTTTTACCTCTGTTTTTATAATTCGAAGTATAGAGTGATTTATTCAAAGTGGCTTAATAATGATGAAAGAATCTTTAAATTTCTCTGAAATGTAGAAACAAGAGCATATCAGGATCTGCTCAATACTGGATAATATTCACCCAAGGGATCTGAAGAATAAAAGTGGGGTACTGGAAAACTTGTGTAGTAGAGGAAAGGAATGGTGTTTTGGCAATGGAAAAAAAAATAGATGATAGGTTGCTGAAAGTGGTATTTCAGCAATAGAAAAATGAATGACATGTTGCTGAAAGTGGTGTTTCAGCAATGGAAAAATAAGGAAAATGGAATGTAATGATTTGGTACTAAGAAAATTTGGGGAAGTACTTGCTGAGGGATGATTTCAGCAGTAGAGAACGAGAAATGCTAGCTGAAAGATGGTGTTTCAAGAGTGGGTAGAAATAGGAAAAATGGAAAAAAGGAAAGATGGAGTAAATGGATAAGTGATAAAAGGGACATTGCTGGGAAATGAGTTGAAATGAGGGGAACAAAGCTTCTGTGAATGAAGATTTAGATCTTCTTGTGATGAAACTGTCCTCCTTAGTGAGTTCTTACTTAATCTGCAAAATACAATTGTAACATGCCAACCCTTGACAAGGATTATTAGTTTTAAATCTAATCTAATACTAGAAATATAGTGCAGAAAATTAAATGCTGTGAGGAGCAGAGGACTCCCCTAGAAAAAGATAATGTGTATCAGTCATGCAAGCAGCCTTGAAATCTTCTTTAGAAACAGGGCGCTGGTACAAATGAAGCCTATGACCATTTACTAGTAGAGGTGTTTTAGAATCATCAATTGTTAAAAGTCTTACTGTTCCATTAGGAAAAATAGCATCTACTTCATAAGGTCCCAACCATCATGTACGTAGCTTACCCTGAAAGTTTTCAAACCGAGAGTCATATAATAGGGCCCAATTACCTTTTTGGAACTGCTTGTGTTTGATGATTTTATCATGCCACTTCATTCTTTGTTGTTGGATCATGGTTGTTTGGTGAATGGCATCTAATCTCTTTTCATCCAATTCAAGAAGCTGCTGCAACCTAGCTATCTGCACATCAGTCAAATCAAGGTTAATAGCTAAAGCAGTTCTTAAAGTTTTAATTTCAAATTCCACAGGAAAAACAACATTTTTACCATAAACCAATTCATAGGGAGAAAATCTTGTAGTATTTCTCCAGGTAGTTCTGTAAGCCCATAGTGCTTCAGGGAGCCTTTGAGACCAATCCTTCCGGTTATCCTTCACCGTCTTAGTTAGAATGGCTTCTATTACTTTATTTGTGCTTTCCACCTGCCCATTGGCCTGGGGATGGTATGGTGTAGTCATTCTATGATGAATATGATATTTGTGAAGGATAGATTTAAAACCATGAGAATTGAATGGAGGTCCTCCATCTGTAACTAGCTCTCTAGGAATTCCAAATCTAGTAAAGATCTCTTCAAATAAGAAAGCTAGGACAACTTCTTCATTGGCTCTAATAAGTGCTTTGGCCTCCACCCATTTAGTCATATAGTCTGTAGAGACTAATATATAAGTTCTTTGATTGGATGGAGTATTAATGGGTTCTATGAAATCTAAGGCCCATATTTCAAATGGTTCGGGTACTACCTGGGGGTTTAATGGCATTTGATCTCTATGATTGGGTTGACCCATTCGTTGACAGCTGTCACAAGCCCGCACATATTTCTTTGCATCTTTAAACAATGAGGGCCAATAGTAACCCATCCTCAAAATTTTGTGTGTTATTCTTTTATCAGCAAAATGCCCTCCGCAGGGGCCATCATGACAAGATTTTAGTATGTCGTACACCTCATCCTCTCTAATGCATCTTCGGATTTCCTGATCAAGCCCTGTGTAGAAAAGACACCCACTTATCTAGCTATACCTGGCACTTTGTTGAAAAATTCTTCTCTTTTCCCTATATGACAGGTGTGATGGTAACTTTCCTGCAACCAAATAATTGGCAATGTCTGCATACCAAGGAGAGTGAGCAGAGACTGCAAATAAATACTCATCAGGAAAGGAATCATCTACTGGAATATTATTATCAGTTTTTAACCGCGAAAGGAAATCAGCCACAAAATTTTCTTTACCCAGCCGATCTACAATTGTAATATCAAACTCTTGCAGTAAAAATAACCATCTGGTAACTCGAGCATTTGTGATAGATTTGTTCATTAAATACTTAATAGCCGAGTGATCAGTGTGGACAAAAGTAGAATAACCAATGATGTAATGTCGAAATTTATTAATGGCATAAATTACTGCAAGAAATTCCTTTTTGGTAACTGTATAATTAAGCTCAGCAGGGGTCATGTTCTTACTAATAAAATAGATAGCATAAGGAAGATGGTTTTCCTCTTGTCCCAAGACAGCTCCAATTGCAGTGTCTGAAGCATCAGAAGATATATGAAAGGGGAGTGCCCAATCAGGTCCTCTCAAAATAGGAGCAATAGATAACTAATGCTTGAGTTCTACAAAGGCTTTCTGACAAAGATTAGTCCACTTAAATTCAACATTTTTCATAAGAAACACAAATAATGGAGAAGCTATCTTAGAAAAATCTTAATAAATCTTATGTAGTATCCAGCATGTCCTAGAAAACTTCTCACATCAGTTTGTGTTTTAGGAACAGGAAGATTCTGAATGACCTGTATTTTGGATGGGTCTACCTGAATGCCTTAAGATGAAATAAAATGTCCAAGCACTACTCCTTCAATCATCATCATATGACATTTTTAATTACTTAGGGAGAGGTGAGCTTGTATACAACGTTTAAGTACCTTCTCAAGATTTTGTAATGCATCTTCAAAAGACACACCATAAGGAGTAAAATCATCCATAAATATTTCCATAGAGTCATTCAGCATATCAGAAAAGATTCCTATAATAGCCCTCTGAAAATTTGTTGGTGCATTACATAGTCCAAATGGAAGAACTCTATAGGCAAAAGTTCCCCAAGGACTAGTAAAAGTGGTCTTGTCTTGGTCTTGGGGTGCAATTCTAATTTGGTTATACCCGCTGAATCCATCTAGAAAAGAAAAGAATTTCTTTCCTGACAGACTATCCAACACCTGATCAATGAAAGGTAAATGAAAGTGGTCCTTTTGAGTAGCTTTGTTTAAGGCTCTATAATCAACACACGCTCTCCATTTCCTGTTTTTCTTAGGGACTATTACCAATGGGGAAACCCATTCACTGTCAGATATGGGGTATATAAATCCTGCATTAAGCAATTTCTGATGTTCTTCTTTAACAATCTCTCTTAAATTAGTGTTCATTCGTCTTTGGGGTTGACAGACTGATCGACACCCTTCTTTAATATAAATTTGGTGAGTACATAATTCATAAGAGATTCCCTTCATATCCGTGTAATCCCATGCGAATGCTTCCTTATTTTCAAGTAATAAATTCATTAACTGTTGTGTTTCAGCAACTGTTAGATCAGGATTTATATTTAATGTTTTGCCAGGTTCGATTTCCACTGTTATGCTTTTAGATGAGATGGTGGTTAATGTCTGAGATAAATCTTCAGATTCAATCTTTTCCTAGGTATCCGTTTCAAAAAGTGCAGTCAATTGATTGTGTGTTTCAGAAATTACAGAGGAAGGTTAGCAAATAAAATTATTAATTATTTCATCCTCTGTATTGTCTTTAAGAGTTAAGGCTTGTCCGATAGTTAAAATGGGCTGAATAGCATTATCATCATAATCCATCCACACAGAATTTTCATTATTAATTATGGGTGTAGCATGAGGATAAAGAGTAAGTTGTTTAGTTTCATAACCATTAGAAATTGTCATTGAACCAGATCTGCAGCTGATAAAGGCATCGGTTGTGGCTAGCCATGGCCTTCCTAGAATTAAAGGGTGTCCCTCCAGCTTTGTTTTAGTTTGTAATACCACAAAATCAGCTGGGTAATTTCAGGATTCAACCGAGATAACTAGATCTTCAACAACTCCTTCTGGTTTAATTGTAGAACAGTCAGCTAACTCTAGGATGGTTGGTGTATCTCTAATTATGTTATTCAGCTGTAACAATTGTGAAGTTTCGAGAGTCATAATGTTTATTGTAGCACCTAGATCTACCAAAACTTGAGGAATTATCGTTTTACCAATTTGAACTGTCACAGTAGGATGGCCGAGGTCACCATATTTCACAGGAGGGGTTTTTCCAGACATTAATGCAGATAAATCACCCATAACATGAACTATAAGGGGGTCTTTAGTCTTCCTACCAGGTTTATTAATACAAATGTCCCTCATGGTTCTGGCATAAATTGGTACATCTCTCAGTGCCTGTATAAGTGGAATTTTAACCTACAAGTTTTGCAATTCTCCTAAAAGATTAAAAGTAGGTGTTTCAGGCATTTTAGATAAAACTAAATGCTCGAGGAATGGTGGCTCTGTTATTTCAATACCCTTGTTAGAGGGTGGTTGTGCTTTTTTATGTTTCTCAGTTTCCTCTTTATCAGAATCAAAAGAGGTTGTATCATCGATGATAGGTTCTACTATTTTCCTGAATCTCAAATGAATATCATTACATTGCATCGTAGAAAATGTAGGCTGATTCTGAATATCAATGACTTGCACAACTTTATTATTGGGGTTAGGATTTGGTTGCACAGGTAGCTGGGGTCTCATTTGATTATTTGGTGGAGCACTTGATGGTAGAGGAAGTGGTTGTTGAAATTGAGGAAATTTATTTGGATACGGGAGTTGTTGGCTTCTCCAATTTGAATTCCATGGATTAAAAGAAGATGGCTGTTGTGGGGGCCAAGGAGTCCACATTGCAGGATCAACAAAGGGAGGGTTTGTTTGTTGTATGGGTGGGTAGTTCATCTGATTAAAGGGTGGGTATTGCATTTGATTAAAGGGAGGGTAATTTGTCTGACTGAAAGTAGAATAATTATTCCAACGATTAAATGGCATACTAGAATTCATACCTTGTCCTTTTGGTTGCCATTGTCTTCTTTGTGTTAGCAGGTAAACTGCTTCAGCTTCTTCTTCCATTGGCTGCAGTGTTGCCTTTATTCCTGGTAGAGAGGGACATTGTTGTGTTTCATGATATTTCTCACAAAGGGTGCAGATTGGTATTTTTTCCAATGGGCATTCCCTTAGTGGATGTTTATCTCTGCATTTAGGGAAAAAGACAGCCAGAGCTGCTTCTGCTTCAGCCTGCTTCTTTTTAACCTGCAAGGTGTCAATTTGTGAAGAAAAAGAACTTAACATCTCAGTTTTAAATTCTTCAAGTAAATTACCTATTTTAGCTCTTGTTGCTCCCCCACTGGTTGATTTCTGAACTCTTGAATAGGTGGGATCTCTGTTACTTGCTCTGTTCCTTGCAGCTCCTCTTGAACATCTTTTACAGAGTTCAACAATCTCATCATATGATTCTTTAGATATATCTCCCTTGCCAAGCATGTTTAACATTTCTAAACAATCATCCCTTAATCCTCTAAGTAATATTGTTTTACGGATTTCTTTACTTACATTCGGATGATCAGATCTCTGCAGATTATACTGCAGTATTTCCACATAGTCCTCCAAATTCTCGTCCGGATTTTGTGCCATGTTGAATAGTTCCTCCCTCTTTTCTCTTGTCCGACAATAGTCTTGATATTTAAGCAGAAATTTATGTTTCATCTGTTCCCATGTTGTGATTACCTGACTTCCAAGGCTCATGAACCATCTTAAAGCATTTCCTTTTAACGTTGCTGGAAACAGTTTCAACTTCTGAGCATTAGTAACATAATCATAACTTCTGCATAATATATCAAATTCAAAAAGAAATTCATCTGGATCTTCAGAGGATAAACCATGGAATTTGGGTAAAGCTGACAATGGAATATTCTTCATAGGAGTTGTTCCTCTAGGGAGATCACTGATAGGAAATCCCAAGGTAGATAGAGAATTTTCATCCCTTCCTTCTCCTTTAGGATCTACACGTCCTCCACCAAATAATTCTTCGTTGTTTCCTTCCATTGGTTGTTCTCCTACTGCACTTGCTCGATCCTCAAAATCTTCTACTGGCTCCTCAATGTTTTCCACTAGTCGTCGAATATTCTCTATTAGTTCCTCAACGTGCTCTGCTGATTCGATAGCACTTTCTTCTGATTCTCCAGCACTGGCTACTGGTTCTTTAATATCCGTTACTGGTTCCTCTAAGTTTTCAAGGCTCACAACTTCTTCTGTTTTGTAATCTGATTGAGGGGAGTGCTGAGGTTTTGGTCTTCGAGAACTTAATCTCTGTGATGATTCAGAATTTGATACAATTTCGTCAATAAAAGTATTTCTTCCTCCCCTTTCTTTGCCCTTGCCACCTGTAGGTTTAGTTTTCTTCTGGGTTCCGCGTCCTCTCATACAATCTGCACATCTAGAAAGAAAATATCAATGCTTTTGAAATCTATAATTGCCTTCCCTGGCAACGACGCCAAAATGTTGGTCGCTTTAATTGTTTTAACAATTCAAGCACCACATAAATTGTCAACCTGGGAAGGTCTGTTTATTCCAAAGACAATCACGCACTGGATATGCTCAATTCCAAAAGCAAGGAAATGTTGTAGTAGAAGTCACACAATTATCAATCATACAAATCTAACTATTCACACCCCACTTTAACAAAGCTGAAGCCTACTTGTGTTACAGTAGAAGCAACTCCTCTATTGCAGTATTTCATTAAAAACATTCTAGGAAAAGATAATGAAAGGAAATCACCCTGCAGGAAAGGAAATCAATCAACCATAACAGGGAACAGGACCCTATTCCTCCAAACAGGAATCTTCATCACCTGTTGCCTGACACTAATCACACTGTGAGAAAAATATCAATCCAAGGAAAATAGGATCCTATTCCCATGAACAGGAATCTTCAGCACCTGTTTCCTAATATCAATCACACTGCAGAAAAAGAGAATCAACCTAAGGAGAACAATGAAGTTAAAAAATTGAGGAGGATCTCGGTATAACTTACCTCTCTGCACATTTCATATATCCGAAGATTATGGTTCCTGGAGAGCTGTTACAAAGGTCGAAAGGAGAATCGTACTCCAAATTTCATGCCTTGAACAGAGGAAAATATATGTGAAACCCACACAAAGTCATGAGAAAATTACTAAACTAAATTATTAGTAAAGAAAACAAAGTTAGGGAATAAGGGGTTACCTGAATGGGAAATGAGAAAAATATCAGATTCCTGTGAAACCCTCCACCGTACGCATCTTCCCTGCAACAAGAAAACAAAATGTCACACATAGATTAGAATACACCAGAGAGAGGATTGAAGAATAAATTAAACTTAAAAAGAAACTTTAAATCCCTTACCAAACAGAGGATGGAAGTGCAACACCTTCACAATGAGGAGTTCCAAGTCTAAAATATGAGGTAGGGTGCACACTGTGAAAATGTTGAAGAGTGAATGGTCAATACCTTAGAAAATAGTCACAGGTGGGCCATCGGGCATAAAAAAACCAGAGAACCAAACGGCCATAAGCCCACGCTACCAAAAATTATGAAAAATGAGGAAAAATACCCTAGGGTAAATCCCCTAGGTTTCCTCAGCAGATCACCACCGTTGATCGACATCAAGTGATCTCCATCGTACATGTGGCTTCTCGAAGGAGCAAGAAGGCCATGTGAGGGCCACGTGAAAGTGCCACATGTAAGCCCATAAGTGAGACATGTCAACTAGTGGGTCATAGTTATAAATGTTAGAAAATTATATATTAGAGAGCAACGGAAAAAAATAAAATATATGCGGAAACATAAACACAGGAAACACATAAAACCAGAGAGACACAGATATATGTGGTTCACACATTTTGGGCTACATCCACCCCGAATAGCCAGTCATTCCTTTCTATTATCCAGGAAAATGAAGAGACAAAACCTACAACAAATCCGTTGTAATATCCTTTGTTCTCTCTCTCAGTCTCCCTATCTGTTTCTCACTCTGAGAATACACATACAATACACAACTACAATACAATACCCTCATACATGCGAGGGGTTGCCTTCTAGGAAAAAAAACCCTAAACTAAACATAACTTCTATCGTCAGATCATCCACCTAATGAATGGCCCAGATTGACTAGAAATTCCTATACTTTTACAAGGCAATATTACATTTGTTTTTAGTTTCGGGGGCACTACCTCCGAAGCTCCCCGCCAGGGGGGGGGGGCTCCATAAACTCGTAGCCGCCCCCCCCTGGACCCCCCAGACAGTGTACAATTACGGGCGGCATTGCCACCCCATTAAGGTAAAGGGGTCCAACGTTGTGATACAAAATATACAAGATAATCAGGCTCCACACCCAACAACAAAAGCATATCACTAATATGACAGATCATGGAATAATAAATTCGAAATATATATGGTGGTAATAAATTTGAAATACATATATCGTAGTAGACATTTAGGGTAATAATGGTAATTTAATTAGGAGGATAAGTTTGAAAGCATATTGTAGGTGTTAATGAAACTATATTGTTCGTGAATCGAGCAATGTGTAATTAAACCATAGAATTAATGATATAGTAAGGGGTTAGAATGCCTGAGATAGTCATGGGTAAGGGTTAGATTTCCTAATGTCAAAAGGTGGGTATAATGTCACATAAGGTTAAAGGGGTACCTTATGATACCATATTACTGATTCAATAGAGAATAAGTGGGATACATACATATGGGAAACTATTTTAACTATGATCAGTTAATTAAAATTAATATTCGATATGTCATGAAGACAATGTGTTGAGAAGACCAGCCAAGATTAAGCAAGGAAATAGTATAAAAGAAAAAAAAAATATGCACATGTTACAGTAGTTTCATTGGTCGGGTCTATAAAATACCATGGACAAAAAACCATCATGCCCAAAATCATGTCAAAAACCCATGAAAAAAACCATAGGTAGGTTTTCCCACCTAATATAGGGTCAAATTGTTTTTTCCCTGAGCGCTGCATCAAACCCCATGTAGGGGGGCTACTACCCCCCCCCCCTCCCCTGCTCCCATGTCTTGCGCCTGACGCAATGAACAAGGGGGGTTTTCACCCCCCTTGTTAACCCCCACATGCGTACGAGTAGTCATGGAAAGAATATACACACCCAACATTCTCCCACTTTTTGTTTTATTTTCAACGAGGTGGGTCACAACAGAGCTTACACGTTGTTCCAACCCTACAATGGCCATTGTTTGTCTACAACAAGAAGACTTCTGAGTGCTCACATACTTCGTCAATGCATCTGAAACATTTTTCAAAGTGTCCTCCTTTACAAGGAACACCCTTTTTTCCTCAACCATATCCCTCACAAAGTGATACTGAACATCAAATTTCTCTGCCTTTGAATGATAAGTAGGGTTCTTTGCCAATAAAATTTCACTTTGGATGTCACAATCTATCCTTATAGCTCATTGTATCAACCCCATACTTGACCAAAATTTCCACAACCAATCTTCTTCCTTGCTTGCATGAGTGGTTGCCATGTATTCAACCTTTGTAGTTGAAAGAGAAACTATAAATTTCCTTTTTCTCATCCAACTAATTTATCTTCCAAAGAGGTTAAACACATACCCACTTGTATATATTCTTTGATCTAGATATTTAGCCCAGTGTGCATCAACAAAGCCATGGGTGTCCAAAATTCTAGCCAACCCTGGTCATCCTTGGTATCATAGACCATAATCACTAATGCGACACAAATAACTACAAACCCACTTTATTGTTGTCCAATGCTCCTTCCCTCGTTTTTACATTAACCTGCTCAATACTCCCACTGCATGTGCAATTTCTAGTCTAGTGCAAACCATTTCATACATCAAGCTACTGACTACACTTGCATATGTGTTATGAAACCAGCTCACAAAATAGAAGAAAAGATAGATCAACGCCTTAGAAATCAGTCTCTTCGAGGGGGTAACATCATTTACATTACATAAAACATAGTTACCAATCAAATAGGTAATTGAAATGGTACCTAATTTTCAGAGGTAGCAAAAAAAACACCCGATTTTGAAAAGTAGTGATGTAGAATCACCTTTTTTTTTAGTATAGTCTTGGCACTTGAAATTTTCTTATGACTTTTATTTTTAATGTCATGATTTTTTTTTTCGATTTTGAAAAATGGTGATGTAAAATTATCTTCGTTTCTTTTTTAGCATATTTTTGGACCTTCAAATTTTCTTTGATTTTTTGTTTTTAGATGTTATGATTTTCATGTTGATTTTGAAAAGTGGTGATTTTTAAATTATCAAGTCTGAACATTTGTTTTAAAATGTTAGTGATTTTCATGCTAATTTTGAAAAGTGTTGATGCAATATCAATCATTTTTGTTCATCTTCGTAATAAAACATAAAAATAAAATAAAAAGATATGACAAAAATAAATCAAATATAAACAAATTAAAAAAAAAAACAAAAATAACTTGTAAAAATAAAAAATTTAAACAAAAAAAGATTAGAAATAAAATATTAAAAAAACAACAAAACAAAAAAAATAAATTTAAAAAAAAGGGCCGGGGGGGGAGGGGGGAGGGGGAGGGAGTTAAAAAAAAAATGCGAAGTTGAAAGAAAAGAAAGAAAAAAATAAAACAAAAATACCATATGAAAAATGATAAAATAAAAAATTTAAAATAATTAAATATTAAAATAAAAAATAATGAAAATCCTGAAATTAAAATTTAAAATGAACATTAAAAAAGAAAATTTAAATGAAAAAAAGTATATATATCTATATATAATCGAAATAAAAAAAAAATAAAAAAATAAACATAATTCATTTTTCTAATAAAAAAAAATTATATATATTAAATTAAAACAAAATTAAAACAAAAAAATTAAAAAAAAATAAATAAATGAAAAAAAAATGAATTCAATCTAAATATAAAGAAAAAAATTAAATTAAATTTTAAAAACAAATAAATAAATAAAAATTACATTTAAAAAAAATTAAAAAATATATTAAAAAATAAAAATAAAAATGGAACCTCTCTCGTAGCTCACCGGCCGAGCCCCTTTGCCTAGCGGTGATCAAACAAATGTGGCAAAATTATTTATTTAATTTATTTTTTATTTTTTATTTTTTTAGATTTAAATTTGGTTTTTTCTTTTAATTTAGTTTATATTTTTTAATTTATTTGCTTTTTTATTTTTAATTTAATATTTTAATTTTTAATTTTTAATTTTTTTACTTTTAGTGATTGAGATCTTTCGGTGAAAATCAAATCAAAAAAGATTTGGTCGATGTGTTTCGATCCAGCCAGTGTGGTTCATCATTAGGACAAGATGAAAAATTTGATCAAGAAACCCCTTTAAATAGAAAGTAAGGCTCTCAATAACCGTTTGTAAAATAATGGCTAGCTTGACTCAAATAATAATGTTCAAATATTTATAAAAAATAAAAATAATCAATAAAAAGATCAAATGTTTAAAGTTTATAATTAGGATTCTTATATAATTTTATTTATTTAAATAAAAATAATACTTAATAATCATATATATTTTATTATAATTGTAATTATTTATTTGTTTTATGTTTTAATTTTATATATTTATTTTATTAATAATAATTAATTGTTTTGTGATTCAAATCTTCATCAAATAGTTATCTTTTTTATAATTAATCTTAAAAAATAAATAAATAAATAAATAAAAATAAAATAAAAAGAATAAATTAATTAATTAAATAAATAGAAAAAATAAAGATCAAAATAAAATAAAATAAATAAATTTTTAATTGAAAAAAAATAAAAAATAAAAAATAAATAAAAAATAAATAAATAAAAATGTACGATTAATTAATTTTAAATTAATTTTATAATTTTTTTAGGAATGAAGGGCAGGAATCCAACATCTGCTAATCATCCACCCATCATCTCTGTTTAGGTTAACTGGCCTTTTTTCAATTTCCAAGTCTTCTCTCAACTTGCGGTGGTAGAAATGGTCAATCCTCGCAATAACCTCAGCATCTTCAATGCAAATGTGATGATTTTCCTTCTCAACATGCTCCGCTAGCGAAGAGGAACATGATCTACTATGCTTCAGGTCAGCGACATGTTCCTGAGTTCTTTGACTAATTGATTGACTAGTTTCACCAATGTAAGGGGTCCCACAAGAACACGGAATCAAGTAAACACCCTTGCCATCCTTCGGGCAAACCGGGTCCTTAACCGATCTAAGTGAACTCCGAATGGTGCGGGAGGGATTAAAGGTTGAGAAAACATTATATTTCTTTAGAATCCTGGTGATTTTATCCGTAGTACCTTGGATAAACAGAAGGTGAACACCCCCTAATCGATCACAGGGATCTTTCATACCCTTAGGACCTTTTTCTGCTTTTTGAAAATCCTTAAGACATTGACTCATGTTGTAACCGTTTATGTTAAAAACTTTGAGAAGATGATCCTTTTCACCTTCAAAATGGTGTTCATCAGAGATTCTAAAGGCTCTAGTGGCTAGGGTGCTGAGAACACCAAGTTTCTGACCAGGGAAATGGTGAGAACTAGCATGTAAATATTGCTTAGTGTGCATCTTCTTTCTAAAGACCTGATGAGATAAAGAACCATCTTCATTTCTAGAAATGAGAACATCAAGAAAAGGCAAGCTACCATTATCGTCGAAATCCATGGTGAACTTGATGAAGTCAGATTGATTATTAAGATGTTGGAAGAAAGGTCCAATTTCTCCTTACCATGAGGCCATACAATGCAGATGTCATCAACAAACCTTTTCCAAAGCTTAGGTTGAAAAAGAGAAGAGGAGAGGGCCCTAGATTCAAAGTCTTCCATGAATAGATTAGCTACCACAGGAGAAAGGGGGGAGCCCATGGCCACACCACAAGTCTGTTCAAATAATTTACCCTCGAAACTAAAGAAGGTCGAGGTAAGACAAATTTCAACAAGATGAGCAGTGTCAGGATCCGTGACTCGAGAAACGACATCGATCGCTTCCCTAATGGGGATGCAAGTATACAAGAACACAACATCAAAACTCACAAACATATCTTCACGATCCAACTCCAAGTCTTTCAATTCATTAATAAAAGAGCAAGCATCTTTAACAAAGGAGGAGGTCCGACATACAAGCGGTTTAAGCTTAAAGGCTAGAAATTTAGCGAGTAGATAAGTCGGACCACCTATGGTGTTGACAATAGGGTGAAGGGGAATTCCATCCTTATGAACCTTAGGAAGTCTATAAATCCTCAGAGTGAGGGGGTTAGTTTCAATAAGCTTTTTACTTAAAGATCCAACCAGGTTACTTGATTTAATAGCCAAAGAAACCACTTTTGAGACCTTTTTAAGGGGATTTTTGTCCAACTTCTTGTAGCTCCCACTATTAAGAAGGTGATCCAGCATCTTATTACAATAATCCTCTTTTTTTTAAATAACTGTAGCACCTCCCTTATCTACCTTAAGAACAACAATGTCATGGTTATTATTTAAGGATTTTAGAGCCTCAAACTCTAGCATGCTGATGTTGCTCTTAGGGGGCTTAGCTTTTCTGAGGATCATGGCACAATCTTGCATAATAGTGTCCTCAGTATCATCAGGTAAATCCCTAATTCCGTATTCAATATCATAAATTATGTCATGAATAGGGATCTTCCTAGGAGCAAGAGCAAAATTAAGACCCTTCTCTAATAAACTAAAGATATGTTGATCAAAGGAAAATTTGGAGAGATTAATAACGTTCCTATTCAAGGGCGAAGAGATAGATTTGAAGGTACTATTATAATAGTTAAAATTATTAATATTGAGTTTATTAAAGTCATTGTTATTATGGTTACTATTCTCATTAATATTAAAGTTATTGATATCATTTATATTAATATTATATTTATTATAGTTGTCAATATAACTACTTTTACTATTCATACTGTTAAAACTATGATCAATCTCATTATTATTACTATTATATTTATAATCTCCGTCATAATTAGCAATATTAAAGGAATGTGAAACCAAAGGTTCAAAGTTAGAAGCCAACGGAGGAACAATAGAAACCGAATCCATACCTCTCGAGACATTTTAATTTTTTTTTTAATTTTAATTTTAAAAAATGTTTTTTTTTCTTTAATTATTTTATTGTTTTTTTATTTTTAATTTAAAATTGTGTTTATATATATATGTGTGTGTGTGTGTGTGTGTGTGTGTGTGTGTATATAATTTAAATTTTGGTTTTAAATTTTAATTTCTTTTTTTTTAAATAAATTTTTTATTATTTTAAAAATTTTAATTTTAAATTTGAGTTTTTTTTTTTTTTTTTTTTTAATTTAAATTTCTAAATTTAAACTAATTTTTATTTGAATTTTTTAATTATTTTATTTTTCTTTTTAATTTTAATTATTTTTAGATTTTTTATTTTAATTATTTTATTTTATATTTGTTAAATTATGCGATTTTTTTGTTATTATTAATAATTTTTTTATAACTTAATTTTTTATTTTCTTTTTGGTTTTTCGGTTAATTTTTTTCTTTTTTCTTTCAATTGTGTGTGTATTTTTTTTTGAATTTTTTTGTTTTTTTTTATTATTTTATTTTTTTGTTTAATTTTTTTATTTTACAAGTGATATTTTATCTTTAATACTATGACTAAAAATCGTTGGAATTGTATTTTCATAAAGGAGATATTTTATCTTTAATGTCATCCTTGGTTTTTTAAGGCTTTTCAGAGACATGATATTCTATCTTTAATACCGTGCTTAAAAAATGTTGGAATTTTAAGACTTTTGATATTCTATCTTTAATGTCATGTTTATCATTGAAATTTTAAGGTTTTTCAGAGTCATGATTTTTAATCTTTAATATCATTATTAAAAATTGTTAACAATTTACCCCGAAAAGAAAAAAGTGTTATTCCAACATCAACACTTTTTGTTTTCAAGGTGTTTGTTGCAAACAAAAAGTTGACGATGTTATTCTAGCATCAAAACTTTTCATTTTCAGTGTCGACATTAGTCCAGCATCAATGCTTTTCATTTTCAATTTTTTTTTTGCACAAAAAAAATTAGCAACATTGTTCTAGCATCAACACTTTTCATTTTCAGGTTGCTTTTTCATGGTTTTTTTATGTTTTTTTTATAGAGTTCTCGGTTTGAGGTAATAGTTCTTGTTTGATCGATAACTATGTTATAAATGAACAATTCTTGGATGACACAAATGACAAAACCTCCTTTCTATATATAGGAGTCCATGGGGTCCTAATATAATCTTAGCCAACCTAACAATAATAATGTAAGGGCACAATAATAAAAATATGGGGACTACAGGGGTACAACAATAAAAATTAGGGGGCTAGAGTAACAACAATAAGGGACTAAACTAGTCATATAGGGCCCTAAAATGCCCCTCTCCTTCAAAAAAGTGTTGTCTCAACGCTTGAGTAGTTCTGGATGCTTCTGTATAAAATTCTCATCCTTCTATGTCGAATCTTCAGTGCATAAGTTCTTCCACTTGAATGATGGAAATAATGTGCCCAAAGTGAGGATATGGTCCCTCACAATATTTCTAGCTGAAATACTAGAAACTTCCTTCCTTCTTTAGATCCGCTATACTAGACTGCGCAATCCCTTGGGGAACTGTTGCGACATGGAGGTATGAAATGATGGCCTCAATGCTAGATATGAATATGTTTCTCTTGAAAGGCTAATATTGAAGAACAAGGTTAAAGGATGAATCCTCCACCTATTTCCTAATTGAAATTCTTGAAACAACCTTCACCTCTCAAAACCTTGAGCAGGAATGTGTTATTCCTGAGACTAAATGTGCATATGAGAGTGGCTAAATGTGGCACCAATTCCTGATGATGTATGGCAACTCAAAGAAACCTTCCCAGAGTAGGCACTTGAAGTCCCCCGTGGATAAGGATGGGATTTCCACTCGGAAACACTCGTGTGATAAACAACACTACAGAATTAGCTCCATTGAAGCATGCATTGAAATTTCAAATGAAAAATTCAGATTTAAACAGATCAAAACTAATAATCTAAAGCCTTCCTTCTATTGCTGCCTTCATCTCCCTTATATGGTTTGTGAGCCTTCCATATCCCTGGCCCACTTCATGACTGTGTTGTACATGTGGCCACTAGCCTCCATGAAGACTGCGTTGGCTCTCCATGTTCTCCACCATCTCTACATTTTAATTCCCACTCTCTCCATCATGTGTGCATTAGATGCACCACTTCCTCCACTATCTCATCATTAGTTCTCTATGATCTTACATTTAATGAACAATGATCTCATTTGACTTCCTCCATGATCTCCATGACCTATCATTAATGTGGCATGATCTCCACTCTTCCTTCATTTAAGAATCTGCTCCACTACTCCATAATGTAGATATAACTCAAAATTATCCACATACACACATCAAAAGTGAATTTTATTCATGTATGGGGTTATGGGTCCCTCCACCCTCTTATTGACATAATTAATTAAGAAAATCAAAAACTTTAATATTCCAATTAACCTATAGAAAATTGGGAATATTACAGTCATCCCCACCAAAATGTTGTTTGTCCTAAAGCAACTGTAAAAGTGGATGCTATAGAAATTCATCTCCCTTCAAGTAGCATACTCGTATGGAAGGCCTCCCAATCTTCTACAATTTTTAATGCATGCCCAGATCCAAAGTTGCCTCTCTAGAATGTCTAGAATGGCCTCCAACTGAAAAGTTGGATGCCTCCTCTCATCAATAAGTCTCCAAGTGGCAACCACATGTTGTCGAAGATCCTCCTTTATGCATGAGATACATCAAGTGAAGTGGTCTCTTCCTAACGTGGAAAGTCCACTATCATAAACCATCTCTCCATCCCATGCTACATGAAGTAGATTGTATCTCTCCATGCTTCAATCCTTAGCAATGTTGGCCTTGTTGGATCCAAGCATCATCCCAAAAATGTGAAAAATAAGAAGTAGAGATATATGGATGAACATGTACAATTTCAATCCATACTCTCCCAATAATAACCAACACAGCAATGCCTTCTCTGTTAGGTAAACTTGACTCGGGATAGAGTCAATGTTGGCTAGGGTAAATAGTAGTGGTTTTGGGGCACATGGTATTGTGCACCCATGGTTTTCAGTGCATGGTATTGCATGTAATGGAGCCTATAAAAGGCTGGGAATACTTCATTGTAATGTAGGCTTGGAGGTGAGTGATGAAGGCTCACTTGGCTGGATTGGCCAGGATTTTTGCCAATGCTTAATGAAATTTCATTGGTTGGGTTTTTCCCTAGATTTGGGGGTTTTCCCAGATAAATATCTTTGTTTATGTTTATGATTTGTTGCTAGATTTTTCATGGTTTTTGTTCCTCTAAGTAAATTTATTATTTCTCCAGTAATTTCTAACAAATGATATTAGTGCCATTGAATTTCGTTGCGCTAGGAGAGCAAAGTCTATCAAAATGAGAGAGGATATGTTCACGTGGATTAATTAATTGATTAACCATGTATCTGAAGAGAAATCCTAGTGGACTGGCGGTTACAGAGGTTGGTGACCCATGTAATCTGGTAGATAGGTTCTTTTTATATGGACATTGATTTCATATGTACAAAGATAGCAACAATGAAACAAAAAAAAAAATATTATTATTATAATGGAGTTAATTTATTACATGTAAATGGGCATACTGTTGTAAGACCTAGTATGGCATGCTACCCCTGGGCAATCAGTGGTCAAGTCTGGGTTAGATCTAGGTGATAGGGGTGATGTCAAGTTAACAATTACCTAGGTTAAAAAAAAAAAAATTTGAGGGGGGAAGAGCTAGAGTGAGTAGGGTTGTCTCACTTTACAATTTTGGCTGGATTTAGTAAAGAAACCCCAAGTCAAGTTCAAGGGGGGGATTTTTAGGTAAAATTGACTTGGGATAGAGTCAATGTTGACTAGGGTAAATAGTAGTGGTTTTGGGGCACATGGTATTGTGCACCTGTGGTATTACATGTAATGGAGCCTATAAAAGGGTGGGAATACTTCATTGTAATGTAGGCCTAGAGGTGAGCAGTGAAGGCTCACTTGGCTGGATTGGCTAGGATTTTGGCCAATGCTTAATGAAATTTCATTGATTAGGTTTTGCCCCAGATTTGGGGGTTTTCCCGGATAAACATCTTTGTTTATGTTTATGATTTGTTGCTAGCTTTTTTATGGTTTTTTGTTCCTCTCGGTAAATTTATTATTTCTCCGGTAATTTCTAACATTTTGTTGCCATGAAAAATCATCATGAAAGCAAGTAAGAGAGCCATACTCTCTCAATAGAAGCCACCATAGAAATGCATCTTGCTTCCATGCCATATCAAAATAAGTATGAGAGCCATACTCTCTCAAAAGAAGCCACTGCGACAATGCCTCTTGCTACCTCACCACATCATCATTGTACCAAATGTAGTGGCCATATTCTCTCAAGAGAAGCCACTGCAGCAATTCCTCTTGCTACCCCATCACATCATCATCATACCAAGTACAATGACCATAATTCCCCAATATAAGCCATCATGGTAAGGCCTCATGTTGCCATCCTCCATGAATGTCATGCAATGTATGGGAAGAAATCAGCCCATACTCTCCCAAAAGTAACTAAAGAAACAAGGATTCTTGCTGCCACCTTGCATCATCATGATGCAAGTCATGGAGCAACAACATACTGATTGACATGTGGGATGTCATATCATAACAATACAAATAATCTCCATGCTGCCACATCATGTGAGATTTATTCCATGTCCCAAACGCAAGTACATACATGAACATAAGATATATCCCAAAAAAAAGTGCATTCATGGACATGAGACATATCCCAAACAAAATTAAATAAAATGACATAAGATACACCACGCGATGGCCAAACTCTCTCAACAATAACCAGCTCATCCATGCCTCCTTTTGTTGTAGAACATCAGTGACATCCATGGAATGGACCACACAAATGTGATTTTTTGGGTAGTAACCATACTCACCCAAAAGTAACCACTGTAGCCATGCTTCTTTCTACCCTGTATCATAGATATGCAAGAAGGTTGGCAACCTCCTGCTCCTCATCTGGATCCATTCATCCCAATGTGGATGATGAATCATCCCAAGCTTAATATTGGTATCCACCCAAGGTAGAATACCAATATCCTCCAACTTATAAGATTTTCACTCCATGATATGTTGAAGTGCACCTCCTTTGAGGTCAGGGAAAATTTTAAGGATGGAAAATTATCTTGAAGTTTAAAAAATTGGTGAATCTCAATAGCCCCTAATATGAAAAATAAAAAATGTTTAGTGATGTACTTGTAAAATTATTAGAATTTATAATGATTTTATATATACTCTCTATATAATGTTGGTGATTTTTAACGTAAAATAATTTTATATTGCAAAATTAGGGAAAATAATTTTTATAAAAAATGGAAATTGGTGAATCTTTTTTTTGGAAAAATCATGGAAAATTAGCCCACCTGCGAATATTAGCCCCTAAAATTTTCCATGTTTAAGGTCTCCCCATGATATCCTCTCATCAATGGCCCAATAGAACCCATAAGGCTCCATAAATGTTGTCGGTTGAAACTCCTCTTTGAGCTGTGAGGTGTTCATTAAGGAAACTCCATATTGATAATGGGGAATTCTCTCCATCATAAGATGTATACCATATATCATCTATCCCCCTAGTGCTTCATGATTGAAGTTGTCTTCGGGATGCTCCAAGAATAGTGGGGCCCTCATTTCATCACTGCTCCTTAGTGACAACGATGTGGATCTGCATGGTGATACATCTACTATCTCCATACAATGTTGAACTCATAGTCTGGCACTATATTGAATAGGACTGTGCTCCTCCCATCTCCTGAAACTCCACACTACAACACAATTTTTTGTGTGTAGCTCAACCGTGATAAACTAAGATAACTATACATATTATCCTTGATCAAATCAAGGGTCCTCTGCTCCAATCTGCTCCAAATCAGCAAGGTTCTCTAGCCCTTGGTCATGAAATTGCACTGATGGCATGGTCTCACAAATCTAAATATGAGGTACTGAAATAATATGAGATGAAAGTGTTTCCAAACCTTGGATAAGCTGAATCTTGGGAACATCTTGCACATATACAAGAGCTCCTCCAACTGGTGTAATGGCCTCTCCAACTATTGGTAATGATGATTTATGTTCTTCAATTATACCAGCACTGGTATCTACCTCCTCTTCCTCATGCATATCATGGATCATGCATGGGGCTCCAAATGTCAAGAGCTCAGGACCATCTTGAAAATATGCAAGTGTTCCTCCTCCTGATGTAACTACAGCTGTAGTTGATGGTGTTGGTAGAGGCTCCTCCTCCTGAGTGATAATGACGACATATTCCTTTGGTTCTTCCTATATTATCTCCTCAATGATGGGAAATTTCTCTATGTGAGATGTCTCTGGTTTATTTCTACCAAACTTCTTCTTCATTCTTTGTATGAAATCTCCATAAGCAGTCACTTTGGCATGTGACAAATGATGGAACCACCAATCTTTGGCTTCACCGTTAAGGTGTAGTGCTGCAATCTAAATAGCTTCTCTTTCTACTACTGGGTATAGCTGAAATAATGTAGCTATCTCTTCCCTCCAAGCCCTCAATGTGATTGTGGAAGATCCATCAAATGTAGGCAAGAAGAATCTATGCCTCTTTCTTCTATTGCTGCTGTGGGATCTCCTTTCTTATTTGAGTTGCAAAAAATGTTGGAGAGATAGATTCTCCTTGAGTGATCTATGTTGTGCTTTGTACTCGAACATATATTTACTTAGGGTCTCATACCCCAAATCTCCTTCTTATTCACACCATTCGCCTTCCTTCTCAAAGAAAGTGGATTTAGTGGAATGATGTGAAGCTCTTTGCTTCTCCAATTGCTTCTTTTGTTGATAGGAAGTTCTTGGGCCTTCCTCTTTCTGAACTCTTCTTGAATCCTCCTTTTGAATTTACCTCTTCATTTGATTTACCTCCTTGGAGAGATATTGCATAGATCTAAAGAGAAGATTGGAAAAACTACAATCCTCCTTCATTGTATATCTCTACTATCTTCCTCTTCTTTTGATGCAAAAGATGAAGTGCCCACAACCTGAGCCAAAGATCATGATCTGATACTATTGTAATATCCCAAAAGGGAGAATGCAGTAATACAAAAACACAATATGAGAATTACAACAATGTAACCAAATAATCTAAATACACCATACAAATATACAGAATAGCTGAGCCATTTTATTATATGGATGTGGATAAACAAGTACAATAGTGCTCAAAATATGAGACACTCAAGCCAAAGAGATGGCCTAGAATAACCCTCAAATTCTCCCACAAGAGGGACTACATAACTATTGGAATGTTGGAAGGAATATTATGTTGTCCCTCATGCAAATGTTAGGACTAAAAATTCCAACAAAACATAAAAGTGTAGATCTTGCATTTTTGGAGCTCAGATGATGCCAGGATTTCTGATCCGAGCTCTATTATGAATACCCAAGATAACCGAGAAAGGATTTCCAGATCTGACAATGTTGGAAAATCACCCTCTTAGGCCCTGCAACTATATCATTGTTGGGAATGCAGAACTACTGCATGAGATGAATATATGATGGCTGCAATAAGGCACAACCAAATCAATGCATACAAGGTGGATCCCTGCTTTAAATCCTTAATCTAGAATCTCAAGTTCTATCTCCTCCAACCTCCTCTAGTAGATGTAGTTGTTGAATGTACAACCGCTAAAGAAAAATGCACTGTCAGAGAGGGAGGCTTTATAGCCTCATGCTAGATGCTACAATGAAGCTCCTGAATGATGGAAATAATGTGGCCAAAGTGAGGATATGGTCCCTCACAGGATTTCTAGCTAAAATACTAGAAGCTTCCGTCCTCCTTCAGATCTGCAAGACTGGATTGTGCAATCCCTTGGGGAATTGTTGCTGCATGTACGTAGGAAATGATGGCCTCAATTCCAGATATGAATATGCTACTCCTGAAAATTTTATCTTGAATAACAACATGGACGGATGAATCCTCCACCAGTTTCCTAGCTAAATGCTAGAAACATCCTCCACCTCTCAAACCCTTAATAAGGAATACATTATTACTGAGATTGGATGTGCATATGAGAGTGGCTGAATGTGGCACCAATGCTTGATGATGTATGGAAGCTCAAAAAAACCTTCCCAGAGTAGGCACTCGAAGTCCCTCATGGGTAAGGGTGGGATTTCTGCTCGGAAACACCTGTGTGCTAAACAACACTTTAAACTTAGATAAATAGGTTAAGCATGCATAGAAATGTCAAATGAAAAATCCAGGTTGAAACAGATCAAAAATAATGATCTAAATCCTTCCTTATATTGCTACATTCATCTCCCTTATATGGTTTGTGAGCCTTCCATAGCCTTGGCCCACCTCATAACTATGATGCACATGTGGCCACTAGCCTCCATGAAGACTGTGTTTTCTCTCCATGTTATCCACCATATATTCATTTAATTCCCACACTCTCCATAATTTTTGTATTAGATGCACCACTTCCCCCAATATCTCATAATTATTTCTCTATGATCTTAATTTTAATGCACCACGATCTCATTTGACTTCCTCCATGATCTCCATGATATGTCATTAATGTGGCATGATATCCACTCTTCCTTCATTTAAGAAGCTGCTCCACTACTCCATAATGTAGATACAACTCAAAATTATCCACATACACACATAAAAAGTGGATTTTATTCATCTATGGGGTTTACGGGTCCCTCCACCCTCTTATTTACTTAATTAATTAAGAAAAGTAAGAACTCTAATATTCTATTTAAATGATGGAAAATTGGGAATATTACATGTTTATGCTCGATGTGATATTCCATTGCTTCAACCTTAGAATTTTCTCTTAAAGATGATGTGATGGATGGAAGATGATATCCATAAAGTGCCATAAATGGGATCATTCTTGTTGCAATGTGGAAGGAAGTCTTTTACCACCATTCAGCCATAGGTAACCAATTAACCCATTGTGTTTGTTTATTAGATACAAAGAAACGAAGATATCCTTCCAAACATTTATTCACTATCTCAGGTTGCCCATCGGATTGAGGATGATAAGATGAGTTATGAGCTAGTTGAGTACCAAAACAAGAAAATTATTCCGTCCACAATTTTCCAGTGAAAATGGGATCACTATCACTTACAATAATCTTTGGGTTTCCCTGTATCTTTTCAATTGTTTCCATAAATGCAGTAGCAATTGTACTAGCTTTAAATGGATGCCATAATGCACAAAATTTTGCATACTTGGTAAGCCTATACAATTTTTCTTTGGACTTAGGTCAACTTGTGATAAAATCCATTGAAACCTCTACCCAAAGTTGATTTGTAATGGATAAAGGTTGTAGCAGACCCGGGGTCTTAATTGTCTCAACTTTATTTTGTTGGAAAACCAAACATTCCTCCAAAAAATTTTGAATATCATATTTAAGGCCATCCCAAAAAAATATTTCTTCACCTTGTGGTATGTTTTTAAAAATCCCGAGTGCCCTCCAAAAGGAGAGGCGTGCAATTCCAAAAGAATATTTTCTTTTAGTTGGGAATTCTTACAAAGATATAAATGATGTTTGTATCATAAGGAATAATTTTTCCAAATAAATGTATCATATGTACTAGGATCTTGCTGCAACTTTTGAATGAGTGTACATACTTCTTTATCATTCTTACATTCCTCCCTTGCTTCAGTTATCCAATCTGGTTGGACAATATAAATGGCACAAATAAATACTTCCACATCCTCATCCTTTCTTGGGACTGCATCTGCAACAACTTTTAGCTTCCCTTTTTTGTATGTGATTTTAAATTCATAATGCAACATATTTGTGACCCATTTTTGTTGTTATTCTGAAGATCATATTTGTTCCAAAAAGTATTTAATACTATCATAGTCATTTTTTACCTTGAAGTGTCTTCCCATTAGGTAAGGTCGCCATTTCTTTTGTGCATGTAGTATTGCCAAAATTTCCTTATGATAAATAGCTTTCTATAAATACTTTCCTTTGATTGCACAAATTTCAAAGGCAATGGGTTTTCCTTCTTGCATAAAAGCAACACCAATTCCATTTCCTGAGGCATCACATTCCACAATAAAGGTTTTTGTGAAGTGTGGCATAGTTGAGACCACTTCTTGGAACATTGCCTCTTTAAGATGTTCAAACGCCTTAGTTGCTTGAGAAGTCCATGAAAAATGAATCTTTCTTCAATAATGTTGTTAGAGGTGTTGCTATTTTCCCATAATTCTTAACAAACTTGCGATAATACCCTATTAACCCGAGAAATCCTCACAACTACTTTATGGTTCTGGGTACTTTCCATTCCTTAATGCCTTTAGTTTTGTTAGGGTCTACCTTAACACCCTCGTGAGATACAATATGACCTAGATATTCCACCTCTTATGCTCCAAAGAAAAATTTGGAGGTTTTTGCATATAATTGTTTTTGCTCCAATAGTTTGAGCACCCTGTCAACATGTTGAACATGATCCTTCCAAGACATATTGTAGATTAGTATATCATCAAAAATACCAACACAAATTTTATAAGGGTTTGAAAATGGAATTCATCGACACTTGAAATGTAGAAGCTACATTGATAAGGACATAAGCCATGACCAAAAATTCATAACGACCCTCATGATTTTGAAATTCTATTTTCAGAATGTATTCAGTCTTCATTCTAATTTGATGATATCCTGAACGAAGATCCAACTTGGTGAAATAAATTTCTCCATGTAATTCATCAAATAATTCATCAATCACAGGAATGGGAAACTTATCTTTAAGAGTGAGCTTATTGAGCTCCCTATAATTTGGACACATGCACCATGATCCATCCTTCTTGTGCACCAATAATATTGGAGCAGAGAAAGAACTTTGACTAGGTTGAATTATACCAGCCTCTAGTATTTCTACAATCATACGTTAAATTTCGCTCTTTTGGACATAAGGATGCCTGTAAGGCCTGATTTTTGGAGGAACACTTACTAGAATCAAATGAATAGCATGATTATGGTCACGAATAGGTGCGATTCCTTTGGGATTTTCAAACACCTTGGAATGATTGTCCAAGACTTTTTGGATATCTAGAGAAATAGAGGATTTTTATGTTTGAACTTCTAGTGAGCATAATTGTGAAATAATGCCTTGTTTTTCTTCCTTCAGAATATTTCTCATGACATTAGAGCTTATTATATTTCAAAAATTTACTGCGATACCCTATAATTCAACTTCCTTTCCTTCTGAAAAAAAAATTCAAGAATAATTCTCGAAAATTAAAAGATATCATCCCCAAATATTGTAACCATTGTACTCATAGTACAACATCACAAGCACCGATTGGAATGGAAAGCATTTGACTATTCAATACATATTCCCCCATGGTTAGCTTCATATTATGGCACTTTCGAGAAAAATTTATAGTTCCTCCATTTTTCATTGTCACTTGACACTCTGGCACTAGGTATAGGAAGAAATTTGATTCCTTGCCTACCTTACAATGAATAAAATGATGGGTACTACCCGAATAAATAAGCACTATTACATTTGTCTTATTGATATGTCCTTATATCTTGAGATTTTTTGGAGTGGTAATTCCTACCAATGCATTACAGGATATGGTCAGATTCATTTCTTCTTCCTCTAGGGTTGGTTCCTGGTGTATATCCTCTTCTTTTGAATTTTCTTGTTCCTTTTCTTCCTCCTTTTGACAATCTATGTAAAATAATTTATTCTAAGCACACTTATTACTTATAGTTTATTTTCTATCAAAACTATAGCAAAGCCCTTTTTCTCTTTTTTCTTCCAATTTTTGTGGTGTCAACCTTGTAGGTTGTGGAAATCTAGGATTAGAAACAGTTCCATATTTATACTTGTGAGTGGTAGGCTTCCTTGTCGCCATAATTTTGCTTTCAATTTTTCTTTCCAACCTCAATGTCTTATCCAATGTATCAAGCTCCCAAAGGAGAACCTCATGTTTCATGTTATCCTTTAGCATCCCTATAAAGACATCAATCCTATGTTCCTCTGGAATATTACTTACCCTTATATTCAATTTTTGGAAGTCCTCAATGTGCTCCATCATTGAAACCTTTTGTTTGAGTTTTAAAAATTGGATAAAGAATGTGTTTCTATTTGTATCCTCATAATGTGCTATCATTTCCTCCATAAAAATTGACCAAGTGACTAGTGATTTACGAGAAAAAAGCCATCAATACCATACAAACTAATTTCTTTCCAAATATAAAGTTGCAATGCATACCTTTTGTGTGTTTTGCGTATTATGGAGCTCAAAGTATTGTTCCATTTGTAGTATATAAGTTATTAGATCCTTGCAATAAAATTTCCTCATATATATCTTTGGAATATGGTGGGTCTTAAATCAAACATTAGAGTCTATAAAATCATGATTAACATTTCTTTTGTTCTCATCATGAATTTCCTCTACTACCTTTTTGCCAATAGGAAGCTTTTCTTGTAGCAACTTCTCCAAACCTTCCTTCAAACATTCCATGTATTTCTTCAAATATTCCATGTTGCCTTCTATGTCATCCATATTGGCTTCCATTCCATTATTCAAGCCATCCATCTTAGCTTCCATTTCTTTCTTCAAACCATCCATCTTAGCTTCCACGCATTTCTTCAAAGCATCCATGTTGTCTTATATACCATCCAACTTATCTTGCACTCCATCCGTCTTAGCTTCCACGCCATCCATATTAGCTTCCATGAAATTCTTCAAACAATCCATCTTATCTTCCACATCTTTCTTCAAATAATCCATCTTAGGTTCAACGCCTTTCTTCAAATCATCCATCTTAACCTCCATTTCATTTTTTCTTAATCTTTGTGAGAGCGAAATGTGTTGCACTTGTTCTTATAATTTTTATATATCATGTTGCACTTACTTCTCTTCATGAGTCATAGTAGAGACTTATGAAGGCTTAATAGGTGTTGAATTCTTTTTATGGGAAATTTTAGAACCCAATACTGATATCTATGATTCAATATGCCCTTGGAATCACTTCAAACTTATTTTTCAAACAAGACTTATGCAATGTTTTTAAAAAAAAATAGACACATAACAATGTTACCGATGAAATAGGTAACCGCACTATTACCTACTTTTTTTTGGGTAGCATAAAAGGCACCCGATTTTGAAAAGTGGTGATGCAGTAATCACCTCTAGCACATTTTTGACACTCTAATATTTTTTATTTATGAAGTATGAATATTTTTTTTTAAAATGTTTGTGATTTTCATGCTAATTTTGAAACGTATTGATGCAAGATCAACTTTTTTTTTAGAGCGGTGATTTTCATGCTAATTTTGAAACGTATTGATGTAGCATCAACCTTTTTTTTTAGAGTGGTGATTTTCATGTTGGTAATAAAACATAAAACTTAGATGAAAAAATATATATATATATATATATATATATATATATATATATATATATATATATAAACAATATAAAAAACCAATAAAAAATGAAAAAAAAACAAAATTAACTCGTAAAAATAAAAAAAATTTAAACAAAAATTAATAAATAAAACAAAAGGAAAAACAAAAATATTCGAAAATTATATCAAAAGAAATGAAAAAAATTTGAAAAAAAAACACATAATTTAAAGAAAAAAAACAAAAAATTAACAAAAAAAAATTAAAAAAAAACATCAAAAACATTTTTTTTCTAAGTTATTAAAAAAAATCCATAAAATTAAAAAAAATAAAAAATAGAAAATAGAAAATTTAAAAATAATTTGAATCACAAAAATTAAAATTTAGATAAAAAAAAATTAAAATACAAAAAAGAAAAAAATTAAATTTAAAAAAATTAAATTAAAAAAAATAATAATCATAAGAAAACAAAAAATACAAATTTTAAAATTAACAACAAAAACAAATTACAAAATTGAAAATTGAAAAAAGAAAAATTAAAATAAAAGAATTATAATAAAAAAACTATCATTAAAAAAACAAAAAAAATGAAAAAAAACCACATGCAAATAATTAAAAAAACAAATATCCATAAATTTACTATTTTTTTTTAAATGAAACGATTTATAAATTTTAAAAATGAAAAACCAAATAAACTAAAAGATTTTTAAAAAAAATATTAAATTAAATTAAAATTTAATAAATTTAATGAATAAATTTTAAATTTTAAAAAAATAATTAATGTAAAATATTAAATTTAAAAAAACAAAATTTACAAAAAAATAAATTAAATTTAAAATAAAAAATTTGAATTAAAAAACAATTAGTTTTTAAATTTTTTTGAATTTAAAAAAAATAAAAAATAAAAAGAATTTTTTTTGATCATGGTGGTGCCGCTGATCGGCTCTCTCGCTCGAGTGGCGGCGGAGGCTGCCCACTAGGCGGGTAGGGGGCTGCGGCCCCCGCCCGCCTAGCGGCCGACCTTCGCCGCCACCCTGAGGCGGAAGGCCGATTCCGGAATTGCCCTCCGTGGTGGGAGGCCCATTCCGGGAATCACCCTCCGCCGCAGAGGCCAATTCCGGAATCGCCCTCCGCCGCGGGCAGAGGCCACTCCCGGAATCGCCCTCCCATGGCGAGAGGCCACTCCGGAATCACCCTCCCATGGCGAGAGGCCGATTCCCGGAATCGCCCTCGGGGCCGATTCCGGGAATCGCCCTCGGCCAATTCCGGAATTGCTCTCGAGCCGATTCCGGAATCACCCTCAGCCGATTCCCGGATTCGCCCTCCCACCGTGGGAGGCCGATTCCGGGAATCACCCTCCCGTTGTGGGAGGCCGATTCCGGAATCGCCCTCCCCGCCGCAAGAGGCCGATTCCCGGGGAATCGCCCTCCCGCGTCCTCGTGCCGATTCCGGGAATCACTCGACGGCGATTCTCGAATCGCCCTCCCATCGCGGGAGGGCGATTCTCGGAATCAACGTCTCGCTTAGCGACGCCTCCACCATCACCTCGGGCGGGAGGCCGATTGGCGACGCCACCACAATCAAAAAATTCTTTTTTATTTTTTTTATTTTTTTTAATTTTTTAATTTTTAATTTTTTTAATTTTTTTTTTTTTTTTTTAAATTCAAAATAATTAATAATTTAATTTTTATATTTGAAATTTAATTTGTTTTAATAGTAATTCATTTTTTTTTAATTGTTTTTTTTTCTAAATTTTGTTAATAATTTGTATTAAAGTTTGTATTTTTTTTTATTTAATTGGTTTTTTTATTTTAATTTTTTTTCATATTTTTTTTATTATTAAATTTTATTTTTTTAGTTTTTTTCATCTATTTTTTTTAAAATTTAGGAAATTTTGTATTTATTTATTTGAATTTAATATTTTTTTTTAATTTTTTTTAATTTTTTTATTATTATTTTTTTTAATTACATAAAATTTTTATATTTTTTTTATTTCAATTGAAATTGTGTATTTAAAATTATATTTTTTTTTAAAGTTAAGCTTAATATTTTCAAATTAGTTTGTTTTTTTATTTTATTTTTTTATTTAATTTATTTTTTTTCAATTTTTTCAATTTTAATTGATTTTAAAAAGTTTTTTTAACTTTTTTATTTTAACAATGTTTTTATATATTTAAAACTTAATTTTTATTTCAAAATTTGTTTGTTTATTCATTTTTTTTATTAAAATTTAATATTTTTTTTTAATTTAATTTGTTATTTTAATATTAACTTCTTCTTTTTTAATTTAATAAAATCTTATATATATATATATATATATATATAATTTAAGTTCATATATATATATATATATATTTTATTTTTTTTATAATTCAAATTTAATATATTTTTTTAAAATCTATTTGTTTTTTTTAATATATATTTCTTTAAATTTAATTTTTTTGTTTTAAATTAATAAACATTTTCTTTTTTCTTTTTCTAAATTTAATTTCTATATTTTATTTTTTTGTATTTTCTTTCTTTTTTTTAACTTGTTTTTTCTTTTTTAATTTAATATTTTTTATTTTGTTTGTTTTTTTCTTTTTTCTTTTTTTTTCTATATATTTTGAAATCTTAATCTTTTTTTTTTTTAATTTTTAATTTTTAATTTTTTTTCTTAAATTTTAGGTTTTTTTTTAATGTTTGAATTAAATCTTCCTATATATATTTTTAAATTTTTAGCTTTAAAATGTTTTTATTTTTTTTAAATTTATTTTTTTTTCTTAAATTTAGGTTTTTTTTAATGTTTGAATTTTAAAAATTAAAAAAATGTTATTTCTATTTTTAAAAATGTGAAAATTATGATAATTTTTTTTTGGTTATTCCAACGTCAATCGGTTTTGTTTTGAGGGTGTTTTTTCAATCCTTTTTTTCAAGAAACAATTTTGTTTTTTGCATAATTTTATAAAATGTTGAAATTTGACCTTCAACAAAAACCAAGTGCGTTCCGGGAATACACTTTTGTTTTTGGGGTGATTTTTTCATGTTTTTTGAGTCTTTTTGGGCTAGAGTTCCCGTTTTGAGGTCGGGTTACCTATTTCATCGAGAATAGTGTTACCATTTTTCTTGCTTTTGAGGAGCTTGATATT
This sequence comes from Pinus albicaulis, assembly GCA_034641835.2. NCBI lineage: Eukaryota > Viridiplantae > Streptophyta > Pinopsida > Pinales > Pinaceae > Pinus > Pinus albicaulis. Next base: position 789,501,522 of record CM076574.1, read on the forward strand.
GAAACTGATGTATCTGTGTAATTTCTTATCACCGAGATTTTATCTTTAATCCTTTAGTAGCCCTTTGAGTCATCTTTCCAATGCCATGGGTGAAACTTGATTGGGATTCTTCAAGGCAAAGTTATGCCCAATCTTCCACAATGTCCTAATATGGACTAGTTTAGTAGAGCGAGCTTGTATGGTGTGCCACATGTCATTTTTTCCTCATTCGGCTCTAAAATTTATACACCAGAAAATAAAGTCCGTTTAATTTTGGATATTTTTTACATAATTCCAATCTAATGCTCAGAGAGATAGTTATGATGGTTTTCCCATGGTCACCTATTTGAGATGAAATTTAGGAGCTTGTAAAAACCCTAATTTCCACAGATCATATCTCCAAAAATATTGCGAACCAAGATCTAAAATTTTTCCAAGAAGTCCCTTCGACTTTCAGCACAAATGGGGTTTTTTTAAGCTTCTGAACCTTCATAGAAAAAATTTTATAGTGAAAACTCCATGATGGCCTATTTGAAGCAGTGAACCCTAGAATCCAAAGCTCTGATATCAAATTTTATGAAACCATCTCGCAAAATAGAAAAAAAGATAAATCAACACCTTAGAAATTAGCCTCTTTTAGGGGGAATCCTCCTTTACATTTCACAAATGAATAATTCTTAGATGACACAAATGACAAAACCTCTTTTCTATATATTGGATTCCATGGGGTCACAATATAATCCTAGCCAACCTAATAATAATAATAATGTAAGGGCACAATAATAACAATACGAGGACTACAGTGGTACAAAAATAATAATAAGGGGGCTACACTAACAACAATAAGGGACTACACTAGTAATATAGGGCCCTAAAAATATGGAACACAGTACATATCCTCTACGTCGTCTTATGTATTGGGACATTTTTCAACATATAACTTTACACCCATAGGAATAGGAACCATCACTAGCTTACTATCCTTCATATTCAACCTCTGCAATATTGTTTATACATACTTCCTCTGGTTAAAATAGAGCCTCTTTTTTTCCCCATATCGTTTAATTTACATGCCTAAAATATAGTTTAGAGCGCCAAGGTCCTTGATGTCAAATTTGAAGGACAATTGGGTCTTCAAACCCTGGATAATTTCTTTTTCATTTCCAATCAGCAACATATCATCCACACACAAGACCAAGTAAATAACATGGTAACCAATAAATTTAATATATGCATAGTAATATACTTTCTTCTGGTGTTTCCAATTCCTTATATATATATCTATTAAATTTATGATACCACATCCTTCGTGATTGTTTTAACCCATACAGTGACTTTTTTAACATGCATCCCATTTCTTTATTACCCTTCCCGGAAAATCCTTTGGGTTTCTTCATGCAGATCTCTTCTTCCATATCCTCGTGAATAAATGTTGTCTTTGCATCCATCTATTCTACATCAAAATCTAAAGTAACAATAATAGATAAAAGTAATATAATAGAGGCTAACTTGGCAATAAGAGACAAAATATCACCGCAATCGATTCCCAGCACCTGGGAGTAACCTTTTTCTGCCAACTGAGGTTTTTATTTCTCCACCTTTCCTTCTGCCTTCATCTTCTTCTTAAACACCCATTTTCTTCCAATGGGTTTCCTTCCATCCGACAACTCCACTAGATCAAAAGCCTCATTTTTTTGCAAGGATGACATTACATCAACCATGGCATCCTTCCACAATTTTCCATTCTCTGAAGCCACTGCCTCCATGACAGTTCTAGGACCATCATTGCTGATAGGTAAAGAAAAATTTTAACAAAAGTAAAATGGAATATACCTTTCTGGTGGCCTTCTCTCTCGAAAGGATCTTCTCAAAGTTGGAGTTTTTCGCTCTTCCTATTTTGATTACTATTTTTCTGTAGAGTTTGATTCTTCCTCCTTTAGCTCAAAATCTATCTTCTCAGGTTCCAATGGTAGGACTTCATGTTTAATAACATCTTTCACCTCTCTAAACACCACATCTCGGTTGTAACAACCTTACCTTTTTATGGGTTCCAAAGCATATAAACGTTTAAACCATACTTATACCCAATAAATTTGCACCTTTCATATTTACTATCCAACTTGGTTCTTTTCTCCTTTGGAACATGTACATATGCATCAGAACCAAATACCCTTAGATGTGAAAAACAGGGTTTCATACCAGCCCATATCTTAGGTGGAGTCTTATCCTCCACCACTGATAAAAGTGATCTATTAACCAGGTAACATGCAGTCTCCACTGCCTCTACCCAAAATTCTTGTCCTAACTCGGCACCACTCATCATGCTTCTTTCCTTTTCCTTCAATGTCTTGTTCATTCCTTCTACAACTCCATTTTTCTTAGGTATGTATGGAGTAGTCCTCTGTCGTTCTATACCACACTTCTTACAGAACTCTTCAAATTCCTTCTTGTAGAACTCTCCACCATTATCTCTCCTCACACCTTTATCTTCTTCTCTGTCTTTTTTTCCACAAGATCCTTAAATTCTTTAAATTTGTCAAAGACTTAAAATTTCTTCCTGATCAAACATATCCATGTATTCCTTGAGAATTTAATATTCCAAAATTTTAGCCTCCAATCTAAATGGAATATTATAGTTGTTTTATCACTAGGTTGGTAAATAAATGGGTGGGGAGGCCCGTAAGTCTCTTGAGAAGCAATAAGAACACTCCAAGTGTGAAAAGAGACCTTTGTAGCAGCTAAATACATCTCCTCCAAGTGTGAAAAGAGACCTTTGTAGCCGCTAAATAAATCTCCTCCAATTGTGAATAGGGTTTGGATCATGTTCATGTAGTCAAATTTGACCAAGTCAATAGAGTTGATAAGGAGGAGTGGAGATCAATTAGAGAATAATGCATTTTTAGAGGGAAATGGATCTCATGGAGGAAATGACCTAATTGATTGGGGCCAAGGGAAAGAAAGCTCTCATTATATTTAATAAAGAGGATGGCAGCCATTTTAAGGCATGTTTAAGAGTATTTTGAGATTGGTCTGCTTAGGCTATTGCTTCCTTTTGCTGTTTAGCAGGGTAGATGTGTTGTTTAGCACCGGGTGTTCCCGAGGGGAAATCCCACCTCTTTCCTTGAGGAGCCTCTTGGAAGAGTATCATATTCATTTCTACATTCATGTTTTTAGGAAAAGCTACATCTTCTTCATCAGCATAGTTTCTACAGGTTATTGTGCTGTGTTGCAGGGTGTAGCAGTGGAGGGGTCATAACTCCACTTTCTGAGTTATTTTATCATAGGAGAAAGGTTTCCTTCTCTTGGGAGATATTTTTGGAGAGTTCTTGGCTGCATTTTAGATCCTTGGCCATACATTTTCCATCATTCCCAGCATTTTTCCAGCTAGGGAATGCATTATTTTTTAAGGCAACTTCAACAGATGTTCTGGTGGTTCCTTTGCAGTGTTTCCTTGTGATTGAGGGGTTTATCCTTTCATGGGAGGAGACCTTTGAGGGGGTATACTTTAGATCTATCATACTTCAGCCTTATACACTCTTGTTCTTTAGTCTGCAATGTATCTTCGGCCATTGGGTTTTAGATCTCATCTTGTATAGAGTGTATTTCTGAAAACCCCTTTCTGGGTTCTTTGTAGGAGTTGATATTGAGCATAGATCTGTATTGAGCATATCTTTTAAGGCTTATAACAGCCTTACATATTTTGTACATCATTTTTGCTGTAGCAGTGTGTTTTTAACTACACTGTAGTAGTCTCTGGCATTCTTGTATTTTGACAGCAGTTCATTTGTAGAGTGATTTCTTATGGGAGGCTTGTTCCTTCATGGTATATGATCAATGCCTCATTGTTATGTATGGATTTTCTGATATAATACATGGATTGATGTCTCAATTTTGGTCTCCCATGTTTATGAGTTGAGTTACACTGCTCTTTCATTGTTATGTTCATGGATTTCCGTAGCTCCATTTTTGGAATATCTTAAGATATTCCCAATAATGCTGATTTTCCCTATTTTGTGATATTACAGTGGTATCAGGGCATAATATTGACTCAGCCTGTGGAATCTCAGCCATTCTTCTATCAAGAGGAGAAGGATAATAAGAGATGTACAGAAGGAACAAAGAGAAGACTCCATTATTTGGAGAAATGAAGGAAGAGAGGATCTCCCAGTTTCTTTTCCAAACTATGAAAATTATCAAAGAAGATCTCAAGGAGATGAAAAGGGAGGAGTGTAGGAATATTCCATGAGGGGTTGAAGGTGAAGCAAGCCCTAGTTATTCATATGATGGGTGTGATAATTTAGTCACACATGCAAATCCACAGCGCAATCTATTGCCCACATTCATTGCAAGAAGGATGGAGGAAGGAGATGCACCAAGGGAGGAGACCTTGAGTGTCTATCTTCAGGAGTATGAGTCTCAATCATGGAGATTCAAAGAGAACTTGGAATTCCAAGGATTTTTAAAACTCAAGGAAGGTAGAAGATCTAGCAACCATCATAGATGCAAGAAAGGTAGAATCTTTCTATCTAACTTTGATGGATCAACAAAGTGCACAGCCAAAGCTTGGGTGGAGGAGCTAGATTCCTACCTCTAGCTACACCAAGTTTCAAAAAAGGAGGCCATTAGAGTAGCATCGTTGAACCTCAAAGGTATGGCCCATGATTGGTGTTTTTATATTTCTTCTTCATTTCATCATGCAAATGTAAACACTTATGTAGGGTTCACTAAGAAATTATTGAGGAGATTCGACCTTAAACATTGTAAAACATCTCATGTCGAACCCAAAAACTCAAAACCTTTGCATGAGTTGGAGAGATTTATTTTGCCAACTCCACTCCATAATTTTTTTGAAGGGGATATAAACATGCATGATACCTTTCCAAGAGCAAGATCCCCACTTCTTAAAAATCCCTCTTCTATAGATGAAGACATGGAGGTTCCTCCTTTAAGAGAAGACCAAGACCAAGGGTCTCTCATTGATGATGAGGAATTCTCACATATTGATGAATAGGATGAGTAGAGAAGAGTTCAGAGCGTTGTAACATTGGGAGAAGATCCATCACCACATGGAAATGGAATGGAGCCATTACTTCCATTGGAGGAGCCCTTCTGTCTTTGCAAGGAGTTCCAAATGATCCAACATGTGGGAACCAAACCACAATTCCGGAGTAGCATCCATTAGTTATTTTGGGTTGTGAATATTTGCAGATGGAAGGAGAAGAAAGGAAAGATCAACATCAATGGATGATGAGCATTCACCCTTATCTATTTCGGGAGGTTTCTGTGCAAAAGAAGGAGACTGCATTGTACAGTGAAGAGAGGGGAAAATCAATCCACACATGTATATAGTCCACTTCAAATTTTGATGTCTCACTACATGGGGGCATTCCACCTGGGAGGCCACCAGATCTAGAGTTGATGGGAGACATTTTACCATTTAGTTCACCACTCTTAGATTCTAGAGAGGTGAAGGCTTTGGAGGAATCTAGTATAGCGTAGAGAGTTTGGGATAGACTGAAGGAGAAGAGAGGAACTCTTTCATTTTCTACATCACCCACTCTCACTACATATAGTGTGCTAACAGAAGTTGCTACAGTGATGGAGGATGGCACCTTCATGGTGCAAGGGATATGCTCCATGGATTTGGAGAAACAGAGGGTACTTCCTTTGATGAAGGAATCCTCCATACATGGGAGTAGAGGGAGGTCACTCATGCTTGCATTGGCGAATATCAAGAGGTTCTTTTTGGATGGTAGCTTCTCATGGGATGCCAACTTCCAAAGGTCACCACTTCTATTTGAGCATGAGCACCTGCATGATAGGCATGGCAGCACTTTGGAGGAAGAATTTGGCATGAGGGATGTCAAAGGAGAAGATAGCAGCAGTTGGGGAGCTTCACATTTCAGATCTTCGGCGGTGTCTCTTAGGAGGGTTGATCCATATTGGAGGTCTCAAATTTTGGTAGAATACTCCAAGGATCTTGGTGCTTGCATGATACTTGATGACCTAGATGGAGATGATAGATACATGGTGGTTGGTGAGGTCATCTATTCTTATGGGAGAGTCTTCTTGACTAGATTTTCTGAGCTCAAGAGGAAGCTACTGCATGTAACACATGTGGACTTTCTTTCCATGCACCTTGATGCATTTCATTCATTGATGGAGGAGTTCACTTGGGAGGGAATCCAGTAGGGTATACATCAGCATATGGAGAGATGCAGAGCCCGGATGGTGATGGAGAGGTTGGCACAGCCACTTCCTTACTTATTGAGAGTGAGGGAGAATTTCCAGTTGAGCCATTTAAGCTCAAGGACCAAAGTACATAGTATAGGATGTACACTTATGCACCATGATTTGCATTCCATTACCTTTTGTGAGCAGCATATTGTACCAAGGAGGATATTTCCTTCTTTTATATTGTATTTTCATGTACTTGAGGCCATTTGCAGCATTGATGTTGGCCATTCTATCGATGGTTTGTGGGGGAGGCCACATGATTCTTAGTGTGCACCATTGACACCACATTATACTTTCATGCTTCTATCCTCTACAATTATTGTGGTAGCAAACAAGTGGCTAGGAGAGAACTTGTTCTTACCTGTTTTGATGTAGGCAAGGGATGCACTGTGTTGGTTCCATGTGAGGAACTATGTTCCACTCTCCGATTGTCATATGGCATCTTTTTTTCACAGGTTATTGCTTCTATATTTTTCTGATACTCTTAGGTTCATGGGGAGATTTTTTTGGAGAGTGACAGATGAGTTGAAGATGCCGATTGGGAGTATGATTCTCTCTACTTTACATGTTGTATGTTTCAGGAGAAACAATGTGGAAACCATGATTTCCACACCACACTTCTTTTCTTTGAAGAATTTGCGTTCTTGGAGAAGGCATTTCATGGCTACTTTTATTTGTGGGGTAACTTGGGCCAATCTTGGAGGCCATGAAATTTCAGCCCAAGATCAGCAACAACCCCATACTTACCATAAGTGGAGAGAGAAACCACTTGAATGGAGAAATATAATCTCTCCATGCAGCCCCAACACATTGCATACACCAGGGGTTGAGGATTCTTTTGTTGAGCTATCTAGAATGGCTCATTTCATTTGGATGATAGCATGGGTTTGGGAGTCTCTCATTGGTCATGAGATACCCTATGCTTGTCATAACTCCTATCTTGAGGATACCATTGGATAGCAAGAAGGTTTGCATTTTCACCTTCGACATTTTCATGATGTAAGCCATTTGGTTTTTCATGCTTGGGAGGGAGTATTGGAGGATAAATTTATTGCAGATTGTTTTGAGTAGTGCTGGGAACTATTGATGAGGAGGCCACATGAGGAGGAGGGGAGGAATTTTTCTCTCCTTATACAGTTTCTTGTGGACAAGCAACATTTTGGAGGGGAGCACTGTAATATTACAAAAATTTAGCCTCCAAGCTAAATGGAATATTATTGTTGTTTTATCACTGGGTCGGTAAATAAATGGGTGGGGAGGCCGATAAGTCTCTTAAGCAGCAATAAGAACACTCCAAGTGTGAAAGGATACCTTTGTAGCAGCTAAATAGATCTCCTCCAAGTGTGGACAGGGTTTGGATCATGTTGATTCAGTCAACTTTGACCAAGTCAACAACGCTAATAAGGAGGAGTGGAGATCAATTAGAGAATAACACAGTTTTGGAGGGAGATGGATCTCATGGAGGAAACGACCTAGTTGTGTGGGGCCAAGGGCAATCAAGCTCTCATTCTATTTAAGAAAGAGGATGGCAGCCATTTGAAGGCATTTTTGAGATTATTTTGAGATTGGCCTGCTTAGACTCTTGCTTCCTCTTGCTATTTAGCAGGGTTGCTGTGTTGTTTAGCACCAGGTGGTTCCGAGCAGGAATCCCACCTCTTTCCTTGAGGAACCTCTTCGAAGAGTATCGTATTCATTTTCACAATGATTTTTTCAGGCCAAGCTACAGCTTCTTCATCACCACAGTTTCCGCAGGTTATTGTGTTGTGTTGCAAGGTACAGTAGTGGAGGGGTCAAAAACCCACTTTCTAAGCTATTTTCTCATAGGAGGGAGCTTTCCTTCTCTTAAGAGATATGTTTGGAGAGCTATTGGGAAAATTTCATATCCTTGGAATCAAGCCATACATTTCCCATCATTCCAAGTGTTGTTCTAGCTAGGAAATTCGTTATTTTTTAAGGTAGCTTCAACAGGTGTTCTAGTGGTTCCTTTGCAGTGTTTCCTTCGATTGAGGGGTTCATCCTTTCATGGGAGGAGATATTTGAGGGGTTATACTTTAGATCTATCATACTTCAGCCTTCTACACTCTTTCTCTTCAGCCTGTAGTGTATATTTAGCCATTGGGCTTTAGATCCCATCTTGTATAGAGTGTATTTCTGAAAACCCCTTTCTGGGTTCTTTGTAGGAGTTGATATTGAGCATAGATCTGTATTGAGCATATATTTTGAGGATTATAACAACCCTACATATTTTGTACATCATTTTTTTTGTAGTAGTGTGTTTTTAAATACACTTTAGCAGTCTCTGACATTCTTGTATTTTGACAGCAGTTCATTTGTAGAGTGATTTCTTATGGGAGGCTTGTTCCTTCATGGTATATGATCAATGCCTAATTGTTATGTATGGATTTGCTAATATAGTACATGGATTAATGTCTCCATTTTTTTCTCCCATGTTTATGAGTTGAGTTACACTGCTTTTTCATTGTTATGTTCATGGATTGTTGTAGCTCCACTTTTGGAATATCTTAAGATATTCCCAATAGTGCTTATTTTCCCTATTTTGGGATATTATAGAGAATTCGTCTATAAATGAAAAATATTACACAGAATTACCCAATTATGGAATAGAAACATGTCCAAAAACATCACTTTGCACAAGCTCTAATATCGCATTCACCCTCTTAGCACCAGAGGGGTAACTCACCCGATTCTTCTTCCCATCTACACAATTTTCACAAAAATTAGAATATACAAAGAAATTAGATGTACCTTCTACCATACCATTTCCATGAAGTATTTGAAGGCCTTTGTATCTAATATTTCCAAGACTTTTATGGCACATCATGGTCTTTACTCCAGATACCACAATATTTTCTCCTCCACTTTCAGGAACCACATAACTATTTCCCCCATCAATAACATTTCTACCTAGAAGATAGAATATTGTACATTGTTCCAATCCGAACTATTTGAATCAATACTAGTTCTCCCCGAACCATATTGTAGGTATCCTTCTTGAACATTGTTTATACAATTCCATAAACCATCTTACTTACAAAATGGAAATTATGGCCAATCTAGGAATATGTAAAACACCAGGAAGTGTTCTAATCCTTCCACCTTGCAACTTCAGTTTGAATTTTCCTCACCCGATTATTTTGCCTTTCCTGTCATCTCCTAGGAAGACATCACCACCATCATATTTCTCATACTAGTAGAACCACTCCCTATGGGGAGTGAAGTGAAAGGATGCACCTAAATCAATCAAACATGCCTCATGATCTACATGTGTACTTGAATAATAAGTCAAGTACACATCCCCACCTTCATATGAGGTTTTTTCACCTCTGGAGAAGGAGCATCATCAAATCCCTTTACTTTCTCAGGATATTTATATCTACAATCCCTTTTTAAGTGGCCTTCCTTTCCTCATTTCCACAACACCTTTATAGGTTCTCCTAGAGAATTAGATATTACTCTAGATTTAGATCTCCCACTCGAAGACTTATTTTTTCTTCTGTTCTAGGACCTTCCTTGTACAGATAAGGCATCTCCATTCTGGCCCTCCATATTTTTCTGTCTCATTTTTTCCTACAACACGGATGAGAAAATTTCATCAAACTTCAAGGTATTTTTATTTCTACCTTTTGCAATAACTAAACTATCCCACAAATCTAGTAGAGAACACAACAAAATGATACACAATTTAATTACCATAGTATTAAAGGTGTTCACATGATTTTTCACTAAGTCTCCACCCTTCATCCTCATGTTGTACAACTTTTTCTGTGGAACAGTTTTTTCACGAGGGACATAGATTGGTACAAAGTCCCTAAGTTTCCCCACAAAGCCTTTGTAGTCATGGAAAGAATATAACACAAAGCAACCAAACCAAGGCTACATATACACTAAAATTCTTACAAAAGACATTAATTTAATAAAAATTTCATGCATTTAAGAAATACATTAGTAGAACAACAACCTAGCCAATATGATTGTGTGAGAAACACACACTTGGAATTCCAACACCTTTACCACCTAGCCTTGCACTGATTTCCTCTAGTTTCCCCTATGCGAAGAATTTCTTGCAAATGTATCAAAAACCTGTGTTAATTTCTTTTCCAGGTATTTCCTACCTTTTCCATTATCGATGTTTCCCTTAGCTACGTCCCACATTTTTGGTCCTCCACGACCACCTTCCTAGGCTTTTGAGTAAAATCTCACTTTTATCCCACACGATGCTTTATACTTCTCCATGCTTAGAATCTTTCTCCAGCTAAGAAAATAAATGAATTTCTCTCTCCCATTCATTAATATTATCTAAAATTTCATCTATAATTCTTATCATGAAATAATTATTCCAATCTCATTTACTAATGATTTTATTTTTGTTTTTCTTTCATTGGAAATAATCTTATTTTCAGATGTTTCATTCCAAGACACTTAAATTCCATTCATTTATTTATGAATAAAATATTCATTTACATAAATATTCCAATATATTTCATGGTTTTTTCGCCATTCGTTCTATCACAATTCAGTCTAATTAAAAAAAACATTACAACAATGGAGGGGTATTATAGAGACACACATATGCATGCAAGGAAAATTAGAGAAAAATTGAATCAAAATGAAGAGAAAGGAGACATCAATGATAAAAATGCATCAGAGAAAAAATTTGCATCTTTTGACAAATTCTAGTATAGCTTTTGGTTATTTTTGGCATGGATTAGTTTCAGAGAGAGAGAGAGAGAGAGAGAGAAGGAAAGCAAAGGATTAGAACAAGAATTAAATGGACAATAAAGGAAAGAAAGGGAGTGCAGGGAGAAAATTGGATTAGTAGCTATAGTAGGAATATGTGGTAGGAAATGGATTACATGTGTAATTTCCTTATTGGGATGTCAATGCATGGTACGTACACTTCATTATTTGGTTCATCTATTGTCATTCATATCAGTTTTTCATCGATTGATATTGGTTTCAAGCTTCCCTTGTCATTTCCTGGATAGCCATGGTGTGAGCTTCATTCTTAGTTGAGCTTTGGATTTCCAAAAGGTTTTGGATTCAGTTGAGGTGGTCTCAGAAAAATACCAAGGGTTTGGGTTGGAGATGGTTTTCCTTAGGAAACCCTCGACAGGTGGGATAAGACAGGAAAAATCCTCTAGGTATGGTGAAGGAATTCTAAGGCATATAAGTTCTTTTTGGTTTCTTTTTTCTGGATATTAGTTTATGTGAGATCATAGTTGCTTGAGGGCGGGTGTGGTTTAACCTCTAAATTCCCTCTTTGTTTATGTCTTGGTTTATCTCATGAGATCCCACATTTATGCTTGGAATATGTCATAGGGGTGATTGGCTGAAAGTGAGATATGGTTCAGACCAATCTATGTTCAAGTGGTACATGGAAATCTGTGACTTGGTTGGATTTTTCATATGGTAATATAAGTTATTTTCTCTATATGATTAATGAGAACATGTACTGGTTATTATGTGTATTTTCTAGTTTATTTCTCATGGTTTCTATTTTGGTTAAATGTTGGTTATATGAATGGTTTTATGATGTGCTATAGTTATGACTCTTATTCATGATTTTATAAATTATCGAATGGTTGATGAATGCATGGGCTAAAAAGTATTGTTGAAGCTAGCTTTAATGAGCATAGATCCCTCTTAGTGATTCTCAGATGTAGTTCATAAGTTTATGATTTGATATGCATTCATCACTTATAGCTTCTATGTTCATCATATGTTTGACAAAATGTTTGTTATGTATTAGGCATGTCTAGGATAATGTTTTTCTCAAGTTTTGAATGATTGGAATTTTTATCATGTTATTTATGTTTCTAGAAAGTCATAGGAAGTTATAAGCAATGGTCTAAAGGCTATATTGAAAAAGTAGCACATATCTCGCCACCACATGCACATAATTAGGCAATTTCAAGCATAACCACATGCATGCAGGATTATGGGTGTAGTTGGAGCCTCTTAACCACATTCACATTGTATCAAGGGTGTGGTTGGTGTGTTACTCTTAAGAAATATAAGTTGTAACTAATTTTCTGATCATCATAGGTTGTGGGATTAATTTTAGGTGATCTAGTGCTCTTGATAGTTATAAGAAATTTTTGAGCTTGTCAGAACCATTTTCATAACGGAAGCTTGGAGATGGCTCATATCATAGTGACACTTATCTCATGTCTAGCCCCGAGAGCTTGTTAAAATAGGTAAATGTGGTAGGGATGATTACAGAGTGGTATCAGAATAGGTTCCCTTATATTTGGGTGATATCTAATATCACAGGGTGGTATTAGATCTTCCAGGTTCAAAAACTTGGACTATATGGGCTAAATGCATATTGTTATGTGTGCATTGTGATGGTTATGGGTATCATGCATGAGGTTATTATTGATATTTTTTGTTAATATGTATGATATCAATGTGCTGATGTCATTATATATCCATATCATGCTAACTATGACTGATTTGTGCAGATGAGATAGCCTTCCGTTAAATACATTGGGGTATGATTTTGATTATGTTTTCTTTGGTTTATCTAACATGGTATGTTTGTAAGAGAGATAAGATTAGAGATGAAGAGAATAATGGTGGAATATAGCTCGCATGACTTCTATAGGCCTAATGCAAATTATATGGAATGGGAAAGGTCATCTAGGTAGCAAGGAGAAGAGCATTCTCTTGATATGCGAGATACGCTAAGGAGTTTAAGGGCATAGATCAGAAGCTGCAAGGAGAATAATAATAGGGTGATTGAGGCACAAGAAAGACTTGTAAAAGTTGAGGAAAAGAAACTAGAGGTTAATGCAGTGATTCTGTAGATTTTTTCATATTTGGAGAAGCAAGGACATATAGGGGTTGGTGATGGAGATATGGAGGAGAAGAATACTAATGGGGAATATGATAGTAGGTCTCAGAGGAGACACATGTTGGATAGGAGAGGATATAGTGAAGAGTGGCAGATTATTGGATACACCTAACAAAAGGACTAGTATATATGGTTTTTATTATAGTTTTTCTTCCTAGAGACACCATCATCATCATAACCAATACCATAGGAGGAGTGAGTACCTACCAAATGGGTTCAAGAAATCCAAGCCTCCTAATTTTGATGGGGAAATGAAGAAATCAAACATTAGGGGAATTTTGAGGTCTAAAATGGGCCTCCTAAGAAAAATGTACAACCAAAATAAAATTTATGAGAACCAATAGGATTTAGGATGATGATGTCAACCATGGGGGATGATTCACCATTTTTGGAGTAAAAAAGTAAAAATATTAAAAAACAATAAAATAATAAAACTACTTTTTTAATTCATATTTTCAACTTATCTCCCTAAGGGTTTACTCAAATTTCGAGTGGGAGAACTCGTTGGATGTAAAATTTAATTCCTCATCCAAGGAGTACCCATGTTGCATACTTTTTATGGATCCCGCTACACGAAAAATGAGAAATACATGAAAAAACGTGATTGCAATCACATTTTTCATGTATTTCTCATTTTTTGTGTAGTAGAATCCATCAAAAGTATGAAAAATGGGTACTCCTTGGATGGGAAATTAAATTTTGCATCCAACGAGTATTCTTACTCGAAATTTGAGAAAAACCTTAGGGAGATAAGTCCAAATACGAGTTCAAAAAATAGTTTTTCTTTTTTTCCCTCTAAAATTTGATGATGTAATCAAATCTTATTTTATTATTTCCTCTATTATTTTATAATTTTCTTAGGAGGCCCATTTTAGACCTCAAAATTTCCCTAATTTTAGGTGGCTTCATGGATGAAGAGAAGAGTCTATCATTGGGTGAGAGCTTATGCATTTGAAATTAATGGTATTCCTACATCAACACATCTAAATGTGTTTCCTTTGGCATCATATAACATGACTTTGGGCATGAATTGGATATTTACTCATAGGACCAAAGTATATTGTTGTTATAATTATATTAAGTTCCTAGATGATGATGGAAAAAGGAGAGTCTTGCAGGGAAGGAAGAAGACTACATCATTAAGAATAATTACAGCCATGTAAGCTAAGCATAGTTGAAGGAAGGGGTGTGTATTTTTTGCCGTGCATATTTCCAATGACAAAGGAAAGGATGTTGAGAATGATGAAGTCTTGAAGAGGTATCTAGTTTTGCATCAATTTCAAGATGTGTTTCCTACAGAGATTTCATATTTACCACCTCATAAGTAAGTGGATTTATATATATTGAGTTGGTACCAAGAGAAACACCATCATCTAAAGCACCTTACAGGATGGAGACTCCAAAGTTTGTGGAATTGAAGTTGGAGCTTAAGTACATTCTTGATAATGGATACATAATGCCAAGTGTATTCCCTTGGTGTGCACTAGTGTCGTTTGTAAAGAAGGATGGTAATCTCATATAGTGCATTGATTACAAAAAATTTAACAAGCTGAATATTATGAACATGTATCCATTTCCACAGATTGATGATTTGTTTCATAAACTGAATGGAGAAACAATGTTATGAATATTGATATCAGATAAGTATATCAGTAGGTGTGCATCAAAGAAGAATACATATACAAGAGTAGATTTCGTACCAATTATGGCCATTATGGCTTTGTGGTGGTTCTTTTTGGTCTTAGTAATGCTCCAACCACTTTCATGCCATTAATGAATAGTGTGTTACATCCTTACTAAGACAAGTGTCTAATAGTTTTTATTGATGATATATTCATATACTCCAAGAATGAGGAGCATGGAGAGCACATACCAACTATGTTGATATTGTTGAGAGAGCATTAGCTTTATTCCAAGCTCAATGAGTGTAGTTTCTTTTACACTCAGATCCTTTACTTGGGACATGTTGTTTCCAAGGAGATTATAACCGTGGATCCAAAAAATATTAAGCCTTTCATGAGTGGCCAACTCCTATGAATGTGGATGAGGTCAGATCATTCATAGGAATAGTATGTTATTACAGGAGGTTCATTAGGAATTTATCAAGGATTTCCTATCATATCACATATTTTCAAAGAAAATGGAATAATTTTGAATGGACTGAGGAGTGTGTAGATATTTTTGAGTAATGGAATAATTTTCTTACAAATTCTCTAGTACTCAAGATTATAGATCCTCACAAGAATTTTGTAGCATGTACAGATGCTTAGAAGAAAGGACTTGGTGGATTCTTGATGCACAAAGGGTAGGTGGTAAGCTATGAGTCAAGGAATTTGAATGAGAACGAGTAGAAATATGCGACTCATGATGTTGAGTTGGAACTTACCATTGATGCATTGAATATTTGGAGACATTATATCCTTCTCATGTGGTTTTTCTTGATGAATCATCATAGTGGATTGAGGTACTTGTTTGACCAACATAATATTAATTCCAGCTAACTGATATGGTTGGATACCCTTAGTGAATTTGATTTCGAGATAAGGTACATTAAGGAAAGGAGAATAAGATTGTGGATGCTCTTAGTAGGAGAGTGCAGGTGAATCATATTTCAACTGTGAGCTCTTATGGGATATATTTACAATAACAGATATTGCATGTAGGGAAACATGATAACGAGTACCAATACCTAAAGGAGAGATTGCACCAGCAAGGTGAAGATGATAGGGATGAGGATTATCACCTCATGAAATATGGATTGGTTAGATTTAGGTAAATTTTTTATGTACTAGCTAGCAATGAACTCAAGAATCTTATCTTGAAGGAGTTTCATGTTAGGCCATATTTAGGCAACCCGGGATATAAAAATACTTTGACAGTTGTTAAGAAGTTATACTATTAGATGAACTTGAAGAAATAGGTGTTTGAGTTTGGTTATTGATGTTTGTACTTTTAGCAAGTGAAATTTGAGTTTAAGAACTTGAATTGTCTATTACAACCTATTATGATTCCAGAATGGAAATTGGAGGTCATTTCTGTCATTGTTGTGGTTGATAGTTTGAGAAAAGTAAATCAATTAATTGTAGTGAAGTCTACTAATTCATCTAGTGAGGTAGCTCAGATCTACATATGGGAGATAGTGATATTGCATGGTGTTCCAAAGAAGATCATATCATAAAAATATGCCAAGCTCACTTCCTAGTTTAGGAAGGATTTGTTTGTAGGCTTGTGGAGAAAGTTCGCTTTCAGTACAATTTATCATCCACAGAAATATCGACACATACAGAGGGTAAACAATATTATTTAGAATATGTTGAGCATGTATATCATGCATCAACATAGGAAGTGGGAGGAGTATATTCTACTGCTAGAGTTTGCATGTAATACTGGGTATCAGGAACCTTTGAGAATGATTCCATTTGAGGCTCTTTATGGGTAGAGTTGTGATACTCTTATCATCTCCTATGATTTAGTGAATAGGGAACTGATTGGACCAGATATGCTCGCTGAGATGGAGCAAGAGATGCGGGTCATAAAAATTAATTTGAAGGAAACATATGATACACATAATACTTATGCAGATCAATGTAGAAAATTCAAAGAGTTTCAAGTTGGGGAGCATGTGCACTAACACATCAATCTGAAGAGGATCTCCTTGAGGATTGGGTGATTTTCTAGGATGGAACCTCGATATTGTAGGCCTTTTTATATCCTTGAGAGGAATTGACCAGTGGCCAAAAGACTTGCACTATCATCGACAATGAAACCCCATGTCATTTTCCATGATTAATTTCTTAAGATATATGTGAAGGATGTTGATAATTTTATTCATTGGTCTATATCCTAGGTATAACAAGAAGGAGAATTCCGAATAGAGCCGCATTGCATTCAACAACAGAAACAACTCATGCTCTGGAACCGATCAATAGAGCAAGTAAAAGTGTAGTGGAAGCACTTTGGGCCTGATGAAGCTACATGGGAGATGGCTGATCATATGTGCACTTTATATACTTCATTATTTCCTGGTTGAATAAAATGATTTTTTGGTATATGTGTGTGTTTGTGTGTGTGTGTGTGTGTGTGTGCAGCTGTTGTTGTAAATATGGCAATGAGATGTGTGATAAATCTCCAATGAGCGGTATTTTTATTTTTTAATCAAGCATGATGTAATTGTAAATGCTACATTGATATATGTTATAAATATCCATAGGTATTGTGTTTTGTTTCAAATATTTGTTGTTCATAGGTATTATACAACACCGAGGATGGTTTTCCCCTAAGGGGGATGGGTTTATAACAACTTTAGGTAAAATTTTCATGTAGTAAATGGTATTAAAGGAAAAATAATAAGACCAAGGTCATCGGAAATATATTAGAATATTAGTTTTGGGTAAACATTATAGTGGCCATCACATATGGTTTATTAATGGCTAAGGAAATTGGCAAAGGAAAAGAGGCTATAATTGGCATTTAATTATGATAAATAATGATAATAGGAGAGAATGAGGGTGAAGAGACATACATATGAATGAAAGGCAAATTAGATCGAAAATGAAGGAAAATGAATAAAAATGAGGCCTCAATGATATAAATGAATCAAAGAAACAATTCACATCTTTTGACAAATTTTGATACGACTTTTTTTCCGTTTTGGCTTAGATTGGTTTCAGAGAGAGAGAGATGAAAGACACAAGACAAAAGAAAATTAAAGCA
The DNA here is from genome assembly GCA_034641835.2 of Pinus albicaulis. Lineage (NCBI taxonomy): Eukaryota > Viridiplantae > Streptophyta > Pinopsida > Pinales > Pinaceae > Pinus > Pinus albicaulis. Next base: position 789,519,328 of record CM076574.1, read on the forward strand.
CTAGTGAAGGAAGGCAAAGGACAAGAAAATGAAAGAAAGGGAGCAGAAGGAGAAAGTTGTATCAACAACTACAATAGGAATATTTTACAGGTAACAGGTTGCATGTGTAATTTCCTTGTTGGGATGTTAATGCATGGCACATAAATTTGATTATTTGGTGCATCTGATATCATTGGAATGGGTTTTTCCGCTATTGGAAATAGTTTAAGACTTGCCTTACCATTTCTCATATAGCCATGGTGTGATGGGATTCATTCTTTGTTGAGATTTTGATTGTCAGAAGGTTTTTGATCCAGTTGGTGTGGTCTTAGGAAATTCCCAATTGTTGAGGGTGGATATGATTTGCTACAGGAAGCTCTCAATAGGTGGGTGGAGGCAAGAAAATTCTTGTGGGAATGGTGATGGAATTTTGAGACATTCAAGTTTTTTTTTTTTTTACTTCAAGACAAGTTTAGGTGAGATCACGGTAGCTTGAGGGTAGAGGTGGTTTACCCTCAGGAGTCCTTGTTTGGTTATGCCACTTTATCCTATGAGATCCCACATTCATGCTTAGAATATAGCATGGGAGTGATTGGCTGAAAGAGACATTTGGTTCAACCCAATCTATGGTCAGGTGGTACGAAAATTTCCTTTTCTTGGTTGGATTTTTCATATGGTAATATAAAATATTTTCTCTATGTGATTAATGAGCACATGTACTGGTTGTTATGTCGATTTTATGGCTATTTATTCTTGATTTATATTCTAGGTAAATGTGTTGAAATATGTATCTACGTTCAGTCTGCATATTTTCTTATGCACTATTGATTCTATGTATTTGATGTAAAGATAAAAGAAAAAAATATTATAGTTATTTTTATAGCATGGGCTTCATGTTCAAGGTCAATTTATTTATAGGTCAAAGCACTCATTATGTGCTTCTAGGATTTTTTACAGAGTCAAATAAATTAGACAATCATTTTCATATATAAGATAACCTATTAGGAATTTTGTATCATCTAAGAAGAATTTATTATGAGCCAAAAAATCCAAAAGTCTCCCTCCAATACCAAGTCAGCCTCCAAGATGAGAATTCGGCTTACATAGATGAATTCAACCTCAATAAGGTTATTTAAGCCTCAGAAGAAGCCTATATATAAGAAGAATTTGACCTCACTTAGAGATATCAATAAATCAAGTTTGATCTCAATAAGAGAAAGGAAAAAAATGATCGAAGGTAAAGGAGAAACAAGGATCCAAAAAGAGAAGCTGAAATATAAATTTTTTCACTCATTTATCTCACACGTGCAAAGGGAATCTAGGTTTTTTGCTACATCAAGGATGATTTTTGAGATCCACAAAAAAGGTCAAAACCCCTGATCAAGAGAGAAATACACATCATCTCTTTTACTAGGGAAAATAATTAAGTCAAGGAAAGAAAAAAGGAGGCCTAAAATAGCCTCTTTCTCCCCCAGCTGCAAAGCTACAACTATTGCAGGAATGGCAGAAATTGCAGACCTATAGTGAAGGCCCATTTTTTTGTTGGGGGTCAAATTTTTTGGATAAATTACTAGAAGTTCGAAGTTAGTTTCTCAAAGTTTGAAGTTAGTTTATTGAATTTGAGTAATGAAAGAAGAAATGTTGAGTTGGCCTTTGAGCCAGGAGGATCCAAAAATATAAGTGGCCTTGAAATAACTCAAAATTTGAAGTCATCAGATGGAAGTGAAATGAATACCAAATTTTATTTCTCTTCGCCATGATTCTAACGGTGTGAGAAACACCAAAATATGAGTTTATATTCTCAAGTTATAGCTAGCAAAATTTATGGTTAAAGTTTGCCAAGTGGTAGACTAACGAGGCAACAAATTGGTTGAATGTTAGTGTATAGAATCTGGCCACAGAAAGGGTGAATTTCTAACCTAATTAATTTGTCGAGTAACCCTTATTTTTTGGTTGGTATTTTTTAACTAATATGTCTTGATATATATAAAATAAAAAAATATATAATTTTTGCGTGGCAGATGTTAGCACATGATAAATTTTAAAATTTTTGCCTTGGCACGAATATTTCTTTTAATGCATTGGAGAAGGTGGGACAAATTTGATATGGCTTCACCAAAGTTTATTTTGAATGAAATTGAATGTACTTAAAATGTAAAATTAATTAATTAATTCTATATTTTAAAAAATTGTTAAACTGATGCATATTCCGCCTATCAGCGATGCTGGTTGATTTAAATCAATGGTTCCAATCTAATTTCAGACACCCTCGATGTGTCAAAGTTTAATGGAGGAGGGGGGTATGAAATGGGTTGTTTTCATTTCCCATCCAAGGACCACGTGGCGAGTGGATGATATGTTCGCACCCCCCCCCCTCGCAATACCGCTCAGTGTCGAGGCACCCCTTCGAAATCTAGTTGTGGGTTTTCCATGACCAACTCAGCAGTATACAAGCCAGCGCACATGTGGAAGCATCAGAGAAATTTGGGAAGTGGGAAATTGATTTTCAATTTCCAGATGCTGAATGTATTGAAATCAAACAACTTGACGATAGGTTGGGCTCTGAAATTGTGTCCTGGCGATGTTATTCATAAACTTAAACTGCAGGTGTTGGATGCTTATGAAAATCCTGTTAATAAGATATGGTATCAAGCAAAAGAATGATATGGATGCAATCAAGAATTCGCACAAGAAGACTACTAGAAAAATTATTTTGAAATAAGAGAAGAAGGATGGTAGTGATATGTCAGAGAAACGAAATTCTAAGTGAGGGAAAGAGGTTCATGGTATTGATGATAGATGGGTTCAGCAAGCCAGGTCTACCACAGATATCAAACAACAACTTAAACCAACAAATGAGTATAGGAAGAGCCCAATTACTAGCGTGTCCAACCGTTATAGCAGTATTGATGATAGCAGGGGAAATGAGCATGCTACGGTTGGAGAATTTGGGGATCCCATGTAATATGAATTTAGATAAGGCGCCCATGAATGAAAAAGGCTGAAATTGCTCTAAGAACATGAAGACTAACATCGAAAATACTAGTGGATTTGGGGAGACTTTTTTGAGAATCAAGAGAGATGATCATGTTGCCATTGGCGCTTTGGTATTGGTGGAATGCAGTGATATAGAGTTAGAGAAGGCGGCAATAAATTCAGAATTCCAAAATTATGCTTAGAACCTTAAGACTAACATTGACACTATCAATGTTATTATTTCTACTTCGTCTAGTAACTGGATGTTGGACTGTTTTGACCATGAATTAATTCCAAAACAGCGATTTTTCTCCTGTTGAAAAAAAGATTGTATTCGAAGCAAGGCATCCTGATTTAAAGGCAAGGGGCATAATGATGGACAAAGGGTGGCGGATAAACCGAGGTAGAATATTTATAATTCCAATCCCATATGTTCATCTGGGCGATCATTTTTATTTCCAAACCGACAGTGTTTCCCTCAAAGGATATGAGAATGGAGTAATTAAAACATCAGAATTTTGTGCATATCATGCACCCTCAAACAAACAAAGAGATTTTGTAAATGCAATGGAGGCTACAAGGGATTTTTCTGCAAGTGCTTAAGATTATTTAAAATATTTACTCTATCCATACTCAGTTTTCTATATTTCCTTACTCACTGTCGTGTTTTTCTAAATTTCTTGGATTGATGTATTCTTTTATAGAGCTTGAATTTGTGAACATATGGGCGTTTTTCAGTTTGGCATTCGAGCTTTTTTTGGAAACAAAAAATGCTCGTGATTTCTTCACACTATTTTTCCAACCAAAGGGGTGGGGTGAGAAAAATTACTCTCGCATATCAACCATCTGCTCCTTATGCAGTTGCTCATGCTGAATTCAAAGTCCTCGTTATATATACCATAGAGAGTGGAGATTTTTCAGAGATGTTGATGGGGGGATTGTATGAAAAGACAAGACGAGAGACATTGAGAAACTTGATGCTCGTTGCTAATGTGACCCAAATGTTTTTGAAAGCCCTTGTGGCATCTACTTGCACTTCGCTAACAGGTGTCTTGAAGGCTAGCAAGGATAAGGAAGATGGCACCCGTAATGTTATGGTCAATGTTGTGGACAATATGCCTCTTACCAAAGATTATGTTGAGAATAGTCCACTGGAGAAGGTCAAGGCCATGAAGAGCATAGACATTGAAGAATTCACTATCCCATTGGAGAATTTTAATCCCATAGTGCGAAATAACATGTACCTCTTCCCTAGTGGTATTGACCTTGAGGATTCCATTGTGTTTTCTAATACTCAGTGCCAATATTTCATGGCAATCCTCCTCGATTCATTCCAGAATGCTGCTTAAATTTGTAAAGTGTTTATAGACACTGATATGGGTTTGCATGGAGAAAATGGGGCTTATGCAACTATCAGGTATTTCTCACTTCTTATGCATTTCCTTACATCAAGATATGTCTAATTGGTATGGAGTGGAGGTTTTACTCCATGATGTATAGATGCTTCATGACTTGGACGAGTCTCATGCACAGACACATTTGGTTCTGTGGAATGATCTTAATGTACAGTTTAAGCAATCATGTGAGATGAATATTCATGGAAAGTGCAAGTGTAGCTTCATCCCAACAAGAGCAGAGCAAGATATCATACAGACATTGGGAAATTTAGTATATGAGGAAGCTCAGAGGCTGCCCGATTTTTTTCTTTACTATAATGGAGCCAAGACTACCCTTGATGAGTTTAGCACGAACACCTCAACATGAAGCAGGGGTTTTTGAGTTATAGGGGTGGCTTCCAAGGATGTAGGTGTTCCAATTGCCTACCTCAAACCTAGAGTATTTCACAAGAAGTACCTGGAAATTTGGGGGACAACATTGATTAATCTTTCAATTACACTTGGAGCTATATCTATTGCTTCCTTTCCATTACTTCCATCTTATGACTTTCTATAATACTTTTTCTCTTACTGGCAACGATTGTACCAGATATCATGGGTTTGATGGCATTGTTGAGTATTAAATTAAATGTAGTTTCTTTGGTGAATCCTCTAATATCAATTAGTATCGTAGTAGATTTTTGTGTCCACATTACCCATGCATTCTCTGTGAGTGAAGGATACAGGGAAAAATACTCAAAAGAAGCACTTACAACCATGGGAGCTTTTGTTTTCAGTGAAATAACAATTACAAAATTTGTTGGTTTGATTTTACTATGCTTTGCACAATCATGGATGATTTAGGTCTACTATCTTCAAATGTTCTCCATGATGCCAGTTTACTTCTCCATATGCACCTAAACCAACATGTTGAAAAAAACCTCCTGTTCAAAATGAATATCAGAACAGTGAATAGAGCCTTTTCAGATGTTTGATTTTAGATTTCTCACCACTGGAATAGCAGATAGAAAATTCATTGACAAGGTACACATGGCAGCCAACGCCACACTAGACTTAATTACCTAGCAAAGGCAGTCTGGAAAGAATATCTATATGTTAGTTTTGTTTTTTCGTTGCCTCTTCAGTATCTCACTACCCAATTTTGGCTCGCTTTATAATTCATGAACAGTTGCCAAAGTAAATACAACAAAGTGGTGATTGTCAGATTTATCTTATCATGGCCATCGGATGGTTCCATTTGTTTTATTTTTCTTAGCTGTAATTAATGAAAGATTTTCTGAAGTAGATAGGGAAACCGACACAGTTTGCAGTTAAATACTACATGTATTTTCATTATCAAGGGTTGGTTGATTTAACCCTGTTTAAACTTGCATTATAAGAACTATTGGAACACTGTAATTTTTGGAAGCTAGAGCATCAATAGCAAGAAACCATTTTCAGGATACTTGAGATGTGTTTGTCTGGTGATGTGATTCTCTTCTTTATGTTGAATTTTCCCACTATTTTTTCCTTACTGCGTATCATTTTAATCTGATTGTAAAACAAAAAATTTAGATTAATATTTGTTGTTGGAGAACCTTATTTTTGTCTATGATTATAGTCTGAATGTTTTCTTCATGAAGTTTGGTTAAGAAATTCTTAATTTCTTTTTAACCACTACTGCATTCACTGCTTCTTTCACCTCACAATTCTTGCGGCTTTAAGATCTAGCACACGTAGTTAGCTTGCACTGTGATTCTTTTGAACCTTTGATGGAAAAAAACCAGCTCTTTTTTGACTCCATAGCCTAATGCATTAGCTTCTGCAAAACTGCTCATCCAACCAACAAAATCTATCAAAACAACTAGTTTTCATCATCATTGTAAATAGCCTAATATTAGCGTCTATAACCATCAAGATAAATCATAAAAATAGAGAGAGCCCTCTCCGATTCTAGAAAGGCTAGCTCCTAGATTCCAAATCGGTTTGATGTTGTCCTCTATCATTTATTTTTCCAATATTATAAATTACAGGGCGACAACATAATGGTGTCCATATTGGGGAGAGCTATTGAAAATTTTATTATTTCATGAGAACTTAGAAAACCTACTCAAAGTTGTAGTACTCACGTGTTTTCCAAGATTGGTATCTGGTCTTTGATGGTGGAAAATAGCCAGACACAAGAAATTTGAAATCATCCACCTGGTGACTCTAATTCAGATCAATTACATTCAAATATTCCACAAGAGAAAGGACCTGAAACATTACCAGTCAACTTGGAAAGAGAAGGTATTCAAGCCCAAATTGGATTCAATAAATTGTTGGTTTTATCTGTAAATATGTTCTATCCTACTTTAAGGTTGATCAAGAGCACACTTCTGAGGTTTACATTAACCATTTTCAAATTGATGAGCCTCAAGAAGCGAAGCCCCAAATTGTAGATCATGTACATAATCATACACCTGTGCACATCCCGGATGCACCTGTGGAAAATCCAGTGAAACATGAGCCTCATGCTTCATCTCCTACTCTTGCTAAATTCCCAAATGGTTATGAGCCTCCTTCTTTACCACATATACCTATAAAATTCCCAGACATATACAAGTCTCTGGTTTTGCCTCCTATCCTCCATGACCTCCCTACAAACTTTAGCAATAATCTACCCAAATTTGATGGAGAAAATGTAAATATCACTGCCAAAAAGCACATTCAAAATATTGAGGATTTCCTTGATCTGTTTGAGGTGGGATAAGGTGATGTGCTTATCAGAATTTTTTCCCTATTATTGCAAGGTAAAGTTAAAAATTGGTTTAAAGATCTTCCAGCTGCAAGCATTAGCAATTTTCATCAATTCAGTCAAGTTTTCCTAGATAGATGGGCGGTCATGGGAATTTTCTTTCTCCTCATAGAAGAGTATAACCATTTAAAAAGAAATCCAGGGGAAATAGTACAACATTTTTGAGCCAGGTTCAATAATGTATACCATTATATGCCTTCTAAGATAAAGCCGCCCCCAGGATGAGCTCTCTAGCACTACCCAAATGCATTTGACCTGGAGATGGCATTCCAGTTAAGAGAAAGGGAACCTGCCACCCTTGAAGAGATGCAAAATATGGAAGTTTATGTGGAAGCAAACTTGAGGAACAGAGAGGAAACGTTAAAGGCTACAGGGAAGGATAAATTAGAAAAAGATAAATTGATATCTTCAGAGATAAAACTAGATATGTTGACAAACATAGTCAATGAAATGATGCATATGATTAGCAGGATATAGGAACTTGTTGTTCAAATACCTCATGTTCCATTAGCTCTAGAAAATGAAAGCATAAATGTACCCAAGAAGCTCACAGGCCATCCTGGACACCCTGAACATAAAATTATTGTTTCATGTACTCCATCCACAATATAGCCAAAGATGAAGTCCAAAATCAGAGGGAGGTAGGAAAATCCTCAGCAACAATGTACATAATAGATGACCTTGCATACAGAGATAACCATATCAAATGTGATTATCAAGGGAAAGACTATATGGCTGAGGTTGAGTCTGACTCTATAGAGCAACGAGTACTATCTTCAAGTAAAGAATAATCCAAATTATCACAATGCAAAAATGGCAATCAAACTCTTCATGCTGAGCAAGATTTTAAGGAGGAAAATGCAGAAAGTTTTCAAGTAAGTTATGAATGCGTTCCTCTATTTTTTTCCTCATTCTTAAGAGAACATTACAATTATATTGTAAATATCAAGGATGAGGAATATTCTAATGAATCACTAAAGAAAATAAGGGATGATATAGAACCTTTTTCAGATCCAGAAGTTCACTCCCTGAATCATCTTGAAGGTAAAGTCTTAGATGAAGTCACAAATTCTGAAGCAGATGATGAATTGCCAAGTTTGACTCTTTTCATTTATAATTTAATGCATTTTATATTGTGAAAGGAAATCTAGATAAAATTCTAGTTGATAATCACAGAACAAGAAAAATCTCTCACTAATCAGATGAGGAAATCATGCATGATAAAAAATTTGTTTTAGATAGAGGGGTACAACCCTTGAGTCCTTTTCAGTGTCAAGCAGCAGATGAAATCACAGAGCTTAAAACAAATGTTGAATTGATCAATTTTGATTCTCTACCTTTATGCTTTAACGCATTTCATATTGTGAAAGGGAATCTTGATCACATTTTGATTGATAATCACAAAGGAAAATGTGACATATCAATGGAACCAATGCTACAGCCATATGAAGCACTGAATGACCGAATATCTAACACGTTGGATGGTTTTTGCTTTCAAATTCAATCTTTCTATATTCATAATGCTCTCAAAATATGTTACAATATGGATATGATCAGACAATCTGCAACATTGTCTGATCCAATAGAAGTACTTGTTATCACTCTAGTAATTCTAAATTTGTGAGATTTTGGTTTAAATTCTAAGAACACTAGAGGTAACCACAGACCTACATTTAAACTCTAAGATCTAGCCTTCTTAGGGTTCAGAGAGGGCTGTCTCTATAAGATTATCTTTGTTTGTTTTATATGATATTAGGCTAGTTATTATCATGCAATTTGGTTTTAGTTTGATTGATTTGGTGGGAAAAATAACCTAATGAGATGGATAGTGGGAAATATGTTTGTCCATTGGGCTAAGGAGTCAAAATCAAGCAGACGGAGCTGGGATCAAGGTCAAGAAGTCAAATGTTTTCAAGGTAAAATAGATAACCCATGAAGATCTTGGAAGGTTGTTTGGTGAGGTGATATGATCATGATAAAGAGAAATGAATGGTTCTTTGATATGGAAAAGGGAGAAATTAAGGAGGTCAAATGAAGTAGTAGGTAGAGGTAAAATGAAAGAGGGAGAAATTAAGGGTTCCTTACTCTGCAAATCAACAGAAAACATAAAAATGATAAACAGTAAAGATAGGGTGCTTTTAACAAATCCTAAAGTAATACTCCTGTTTATTCATTGAAATTTGGAAAACATTTATGGATGCATGTAAAAAGGAAATATAACAATGACAAGAAGGAAATACTTCACTTCAATATCTCATCACATGAATCTTGAAATATGATGCCAATTGATCCAATACAGTTTGCTACTCGAGATTTGAAACACAAAAGCCTTCAAGTCAAATAAAAAATGACTATAGAAATCTTCAGCAATTTATTCCATAATAATACTTCAAAAGATGAAGTATTTATACATAATTGTTTACAAAATATCCTAGAATGCTTCTAGGAATTATCTAAGGAAAATAAAAATATCTTTACAACAAAATAGAGACAGTTGTTTAACAAATCAACAAGTTGTCATATCTGTCCAAAAGAAATAGTAACTGATTATGGATGAGGTGCAGCTGGTTGCCTTGGTGCCCTTCTTGCCGGCTTTAGATATTTCAAGTTGGTTTTGAAATCTGATCTGTTTATCTTATACTCTTTCACTGATTCTCTTTAATCTCTGTTACTATTTTAAAGCTCGGATACTCTTTAAACACTATAAAACATGTTTACTACTATAAAAAATCTGTTCTGAGTGTAATTTCAACAAACTATATTTCTCTTTTGTCTTTCTAACTTTTTATCTTTCATAGTAAATCTTTTAATGACTGTCAATCATCAACACTTGGAATTTGTATTTTCTTCAGCTTCCTGAAATTTTCATCTGCTTCTGTATAACTGGAAAAAGTTGGTTTGATGATAAACAAGTGGCTTATCTCATGCTACAAATAAAATAAGTCCTCAAAACATCTGACTAAAACTTTTCCTGTTGGAATGCCTTGTCCACCTAATTTTTCAACTTGCTCCTTTGCATATTCTTTGATCTTTTGATTGTAATCCTCCTGAGGCATTAATTTGTCATTGATGACCAAAATATTAGGCAAACTTATTCGCCTCAAATTCTCAATTTTGACCATAAACCTGGTTATGGTGATCTTCATATCCTCACATTTTTCCTCAAGCTGCTTCATCAGGTTATTTTTGGTGATAACTTTCCTTATCTCAAGGATAGTTTCAATCCTGTCAGTAATCTCAAGTTCTTATAGCTCTTACTTATTTTTGTTGTTAAGGAACTTGATTAATTCTATTATTATCTAGTTCCTCTTTATTCTTTGGGATCTCTTCTAATGCTTCTTTGAGTAAATATCTCTGTTCAAAAATCACTTGAATTGAGGGCCACACATCATTGATGGCTTCTATGATCTTGTTCCACAAATGATTTTTCACATAGGAAATTTGTTCCTTAAAGGTTAATTCCTTCAGTAACTTCTTCAATTCTTCATTTAGTCTGATTGCATTTTTTTCATGTGTTTTAGGATTTATTTGAGCCAACTTGTTTGTGTTTTCAACGTTATCAACCATATTTTTCAATTTGTTGATTTCACTTGTCTAAAGTGACATTTCTTCCATAGCTTTAACTAGTTTGCTAGCCTCATCTGTAGGGTGAGCTGCTATAGTGGATGACTCTATAGCTGATGTTGTGGATGATGTCACTGGCACTGCAGTAGCCAGTGGCTCTCTAGGTGCCAAATTTTGCTTCTAGAGTTCATGGTATAGCTGTAGTGATCATAGGAATAACTGTAGGAATTTCTGGTACTTTTGGTGTTTCTTTTTCCTGGACAAGTTTATCCATTTGAATCTCCATTTCTTTGATCTGTGTTGTTAACTAAAAAATCAAATTCATCATGTCACCCTTCTCATTCTCTTTTTCTATTATTTCCTTGGCTTGAGGATGTTCACTTGATTTCATTTTAAGTTGTTTCCTCAATGCTGCAATGTCCTCATTTTTCTTTTTTACTAACTGCACTGCTGCTTAGATATTTTCAGGGTCATATCCAACCTGCAAGACCAATTCTTCCAAGGATTTGATTATGAGATATTTAGCATATAAGGATGCTTTGTCCAATTTCATTTGATATTTCATGTTTGTGATAGTTTTTTGAAGTTTTTGAACACTCATAGCTTTGGTTGTAACAGTAGAGTACAACATCTCTGAACTTTGTCTATGAAATTCAAACTGATCAAGAGAATGAACTTTTTCTGTTTTAACTTCGAAGTCAATATTCTTATAATCTACCACTCTCTTTGGAATTTTCACTATAGGCTACAATACTGACATGATTAGCTTTTTGTTTGAATAATCAAAGCTAGACAAAATTCTATTTTTGACACTTGGTGTTTGTTTCAAATATTGAGAATAAATATCATTTTTGATCTCTTCATTCTTTAACTTGATCTGTTTGTACTTTTCCCTGATATCTAGATCTTTCTCCTCGGCTTTTTGTGAGGATGAAGCTTCCATGTTCTGATATTTCTCCATCAACTATGTATTCCCATTATTAAATTGTTCTTCATTTCTATTTTTTTTATTCTGCTCATTTCTGATAATAGTAGCAACATCTTTGTTGCTATCTAGGAGATCTGCTTCTTCAACATCAATGGTTACCTTCTCTTTACCCACTGAATCTATTTTTTTCCTTTTATTATATCTCATTTTGAACATATTTTCAGTAGTGGTTTCAGCAACATAAGTTTCTTCTTCTCTAACCCTCTTGGTGGCTTTTTCTGGCTGATCTACAGGTTGTAAAGTGTGACTAGTATCACTTTTCTTCACTCCATCTACTAAAGTATTTTCTATCCACTCAATTTGATTGGCATATTTCTCTATCTCTAGTTTTCTCTAATGAATGAAGGGTGTCAATTTACCTTTAACCCTCATTTTACTCAATATCCCTTGTGTATCATAATTCCAAGAAAAACTCTCTTCAAACATGTATTCTAATAACTACTTAGTTGCTTCTGTCACTACATCTCTATGATTGCAAATGAATGGTCCCACTTGATTCTTAAATTTAAACTATGTTTTCTTCTTTGCTGCTAGGAAATTGAAAGAATCAAAGTTCAATATTTGCCTGATATACTCCAAGGCAAAAACTCTCATTGATACAAATTTGGGTAACTTGAAGGGTAACAAATTTGATCCAAACACTCTAATATCAGTGTTTTTGTCATACAAGTACCAATCACCAGTCTTGGTATGCTCTGAAAACTGTAAAATATTCTTCAACTCATCATTTATCCTTGGCTGCTCAGTATTTGTCAACATTTTAATCAATATATGGATGAAGGAATCTAAAAAATCTGCATATCTGAAATCTGTGGACTCTTTCCTAATCAAAGAGGTCTAGAAAATAACTGAAAGAGGATTCCCTCTATGTCAAGATTTTGAAGGGTTAATGGAAAATTATCTGCTTGAAAATACAAAAATAGTTGGAAGAGGAAAGAGGTGTCTCTGAGCAGTCCTTCAATTGGAAATTTAAACAATTGGTCATGAATATTATTAGCAATATATCTAGCATAATCATAGATAACATATGGAGGTTGTTGCTATAGGGTAAACTTCTTAGGTTGTTGGTTTTCGAATATCCCTCTCAGGGCTTTCCGGTGCCCGAGGCAGACAGTAAGATTAGCTATGCTGTTCACAAATATGGCATGAGCATGTTCATATTAGCTTGAAATAACTTGAAGGAATACAATAGAGAATTACCTCTTTGACAGTCTTGGAATGTTAGGTCCCTATATCACTAGTATAGTCCCTTATTATTGTTAGTGTAACCCCCTTATTGTTATTATTGAACCCTTGTAACCCCCCATTTTGTTATTATTGTGCCCTTAAATTAGTATTGTTAGGTCGGCTAGGATTACATTGTGGCCCACTAGGATTACATTATGGCCCCCATGGACTCCTATATATAGAAAGGAGGTTTTGTTCATTTGTATCATCCAAGAATTGTTCATTTATGTAATGTATTGGAGGTTTCCCCCTCGAAGTGGCTCATTTCTAAGGCGTTGATATCTCTTTTTCTTCTCTTTTTTGGAGCTGGTTACACAACATTTGGTATCGAGCTTTGGATTCTAGGGGTTTCTATTGCTCCAAACAGGTCATCGTGGCATTTTCACTATAACTTTTTTTCTAAGAAGCTTCAGAAGCTGAAATTTTTAGGGTGCGAAGCTGAAATCTTGAGAAAGTTTTTATAAAAATTTCAGAGCTTGGTTAGGTCTTTCGGAGATATTTTCGGAGATATGATCTGTGGAAGTTAGGTCTTGTTTTCAGGCTCCTAAACAGGTCATCGTGGCATTTTCACTATAAAAAATTTTCTACGAAGGTTCAGAATCGGAAATACATATGGTACGAAGCTGAAATCTGGAGGAAATTTGTCAAAAAATTTCAGATCTTGGTTCGCAATATTTTGGGAGATATGATCTGTGGAAGGTAGTGCTTTTTCAGGCTCCTGAATTTCATCTCAAAGAGGTGATCATGGGAAAAGTTCAATAACTCTCTCTCTGGGCATCGGATTGGAGTACCGTAAAACATTTTCGCAATTATACAGACTGTAGTTTCTTGGCTATCAATTTCAGAGACAAAGGACGAGACAGTGACACGTGGCTAGTCATACAAGTTCGCTCTACTGAACCAATCCATAATTAGGTCATTGTGGGAGACTGGACACAACTTTGTCTTGGAGAATCCAAATCATGTCAGACCTGTGGCATTCAAAAGAGAATTCAGAGGGCTACTTCAATGCTGAATTTCAAATATTTAAGAGCTGCAATCACAGAGATAATATAATTTCAATATCGAGCTCCTCAAAGCAAGTAAAAGGTGTGTATTTTTTTTTCCGAATTGCATAAGTATTGTTTGAAGAATCAAGTTGACTTGATTGCAAGGACCTATTGTAGAATAGATATCAATATTGGAGTCTAAAATGGCCCCTAAAAAGAATTCAACACCCATTAAGCCTTTAGAAGGCTCTACTATGACTCATGAAGACGAAGAATGGCAACATGACATATCAAAATTACAAGAGCAAGTGCAACAAATTTTCGCTCTTGCAAAGAACAACAAAAAATGAAATGGAAGTTTTGAAGAAGGGTGTGGAAACTAAGATGGATTTTGAAGAAAGGCGTGGAAGCTAAGATTAATGGTTTGGAAGCTAAGATGGATGGCATGGAAGTGGGCATGGAAGCTAAGATAGATGACATGGAAGCTAAGATTGATGAAAAAATGAAAGACAACATGGAAAACATGAAGAAAGATCTAAAAGTAGACATTGAAAGTTTGGGAAAGTTTATACAAGAAATGTTTCCTAATGGTGAAAATATAGTAGAGGAAACTCACGATGAGAACAAAATAAATGTTAATCGTGATTTCATAATCTCTAATTTTGGCGGGAAGAACCACCATATTCCAAAAATGGATATGAGGAAGTTTGATGGAAAGGATCCTGTAACATGGATACTACAGATGGAGCAATATTTTGATCTCCATAATGTGCAAAAACACACAAAAGGTACTCATTGCAAATTTGCATTTAGAACAAAAATACATTTGTATGGTATCGATGGCTTTGCTCCCATAAAAAAATTGTCACTTGGTCAATTTTTACGGAGGAAATGATAGCACATTATGAGGATACAAAGAGGAACACTTTCTTTACCCAATTGATAAATCTCGAGACAAAAAGGGTTTAGTGGGGCAACACATTGAGGACTTCCAAAAATTGAATATAAGGGTAACTAATATTCCGGAGGACCACAGGGATTGATCTCTTCATAGGCACCTTAAAGGATAACATCCAACATGAAGTTCGTGTTTTGGAACCAGATTCATTGGAGAAGGCATTCAAGTTGGCAAGAAAAGTTGAATGTAAAATAATGGCGACAAGGAAGCCTACCACTCAATTCTGTAAAGAAGGAAGTGTTGCTACGCCTACATTTCCACAACCTACAAGGTTGAAGCCACAACAATTGGAAGAAAAAGAGCAAAAGGGATTTTCCACAGTTGTGATATCAAATACACTAAAGGTCATAAGTGTGCTGAGAAGAAATTATTTTATATAGATTGTGAAGAGGAAGAAAAAAAATGAACAATAAGAGGATATACACCGAGGGAACCAACCCTAGAAGAGGAAGAAATGAATCCGACCATATCATGTAATGCACTTGGCAAGAATTACCACTCCTCAAACTCTCAAGATAGAAGGACAAGTCAAGAAGAAAAAGGTAATAGTGTTGATTGATTCGAGTAGCACCCATAATTTTATTCATTGTAAGGTAGCCAAGGAATTAAATTGTTTCCTATACCCAGCACACGAATGTCAAGTGATGGTTGCAAATGGAGGAACTATAAATTGCTCTGGAAAAATGCCATAATATTAAGCTAACCATGGGGGAATATGTATTGACTAGTCCAATGCTTTCCATTCCTATGGGAGGTGTTGATGTTGTACTAGGAGTACAATGGTTACAATCTTTGGGGATCGGTAGCTTTTTAATTTTCAAGAACTTTTCTTGAAATTTTTTTTCAGAAAGGAAAGGAAGTCGAATTACGGGGTATTGAAGGGAAGCCAGGGAAGGATAATAAGCTCTGATGTCATGACAAATCTTCTAAAGAAAGAACAACGAGGCGTAATTGCACAAGTTATGCTCACTAGAAGTTCCGACATCAAAATCATCTATTTCTCGAGATCTCCAACAAGTCTTGGACAATCATTCCAAGGTGTTTGAAACTTCCAAAGGAATCCCACCTATTCGTGATCATGATCATGCTATTCATTTGATTCCGGAAGTGTTCCTCCAAACATCGTGCCTTATAGATATCCTTACTTCCAAAAGAGCGAAATTGAACGTATGATTGCAAAAAATGTTAGAGGCGGGTATAATTCAACCTAGTCAAAGCTCTTTCTCTCGCTCTCTATAGTTTTGGTACACAAGAAGGATGGATCATGGCGAATGTGTCCGGATTATAGGGAGCTCAATAAGCTCACCATTAAAGACAAATTTCCCATTCCCTGTGATTGATGAATTATTGGATGAATTACATGGAGCAATTTATTTTACCAAGTTGGATCTTCGTTCGAGATATCATCAAATTAGAATGAACACCGAAGATATTCCAAAAACAAACGATTTCGAACTCATGAGGGTCATTATGAATTTCGGTCATGCCTTTTGGTCTTACCAATGCACCTTCTACATTTCAAGGGTTGATGAATTCCATTTTCAAACCCTTCCTTAGAAAATTTGTGCTAGTATTTTTTGATGATATACTAATCTACGATGAGGTCTTGGAAGGATCATGTTGAACATGTTGACAGGGTGCTCAAACTATTGCAGGAGAAACAATTATATGCAAAAAAATCCAAATGTTACTTTGAAGTACAAGAGGTGGAATATTTGGGTCATATTGTATCTCACGAGGGTGTTAAATTAGACCCTAACAAAATTAAAGCCATTAAGGAATGGAAAGTCCCCACAACCATAAAGAAGTTGCGAGGATTTCTAGTGTTAACGAGGGTATTATCGCAAGTTTGTTAAGAATTATGGGAGAATAACGACACACTCTAACAACATTATTGAAGAAAGATGCATTTTCATGGACTCTCGAAGCAACTAAAGCCTTTGAACGTCTTAAGGAGGCAAATGTGCCATGCACTCGGTCTTAGCTATGCCGTACTTCACAAAAACCTTTATTGTGGAATGTGACGCCTCGGGAAATGGAATTGGTGCGCTTTTAATGCGTGAAGGAAGACCCATTGCTTTTTGAAAGTCATCCAATCAAAGGAAAGTATTTACGTAAACCTATTTATGAGAAGGAAATGTTAGCAATACTACATGCACTAAATAAATGGCGAACTTACCTAATGGGAAGACACTTCAAGGTAAAAGCGATCATGATAGTCTTAAACACTTTTTGGAAAAAAAGACTATCATCAGAAGAGCAGCAGAAAATGGGTCACAAAGATGTTGGGTTATGACTTTGAAATAATTTACAAAAAAGGAAAGCTTAATGTTGTTGCAGATGCACTCTCAAGAAAGAATGAAGAGGTGGAAGCATTGCTTTGTGCCATTTCTATTATCCAACTAGATTGGATAATCGAAGCAAGAGATGAATGGAAGAAGGACAAAGATGTATGGACACTCATTCAAAAGTTGCACAAGATCCTAGTACATCTAATACATTTAGTTGGAAAAAATGATTCCTTATGGTACAAAGATCGCTTATATCTTTGCAAGAATTCCCAACTAAAACAAAAGATTCTTTCGGGAATTGCACACTTCTCCTTTAGGAGGACACTCAGGATTTTTAAAAACTTACCGGAGGGTGAAGAAAGAATTTTTTTGGGATGGCCTTAAATCTGATATTCAAAAGTTTGTGGTGGAATGTTTGGTTTGCCAGCAGAATAAAGTGGAAACAATTAAGACCCCGGGACTTCCACAACCTTTATCCATTCCAAGTCAACATTGGGAGGAGATTTCAATGGATTTCATCACAGGTTTACCTAAGTCTGTAGGAAAGAGTGTCATCGTGGTGGTAGTTGATAGACTTACCAAGTATGCACAATTTTGTGCATTATCTCATCCATTTAAAGCAAGTACAATTGCTACTACATTTATGGATAGAATTCAAAAACTACATGGAAACCCAAGGGTTATTGTGAGCGACAGAGATCCCATTTTTACTAGAAATTTTTGGATGAAGTTATTTTCTTGTTTGGGTACTCAATTAGCTAATAGCTCATCTTATCATCCTCAATCCGATGGTCAAACTGAGATCGTAAATAAATGTTTGGAAGGATATCTTCATTGTTTTTGTATCTGATAGACAAACATAATGGGTCAAGTGGTTCCCTCTCATTGAATGGTGGTATAACACTTCCTTCCATACCCTGCGACAAAAATGACCCCATTTATGGCACTTTATGGATATCATCTACCATCCATCACATCATATTTAAGAGAAAATTCGAAGGTTCAAGCAAAGTGGAAGATCACATCGAGCATCAACAAGAAGTTCTCCAAATCTTAAAGGATAACCCTGAATTTGGCACAAAATCGAATGAAACAACGAGCATATCAACATCGCAAAGCAGAGAAGTTTTGATGTAGGAGATTTGGGTATTTTTACGACTGCAACCATACAAACAAATGTCCCTCAAGCAAGCTAAGAAGGATAATAAATTATCACCAAAGTACTATGGTCCTTACAAGGTGTTGCAAAAGATTGGTTCTATGGCATACAAATTGGAGCTTCCTCGCTTCTTCGCGAGTACATCCGAGTTTTCCATGTTTCATGCTTAAAGAAGGTTATAGGTGAAAATCTTCCCTAGTTCAAACAATATTGCCGTAAATTGATGAGGAAGGAAAAAATAATATTGGAACCCGAAGTGGTCATGGAAACAAGAACTCGATAGCTACGGAATCGATCAATTTCGCAGTATCTCATTAAGTGGAAGAACTTACCCACCGAAGATTCTACATGGGAGGATGAGAATTTTATACGAAGCACCCGGAGCTACTCAAGCGTTGAGGACAACACTTTTTTGAGGGAGAGGGGGCATGTTAGGTCCCTATATCACTAGTATAGTCCCTTATTATTGTTAGTGTAACCCCCTTATTGTTATTATTGAACCCTTGTAACCCCCATTTTGTTATTATTGTGCCCTTAAATTAGTATTGTTAGGTCGGCTAGGATTACATTGTGGCCCACTAGGATTACATTATGGCCCACTAGGATTACATTATGGCCCCATGGACTCCTATATATAGAAAGGAGGTTTTTTTCATTTGTATCATCCAAGAATTGTTCATTTATGTAATGTATTGGAGGTTTCCCCCTCGAAGTGGCTCATTTCTAAGGCATTGATATCTCTTTTATTCTCTTTTTGGAGCTGGTTACACAACATGGAATCCCTTGGAGAGCGCTGCACAGCGAAGCAAGAGTCCTTCTTCACCGGCTCAAAATCTGAGTCCTGCAATCAGTCAAAGCACCCGCGTAATTTCTAATATAACAAGTATCCTATCAATTAAATCAATATACAATAAACATCTAGATTATACACATCTGAGCCATTCATATCATACTATGTAAATGTTCAAACAATAATGACAATATTAAGCATTGAATGGACAAAAACGAACACAGTTCTATTGATTTTGAAAAGAAGGAGGATTACAACCATCGGTTGTACCGAGCCCTCCTCGCCTCCCAATCTCTCTTCTCTCTCAAGTGAAGAAGTCCAAGTCAACAAGCTCTCTAGGAGCCTCTTTGACTCTTGGCCTTCACAATGTCACACTATTCTCTATTCCACAAGTATACAAGAACCTTGAGCAATCCTTCGACCCTCAATTAAGAGCCTTTAGCTCCTTCTTATAGGAGAGGGAGAAGGCCATTGTTGCCCTTCTCTTTCCACTAGTTTGGAATGGAAAAAGCTTAGATGTTTATTTGATCTCTATGCTTTTGCCTCTTTTGGAGTTTAGTATTCTATGGCAATGACCAATAATGAATCGGGTGCTTCTCGAGTTTCCTTTGTGAACCGACTCCTTTGTGAGGGAAAGTCGGAGATTCAAATCATTCTTCGCGCTATTTTCCCTAATTCAAACTTAAAACATGGGTAACGCTTCCTTCCAAAGTGTAAACAGAGCATTTGCTCTAGCCACTAACGTGGCTAATGTATTGATTAACCGCATTATAACGCTCTTTGTTCGTCTCTATATAGGCGTTACCCCTGCAGAAATAGGTTTAATTTAGGTCTTTTGTATCCCTTCCATATTTGTCTTCCCTCTCGAGCTGATGAGGAGGTATTTTGACTCGTAACGTATGCCCCCTAAAGTGTGAGGTCGGAGACGAAGACGATGGCAAAAATACTTTACAATTTGTGTAGATATAGAGAGATTGAAAGACCGAGGAAAACCTCGAAACAACAACATATGTCAGAAAATATAGTATTTGCTCTAGAGTCGGGCATGTCCCATGCTCAGTAGCTTAAACAACATGATTTCTCTAGAATAGAGATATGAAGAATCCGTCCCACCAATAGGCACAATGTGGAAGTGTCTGTCATAACAAAGGGATCAAGTCGAAGAAGTTGTCTCCATAAACAATATCGCAACTTTGGGGAAGGGAACACAACTTTAACTGCTGTAGCCTTTTGCCCAAAGGTCTTGACCGCCGATTCACTTAAACCGCATCTTTCTCAACATGTGAATGAAGGAGTTGTCGTTGAACATGTGAGAAATCGTCCGATTACCGATCTATAATGAAAACTGTTAACGTACGCGAAGGTGGCCACCGATAATGATGATGGTCCCTAAGATGCCTAGTACAATCTAGCGAGTGTGAATAAAAGGAGTTTGAAGTCGAACACTCATAGAATCATTCGACCAAGAGCCAATGATGAATACCCTTGATCAAACACAAGACTACCTACCACCGATGTCTCGTAAGTATCCCGAGTCTCGATGGGTTTCTCGGATCAACTTCCTAGATAAGATGTTGAAGTCGATAGGAAGTGATCCGTTGAAAGGTAGGCAACGAGGCATCCTACATCGACCAACACGAAACCGAAACCAACCGATTTTGTTTATGATTTGAGATAAGGAAGAGTAAATGGGAACGTCGGACGACAAATAATTTCTGGCATAATGAACGGTTTGGTTGATAACAGGAGCAGTAGATAACGAGATCTGCTTGAACAATAGAAGGCACTCTAGCAGGGTACTAGGCAGCTTGAACAATAGAAGGCACTCTAGCAGGGTACGAGCCAGAAAAAGGCGACTCGGGATTTTTTCGGTTTTATGAGCGAGAAAAAGATTCCTAAAAAGAATGCTCAATACTTCTCCATAGTTTTAACGAGTCTGAAGAAGAAAACTCTAGGTTTTTCGGATTAACGAGCAAGAAAAGACCAAAAAAAAGAACGCTTGATGCCAACTTCGTATAAGTTTAACGATTCCGAAGAAGAGAACTCAAGGTTTTTCCGATTAATGAGCAAGAAAAATACCGTAAAAAAAATGCTCGATGCTTCTTCATGTAAGTTTAACGAGCCCGAAGAAGAAGACTCAAGGTTTTTCGGATTAACGAGCAAGAAAAATACCATAAAAAGAATGCTCGAAATTTCTTGATCTCTTTCTCGTCAATAGGATTATCTATGTCGGAAATGTTCTTGTGAGACCAAGCAAACACATCGCGAAATTATTTGAAAAGGGATTTGAAGCACGCAATTTCCTCAGGATTGCACTCAGCTCCAATCTGAATATTTTCCATGATACCGTTTTGACCGAGATATCAATGAGCATTGTCTTGGAAAGATTACCCATGTTCCCTTCTAAATCGATAGTGTGAACAGTCGTATAAGAGGAAGGAACTATCTCAGGTTGGTCAAAAGAGGGGATTTCGGTTTTTATCGCCTCTGAATCAATCATCGAAGCGCGATGGTGAAACTCTCCCCAAGGTCGTTCTTCTAATGACATGATCTCTCGAATAGCTTCGTCTCATAGGCCGGACTTCATTGAGGAGATCCTTAGAGAGAATCTGTGATGGGAGGGGAGGTTTGTACCGCGGTCAAAACCATATTAGTTGAGGGTTCGGATGCTATTTGGATGGCTTGATAAGCCAACTCGTACCGGCGAAAGCGAATCTCGATCTCCATAGGAATAGATTTTTCGAAGGTGTTGGGATGATCCATGGGTCGATAGAGCCATCCGAAAAGGTGGATATCATTGCAACGTGTTTGGGATCTGCGGCGGTGGTAGAGGAAAACAACCCGATGAGGGAAGATGCCTTCGTAAGACCGGTACCAATACCGACGTAAGAGTCGTGGGACACCTCCTATTAGGGGTACAAGTGCTACTTGGTAAAGTGGTACAATCGTGGGTGCAGATGATAGCTGATCGATCGTGACTATTTTCCCATCCAATGGAAATAGGATGAGTCGGAAGACCCGAAGACACGATGGCGATCATAGCATAAGACCAACCGCGACCGAGCAATAGATTATAGTCGAGATGATGCTCTACGACTTCAATGTCCACGTTTACCGTTTTCCCACTCGCAGTGATGGGAAAGCTAGCAAGGTATCCTTTTGGTAGGAAAGTGTGGCCATCAAAAGCTTTAAGGGAATTCGATGGCGGGGTTAGAGTAGGAGAACCTAAATGGAGCCAGATAAGCTTGTGACATAACGCAGTCGAAGCACCTTCGTCTATGACGATGCGATGGATTGGTCTCCTTTCGACACAACCTGCACCTGGGATGCGAGTTGATGTGAGAGGCGAGGTTTAGCCTTTTCCATATCAAATATTGCTAGCATGGAATCCTGGGGATCTATTCCACCAATGGCTGAAAGCAAGGCTTTCCTTTGTGTTGGATAGGTTTGTAATACTTCAAGAGCAAACATAGCTGACGGTGCCTGCACCAAATCTTCTACAATATTGTAGTTTTGGGCTGCACGTGCAGAGGTATTATGAGTCATGCGTCGAAGTGTCCCTTTGGGGGGATGAATTATAGGTTCAACAGTAGGCCTTTCGATATGTAAATCATTGGGAAACGGCGGATTGGAACTAGTTCCAGGTTCCTGAGCATCTATGGTAGGATTTCCATAAAGCTTGGCGCGAGTTTGAAGGTCAACACTCTCGATGCCATAAATGGCAGATGGTCCTTCGTCGGAAGGATACGAACCACCATTGCCCCGTTGATGGAGTTGTGGTGAATTGTCAACCATGTGTTGATGTTGATGTGGTTGATTGGGGAAAGGATTGTGAAGAACGGCAGGTGTTCACCCAGAATCCTTGTTAGCAATAAAATCGGTGCATTCCTGCAGCCGAGGACATTTGTATGTCAAGTGGTCCTCCGCACAGATTTTGCAAGGAAATTTCCTGGGTTTATCCTTTCCTCCGTCATTTCCGCGGCATTTTTTCCGATTAGGGTTATTCTGATTATCCGATCGCTCTTCCGAAGAAGACGTTTTCTTCTTGTTCTTCTTATTTTTCCCGCTGGGGTTTTTGTGAGATTTGCACCGAAATTTATCTCGACGGGAGGAAGAGGAGTCGTTTGATGGGGGGCGGTGGCAGCCGAGGATGGTCGGGGAGGTTTTTCCCCCGAGACCGATTGGTGGCTACACAAGAGATCGCGCCAACGAGACCATCGGCATGAGCTCCGATTTTCCCGAGTAACGGAGGGTTTGGGTTAACAGGGGGCATGGGGGAGCAGATCGTAAAGCGTGCCGAATTGTGAATAGATTAAATCCAGGGTGTTGGGCACGACGAATACATTGATCTTCTATCACCGCACTGTAAAGGCAAATGTCTTTAGAGATGTGGGGTAAAAGAGACTTGCTAAAAACCAATTGGCCAAGAGATGGTCCGGTATTGGCGCTTTGACGAGCCTCCTCCTACGTCTCCATTCATGAATATGGCTCGGAGATGTGGGTGGCGGTGTCTTGTCACAGCGATGTTAACAATTCTGTTCCGGTTTCCACTCTAATTGCGCTAGAAGTTCTTTAAGAACTCCGTCGCTAAAGCGCCAAACGTATTGATGGCAGCGTGTGGCAATTCAATGTACCACTTGGCGACATTGCTTGTAAGGGTGCGGGGAAACAGTCGAAGTCGGACACTATCATCTACCATGGAATTGGATATGGACCATAAATGGAAGGTAGTGATGTGTGTGGCCGGGTCGTCCCCATGTTTCCCATCGAACTTCGGGATATCAAAAGGAATCTTATGCGGTATTGGAGGCCAAAGGGGGTTGTGGTTGATGGGGTCGTTCTTCAGCTTATGGATGTCGGGTATGTCCAAAGCTGCCAAGAAAGGCAATTATGGATTTGCCCCCGAGTCTAACCAAGGCAGTATGGGCTGATTACTTGGACCATAGGGTCCTCCCATCCACGTGTTACCGGAAGGGTAAGTGGGACTTTGATAAAAACCTCCCGTAGGTGGAGGAGTAGGAACATACGGTTGCTGTCCATAGGGAATAGTGTATTGAGGGGCAAACGGTTGGTTGCCCCCAACATAAAAGTGCCCTCCCACTCCAGATGGAGGTTGGGGTTGGTTAGTCCAAATGGATGCAATATAGTTTCCCGGAGGCATACCGAGTACTTGCATAATTTGGCAACGGTATAGATCCTACACCTATGTTTGAACCACTTAAGGGGATAGTATTTACAATGGGTTGTCCCATTTGTCCTAAGGATTGCATAGGAAGAGAAATATTCCCTACTACACGCGTATCGATAACACCGCCCCTCGGTATAGTGGCTAGGGGGGTTTGAACTCAACATAGGGTTCCAGCCGAAAGGATTGCTAAAGGGCACCGAAGTAGTCATGCTCGTGGGAGGAGCTACCGTGGTCCCCAACGTGGTCACGGTAGAGAGTAGATGCCGAAGGGTTCGGTAAACTACCGATGGGGCTTGTGTTGACCATAGGATTGGGGGGTAGGTGTATGTTTACTACCGGGGTTACCCGGTAATGGCATAGAACTAACCACCGGTGGGGAGGATGGTGGCGAACCAGGGAATGGTTGCCATTGGTATCGACCCCGTGGATGCCGATGGAGAAATAGATGTTGGTGTTGCCGCGAGACATATCTCGGCGTGGTGTAATTTGGATTATCACTGGGCCCTAACGGATCGGTGAGCGGAGGATTGTAATTAGGTACAACGCCTTCGATGGAAAGGGTCCTCCAGGGAGTTCCGCTGATAAGGGTCTATGTGATAATCAAGATTAGTCGAGGAGACCGCTTCTTCCGTAGAAGGCCGGGTTCACCAAGGTTCGAGTTCTTTCCTCAAGGTTGAGAGGAGGTAGAGCTTGCTATCGTCGAGACAGCACGGCTTGGGTCAGGGGACGCCACGGTGACCGGTTTGATTTTCTAACAAATTTTATTAAATTGTGATCTATTATGAAGTCTCAAATGACAAGTAACCGGACACCTAACAAAAAAGAAAAAAGGACTTTCTAAAAACAATCGACAAGTAGCTAGAATAGGGTTCCCCCGTCCGAGTACTACCATTCACCGGTGATGAAATCCGAGTATCGCAATAGTATACAGAGAGGGTTGGTCGAAAGTACGAGCTTACGGTCACTCTAGAGCTTTGCCCGAACCTCGGAAGATAGGTGTTAAGCACTCTCGTGAAGACGAGTACCCTCCTAAAGACTGAAGACAGAGTGGGTTCATCTCGTTTGTGTACTAGGACAAGTTGGCCCCAATCACCTTGTGTAAGCCCCAAAAGTATGGCCACTAAGGATACCTCAATCACAGACATCATCGTGGGGTCCATCATGACAACATGCTATATGGGCAGAATACCTAGATCCCCGATCTAGTTTTGACATCCCCAAAGGGAACCCCAATATATAGCATACCCACCGAATGCAGTCAAAGGAGGGATACCTTCTTGTGCACCCAAGTGTTGTCTCGCGCCGCGCTTTGATAAAGGAACGATCCCGATAATATGAGTGCAGTAGGATTTCGCTCATTAATGACTCTAGTCTCAAGTTTTGAGATCTTATGTGATTTTCTCACTTTTCCTAACCCAAGATGCTAGCCTGAACTACTGTTGGTGTGAGCTCAAAAGACACTAGATTGATTTAGCTAGCTATTATTTTAGTGTACTTTGTTATTAGTCTTCAGGAGGGGAATGGACGATGAAGTAAGAGACTCTCACTCAAGAAACCAAAACATGCCGAATATTAAATTCAATGAAGAGTGTTTTCTACAAAAGGAGGTTTTTCAATCATCCATGCACCAACATGTAAATAACACACCAACTTTAAAAATTCAAGACTTCTATCTACCTCTTTTATCAAACTTCTGAATCCAAAACTTTCAAAATAAACTCGCCTAGATGCGTAAAAATAATAAAAAAAATTCTCTTTTTAAAAAAAAAAAGTTTTGCACACTAACTAAATAACAATCATCCATGCACCAACATGTAAATAACACAGCTCAACTTTTAAAGATTTATACTTCTATCTAACTCTTTTAATAGTCTATGAACTAAAACTTTTAGAATAAACTCAGCTAGATGCAGAAAATAAAAAATAAATAAATAAATAAATAAATAAATAAAATTCTCTTTTAAAAAGTAAATGTTTTGCACACTAACTAAATAAGAGAAACAAATAACAAAGCGAGTTTAGCAGACAAGCACAGGGATTCAGTCAGTGAAAGGTACTGATGGCCAAAAAACTCTACAACTAAAACATAGTCACAGTAGTGAACAACAAGGTTTTTGGCTGAGTAACGCTCTGTCTGTGAGAAAATACAGCGTTATAATGCACTGTATTTAAGCGTAGACTGCATTATAATGCACTGGATATCCTGCATAGGTTGCGTTAACTAGGGAAAAGCTCTTCAGTTGGCCAGACAGGAACAGGATTGAACTCTGCAAGTGTTTGGTATGTCTACTGTGCAATGGTCGGAAGGATCTTTGAACAGAGAAGAAGAGAAGAAAGGAAGGAATAAATAGTCCGGAAACTATGGGGGAAGATCCCCAGCGGAGTCGCCAATTCTGCTATAGGGTAAACTACTTGGGTTGTTGGTTTTCGAATACCCCTCTCAGGGCTTTTCGGTGCCCGAGGCAGACAGTAAGATTAGCTATGCTGTTCACAAAGATGGCATGAGCATGTTCATATTAGCTTGAAATAACTTGAAGGAATACAATAGAGAATTACCTCTTTGACAGTCTTGGAATCCCTTGGAGAGCGCTGCGCAATGAAGCAAGAGTTCTTCTTCACCGGCTCCAAATCTGAGTCCTGCAATCAGTCAAAGCACCCCTGTAATTTCTAATATAACAAGTATCCTATCAATTAAATCAATATACAATAAACATCTAGATTATACACATCTGAGCCATTCATATCATACTATGTAAATGTTCAAACAATAATGACAATAGTAAGCATTGAATGGACAAAATGAACACAGTTCTATTGATTTTAAAAGAAGGAGGATTACAACCATCGGTTGTACCAAGCCCTCCTCAGTCTCCCAATCTCTCTTCTCTCTCAAGTGAAGAAGTCCAAGTCAACAAGCTCTCTAGGAGCCTCTTTGACTCTTGGCCTTCACAATGTCACACTATTCTCTATTCCACAAGTATACAAGAACCTTGAGCAATCCTTCGACCTTCGATTAAGAGCCTTCAGCTCCTTCTTATAGGAGAGGGAGAAGGCCATTGTTGCCCTTCTCTTTCCACTAGTTTGGAATGGAAAAAGCTTAGATGTTTCTTTGATCTCTATGCTTTTTCCTCTTTTGGAGTTCAGTCTTCTATGGCAATGACCAATAATGAACTGGTGCTTCTGCAGTTTCCTTTGTGAACTGACTCCTTTGTGAGGGAAAGTCGGAGATTCAAATCATTCTCAGCGCTCTTTTCCCAATTCAAACTTAAAACACGGGTAACGCTTCCTTCCAGTGTAAACAGAGCGTTGCCCTAGCCACTAACGCGGCTAATGTATTGATTGCCTGCGTTATAACGCTCTTGTTCTGTTCTATATAGGCGTTACCCTGGCAGAAATAGGTTTAATTTAGGTCTTTGTATCCCTTCCATATTTGTCTTCCGCTCTGAGCTTATGAGGAGGTATTTTGACCTGTAACAGTTGTCCTAGTGTGAAATTGGATAGGAAACCTAAGATGGATTCATCTTTGTGTTCATCAGTAAAGTACCCTAGGATGAAAGATAACATGGAAATTACATGCCTTGAACCCTATGGAAATTTCAAAGTAGAATATGGAGGATTGATTTGAGGAATTTATACATGTAAAGGCATAAATATTTGGAATATGAGGAATATTTTGGGAAAATCAAGGCCAATATATAGCTTAGTAAGTTTTTCAATGGACAGAGGAACTGCTTGAGGATCATGTTTAAGCTGTAACATTTGATTAATGGATTCAAAAGTAATGGTGAAAAGTACTTCTTTATTGGCATTGACTATTGCTCTTTTCTCAAGCATATAATGATGATGGCATAACCTAATGACCTCTGGGCATGAGTGTGTAACTGGAACCACATATTTGTGCAAATGTGATTCCCA
This sequence comes from Pinus albicaulis, assembly GCA_034641835.2. NCBI lineage: Eukaryota > Viridiplantae > Streptophyta > Pinopsida > Pinales > Pinaceae > Pinus > Pinus albicaulis. Next base: position 789,547,525 of record CM076574.1, read on the forward strand.
AATTTGAACTTCTTCAACATTATCAAAAGATTTTTCACAACTCCAGTTATGAAGTTCCAGCAACTTGAATTCTACAATAGGATCTGCTATCTTACATTAAATATTTTCTAATGGAGTATGCTCAATATCTACAATAGGGGGTTGTAGAGGATTTATAACTATGGCAGTCTTAGAAGATGCAGCTGGAGTAGATTTAGGCATTTTTGAGGCTTTTTGGATTACAAAGCTCCGCTTTTTGGATTTTTGGTTACTTATGAAATATTAAACAGTTTACAGAAGTATTTTTCACTCTGACAGGGATTTCTTGGATAAAAATAGGAAAAATATAGTCTTTCTTTGGGCTTTTCCTTTCAATTTTCGACTCTTCAACTTAATTCACAGACCTTTACTGGTTATAAACAAGAAAGAAGGGTTTCCTGAGTTTTTTCAATGGTTAATTGGGCTAAAAATTCCTTTAAGGTTAGCCACAAAAGTTTAGGATACCTTCAAAGGATTTCTAGGCTTAATTTGGGGTTTAAAACAATGCACAGCATAAACAGGGTTTTTTCAGAAATTTTGATAGGGTTTGGCCTATTTATTGGATATTTCTAATAGGTTTCTTTGGATAGTTTTGAAATCTGAATATAATGTTTCTTTTAAAAGGTCTTTTCAAATGGAAATAGGCTTAATTTACTAGAGGAATACCTATTATACACAAGTACTGGACTATTGAAGATGTATCTGAAGGTTTTGAACAGTTTCTATGGTATCTTTTCGATCGCTGGAGCAATGGAAAGCTCCTCGACAATCTGCAAGGGGTACAGGAAAAAATTTGCAATATTTTGGCATGAAAATGGCGGAAAATGGTTGTTTCATAGTCAGGATAGGCTATACAGTGGCTACGTGCAGAAAAGCTAAGAAATCAGCATATTTCCAATGTTATTTAGGCACATTAGGTTAACAAGCACCTGCAATAAATGGCGGAAGTCATAATGGCAGTTTTCGGGCTCAAAGTGTAGGAAACCATGAGCAGTTATTGTGTGGCATTTCGGTGGTAAGATGTTTTATTTACAATGGAAGCGATCCTGTAGGAAGGAAACACGTGGAGGAGGGAGAAAGTCAACATACCACCCATTTCGTGTAGAAATGGAAATGTTATCAGGGCAGAAGTTAAAATACGATATGGATTTTCCACCGTTATATTGTGGGGTTTGATTGCAAACGGCCCAGATCTATTGTGGAAGTAGCATCGAGATGAAGAGTGGGGTCGAGGTGTATTAATGCGACAGGGATAGGTTTAAAATTTATGAATATGCATTTAAATAAAGCTTATACCTTACGTTTATATGATAGGTGGGAGGTAAGGTTTATATGTTAAAATCAAAACTTTTCACAATGTTTTAATCAATACATATGAGCGAGTTTATTATATAGTTTTTAAACAATTGAAAGTTTGTTTAAAACCATAGGGGTGGGGTATTTTGTTTTATCGATAGGTCTAAACCAATGGAATAAGGGTGGGATTTATATTTCGCACATGGGATATTTAAACATTGGCTTAAACATAAAATATAGGGTTTGTGGGTTATTTATTTATAAAGGATTTAATATATATGGGAAGGAGTAGTTTAGGGAGTTAATAAATAAATTAGAAGTTAATATGAAAAACGATAATGTATATAATGAATAAAAATACATGTTTAACTTTAAGTAAAGTGAAAATAAAGCATAGCTTGGTTTTGTTGTATTTTTTCACACTTTAACTTAGGATAAATGCATTTTATGGGTTTTTGAATGATTTTTTTGAAAGAAAATGAAATTAGTTATTTAGGGTTTTACTTTTACTAAGTAAAATGGGTTTTTACTTAGTAAAAAAGGAATTATGATTATGAATGAAGGGTAAATGCTTATGAATATGGGTTTTGTGTAGGAATTAAATATTTTTAACCAATCAGTCATTAAGCCTTGAGTCTGATCCCAACAAAAGTCAGAGAAATGCTCTGAGCCTCTTTAATTGATAGTTTAGAATAATGAATATTTGTAGGGGAGGGGAATTAGTGATTTTTGCCCGATGATGCTTTATTACATGATTGCACAACTGCTTTCTACCTACCCAACTTATTTCTAACATTTTATACTTCATGTTCATGTGTGCATTTAGGCTTGCAACCCTAAATCAATTTTCTTTCAAATCATAAAAACTATCTAATTCTATCCTTATTTCATCCAAGGGCTCAGATTAAATTGTTCAGCTCCTCATTTATTCTCTATTTAATCTACTGATTGGTCAAGTTTATATTGTTTGACATATATTTATTCTCTATCTAAAACTTGAAATTCAAAGCATGAAAAGTTGAGATTAAGTTGTTTAATTGATCATGGATTATGGAATTTATTGAAAATTTTCACATAATCATTAATCTTGTAGTAAAGTAAATAGTAGTGGCATTTTGACTTGCTCACTTTCAGGTCTTATTTTTATCTTTTTTTTTTTTTTGGTCTATCTTTTTCTAAGTCCTATGATCTTTCTTTTAGGAATTTGACCCTCTTTTATTTTTTATTATTTTTCATTTTTCAAAAATGGGAAAACAACTTGTAGAAAGCAAGGTATGTACATATTTACAAGACTATCAAAGTCATTTCAAAACTTATGAATCCTATTATTATAGGACCCTAACAGTGGCTCCACATGGGGATGTATTGTACGGTACAACAACTCCCCCATTTTTAACTTGTTGACTTAAAATAATGGGGACCCTTTCTATAAAATTTTGGCTAAGTGCTTTTTATGATTTTTATTAAGTTAATTACCTCATGATTTTATTAATTTTTCATCTTCTTTAGATTTTTGTTTTTACTGCTTAGCTGAAATCGATTTTCTATAAGCTTCATTTTGACGCTTGTTTCACCTCATTTGGTCAACCATTTTGTAAATGACACTCCTTTGAAGTCTAATCAATTTTGTCGTCTGGGTTAAAAATTGCGTAAAATGTACAATATTCCAATTTTTTAATCAAATTAGTTCAATAATGCATTTAGTTTAGATATTAACCCCTAGTTAGTTATTACTAACAATTTTTATTTTTACTTATATAGCCAAATCATAAAAGCATCGGAGTTTCAGTCATTTATTCCAATTTTCCAAATTTCAAATAAATTACTAATCTCGAAAAATCCAAAATGTCGAAGTGACTGTAGTTCATTTTTATCAAAGTGGTTGTAGTTTAGATAAGAAAATACACTTTAGATAAATTCATAATCTAATTTAACATCATTAAAATGAAAACAAAAAAAAATAAAAACTAATATTCAATATTTAATTTTAAATTAATTAAATTAATTAATATTTAAAATATAATTAATATAATTAAATTAAAATTTTATATAAAAAATATAAAAAATAGAAATAAAATTAATCGGAACATTGCATCAAGAAATTTCAATCGCCACATCCTTTTAAAAACCCCGATGCAATGAGTTAAAAACTCATATCGCATCGGAAGTATCCATCGGAGCATCCTTTTAAAAACCTCAATGCGATGAGTTTTTTATATTCCGATGCGGTTAGGTTCATTTGATTTTATGCGATGCGGTTAGACTCATTTGTATTTATGCGATGTGATGAAATCATGTCTTATCTCCGATGCGATGAGTTATTTAAGTTAATGGTAAGTAGTATTAACGATGGTGGAGCTTTAGTTTTGAAGTGTTAGTCTTAATTTAATGTAGTGTTAGTTTGATATACGTAGTGTTAGTTGTTAGTGATAGGTTAGTTTTAAATTAATATAATGTTAATTTAGTTTTAGTTGAATAATTAATTTAATATTTAAATATTTAAATTAATTAAATTAATTAATATTTAAAATATAATTAATTAAATTAAATTTATTATTAATTAGATTAATTTGTTTATAAATATTTAATTATAGTTATTAGTTAGATTAACATTAATTAATAAATAGTTTATTAAATAATTAGTTTATAATTAACAATTAATATTGTAATTATAATTAATTAATAGATATTTAAAATTTAATTTAGAATTAGATTATAACTAAATTAGATGAATAATATAATTGCAATTAATTAGAATTAATTAATTAAATATAATAATCTAATTTAGGATTAGAATTTAATTTAAAATTTTGATTTTTTAGCCCAAACAACAAAAATTCCAAATTTTTGGCAATTTTAATATATCAAATTTAGAGGCTCATAATTGGAGTTTTACTTAGCCAAATGAGGCCCATGACAGCTCATTGGAAAGATAAAATGATGGAGATTATTCCTGAAGAGCTTTTATTTCCAGATTTGATCATTTATTGGGTCTAAAATTCAGCAAAAGATCAAGCTACGAATTTTTAAACAAAACTAATTTTCTGAGTTTTATTTTTTGCATTTTAATTTGCCACAAGTTTTTATGAGTGAAAATTCATTCATCTATGTTCTCATTGGCCAATTAGATTAGCACATAAATCAAAAGAAAACTTATGTTTCCTTTTTTATTCATTTAATTAAGTTTTAATTGGATCTATTTTAATTTCTAGATTTGATATTTTGATTTTATTTTTGCATTTTAATTTTGTTTTTGATTTGTTTTTGCAGGAAAATAGTTGAAGAGATAAGAAGAAGAAGCTCTCAATCAATGAGAAGACTCCATAAATTAGAGATTGGAATTTTTGAGCAATTAAAATTGGATTGGGCAGATTTTTCTTCAACAACTCTCCTCTAAAAATACTTTTGGGAAATATTATAAATTGTAAATTGAAAAATGTAGAATGGCTACTCTCTTTTACAATTCTAGACTTCTAAAATCATTTCTGTAATAGGAATTTAGAGTTTTAGATGGAGAGGACAGAAAATTTCAGATCTGAACATTATTGAGGGTTTTTCTTTATATCTTGAATTATGTATGATAGACAGAGTTCTCATTTCTGTAGCTCTAGTTTTGAAAGCAGAAATTCAAGTAATGTAAAGTACTGTTAGAGACCAGGATCAGAGAAGCGGATTCAATTAACTGGTATTTTTGGCATTTCTGTATCAAATTCCAGTTTCATTTTTATGTTAATAAAATTGTTGTTTCATTTTATTCATGTTTATGCATTTCTGTTGATATGGATAATTTGTCTCAAATTGTTATGTATCTCTGCTCTTATGAATTAAACTCTGATTTTTGAGTAACTATTTACTCAGAAATCTGTCTTATAAAACTGGTTTATTAGATAGTAATGTGTTGCAAATTTCTTCCGCATATTATTGTTTAATTATTAGCTTGATTGATTTGATAATCAATATCCATTTTGTGAATTTCTTCTGGAGTGTTGTTGATTTATTATTTCAGTTAAATGGTCTCAATAGGATGTGTTTTGGTACTCACAAATGTTAGCTAAATTGAATTTCTTCGTTAGCTTGAAATTAATTAAAAGCCAAACATATTTAAATTCTCATTATTTAATTATCTTGCTCTTAGTTGGGTTAGATCTATATCCACCTAATTAAGATAGGATTTAGATTAGTTTCTTTTTTTTGCATTATATAATAAGTTTTCATTTAGATTAAGTTTTACATTATTTTAAGTCCTCTTCCCAGAGAGGCGACATCTTAGTTGTGGTTTAGCTAAACCCAAATCAGCTTAAGAGTCATTCTCTTACCCAATCAGCAAGAAGAATTGATCTGATATCCCTGTCTATTGGTAGTTAAAGATACATCATAAACCAATAGCGATAGGGAAAAGGTAACTGGACCTATTCAAACCAGTTGGAGCCACTACTACAAACGGATAAGGCGCTACTTTTAAGGTCCGGATTGGGTGGTTATCCCCAATGTTGTTGCAGTGATTTTCGAGGCTTCAACAGGATGGAATTTCCTGGTGAAATGTCAAGAAATTTTAGACTAGTAGCCTTTGAAATTTGACTATGGTGACCCTATAAGTATCTTTCTGATCTCTGCATTTATTCATACTTATGATTTTTTACCTCTCAAAGCTTATGGCCTTCTCTCTGGGCTTCAACTTTGTTAGGAAAATATCCAATCTAATCTAAAATTTTCAATGTATATGTACAATTATTAAAGTAAATGAAACTAACTATTTGTTAACTCGGGAGAGTAGTAGTGCTTCAACATTATGCCATTTACTGGTCCAGCTAGCATAGTTGATCCATCCATTTCTTTCAGGTAGAAAGCATTATTACCTCTATATCCATAAATCACAAAAGGTCCTCTCCATGGAAAATCAAATTTTCCATGTTTACCTTTGTCTTTTCTTCTTGAATCCCATTTTAACACTTTATCTCCAATGTAGAAATCATCTTCTTTAGTCTTTTTGTCAAATATTTTTTTTACCTTATCCTGTATAATTTGAGACTTGATATAAACTTATTCCCTTGTTTATTGCATGTGAATAGTCTGATTGATCCTTCTTTGAATGTCATTTGTTTCAACTTGTAACTCTTGGATAATCTTCATCACTGGTACTCCTAGGGAGGATGGAAAAACAACATCCATTCCATAAACAAGTTGGTAAGGGGATGTACCAATAGATTTTTTAGTTGTAAGTATATCTGCCCATAAGGCATTGACTAACTTCTTATTCCAAGTCTTTTTGTTATCTTCCAGTAACTTTTTGATGATGTTTACAAGGCTCTTATTTGAAGATTCAAGTAGGCCATTACCTTGAGGGTAATATGCAGTATAATGACCTAGGGTAATATGGTATTTATGGAAAAAGTCAATAATTTTCTTAGATTTGAATGTTGCTTCATTATCAGTAATTATCTTTTGGGGACATCCATATCTTGAAAGAATGTTACTTTCTAGGAAGGAGATAATGACAGTAACTATGGCTTGCCTAGAGGGTATGGCTTCAATCCACTTGGTAAAATAATCAGTGGCTGTCAGAATCCACTTATGTTGGGCTGATGATGGGGGGTGAATTTCTCCAATGAAGTCAAGGCCCCATTGTTGAAATGGAATTTCTGTAGAGATGGGATTTAAGGGCAGGGGTAATAGCCTTTTCTTACCCTCAAAGATTTGGCACTTATGATAGAAGGTCACATATTTTTTGACATCTACAAACAAGGTAGGCCAGTAAAAACTAGCTCTCAGGATCTTGTCTACAACAGTTTTCCAGTATAGATGTCCTCCACAGTCACCTGCATGAAATTCCTGTAGTAATTTGTTAGCTTCTTCTTTTAACAAAAAATTTAATAAAATTCCACTTTGATTTTTCCAAAAAAGTACATTATCTAAAATACAAAATCTTACTACCTTAAGCTTTAGAAATCTAGCTTTTTTTCTTGATAAACTAGGAGGAACTTGTACGTTTAGTAATACAAATATAATATCTACATAGCATGGTGAGTCTGGAAAGGCCTCACTGATCTCTGGAGTCACCATTTCTTCCTGATCATCTATTTGAGCAATAAAATTTAGGTCTAGGGCATGACAATTAGATTCATCCATAAGTCTGGCTAAACCTTGACCTTTTATAAAAAATTTGGGTTTTACATCTATGTAATATTTTAAGATAGTGGAAATCCACTTACCTCCTCTTCCAACAGGACCATTCTGAGTAAGAATGTCTTTTACTATAGCATTTGGGACATAGGCAATGATGTGGAAATAGAGAACGTAAACTCTAAAGTATTTAGTGGCCTTTACCAAAGCTAAAGCCGGTTTTTCCATAATATTGTACTTCAAAGAGCATCTCTAAGTGTTATGCTAAAGAAAGCTATGGGTTGTTCATAAACCTAGTCATTTTTCTGCAGTAAAACTGCAACAATGGTGTGTTCTGAAGCAAATGAAAAAATGATGAAATCCTTTTTGAAATCAGGACTTATAAGGACTGGAGTTTTGATTAAGGCCTGTTTGATGGATTCAAAAGATTTTTTGGCCTCAACAGTCCACTTAAGAAATGAATCTTGTTTAAGCATGTTATTTAGTTCTCTAATTACATCAGCTAATTTGGATATTAATCTTCTTAAAAAATTAATCTTACCTAAGAAAGCTTGTAACTCTTTTATGTTTCTTGATGGCTTGATGTTAAGAATTACTTCTATTCTTGCAGGATCTATTCTAATTCCTGCCTTAGAAATTATGTGTCCTAGTAACTTGCCTTCTTCTAATCCAAATAAGTTTTTCTTAGGATTTAATGAGATGCCAGATTTTCTACATTTTATAAAGGCTTGTCTAAGATGATCTAAGTCTTCATAATCAGTCTTAGAAAATACAGTTATGTCATCTAAGTAAATTACCAAGAATTCATGAATTTCCTTTGCAAAGGCTATATCCATAGCTCTTTGAGAGGTTGCCCCTACATTCATCAAACCAAAAGGCATTTTTACATGCATAAAAGTGCCCAAAGGAGTAGTAAAAGCTATTTTGGCTTGATCCTCTGGTTGGACTAAAATCTGGTTGTATCCTGAAAATCCATCTAAAAGAGAAATCCTAGAAGATCCAACTACCTTTTGCAAAATATGATCCATTTTTGGTAAAGGATAATTATCTTTTAGGGATACTTTGTTTAGATTCCTAAATTCAACACATAATCTAATCTCTCCTGTTTTCTTTCTAGTTGGAACTAGGTTAGAAACCCAATCAGAATATCTGATTATTGCAATTATCTGTGTATCATACATTCTTTTCACTTCCTTTTCTATTAAGGGCATCAATACATGGTTAATTCTCCTTAACTTTTGTCTAAAGGTCTTTTGATCTTCTTTTACAGGAATTTTATGTTGAATTATATTGGTGTCATAGGATTTAAGGTCCTCATAACTCCAAGCAAAAACATCTTGGAATTCCTTAAAAAGAGAAATATATTTTTCCTTTTCTTGTTGAGGTAAGGCTTTGGAAAGTTTTATCATTTTGGGTTTCAGTTCTGTGCCTATGTTGCATTCCTCAATGTCAAATCTAAGTGGCTCCATTTTGGGTTTTCTAGAAACATCATTTGAGTCAAATAAATCTTCTAATGGAGTTAAACCTTTTGGTAAAAAATTGTCTTTGAGATTTAATATATCAGATTCTTCATCAATTATATCATCAATTTCTACTCTTTCGAATTTATCTATATCTGATCGATTGAATTTAGTTGTTTTAGAAAACTTTAACTTATTTATATCTATATTATATAAATATATCTCACTATCTAAATCTTGATCTATGGTACAGTTAGTGTCTATATTACAACTCTGAAATTCACCTTCAGTATTCATAAAATTATAAATTTGTTGATCTTGTGAAAAAAACTGCCAATATTTGAGGTTGTCTGGGATTATTGGTCTATGTTTTACTTCTGCAACATACATATGATTAGGCTGGAAAGGTAAATTACAAGTTCTAGAAATGTTGCTAAAGAATGTGCTTGTAAATTTTGCCTTCTTGGTATTGCAGAGAAATTACATTCCAATAAATCATCAATCAAATCTAGTACAGTCTCTCTATATTGGCCTAATCTATGATTGTAAACAAAATATTCACCTTTAATTTTTTTTACAATCAACTTTGAGTCTCCCATTATTGCTATTATTTTTCCTCCTAAATTTTTTATTATTTGGAGTCCTAAAATGAGGGCTTCATACTCAGCCGTATTGTTTGTTCATTTGAAATTCAATCTAAAAGCATGGCCTTTTGCATGATTTTTCTCTATATTGGTTATCCATACTCCTGCTTCTCCTCCTAACTTGTTTACTAAACCATAAAAATCTAAATGCCATAAAGTTTCATGAAATATGTTATCATTGTTTTCTATTTTATTTTCTTCCTTTAGTTGAGTCTTGATTTCATTATCAGTTTCAGTATTACATAGGATAAATGAATCTAGGTCAGTAGGTGTAGCATAAATTGTGTAATTTATTGATCTTGCTGCATTAATTACTGTGTATTTCATTAATATTTCCCTATATAACTTCTTAGGTTGACCAAAAACTGATATAGTATCATAAGACATGTCCAACTATAGAGATCCTTGTAACTTTGCTCCCCATGAGCGAGATAATAACATTCCATATTTGGGTGGGATATCAGCTACTACAATGTCCATAAGTATAATCTTACCAGGATATTGAACTAGTGTTACACATAAACCTTTGATTAATCCTACACATTTTACTTTGCTTGAGTCAAATGAAAATAAATCCTTGTAAGGCCTTGTAATGCCTAAGTTTAGGGTTTCCATTATAGCTTTAGGCATTAAATTATGTGAAGTTCATGAATCCAACATTGTGTTGTGTAAAATTTGATCATGAATGGTTAAACTTATGTAAAATGGAGGAATTGATCCATCTTGATGCTTTCCATTTCCATCTGGGCCAAATATCAACTCTGGTTGATCATCATTTAAGTTTATGGAATCTTCTCCATCATTTATGTTCAATGTTTCAGTGATGGTTGATTTATACAAATCATGTTTTACCAATTCTGTTAAAGGAATTGGTATTTTTAACTTTGCAATTTCAGTTTGTATGTTGAAAGAAGGTTGAGATTTACTTATTTGAATTAACTCTTCTTTGCTAATTGTAGTTTGTGTTGGTTTATCTTGTTTTTCTACAGTTATGTTTTCATTTTCAGCTTGATTTTCTTATGTTTTACTGATTTTTATTTTCTTTTCAGGGATGGTTTGTGAAAAAGTAGACTTTTTTTTTCAGATTTAGAATTTTCAGAAGTTGTTTTTGCAATAGCAGCTTTTGGATCTGCTGATTTTGGATCAGCAGTGGGTGTTTTAGGATCTAAGTTTGTTGTTTTGGCAGAATTAGATACTTTTGCAGCATCAGAATTTTGTAAATCTTTTGTAGCTTGAGAAACTTCATCTGTTATGTCAACAATCTTAGGGCTTGGTGAAATTTTAGGATCAGAATATTTTTGGGAAGAACTAGAGTTTTGCCAATTTCCCTAGGGAGAATTTGCAGAACTTTTGTTGTTGGGGCTTCTACTTTTTTCTTATTTTCAATTTGTGTTGTTTTATTAGTAGAATTTTCAGTTTTTTTCTTACTCCTAAGGTTATATTGCTTGTGAACTTCGTTTATGGAAAAATAATAACCTTGTTTATAATCTACGGATTCCCCTGAATCTAATTGGAGTTGTTGGAGTTCAAATAACTCTTGATATTCATGTGTGAGAAAGATAGTGTTATTATCATCTATTCCCATTAAATTTATGGTATCCTCATCCTCAACATTGTTTTGAGAACTCTCAGCATAGTTTTCCTGAAATGGACGTCTTATTGTTTGGTCTTGGACTGATTCTTTTGATTTTCCTGAATTTATGTTTTTCCTAAAATTGGGATTTCTGATTTGTTTTTTATTATCCCATTGAGGTCTTCTTTATATGTTTTATAATCTCTCCATCATTCTCTCTAAATTATTAGCTAACATATCTATTTTTGTGTGTGAACTAGAGGCTTATTCTTTCATGGTTACTCTCCTCTCATTTCTCAATCTAGCTTTCTTAGCTAAAATGTTTACTTCTATACCTACAACATCTGTTTGCATTCTTTCTAATGTTTCTACATTTATTTCTCTTAATTGATATGCCATGTCAGTTTCAAATCCATCTGGGAATTTGAGCAAGACAGAGTCAGTAGTGGGTTTTATATTTGTAGGAATTGAATTGTAAACACTGTTATATCTAGTGCAGTAGTCTTGTACTAATTCATTGGGAGCTCTCTTCATTGCATCAAATTCAAAAAATATTACTAAGGGGTTTTTCTTCTTTTCCCATTTATTTAAAAATTATTTATGGAAAATAGCTAATCAACTATACTACTTGCAGTGAGACCTTTAAATCATTTCTTTACTTCTCCTGTTAATGTTTGTGCAAACAACCTCATTTGTACATCTGATTCATCTATCTCATGGAGTTCAAAGTAATCTATCACTTTTTTTATGTGTTTTTGTGCAGTATAATGTGTAGTAGCATCAAATTGTGGTATTACTTTGCTAATCTTGGGGCATGTCATGAAGTTGTCCTGGAAGAACTAGGGGAGCATATCTAGCTGCCATAGTTTGAATTCTAGCTTGGCTAGGAGGTAAACTGGAAGTACTTGGGGCTGAACTGGAGGAAGAAGCTGATGAAAATGGATTATAAAATGATGAACTAGAAAAAGTAGTGGAAGAACTAAAAGATGAGGTGGAGGTACTAGGAAGTGAAACTGAACTATATGGGGAACTAGTAGGAAATGAGAATAATGTGTTTGAAAAAGTAGAAGGTAAACTAGTGGATGAAATGGATGAAGGGGATCAAAGAAATAATATTCTAGGCTGTAAGGGTAATCTAGGGCTAAATTGATATGTATATTGGATGGTAGTAGAAACTATAGATGATGTAGTGGTATCCAAATGAGGAATGGAAGGTTTAGATGTATATGTTAACAATTTAGCTAATTATGTTGCTTTATTAATTTCTTTAAGAATAGTGGCATTAATCTCTTCAAGTTTGTCTTGATTTTTTACTTTCTTTAATTCAGAGTTTGTTGCAATATTTTTTTTTTTTTATTCCAAAAATGAAATAAAACAGGGTCTAAAACAGTAGTGCTTAAATTACTTTCAAATTTTCTTCTGAACAAAGAATTTTCAAATTTAAAATCAAACTCTATATCATGTAAACTCACTAATTCCTATGGTAATGAATTGACTCTATTAAATGAAATTTTAACATCTAAATCTTCTATCTATTTTTTCTTTTTGCTAATTCTATCTGGGTTGTCCACTATAACAACAGGTTTAGGATCTAGGTTAGACCTGGTATAATAAACTTTCCTAGAAGCTAGAATTACAATTTTTTTGATAAAATGATACTCACAACTTATAAAATAGTCTTAAAAGTAAAGAGATAATGAAAAAGGTTTCTTTAAGACTTATTTTATGAGTGAGGATTGGTTAATTCCCCAGTATGGTCACCAGTATGTTATCACTCTAGTAATTCTAAAGTTGTGAGATTTTTGTATAAAGTCTAAGAACACTAGAGGTAACCACAAACCTACTTTTAAACTCTAAGATCTAGCCTTCTTATGATTTAGAGAGGGCTCTCTCTATAAGATTTATCTTTGTTTGTTTTATATGATATTAGGCTAGTTATGATGGTGCAATTTGGTTTTCGTTTGATTTATTTGGTGGGAAAATCACCTAATGAGATGGCTAGTGGGAAATCTATTTGTCCATTGGGCTAAGGAGTCAAAATCAAGCAGACAGAGCTGGGATCAAGGTCATGTAGTGAATTGTTTTCAGGGAAATATAGATAACCCATGAAGATCTTGGAAGGCTATTTGGTGAGGTGATATGGTCGGGATAAAGAGCAATGAAGGGTTCTTTGTTCCGAAAAAGGGAAGTAGTAGGCAGAGTTCAAATGAAAGAGGGATCAATTAAGGGTTTCCTACTTTGGAAATCAACAGAAAACATAAAATTGATAAACAATAAAGAGAGAGTGCTTTTAACAAATCCTGAATTAATACTCCTGTTTATTCATTCAAATTTTGAAAACATTTGTGGATGCATGTAACAGAGAAAGATAACAATGACAAGAAGGAGATACTTCACTTCAATAGCTCATGACATGAATCCTCAAATATGATGCCAATTGATCCAATCCAGTCTGCTACTTGAGATTTGAAACACAAAAGCCTTCAAGTCCAATAAAAAATGACTATAGAAATCTTCAGCAATTTATTCCACAATAATACTTCAAAAGATGAAGTACTTATACATAATTGTTTACAAAATATCCTAGAATGCTTCTAGGAATTATCTAAGGAAAATAAAAATATCTTTACAACAAAATAGAGACAGCTACTTCAAAAATCAGCAAGTTGTCCTATCTGTCCAAAGGAAATAGTAACTGATTATGGACGAGGTGCAGTTGGCTACCTTAGTTTCCTTCTTATTGGATTTAGATATTTCAAGTTGTTTTTGAAATCTGATCTACTTATCTTATACTCTTTCACCGATTCTCTTTAATCTCTGATTTTTAAAACTTGGATACTCTTTAAACACTGTAAAACATGTTTACTATAAAAAATCTGTTTTGACTGTAATTTCAACAAACTATTTTTCTCTTTTATCTTTCTTCCTTTTTATCTTTCATAGTAAATCTGTTAATGACTACCAACCTTCCTCACTTGGAATTTGTATTTTCTTCAGCTTCCTTAAGTTTTCATCTGCTTCTGTATACCTGGAAAAAGTTGGTTTAATGACAAACACGTGTCTTATCTCATGCTGCAAATAAAATAAGTCCTTAAAACTTCCGAGTAACACTTTTCCTATTGGAATGCCTTGTCCACCTGATTTTTCAACTTGCTCCTTTGCATATTCTCTAATATTTTTATTGTAATCCTCCAGACGCATTAATTTGTCATTGATGACCAAAATATTAGGCAAACTTCTTTGCCTCAAATTCTCAATTTTGACCATAGAACTGGTTATGGTGATGTTCATATTCTCACATTTTTAGTCAAGCTACTTCATCGGGTTCTTTTTGGTGATAACTTTCCTTATCTCAAGGATAGTTTCAGTCCTGTCAAAAATCTCAAGTTCTTCTAGCTCTTGCTTATTTTTTTTGTTAAGGAACTTGATCAATTCTATTGCTTGTTCTAGTTTGTTATCCAATTCCTCTTTAGTCTTTTGGATCTCTTCTAATGCTTCTTTGAGTAAATATCTCTATTCAAAAATCACTTAAATTGGGGGCCACACATCATTGATGGCTTCTATGATCTTTTTCCACAAATTATTTTTCACATAGGAAATTTGTTCCTTCAAGCTTAATTCCTTCTGTAACTTCTTCAATTCTTCATTTATTCTGATGGCCTTTTGCTAATGTGTTTTGGCATTTATTTGAGCCAACTTGTTTGTTTTTTCAACGTTATCAACCATATTTTTCAATCTATTGATTTCACTTATCTAAAGTGACATTTCTTCCATAGCTTTCACTAGTTTGATGGCCTCATCTGTAGGGTGAGCTGCTGTAGTGGATGAATCTATAGTTGATGTTGTGGATGATGTCACTAGCACTGCAGTAGTCAGTGGCTCTTTAGGTGCCAAATTTTCTGCTAGAGTTCATGGTACAGCTGTAGTGATCACAGGAATAACTGTAGGAATTTCTGGTACTTTTGGTGTTTCTTTTTCTTGGACAAGTTTATCCATTTGAATCTCCATTTCTTTGATCTGTGTTGTTAACCGAAAAATCAAATTCATCATGTCACCCTTCTCATTCTATCCTTCTATTATTTCCTTGGCTTGAGGATGTTCACTTGATTGCATTTTAATTTGTTTCCTCAATGCTGCAATGTCCTCATTTTTCTTTTTTACTAACTGCTCTGCTGCTTAGATATTTTCAGGGTCGTATCCAACCTGCAAGACCAATTCTTCCAAGGATTTGATTATGAGATATTTAGCATATAAGGATGCTTTGTCCAATTTCATTTGATCTTTCATGTTTGTGATAGTGTTCTGAAGTTTCTGTGCACTCATAGCTTTGGTTGTAACAGTAGAGTACAACATCTCTGAAATCTGTCTATGAAATTCAATCTGATCAAGAGAATGATTTTTTTTTTGTTTGAAATTTTAAGTCAATCTTCTTATAATCTTCCACTGTCTTTGGAATTTTCACTGTAGGTTGCAATATCGACATGATTATATTTTTTTTTGAATAATAAAAGGCAGACAAAAGTCTATTTTGGAAACTAGGTGTTTGTTTCAGATATTGAGAATAAATATAATTTCTGATCTCTTCATTCTTTAACCTAATCTGTTTGTATTTTTCCCTGATATCTAAATCTTTCTCCTTAGCTATTTATGAGGATGAAGCTTCCATGTTCTGTTGTTTCTCCATCAACTGTGTATTTCTAGTATTAAATTGTTCTTCATTTCTATTTTCTATATTCTGCTCATTTTTTATAACAGTAGCAGCATCTGTGTTGGTGTATGGGAGATCTACTTCTTCAACATCAATGATTACCTTCTCTTTACCCACTGAATCTATTTTGGGCCTTTCATTATATCTTATTTTGAACCTATTTTCAGTAGTGAGTTTAGGAACATAAGTTTCTTCTTCTTTGACCCTCTTGGTGGCTTTTTATGGCTCATCTGCAGTTTGTAAAGTGTGACTAGTATCATTTTTCTTCACTGCATCTACTAAAGTGTTTTCTGTCCACTCAATATGATTAGAATATTTCTCTATCTCTAGTTTTGTTTGATGAATGAAGGGTGTTAATTTACATTTAACCATCATTTTACTTAATATCCCTTGTGGATCATAATTCCAAGAAAAACTCTCTTCAAACATGTATTCTAATAACTGCTTATTTTCTTCTTCCTCTGCATCTCTATGATTGCAAATGAATGGTCCCACTTGATTCTTTAATTTAAACTGTGTTTTATTCTTTGTCGCTAGGAAATTGATAGAAGCAGAGTTCAATATTTTCCTGATATACTCCAAGGAAAAAACTCTCATTGATACAAATTTGGGTAACTTGTAGGGTAAAAAAATTGATCCAAACACTCTAATATCAGTGTGTTTTTCATACAAGTACCAATCACCAGTCTTGGTCTGCTCTGACAACTGTAAAATCTTCTTCATCTCATCATTTATCCTTGGTTGCTCAGTATTTGTCAACATTTTAATCAATGGATGGATGAATGAATCTAAAAACTCTGCATATGTGAAATATGTGGACTCTTTCCTGATCAAAGAGGTCTAGAAAATAACTGAAAGAGGATTCCCTTCTATGTCAAGATTTTTAAGGGTTAATGGAAAATTATCTGCTTGAAAATATAAGAACATTTGGAAGAGGAAAGAGGTGTATCTGAAATCTCCTTCAATTGGAAATTTAACCAATTGGTCATGAATATTATCAGCAATATATCCAACATAATCATAGATAACATATGGAGGTTGTCTTGGTGTGAAAGTGGATAGGAAACCTATGATGGATTCATCTGTGTGTTCATCAGTAAAGTACCCTAGGATGAAAGATAACATGGAAATTACATGCCATGAACCCTCTAGAAATTTTGAACTGGAATATGGAGGATTGATTTGAGGAATTTCTACATGTAAGGGCATAAATGTTTGGAATATCAGGAATATTTTTGGAAAATCAAGGCCAATATACAACTTAGTAAGTTCTTCAATGGAAAAAGGAACTGCTTGAGGATCAGGTTTAAGCTATAGCATTTGATTAATGCATTCGGCAGTAATGGTGAAAAGTGATTCTTTATTGGAATTGACTATTGCTCTTTACTCAGGCATATAATGATGAAGGCATAACCTAATGACCTCTGGGCATGAGTGGGTAACTGGAACCACATATTTGTGCAAGTGTGATTCCCAAATTTGAACTTCTTCAACATTATCCAAAGATTTTTCATAGCTCCAGTTATGAAGTTCCAGCAAATTGAATTCTACAATAGGATCTTCTATCTTATAGTCAATATCTACTAATGGAGTATGCTCAATATCTACAACAGGAGGTTGCAGAGGATTTATAAGTATGGAAGTCTTAGAAGATGCAGCTGGAGTAGATTTAGGCATTTTTTAGGGTTTTTGGATTACAAAACTTTGTTTTTTGGATTTTTGGCTACTTCCGCAAGATTAAACAGTTTGCAGAAGTATTTTTCACTCTGACAGGTATTTCTTGGATAAAAATAGGCAAAATATAGTCTTTCTTTGGGATTTTCCTTTCAATTTTAGACTCTCCAACTTAATTCACAGACCTTTACTGGTTATAAACAAGAAACAAGGGTTTCCTGAGTTTTTTCGATTATTAATTGGGCTAAAAAGTCCTTTAAGGCCAGGCACAAAAGTATAGGATACCTTTAGAGGATTTCTAGGCTTAATTTGTGATTTAAAACAATGCGCAACATAAACAGGGATTTTTCAGAAATTTTTACAGGGTTTGGCCTATTTTTTGGATATTTTTAACAGCTTTCTTTGGATAGTTTCTAACTCTGAATATAAATTTTCTTTTAAAAGTTCTTTTCAAATCGAGATAGGCTTAATTTGCTGGAGGAATACTAGTTATACACAGGTACTAGACTTTTGAAGATGTATATGAAGGTTTTGAACAGTTTCTATGGTATCTTTTTTATCTCTGGAGCAATGCAAAGCTCCTTGGCAATCTGCAAGGGGTACAGGCTAAAATTTGCAGTCTTTTGGCATGAAAATGGGGGAAAATGGTTTTTTCATAGTCGGGATAGGTTATAAAGTGGCTACGCATAGAAAAGCTAAGAAATCAGCATATTTCCAATGTTATTTAGGCACATTAGGTTAACCGACGTCTGCAATAAATGGTGGTCAAGTCATAATGGTGGTTTTTGGGCTCAAAGGGTAGGAAACCGCGAGCAGTTATCACATGCCATTTCAGTGATAAGTTTTTTTATTTGCAACAGACACGATCCAGTAAGAAGGAAACATGTGGAGAAGGGAGAGACTCAACATACCACCCATTTTGCGTAGAAATGGTAATGTTATCAGGGTGCAAGATAAAATGCGATATGGATTTTTCGTCGTTAGATCGTGGGGTTTGATTGGGAACGACCCAAATCTATTGTGGAAGAAGCATCAGGATAAAGAGTGGGGCCGGGGTGTATTAATGTGACAAGGACAGGTTTAAAATTTATGAATATGCATTTAAATAAACCTTATACCTTATGTTTATATGATAGGCGGGAGGTAAGGTTTATATGTTAAAATCAAAACTTAATTAGAAGTTAATATCAAAAGAGATAATGTATATAATGAATAAAAATACATGTTTAACTCTAAGTAAAGTGCAAATAAAGCATAGCTTGTTTTTGTTGTATTTTTTCACACTTTAACTTAGGATAAATGCATTTTATGGGTTTTTGAATCCCATGAACAGGAATCTTCAGCACCTGTTTCCTGATATCAATCACACATTCAAACAAATAATAGAAAAAAATATCTCTTGGCTTCTTAAGAATGAATGGTGTAAAGCTAATGCAGTGTTAAAGAAAGAAGAGTGCTTGATAAGAAATACAGAACTGTATAAATGATTCTTTAGCAAACAAGATTAAATTAAGGTGCGAATAACATAAAGAAGTTAACAAACTACAGGAGAAATCAGGTGAATCTTGTGATGAAGGTGGGCCCTTTCCTTCTCACAAGATTCCCCAGAGGAAAGAGTTTAAATTGAAGCGCTCAAAAGAAACCTTTATTCATCTGTCAAAAAGGAATGATACATTACAATGGAGTCTTGCTCCTTTCCGCTCAAAAAAAAATAATGTCTCTCCTGCAGTCTCTAACTCCCATTCTAATGATGATGTCTCCTCTTTTTAAAGAGGAGACATCTATTACAGTTACATCAAAGAAATCCTATTTTTATCCAAATATTTTCTTCTATATTAAAACAGGGTCTTTCTATTCTTCCATAGCAGAATATTGTTACAACAGATACAAAAATACTGGCTTCAGAACAATCCATGTAACAACTTTCCTTGCTTGTCTTCGTCTTGTTGCCATCGTTCCTGAAAGACTCTTTTGAAATCGCAAATCATGAGTAGTGATGGAATTTATGTGCCCGCTGACTGTTTCAGCAACAGATTTGACTGTTTCAGCAACGGAGTCGACTATTTCGGCAACGGGCCGACTGTTATCATAAATTATCTGCGATTTTTTAGACTTGTGTTAGCAACTATCTACCTTCGATTAATGATGAAATATAAGAGTAATGTGGAATTATACGTAAAACAAATTAAATATATAGTAAAGAGAAGGATTTCATATACCTTTGGATAAAATGGATGGAAATGATAATGTAACCTTTTTAAATATAGCTATAAAGAGTAAAGTGGTGTCAAAATCTATGGTAAAAATGGTACATTGTGAGGTCCTAACACTTTGCTGGACACTTGTTTGGTCATTGGAGACAATGTGCTAACACCATTTGCGTACATGTATTTCTCTACGCATTATGGATGGGGGCATCATAATGTATGGATTCGTGAGGAAAAACGAAATGCTCTAGTGAACGAGCACAACATTGACACCTAATCTCTTATTCTTCATTATGTCAATTTGGTCTCCTCGTGCCCTTCTTCATGGCTTTTTCTTTTTTTAACAAGACATACTCTCACACAGGGTTTCTTCACGTCGTTTTCACTACATAAAAATTGGCGCATGATCTGTTTTTCCGCATTATTTAAACTTGGATGAGACATACTCTCCACATCAGGAGGGTCCTCTTCACGACGCTTTCTTCCACAAAATTTCCAAGTACTCCCAAACACCAAAGCATTAGGTCAATAGTCAAGTGGGAATATTTCTGTGTAAGTAGGCGACAACAATACTCTTTTTCTAATTTGGCAGAAGAATTGCGTAAAATGCTATTTTGATAAAATCACACTTGGTGCAGGACCGTGGCCTTTACGATTTTTCATGTTGGAATGTTTGGTTAAGATTACTAATCAAGCACGATAATTATATGTACGCATAATGCTATTTTACATTGCTTTATTCTCATAATGCTATTTACGCATAATGCTAAGAAGAAAAAGTGGATGGGGCATGTCTACATAAAAAACTTTCCAAAAAACACTGCTTTCAGCTCAGCCTTCACTTATCACAAATCTAAAACATTTCAATACATATTTCTGGTGCATTGATGTATGCTTTCATCTGCTGAAGGCCAGGACTGGTTATGTCAAGGTATGAGAGCGGTCTACATACTCGCCTGTGATGGAATATGAAGGAGAGTCACGGCAGGGCAGAGGCGTATGCCTGCATCCCACAAAACACCTTATTAGTAGTCTGAGGAAACATATCCGGTAAAAAACATTGGAACACGATGAATACCTGTGCGTGGTGGTGGAGACTATTTTGAAGTGTAACTACATTGAGGTTCTGCAGTAACTACGTGCTAGTTTATTCTATGGTGATAACCCCTCTCAAAAGTCGATTAATCCAAGAAGAATAATCTGCCGGGCTAAGGAGATACGAGCCACATTTTGATTGTTCCCTCGTCCATATGGCAATGCACCATTTCCCATCACTTCGGCAGTCTCATCCCAAGAGGAATGCAGCCACACTAGCCATCATGCCACAGATTAACTCTCAGTTGATCATTCGGAAACAAGACATCATCAAAGATGTGACCGGTCACTGGGTCGCAGAACTGAAGAGTAGGTTGAACATGCGACTGACCTGAAAATGTGACCGTGTAAACTCTGTGAGGTCGCATTTCATGAAAAAGTAGTAAGTCGCACTATTCTCAAGTCGTTGGGTTGCTGAACTTGCAAAGACATCCGAAATGCGACCACCCGACCATGCGACTGTGCGACCAAGTCGCCAGGTCGCAAATCATGCAAAGTCACCTGAAAATGAAAATCATTCGACCATGCGACTTTGCGACCTCTCCGGGGTCGCAAGGTCACAAAAGGGCATGTCTAATAGAAGCCGCGACTGATGAAAATCTTCGACTACCCAACCCTGCTCCAGAAGTACGACCTCTCTCAAAGACGACTCCCATCGCACTCTTAAAATTGGTAGGCACACCCTTACATTACAGGGGGTGGTAGAGGCTTTAAATAAAAGGGTGAAGAACCTTGTGAGCTACGCATGGAAAGCCTGCGAGTCTTGGTAATCAAAAGAAGCCTCATTTGTATCAATATTTCCTGCATCATACGTTAAAATGCATGTGTTCCTGCAGACCTGCAAACAAAAACATATCGGCCTTTTAACAGCTGCTGGTATCCTTTGACCTCTGCATTATGGTTATTAAATGGATGATTTGAAGGTTCAAAAGGGTTATGGGCTCACTACTTCAGATTTTCTAATTGCTTGTGAATGTGGTAATGGTGTGATTCACCATTCATGCAAGGAACTAGTTTTCCGGAACATCACTTGTTGTTATACACGGAGATCACAACCTGAATGCATGAGATGTACATAATCAGTGCACAATTGTTCACAATGACTGTATATTAAATTTTCCTGAGCTTCTACTAAGTCAAAAGCTAGAGGCTAGAAACCCATCGCGTTCTGTGGGAGATGGCGCTGGCAGGGGGTTTTCTTTATTCTATTGATGGACCTCGCCGCAAACATTCAAATCCTGGAAGAACTCAATAGAGTCCACGTCGTGGCACAATATTTGACTACACAAGGGTCTAACTGATTTTAGCTGTGACCAAATTATTACATGTTTATGTTGATTCCCTAACGTGTGTGTGTATATGTAGATATATACATATATATAATATATATGGCTGATTCAGTTTGTTTTCTTGCAGGTAACACAAGGAAACAATGATGTCCACCCAAATGAGGAGAGCTGATAGCCCTCCCCAGAGGATGCACAGCTGGTTTTCAAATCGACAACAAAACCTGCATTATGCGGATGCTCACTATCTCACTCAAAACAGAAACACCACTCTCCCACTTACCAACACAGGAAAATTCCCATAGTATGGCAATGACATCTCCAGCAAATAGAAGTTGATGTTTCACGTGGTCATAGATTGACCAAGGTCACAGGTCGCAGATTGCATGAAGTCACAGGTCGTGGATTGTTCTAGGTCGCAAATCACAAAATCAGTGAAGTCGCAGATCCGGGCAGGTTGCAGGTCGTAGATTGCATGAAGTCGCAGGTCGCGGATTGTTCTAGATCGCAAGTCGCGAAATTAGTGAAGTCATAGATCTGGGTAGGTTGCAGGTCGCAGATGTTGGCAAGTCACAGGTCGCAGAATCCTTCAAGTCGCAAGGGAAACCAACAGACAGGAAGGCGAAAATCCGGGGAAGCCCAAAGGGAAATTTTTCTATTATAAATTCTCCTTCGGGAACTTGTAGAAAAGGATATTTTGTTTGGGACTCGAGCTGAGTACATTGTATTACCAGGATTATACAATTTGAGCATGAATACAAGAATTTTGAAAAATCCCTTTGTGGATTTGGTGTTGACATATGTATGAGCACTATCGAGTATTATATTTTCAGTTTCTGAACATCTTTAGATTAAGGGAACTGTATCTTCAATTCACATCACATTTGCATGACAGTTTGCTGAATACATGTTAATGATGGTTGAGTTCTTTTCACTTTCTTAATGAATGTTAATGAATTTGTTTATTAGCATTTGTGTTATCATTTAAAATATCAGGAAGTGAAGGGCGTTTTTGCCATAAAGAATTGTTTCTTTTGTGGTCAGAACAGCCTACAAGCATGACCCCAATGATGTGTTGTTAACAACACTTCCTTTGGCGCTTATGCTTTATTATTTCATCTCGCTACGCATAGTGTTATATGTACATTTAATGCATCAATCATATGTCTTGTATCATCCGAATAAGTGTGTATCTGTAGGTTTATAGAGTTTAAGAGAGACCCAAAGAAAGGAGAAATCAGCGGTAGCCGGACCCACACCCCGGACGGGATCCCTATTCCAAACGGTTCAAGGTCTAATTGGGACTTTTTACCGGGGAGATCCCCTGGTGTTGGCTGAACATATTTTCTCGTCAATAGAACTAGCGCTAGAAGGAGGGCCAGATGATAAGATGAGCCCTTAGAGCCTGCAGTTAATCTCATATCTGTAATGGCTCGTTCCCAAATCATTCTCCCGAGGTGTCTGTCGTAGTTTTATTAGCCTCGATGCCTCATCCCCGAGGAACTTATGTATCACTTGTCCCAACTAAAATTCGATGGTGAAAACGGAGTTTCCATAACCAAACACCTTTTAGATTTTTGTGACTTTGGTGAGTGCTACGAAATTGACAATGAAGGTTTGATTTGTTTGCTTTTCTTCCTCACTCTTGAAGGTCGCACTAAGCAATGGTGCCGCACATTGCCGGAAGCTTCCATCCATTCGTTTGAACAAATCGCCAGTGAATTGCAACAAGTGTTTCACAGGTACGATTTTCAAAATGTATTTATAAAGTTAAATGATATCAGAATGAAACCTCAGGAACCTCTAGATGAATTCTCTATCAGATTTGTTCATTATTGTTTTGAGTTCCCTGAAAAGGATGTTGATTGGAAGTTGTTAAGAAAACAGTTCAGGTATGTGATCCTCGTTTCCCTTGAACAGTTTCAAGTATCAACCCAGCCTGATCCTAGTGTTCCCTATGACGACCCGCAAATTGCCACCTTCTTAGACCGTGTCCCCAATGTTTCCTTGTCCATCTCCCCGAGTTCTGACCACACTCAGACCTCCGAGAAGAGTATTGCTATTTGTGATATTCCTGCTCCTCCTCCTGAATTGTCGGGTAGTGGAGTTGTGACCTCGAAAGTTCTGAGCAATGATAGACATGTGCAAGAGGATAAAGCCTATTGTACTACCATTGAATCTTTCACGCACCCTGTCGAATCAAAGCTTGAAAACCAGATGGGCCCAACATCCCTCCAGGCTCATGAGACCTATCTCGAGCCCATTGAATGTTTCCCTAGACACAGTCCTAAATCTTATTCACATGCTAATAACAAATTGACTCTTTTCCTGAATAAATTTGACCTTACAAAATCATTGGACCGTCCTAGGCATGCAAGACCATTGTTCACTCTGGATAACATCGATATGCGAGATGAAAGTCCTTATAAGGTTAACACCCCTGCGGCTCAATCTCTGATTTGTTTCACGAGTCTGCCACACTAGTAATTTCTTCGAGACATTCAAATTTTCCTTATACTGGTATTGGCGACAATCATAAGCATGCAGATGGTGTTTCATAATCACAGTTCCAAATTGATGAATATTTTAAATCTGATCTTTCTCACTTAGAATATTTAGACAAATATAGGAGCGATTTCCTGTCTGGGCAACCTCAAGATGTCCTGTTTATTGATCCATCTCAGTTGGTAACTCCCGGGGAGCCTAACATGCTAGGTACCCAACTTGATCAAATCGATGGTTACAATGATCATTGTTTATCCGAAAACATATTCAATCATACCACTGAGGACTTTCACTTGTATCTCTTTGCCGACCATATGAAGACACCAGAATTTGATAATCCGCTTTGGGAAGATTCAAGTACCCATCATAAAATCGAAGCACTTCAGCTTCTGTTGACTGTTACCCCAGGTTCTTCCAATCCTGACAAGACCCCTCAAACAACTCCAACTAGGGTTTCTCGGATTAGGGTTTCTGAAATGACGATCCCCAAGTACCATGCTCCTCCCAGCATAACCACGTCGAATTAACCCCACCCTGGAAAATCTAAAGAATTTGATACATTGATTTATCAATCTGTCAGTGCGCAAACATTTGACCGAATTGATACAAAGCCCACTGACATTTTGCAACTCACCACAATCCATGATCACATCCATTCGCCTGTTGATCTCGCCAAACCATCAAAGTTGGGAAACCCCCGGCTCGAAGGTATGAATTTTGTTCAAAACGGTAAGGAGTTGCAGCCTCCACTAAAAGTGGATTTGGATCCTCATATCCTTGACAGATTCCAGGAGCAACTCCGAACTTGGGTTTTCAAAATTAGGGTTTCTGCTCTTGGATTCGCAAGTATCTATAATTTTCCTAGCACATTCAATCATCCTCACCACCACGATGAGGTTTCTGTTTGGCTCAACCAACCCTATCTGGTGGATGTGCCCGCAAATAGGCAATGGCTTACCCAGCGCCCATCAGACCTAAGATTGTGCATGAATGGATGTGTGTCATTTATTAATAGTTTTAAGTTTCGAGAATATATTGCTGTGTATCAGGATGAGAGTGGAATTCAACTTGCACAATCTATTCTGGCATGTTCTCTGGTAAGTATCCATGATCTTCTTGTCGTTGCACATGCTCTTCAGGTAAGTTTTGTTGTTGCTACACGTTTTTGGATGCTAGCTCTGATCCCGAGCATTGTTGTTGTTGCAGGATGAGAAATAATGCGGTGGTTGCACTAGAAAGCTGATTTTACATAACCCGACCACATCATTGGTTAAACTAGGGTTTTAGGTGTAGGCTAGCTAGGACCTGTTAATAAAAATTTTTAGTTCAAAATTTAATTAGGTTTACTGATGAAATTTTTTACTTTATGATTTAAAAGTGTGTCTGCTATTTTCCTTACGATTAGTATCTTAGGCATCATCATGTTACAATTATTTTGCACTCATCTCTTTTAGTTTTCTTGTTTCTGCATAAATAATCACTTCTTGTATTATCCCCCTTTTCCACCTACAACTAGTCGATCGTTCCCCACACATGGCGTTGCATTGCATCTTGAGCCTCATTGATTACATTGCGTCATACACTTTATTCATATAGCTTTGAAATTTTTTACATGTCGCCTATCACCACATGAGCCCTCATTGAACCCTACCAACTTGCAGACTTGTTTTGCCTCGATTGCTGAAACAGTAACCCCATTGTTTGTGTGAGGTTGCGGTGGCTATCTCAAGAGGCAGCTTTCTCTCAGGACAGGTCATCGAAGTCGCATTCTCAAAAAGATGCCTATGAGTCTAAACTCATTAGCGAGGGAGATATGAGCTGGTTGTTTGTGGGAGACCTGAGGAATTTGAATGGCCCGTACCCATACCCTGAGCCTTGTTCCCATCATAGTCTCGAACATCTTAATGATCTGTGTTGCATGCTTCACCTATGGTGGTGGATGGGATGTGAAGGTTCGGCCCAAGGGAAAACCCAAATCAGGATATATTTCAGTTTCTGTAAAACAAGAAACAACCTCTCTCACTCGTAAAATAAGTCGGGATCCCCCGTCCGCCCACGAAAAATAAGTGCCATGAGCACATGAAAATAAGTGCTACAAGCACATGAAACAAATAAGGGTAAAGGATTGAGAAAGGCTTCCTGCGCAGAGAGGTAATGCAACGACTCTTCCGGGGTACTGACCAGGCTCGCTGGCAGCGGAGCAACGTTTGTGATTTCTTGAAGTGACTCTGCCGGGGTACTGTTCAGGCCTGCTGGTAGCGGAGCAACACCAGAAACTTACTTTAAAAATCCTGAAAATAATAAACCTGCTGCCTTGCTCTTCACATCATCAACAAGCTACGGGCATCTATGAGTTCCCGCTTTGATGTGTTCTGATTAGCGAGACCTAGCTGAGGCACAAGGACTGGGCATATTTGTAAAGGCCAAATTAATACAAAGGGTACCCAGAGAACTTGTTCAATATTCCCTTGCATCACTATCTCGACTCAGAATATTGTTGTGATATGGATAGAGAGGTTGGATTCTACCAGTGGTTCGCCATTTTTTGTAGCCACTACAACAACAACCCAAAATTTTGGATATATTTAAAATTTCGGATCCCCCCTTCTACTTGCTTAGCCATTAAGGCTTAAGCCCGACCTGTAGAAAATGACATCTTCGTAACCTGTCCCAACCCCTCATGAGCTTTCTCACCATCATGATCAGATGCTTTTGCTGCAACCACGCCTTGTGTGGGAGGGATCATCAAGAACACACTCGAATAGGAACTGTTCTGCGCATTGAGGATGTACATTAGCAGCCCTCTCGCCATAGGTCATTAAGCATGTTGTTTGAGTACTTCTCTTAAGCTCGTTGGTCTCATATAATTTATCTAGGGGCACCATTCTCAAAGAATAACTATGAACTAATTGATGTTATGATGTTTCACATAGGTCAATCCTACGGCTGATAAAATCATCAATGTTGTCATGGCACCGAGGGAAATAAAACTAAGCTCAACGACAAGGTCACAACTGTGAAACAGGACACCTTCATCCACATGCCCCCGCCTAGGTGGAAATGAGACATAAGGCTACCTTTGAAGACCATTGTTAAGGCAGATGACAAGGATACACCCACAAATGAGAAGGAGTAAGTTAACATTATTTTCAGATGGAGGATGGTGTGGTGTATGTTCATTCAGACTGAAGATCAGGGAAAGAATCATTCATGGTTGACTGATGCAACAAAACTATTCACTGATGCACATTGGATACCTAGACTCATTTCGTCATGAAATATAAGAACCCTGGAAGAGTGTTATGGCATTGGCATATCATAGCATTGGTGTTGTCCATGGCAACTTAAGTATCTCCCAGCTTTATGTCTCCAGAAGCACTTGTGCTGAAGACATTCAACGCTCCGAAAAAGTGAAGAGATACTTGGAGTGTTGCCCTTTGTCTTCCGGACATTAACTTGGGTGCCTTTATTCAAGTATGTTTTTATAGTGTCGAAAGCTGGTGACAACGGCGGAACTGGAGCTTTAGCATTGTATTCTTGTTATGCGAGTGCACATAAGTTGGTATGCTGAAAAAATGTTCAAACTGATGATGAGGAATATTTGACATATAAAATGAAACCTTCTCCCTACATGAAGAAAAGGTCGAGAATAAGACAGATGCTTAAAAAACGTAAAGGCTTCTGGTCCACGCTGCTGGCTGCAGCTTTGCTGGACACTTGTTTGGTCATTGGAGATGGTGTGCTAACACCGATCGCGTACATGTATTTCTCTGCGCATTATGGATGGGGGAATCGTAACGTATGGATTTGTGAGGAAAAATGAAACGATCTGGTGAATGAGCACAACATTGACACCTAATCTCTTATTCTTCATTATGTCAATTTGGTCTCCTCGTGCCCTTCTTCATGGATTTTTCTTTTTTTAACAAGACATACTCTCACACAGGGTTTTTTCACGTCGTTTTCGCTACATAAAAATTGGTGCATGATTTGTTATTCCACATTATTTAAACTTGGACGAGACATACTCTCCACATCGAGAGGGTCCTCTTCACGACGTTTTCTTCCACAAAATTTCCAGGTACTCCCAAACGCCAAAGCATTAGGTCAATAGTCAAGTGGGAAGATTTCTGTGTAAGCAGGGGATAACAATACTCTTTTACTAATTTGGCAGAAGAATTGCGTAAAATGCTATTTTGATAAAATCACACTTGGTGTAGGACCGTGGCCTTTACGATTTTTCATGTTGGAATGTTTGGTTAAGATTACTAATCAAGCACGATAATGCTATGTACGCATAATGCTATTTTATGCTGCTTTATTCTCATAATGCTATTTACGCATAATGCTAAGAAGAAAAAGTGGATGGGGCATGTCTGCATAAAAAACTTTCCAAAAAACACTGCTTTCAGCTCAGCCTTCACTTATCGCAAATCTAAAACATTTCAATACGTATTTCTGGTGCATCAACGTATGCTTTCATCTGCTGAAGGCCAGGACTGGTTATGTCAAGGTATGAGAGCGGTCTACACAGTCGCCTGTGATGGAATATGAAGGAGAGTCACGGCAGGGCAGAGGCGTAAGCCTGCATCCCACAAAACACCTTATTAGTAGTCCGAGGAAACATATCCGGCAAAAAACATTAGCACACGATGAATACCTGTGCGTGGTGGTGGAGACTGTTTCGAAGTGTAACTACACTGAGGTTCTGTAGTAACTACGTGCTGGTTTATTCTATGGTGATAACCCCTCTCAAAAGTCGATTAATCCAAGAAGAATAATCTGTCGGGCTGAGGATATATGAGCCACATTTTGATTTTTCCCTCATCCATATGGCAGCGCACCATTTCTCATCACTCCGACAGTCTCATCCCAAGAGGCATGCAGCCACACAAGCCATCATGACACAGATTAACTCTCAGTTGATCATTCAGAACCAAGACAGCATCAAAGCTGCGACCGGTCACTAGGTTGCAGAACTGAAGAGTAGGTTGAACATACGACTGACCTGAAAATGCGACCGTGCGACCTCTGTGAGGTCGCATTTCATGAAAAAGCAGTAGGTCACACTATTCTCAAGTCCCTGGGTTGCAGAACTTACAAAGCCATCCGAAATGCGACCACTCGACCATGCGAGTGCACGACCAAGTTGCCAGGCCGCAAATCATGCAAAGTCACCTGAAAATGCAAATCATCCAACCATGCGACTGTGCGACCTCTCCGAGGTCGCAAGGTCACAAAAGGGCATGTCTAATAGAAGCTGCGACCGATGAAAATCTCCAACTGCGCGACCCTGCTCCATAAGTACGACCTCTCTCAAAGACAAATCCCATCGCACTCTTAAAATTGGTAGGCACACCCTTACATTACAGGGAGTGGTAAAGGCTTTAAATAAAAGGGTGAAGAACCTTGTGAGCTATGCATGGAAAGCCTGCGAGTCTTGGTAATAAAAAAAAGCCTCATTTGTATCAATATTTCCTACATCGCACATTAAAATGCATGTGTTCCCGTAGACCTGCAAACAGAAACATCTCAGTCTTTTAACAACTGCTGGTATCCTTTGACCTCTGCGTTATGGTTATTAAATGGCTGATTTGAAGGTTCAAAAGGGTTATGGGCTCACTGCTTCAGATTTGTTGATTTCTTGTGCATGTGGTAATGGTGTGATTTTCCATTCATGCAAGGAACTAGTTTTTCGGAACATCGCTTGCTGTTATACACGGAGATCACAACCTGAATGCATGACATGTACATAATCGGTGCACACTTGTTCACAATGCTTGTATATTAATTTTTCCTGAGCTTCTACTAAGTCAAAAGTTGGAGGCTAGAAACCCATTGCGTTCTATGGGAGATGGCGCTGGCAGGGGATTTTCTTTATTCTATTGATGGACCTCGCCGAAAACATTCAAATCCTGGAAGAACTCAATAGAGTCCATGCCATGGCACAATATTTGACTACACAGGGGTCTAACTGATTTTAGTTGTGACCAAATTATTACATGTTTATGTTGATTCCCTAACGTGTGTGTGTATATGTATATATATACATACATATATAATATATATGGCTGATTCAATTTGTTTTCTTGCAGGTAACACAAGGAAACAATGATTTCCACCCAAATGAAGAGAGCTACTAGCCCTCCCCAGAGGATGCATAGCTGGTTTTCAAATCGACAACAAAACTAGAATTTTGCGGATGCTCACTATCTCACTCAAAACAGAAACACCACTCTCCCACTTACCAACACAGGAAAATTCCCTTAGTATGGCAATGACATCTCCAGCAGATAGAAGTTGCTATTTCACGTGGTCATAGATTGACCAAGGTCGCAGGAAGCAGATTGCATGAAGTCGCAGGTCGCGGATTGTTCTAGTTTGCAAGTCACAAAATCAGTGAAGTCAAAGATCCGGGTAGGTCGCAGGTCGCAAATGTTGGCAAGTCGCAGGTCACAAAATCCTTCAAGTCACAAGGGAAACCAACAGACAGGAAGGCGAAAAGCCAGGGAAACCTAAAGGGCAAGTTTTCTATTATAAATACTCCTTCGGGAACTTGTAGAAAAGGATCTTTTGTTTGGGACTTGAGCTGAGTACATTGTATTACCAGGATTATACAATTTGAGCATGAATACAAGCATTTTGAAAAATCCCTTTGTGGATCTAGTGTTGACATATGTATGAGCACTATTGAGTATTATATTTTCAGTTTCTGAACATATTTAGATTAAGGGAACTGTATCTTCAATTCGCATCACATTTGCATGACAATTTGCTGAATACATGTTAATGATGGTTGAGTTCTTTTCACTTTCTTAATGAATATTAATGAATTTGTTTATTAGCATTTGTGTTATCATTTAAAACTTTCAGGAAGTGAAGACTATTTTTTCCAAAAAGAATTGTTTCTTTTGTGGTCAGAACAGCCTACAAGCATGACCCCAATGATGTTTTGTTAACAACACTTCCTTCGGCACTTATGCTTTATTATTTCATCTCGCTACGCATAGTGTTATATGTACATTTAATGCATCAATCATATGTATTGTATCATCCGATTAAGTGTGTATCCGCAGGTTTATAGAGTTTAAGCGAGACCCAAAGAAAGGAGAAATCAGTGGTAGCCGGACCCACACCCCAGACAGGATCCCTATTCCAAATGGTTCAAGGTATAATTGGGACTTTTTACCGAGGAGATCCCCTGCTGTTGGCCAGAAAGATTTTCCCGTCAACACCCTATTAAGGTTTGTCCTTGTAAGCCTAAGGGTTGTCCTTGTAGCAAAGGTCCTTGATGAGTGGCAGTCTGATAAGGATCAACAAGAAACGAATAAACAGGGTTACCGACAACATCATAATAATGGGGAGGATTGACAGGCACTTGGGGTGGTCGAAAAACCTGAGAGT
The DNA here is from genome assembly GCA_034641835.2 of Pinus albicaulis. NCBI lineage: Eukaryota > Viridiplantae > Streptophyta > Pinopsida > Pinales > Pinaceae > Pinus > Pinus albicaulis. The sequence goes on from CM076574.1 coordinate 789,579,515, forward strand.
TCTGTTGCTAAACAGCCAAAAAATACTCTTCAAAAGTAAGGTCGTTAGGAATAATAGGGACAATTGAGGTCATACTAGAAGTATATGGGGCCGCATGAGATTAAGCATCTGGAGAAGGAGCATAACTTCGGTGAATGTCCAACATGTGCTCATCAAAAGCATAGGTATAAACCATAGGCATATTCGTAGCCGCACCAGCTGGTGTAGCCTCCGGAGCCTGATTTTGTGATCCGCTCGAACCCTGATTGACCAGCCACATAGGATTAAGTAAGATAGACCTACGAGTGTGATAAGACTCTAACGACTGTGTTGTAACAACCGGCGTAGACGAATTTACATAGACGGTAGGTCAAACTGGGATAGATGTAACAATAACCGAAGAACCCAGTGTCAAAGGTTATTGTCATAACGAAGGGAGGACCGAACTCCTAGGGGGAGTTGATGTAATGGATTGTGCTATGATGCAACACTAGACATAATCTGACTCAAATTCTGATAAACGGGAGGAAGTGACACTGATTGAGGAGAAGATTGAACAAAAACATGTGGAATATCTTCAGGGAAAAGCTGATATTATCCTGTAGAAACAGTCATTCCTTCACTGTCAACAGGACTCGAAGAATTCATATCTGACGAAGTCGTAAGATCATAAAAAATGGGACGAGTACTAGGAGGTACATCAACAGTTACGAATGGTGATCCTGAAGTAAGAGGAGGCCGGAATTCTTCCTCGTCCCCAAAACCAAACCAAGCACCTGAAGGAGGCCAATTGTACTCAATTGACTCTTCAGGAGTATATCGAATAGCGAGAGGTAAAACAGTCGGGAGAATAGGCTGCGAAAACTCGGCAAACCTAGTGGACTGAGGGGTTTCATAAGAAACGTCAGGAAAGGAACTACCACTAGGAAGATGACAAAAATGGTGGTTCCGCCACTGTGACCGTATTTCAAAACAGACAAGGAAAAAGAGATAGCCAACAGAAGGCTTCAAGACCAAGGCCTAAGGAAAAAGAAAAAAGAGCCAAGTAACAGACTTTTAACGAGCATGTGATTGTGGGTAATTAATTTTATGACAATGAAACCATACTTTGTTGTTTCATATTTTAAGAGTCAAGAAACAGAAAAAAGATGACTCTAGTCACTTTCAATTTTAAACGAGCGTGAAAGGACAAGTTCTCGATGATCTCTTCTTTTTTAAAGAGTCACGAAAAGATCGAAATGACTACTCTGGTAATATAAGAAAGAGGGTGTACCAAGTTTCCATGAACTTCCATATACACCTTGGTGATCAAATGAAATATAAATGACCAAGGAATTTCTGTACATGTAGGTAGTCTCCCCGAATGTTGTGTTCGGTGTATCATGGTTATAGGGCGGCAGAATCGACTTCCTATGGATAAAGGATTTAAACCTATAGGGGTCTCCCTTTATATACTTGATGGTACAGGGAGCACAAGTCTGTACTAGCGCTGTCTAAAGCCAAAAGGCGAACGACAACTACTAGGTTTTAAGACGTTGGAACACGTCTCTAGCCTAGACTACTACAATGTGTGTGTTAGGTTCCAATGTTTCCTTAGGTCAATTCAATTGATTTTATAGTTGATCTTGAATTATGTTTCAATTTCAGGCCCTACCGAATGTCGATATAAAATTTCCTAAATGCAAACTACATGCAAATGAACACCATTTTCCTTCAATGAATGCTAACTAAGAGAAGGATAGATATTTTTCAAACAATAGCAATCAATGAAATCAAACGAAGAAATCCGCTAATGAATCTAATTCAATAAAGCGAAAAATGAAAAATTCTTTCCTAGATAATCAAGCACTAGTTATGCAAAATAACTTTCCTTTTCCAAACAAATGAAAGAATGCAATTTTTTTATTTTTTCAATGAAATGAGGCACACAATGCACTAACTACATGAAAACGAAAACAAACACTAGTTCGAGGATGGCGAATGTAAAGAGCTAAACCGACTGATTCGGTGAAAGCAACACAACACAAAAATGCACTCAAACCAATGAAGCACTCTTCCAATCAAAGAAAAAGTTGTGAAACGATCCAAACAAGCAATGTAATCTATGCTTGGAGCTTCAAGAAGAAAAATCAAACGAAACCCGAAATGATCATTCAACCAAAACAACTGCTCAAAGGATAAAAAAGGACTGAACGCAATTGATCAAGAGATGTGACTGACAAGAATCGAAAAACTCGACTTCCAATTAGAAGGCTCAGTGAGCTATGACACTCAAGAATTCTAAGGCCATAAACTACACTGATAAGTAAACAGACATACAACTGAGAAGAACAAGTCTGTGACAGTCAAAACAATCTCAAAAAAACAATTGCAAATAAAAAATATACCCAGAGACAAGCACAACTGACCAAAAACTCAAAAGGAGAATCAATATAAACCCTACAAGATTCGGCGCAACTATAAGGTGGTAATCCGTGCCAAATAGGGGTTGGCGCTAGTGCGACACAAGCAACATGCGCCAATCGGCGCGACTATTCAACCAACAAATGCGCCAAGCCGGATATCTATGGGAAAAAAGGAAATCCAATGAGCAGAGGTCAATCTTGACACTCTGGAGCTGAACAAGAGGACTCTAAACAAGCAAATAGACCAAAAAAGATATACAAACAAGAAAACGACCAAAGTCGACTAGACAAGGGCAAAAAGACAAACTCACATTGTTCCCTAGTGGAGTCGCCAATTTGTTACACAAGTAAATCCTCTCTGCGGATAGAGATGATCACTTTAGCCCTGGAGTGGGTCTAATAACAAAAGGACAAACTAGAGTGTAGGCTCCTAATTACTGAACGAAATAGACATAATAGATCAACCTATATGGAGTCCAACGTTGTCGTCATAGCTGTTGTAGTGGTGGCCTCTTGATTCTTGTCTCGTCAAGTCATAATCTTTTCGCAGCGATGCTTGGATACCTGCACAAAATCAACGAACAAGAGTAGCATACGAAAAAAACAATCTCATTCATAATTACTAACCAGTCAAGGAGGGTTTAGCATATAGCATTAATAAAACACATCAACACAATATGGGAACCAGATAATAGTTATACATATGTATTAATAGAAGAAAGAGTTACAACCAAGCCTTGATGTCGCAACCTCCTTCAGTGGGGTTCAGTTGAAGCACGTCTCGACGAATGTTAGGGAATTCAAACGGGATGAAGGCAGAAGCCTAAGCTCTCTCAATAAGGGAATCTTCCATTTTATCTTGAATAAAAATCTCTCTAGCATTTTTGCTTCTTCAGTTCAGCTCAGCTAGCTTCATCAATGGAGGATGAACTATATTTATAGAGGGAGAGGAGTAGGTTGGGACCCCTACTATGGTGGAAGGGAGGCCTTATCTCATGGGAGGTTTCCCCAAAAGGTGGAAACAAGAGGCCAAAGGAGGAAGGCCGTGGTTATTCAGTCGAACCACTCCCCATGACTCATCCATGAAGTTTTTATGATCGAAACTTCACCTCTATTTTAAAAAAAAATTCTATAAATAGATTGGTGCGGGTAGCTAACTGAGACAAAGCGACAGCTGGTGTGGGGGCCAATGTTAATCTTCCTCATTAGTGCGAGGGCATAACTGGCTACCAGCGCCAAGGAAAAAACAAGTGTTTTTGGTGGTCTGTTCAGGAAATGGTCAACAGAAGGAATGTTTGACTCATGGTAAGGGATGTAATGATGATATTTGCAATGCATGACACTTTATTTTGTTCACATAAATGAGCCTCCAATGTGCGGGATGGGGATTGCAGGGACAGTGACAAAATTCTATGTAACAAACTTTTGTCAATAGGTCACCCAATCAAAATAGTAAAGACAATGATATTTACAATGAACTTATATAAGAAACACCTCTATTCTTGTGAGAAATAATGTTTCATCATCCTTCCATTCACAGGTCCACCAGGCATCTCTGTTCCATTTAAATCTTTGAGAAAAAAAGAAATGTGACCTCTAAAAGCATAAATGATATGTGGTCCTTTCCAAAGATTATCAAGTTTTCTAGGCTTGCCTTTGTCTTCTCTTCTTGAATCCCACTTTAAAACATTGTCACCCAAATTAAAATCATCTACCTTGGTTATTTTGTCAAAAATATTGTTGACATTATCCTAGATAACCTGTGTTTTGTTACAAACTTCTTCCCTGGATTGCTGTAGCTAAATGGTCTGATTTATCCTTCTATGAGTATCATTTGGTTCATCCTGCAACTCTTGAATTATCTTCATACTGGAACTCCTTAATAAGATGGAAAAAAAACATCCATCCCATAAACCAACATGTATGGTGACATGTCAATTGATTTCTTTGTGGTCAGCCTATCAACCCAAAGTGCATTTATTAGCTTGTTGTGCCATGACATTTTGTTATCTTCTAACAGCTTTTTGATAATGTTGACCAAACTTTTATTTGAAGATTCAACTAACACATTACCCTGAGGCTAATAAGTAGTTGAATGTCCAAGAATGATGTGATATTTACTACAGAAATATACCATTTTCTTTGAGTTAAAGGTTTCTGCATTATCTATGATAAGCTTACTTGGACATCCAAATCTTGACAATATATTGGTTTCTAGGAATTTGATGATCACAACGTCAGTTGCTAGTCTGGAGTGTGTGGCCTCAATCCATTTGATGAAATAGTCAGTGGTTGTGAGTTGGATCCATTTGTGTTGGGCAGAGGATGGTTGATGGATTTCTCCAATGAAATCCAAACCCCACTGTTGGAAATGGCTTTCAATAGATATAGGCTTCAAAGGCAGGGGCAATAGTTTTCTTTTTCCTACAAACATTTGGCATTTATGGCAGGAGGTAACTTTCTTATGGACATCAGGGAAAAGGGTAGGCCAGTAAAGACCAGCTCAAAGGATATTGTTAGTAATGGTTTTCAAATACAAATGTCCGTCACAGTCACCTTCATGAAATTCCTGCATAGTTCTTTCTCCATCATCCTTCAACAAACATTTTAGTAAAATTCCACCAACATCTTTCCAATATAAAATGTTATCTATGATACATAATTTCACTACCTTTAGCTTTATAAATCGAGCCTTTGTTTTAGTTAAACCAGGAGGAGCATTTAAATTGAATAATACAAAAATGAGGTTTGCATACCAGGGTGAGGTTATAAAATCCTCATCTATTTGTGGAGTCACCTCCTCCTCTTGATCATCTAATGGAGCTACAAATTTGATATCAAATGCATGAAAATTAGACTCGGCCATCAGTTTGGCTAGTCACTGTCCCTTGATGAGCTTGGTGGGTTTTATTTCTATGTCATATTCAATAATAATGGAAATCCACTTACCTCTTTTACGATCTGGTCCAATTTGAGTCAAAATATCCTTAACCACAGAATTTGGTACATAAGCAATTATATGAGAATGAAGAATATATACCATAAAACTTTAATTTCTTTTATTGGGGAAAAGGCTTGTTTCTCCATTATGTTATATTTCGATGCAGCATCTCTTAAGGCCTTACTAAATAATGCAGTGGGTTATTCATATCCCTCATTTTTTTACTATAAAAGAATTGTTGCAACTGTGTGTTCAGATGAAAATGAAAAGATTATGAAATCTTTGGTAAAATCTTGACTTATTAGGATTGGTTCTTTTTTCAATGCTTGCTTTACTTGATCAAATGACTGCCTAGATTCAATGTTCCATCTTATTTGTGAATCTATTTCAGCATGTTTGTTATGTTTCTGAGGAGTTCTGCAAGGTTGGGAATGGAACCTACAACTCATGTATTTATTAAGCAAATACTACATGCAAAATGGCACCACTACAATTTGGGTACTTCAACAATAAGTGAATACACCAAAAGGTTCATGACAATTTTTATCAAAACTTGTACCTACACTCACGTTGGATAATACATGGTGTCTCATTTATAAAAAATAAAACATAAAAAGTAAAAAAAAAATATGTAAAAGAACAGTTTAAGGCTACATAGAAGTGATTTGGTGACAAGAAATAAAAATGATTTGGAGTAGATGATTGTTCTTCTCAATATTACTAATTAGTTAAATAAGATTATATTAGGGAGATAAAAAATAAATGACACAGAACAGAACTAAACTAACTAAAACTGAACTGAGACACTTGAATTGACGATTTTGACACCTAGATGGTTGGAATTAGATTCTCCAACACTCCCCTTGATTACAACCACATAGAAATTTAACTAGCACAACTACATTTACCAATTTTGTTGATATATTTACAAACACATTTACCAATGTGGTTGATATATGCCCATATAGCCATATCTACCACCCACCACATTAATAATTGTAAGGTGTATTTTGTTAAAGACTTACTATTTATAATTATTAATAAATATATAAATAATAATAGCCATAGTATTTTAATTTTATATAATTATACTTATTATGCTAACATTATTTTGTATATTAATATAATATTTTTTATTACATAAAATTTTGCTAAGGGACCCATACAACATAATAATAACATTTAGTTCTTATTAGTAATATGTATTTTACAATAATAATTATTATATATTTATGAATATAATTGCCAATATATTTTATATATTTACTTGTAGTATATTAATAATATTGACTATATGCATACTATATATTAAACTACAATAAGTTATACAATATATATAAACAAAAATATATTATACTAAAATATTTCTCAAAAACTCTTCTCAAGTGTAGCATGGTTTTGGAATAACCAATGTTATCATCTAGATATATAACAGTAAATCTTGCATTTTCATCAGCAAAAGCAATATCCATTGCCCTCTGAAATGTGGCTCCAACATTCATTAATCCAAAATGCATCTTCATGGACATGAAGGTAACCCATGGAGTAGTAAAAGTTGTCTTAACCTTATCATCGGGGTGAACCAAAACCTGGTTGTATTATGAGAAACCATCTAACAAATAAATACTACTAGAACCAACTACCTTCTGTAAAATGTGATCCATATTAGGTAAAAGGTAATTATTTTTAAGTGATACTATATTGGAAACCCACTTAGAGTATCTAAGAGGAACTATGATCTTACCATCATACATTTTCTTGATTTCTTTCTCAATTAAAGGCATCAGTACAGGGTTTATTCTTCGAAGTTTTTGTTTAAAGTGTTTCTGATCCTCTTTAATTGGAATTTTATGTTGTATTATACTAGTATCATAAGCTTATAGGTCTTCATAACTCCAGGAAAACACATCAGTGAATTATTTAAACAGAGCAATGTATTTCTGCTTTTTAGCAGGTGGTAATGACTTCGACATTTTTTTCATTTTTGGGTCTTTTTCACTACCTATGTTGCATTATTCTACATCTGTTGTTGTGGGCTTAATCTTGGGTTTATTAGCTACATCATTATAGTAAAAAAAAAAATCGAATAGAACCAAACCTCTAGGCAGAACATTATTCTTTAACTGAATTATTTCAAATTCCTCCTTTTCTTGATCTATTTCAAGCAATTCTACTTTATTTACAACTTTATCAACATGTTTATTTAAATCTTTTTTGTCTAATTGTTTCTCTAAATCAGAATGTACAACTAATTTATCTTCTAAATCACACTCTACATCTATACTATCTTCTTAATACTCATCCTTTAGATTGTAGAAATTTTTTTATTTGTTTATCATTTCCAAACACTTGCTAATATCTAACATTGTCTAGAACAATTGGCCTGTGTTTCACTTCCACTGTATATTGTCAATTAGGATGGGGCATTTTACAAGTACTGGCAGAAAAGGCAAGACTATTAGTAATAATATTTTGATTCCTAGGGATTGCAGAAAGGCCATATTCCTCAAAACTCTCTAGAAAATCTAGCACAACATTTATATATGCTCTTAATCTAGGTTGTTTTGTAGAGTATTCTCCTTTTATTTGTTTTATGATTAACTCAGAATCTCCATGAATGGAAATTATTTAACACCCATTTTCTTCAATAACTGTAACCCTAGTATTAGTGCTTCATACTCAATTATATTATTATTGTATTGTAGATTAAGCTTGTATGAATGTCCTTCGGAATGACTATTTCCTGTGTTTGAAACCCATACTTTTGCTCTAGAACCCTCTCTGCTACAGGCTCCATCAAAGTCCATGTTCCAAAGAGGTTCAAGCTGAGTGTCCTGTTCCACTATTTTTGTTTGATTTTCAACAATTTCACAAATATAAATTTCGGAGTCAGCAACCCTAGTGTTGATGTCCCCATCATTGTAGAGAATGAATGAGTCCAAGTCTAAATGGATAGAGTATAGAGGATAGTTGTGGGGATTTTCTTGGCTACTTACCATGAATTTCATCAAGGTTTCCTTATACAATCTCCTTTTCTGACAAAAAACTGGTATGCTAGCATAGGTCATATCCATTTGTAGTGTTCCTTGCAACTTATCTCCCCATGAGCGTGACAATAACATGCCATAGTTAGGGGGTATATTAGCAACCACTATATCCGTCACCAAACTTTTGGCTGGAATTTGTGCCAAAGTAACACACAGACATTTGATAAGACCTAAGAATATTACTTTGTTGGAATCAAAGGAATATAAATCCTTGTATGTTATGGTAATGTCAAGTCCTAATTTTTCCATGATATCTTTAGGAATTAAGTTATGTGAAGCACCTGAATCTAGCATGGCATTATGCAAAATTTTGTGATGAACATTTATACTAACATAGAAGGGAGGCACACCTCCTTCCTGAGGTTTACCATCTACTTCTGGGCCAAATAAAAGTTCAATTCGGTCATCATTCAAATTGACAGTGTTTTTGTTTTCTCCTATATTTAGAAATTTCATTACCTGATATCTGTATATATTCTTGTTCATCAGCTCTGTTAAAGGGATTGGTATTTTGAGCTTTGCCAACTCATTTTCAATGTTGAAGGATGCCTGACCTTTACTCATGTTTAGGAAATCGTATTTATCAGGAATATATTTTGGAATAGGCTCTTTTTGTTCACTAGTGGTCGGAATATCTGTCTGAGTTGTTTTTGAAGCAACGTCAACTATCTTTTTACCAAGATTTTCTACTATTATTTTACCTGAAGCTTCAACAGTTTTCTTGGCAGGTATGTTTGATTTTTTTAATAGCAGCATCAGAGTTTTTCTTAGCAGGAATATCAAAAGTTTTCTTTCTAGGGGTATCTGAGGTTTTCTTACTCCCAATTTTGTATTGTGTGTTGACTTCCATTATATTATTCTCAAAACCCTATTTATATTCAAATGATTCTTCATAATCAAGTTTTGCTTGAGAAAGCTGAAAAAGTTCTTGTTCTTCTTGAGTAAGAAAATTTGTCTCATCATCATTTATTCCCATCAGATTTGTTTTATTGTCTTCTACCTCTTCCAATATTTCACCATAATCATCAGTGTAATTTTATTGGAAAGGAGATCTAATTTGCTGGTCTGGTACCCTTTGTTCCATTTGTTTAATCTGTGGTGGATTTCTCCTAACATTTTGGTTTCGGTTATGATGAAAAGGTTGATTTTCTCTCGGAGGAAGTCTATCTGTTAGATTGATTCATTCCATCATTATTTCTATTGTTCTAACCAATGAATATATTTTGTCATCAATAGAAGATGTTGATGGTTCCTCTTTCATTATCACTCTCCTTTATGTTCTCATCCTAGCTCTTTTAGCTAATAAATTGGCTTCTACACTCACTGCATCTCTTTGCATTTCTTCTAAGGTTGCAGAGTTTATCTCTCTTAGTTGATAAGACATATATGCTTCAAATTCATCAGTGAATTTTATTAAGGCTAAACCTTGAGGGGGTTTTATGTTTGTAGGAATTTCATTATAAACATTGTTAATCTAGTGCAATAATCTTGTACACTTTCCCCATGTTCCCTCTTAATACTTTTATATTCTAATAGGATTTGAATAGGGTTCTTTTTAATTTCCCATCTATTAAGGAATGACTGATGAAATATAGGGAGATAATTAATGCTAGCATGGGGTAAGGATTTGAACCATTTCCTAACCTCTCCAGTAATAATTTGAGCAAATAACCTCATTTTAACATTTTCTTCACCTAATTCTTGAAGATCAAAACTATCATTCATCCTATCTAGAGGTTGTTGAGCAGTTATGGGTTCAATTCCATCAAACTAGGGTATCCTACTTTGATAGGCATGTGGCATATTTTCCAAAGGACCTTGAAGAAAAAGTAGAGCATATCTTTCTGCCATGATGAGTATATGAGGATGGATAATATGTGTATTGATTAAAGGTGGAGGTTGGATTAAAGGTGGAGGTTGAATTAAAGATGGAGGTTGAATTAAAGGTGGAGGTTGGGGTGAAGATGGAGTTTGAGTTGCTTGATGAGAAACTACAGGAGTGGTAGTGGAAACTATAGAAGGAGTGGGACTAGATGATATTGGATGAACATATTTAGATGAAGTAGATGAAAATGAAAAAGAATTTAAGGCTGAGAGTTCAACAGACTGCTAGATGTATGCCTCGTGGATAGAGAAGTCAAGGTCTGATACTAAATCCTGTAATTTATCAAATTCTTGAAGGATCTAAAGAGTAGGATCAAGTTGATTTTCAGTAGAATGTACTTCAAATGTGTTATGAAACCAACTCCAAACATAGAAGAAAAGAGAGATCAACACCTTAGAAATCAGCCATTTTGAGGGAACAACATCCTTTACATTACATAAATGAACAATTCTTGGATGATCAAATGACAACACCTCCTTTATATATATAGGAGTCCATGGGGTCACAATTTAATCCTAGCCGACCTAAAAATAATAATTTAAGAGCACAATAATAACAATATGCAAGTTACAAGGGCACAACAATAACAATAAGGGGGCTACACTAACAAAAATAAGGGACTACACTAGTAATATAGGGACCTAACATGCACCTCTCCTTCAAAAAAGTGTTATCCTCAATGCTTGAGTAGCTCTGGATGCTTCTGTATAAAATTATCATCCTCCTATTTAGAATCTTCAGCAGGTAAGTTCTTCCACTTGATGAGATACTCTGAAATCGATCAATTTCATAGCTGTCGAGTTCTTGTTTCCGTGACTCTTTCAGGTTCCAATATTATTTTTCCCTCCTCATCAAGTTCTATAAATATTGCTTGAACTGCAAGTTTGTCACCTATAACCTTCTTTAAGCATTCAACATGGAAAACTGGATGCACACGAGAAGAAGCAGGAAGCTCCAATTTGTATGCCATAGTACCAATATTTTGCAACACCTTGTAAGGACCATAGTACTTTGGTGATAATTTATTATCCTTCTTATCTTGCTTGAGGGACATTTATTTGTATGGTTGTAGTAGTAAAAACACCCAGTCTCTTATGTCAAAACTTTTCTCGTTGCGATGTTGATATGCCTGTTGTTTCATTCGATTTTATGCCAAATTTATGTTATCCTTTGAGAGTTGGAGAACTTGTTGTTGATGCTCGATGTGATCTTCCACTGTTTGAACCTTATAATTTTCTCTTAAATATGATGTGATGGATGGTGGATGATATCCATAAAGTGCCATAAATGGGGTCATTTTTTGCTGCAGTATGGAAGGAAGTGTTATACCACCATTCAGCCAGAAGTAACCACTTGACTCATTGTGTTTGTTTATCAGATACAAAACAGCGAAGATATCCTTCCAAACATTTGTTCACTATCTCAGTTTTACCATCGGATTGAGGATGATAAGATGATCTATGAGCTAGTTGAGTACCCAAACAAGAAAATATTTCCATCCAAAAATTTCCAGTAAAAATGGTATCTCTATCTCTTACAATAATCCTTGGGTTTCCATGTAGCTTTTGAATTGTTTCCATAAATGCAGTAGCAACTGTACTTGCTTTAAATGGATGAGATAATGCACAAAAGTGTGCATACTTGGTAATCTATCAACTACCACCATGATGACACTCTTTCCTTCGGACTTAGGTAAACCTGTAATAAAATAAATTGAAATATCCTCTCAACCTTGACTTGGAATGGATAAAGGTTGTAGAAGACACAGGGTCTTAATTGTCTCAACTTTATTTTGCTATCAAACCAAACATTCTGCTACAAAATTTTGAATATCAGATTTAAGGCCATCCCAAAAAAATTCTTTCTTCACCCTGTGGTAAGTTTTTAAAAATCCTAAGTGTCCTACTAAGGGAGAAGTGTGAAATTCAAAGAGAATATTTTGTTTTATTTGGGAATTATTACAAAGATATAAGTTATCTTTGTACCATAAGGAATCATTTTTCCAACTAAATGTATTAGATGTACTAGGATATTACTGCAACTTTTCAATGAGTGTCCACACTTCTTCTTCCTTCTTCCATTCACCCCTTGCTTCGGTTATCCAATCTGGTTGGATAATAGAAATGGCATAAAGAAATGCTTCCACCTCTTCATCCTTTCTTGAGAGTGCATCTGCAACAACATTTAGCTTCCCTTTTTTTTAGATGATTTCAAAGTCATAACCCAACATCTTTGTGACCCATTTTTGTTGCTCTTCTGAAGATATTCTTTGTTCCAAAAAGTATTTAATCCAAACACATGCACCTTGATCCATCTGTCTTGTGCACCGATACTACTGGAGCAGAGAAAGAACTTTTGACTCGGTTGAATTATACTAGCCTCTAACATTTCTGCAATCATACGTACAATTTCTCTCTTTTGGACATAAGGATATCTGTAAGGCCTGATGTTTGGAGGAACACTTCCTCAAATTAAATGAATAGCATGATCATGATCACTAATAGGTGGAAGTCCTTTGGGAGTTTCAAACACCTTGGAATGATTGTCCAAGACTTTTTGGAGATTTGGAGAAACAGATGATTTTGACATTGGAACTTCTAGTGAGCATAATTGTGCAATTACGCCTCATTGTTATTTCTTCAGAAGCTTTGTCAAGACATTAGAGCTTATTATCTTTCCCGGCTTCCCTGCGATACCCTGTAATTCAACTTCCTTTCCTTCCAAAAAAAATTTGAAGAAAAGTTCTTGAAAATTGAAAGTTACCATCCCCAAAGATTGTAACCATTGTACTCCTAGTACAACATCAACACCTCCCATCGGAATGGAAAGCATTGGACTATTCAATACATATTCTCCCATGGTTATCTTGATATTATAGCATTTTCTAGAGCAATTTATATTTCCTCCATTTGCAACCATCACTTGACATTCTGGTGTTGGGTATAGGAAGAAATTCAATTCCTTGGTTACCTTACGATGAATAAAATTATGGGTACTACCCTAGTCAATCAACACTATTACCTTTTTATTCTTGATATGTCCTTCTATCTTGAGAGTTTGAGGAGTAGTAATTCCTGCCAATGCATTACAGTATATGGTCGAACACATTTCTTCTTTCCCTAGGGTTGGTTCTTAGTGTATATCCTCTTATTTTGAATTTTCTTATTCATTTTCTTCCTCCTCTTCACAATATATGTAAAATAATTTCTTCTCAACACACTAATGACCTTTAGTGTATTTTATATCACAACTATAGAAAAGCCCTTTTTCTCTTTTTTCTTCCAATTTTTGTGGTGTCAACCTTGTAGGTTGTGGAAGTCTAGGAGTAGCAACACTTCCATATTTATAGATGTGAATGGTAGGCTTCCTTGTCACCATAACTTTACTTTCAATTTTTCTTGCCAACTAGAATGCCTTCTCCAATGAAAAGGGTTCCCAAAGGCGAACCTCATGTTGGATGTTATACTTTAAAGTCCCTATGAAGACATCAATCCTGTGTTCCTCTAGAATATTAGTTACCCTTATATTCAATTTTTGGAAGTCCTCAATGTGCTCCACCATTGTACCCTTTTGTTTGAGATTTATCAATTGGATAAAGAAGGCGTTTCTCTTGGTATCCTCATAATGTGCTATCATTTTATCCATAAAAATTGACCAAGTGATAATTTTTTTACGAAAGAAAAGCCATTGATACCATACACATGTATTTTTTTCTAAATGTAAAGTTGCAATGCTTACCTTTTGTGTGTTTTTCACATTATGGAGATCAAAATATTTCTCCATTTGTAGTATCCATGTTACGGGATCCTTGCCATTAAACTTCCTCATATACATATTTGGAATATGGTGGGTATTACATCCAACATTAGAGTTTATGAAATCATGATTAACATTTATTTTTTTCTCATCATGAGTTTCCTGTACTACCTTTTCACCTTTAGGAATCATTTCTTGTATCAAAATTTTCAAACCTTCCTTCAAACCTTCCATGTCTACTTTTAGATAATTCTTCATGTATTCAATGTTAGCTTCCATGTCATCCATCTTAGCTTCAATTCCATCCATCTTAGCTTCCACGTCTTTCTTCAAACCATCCATATTAGCTTCCACGCCTTTCTTCAAACCATACATATTAGCTTTCATGCCTTTCTTCAAACCATCCATCTTAGCTTCCATGCCTTTCTTCAAAACTTCCAATTCATTTTTTGTTGCTCTTTACGAGAGCGAAATTTTATGCACTTTCTCTTGTAATTTTGATATATCATGTTTCAATTCTTCCTCTTCATGAGTCATAGTAGAGTCTTTTGAGGGGCTTAATGGGTGTTGAATTATTTTTAGGGGGGAATTTTAGAACCCAATATTAATTTCTATGCTTCAATATTCCCTTGGAATCATTTCAAACTGATTTTTCAAGCAAGACTTATTCAATTTGGAAAAAAAAATACACTTTTTTCTTTCTTTTGAGGAGCTCGATATTGAAACTAAATTATCTTTGTTCTTTCAAATCTTCAATATCTGAAATTCGTTCATGTAGTATCCCTCTGAATCTTCTTTTGAATGCCACATGTCTGACCTGATTTGGATTCTTCAAGTCAAATTTATGCCCAATCTCTCACAATGACCTAATTATGGCCTAGTTTAGTAGAGAGAATTTGTACGACATGTCATGTGTCATTGTTTTCTCCTTCGACTCTGAAATTGATACACATGAAACTATAGTCTGTGTACTTTCAACCATTTTTTACAAAATTCTAATCTGATGCTTAGAGAGAGAGTTATGACGATTTTCCCAAGGTCACCTCTTTAATATGAAATTCAGGAGCATGCAAAAACCCTAAATTCCATAGATCACATCTTCGAAAATATTGCGAACCAAGATCAAAAAATTTTACACGAAGTTCCTCGGGATTTCGGCTTCTCATGGTAAAAATTTCAGCTTCTGAATCTTTGTAGGAAAAAATTTATAGTGAAAATTCCACGATGTCCTGTTTTGAGCAATGAAACCCTAGAATCCAAAGCTCTGATACCAAATGTTATGAAACCAACTCCAAAAATAGAATAAAATAGAGATCAACGCCTTAGAAATCAACCACTTCAAGGGGGAAACCTATTTTACATTACATAAATGAATAATTATTGGATGATCAAATGACAAAACATCCTTTCCAGATACAGGAGTCCATGGGGACACAATATAATCCTAGCCAACCTAACAATAGTAATATAAGGGCACAATAATAACAATATTGGGGTTACAGGGGTCCAACAATAAAAATAAGGGGGCTACACTAACAACAATAAGGGACTACACTAGTAATATAGGGACCTAAAAAAATGAGTGATGTTGCAGGGTAGACTGATCTACCACAGTTTGGTCCACCCAATTTGCTGACTTAGTCCTAAACAGGCTATGTTCAAAAGAAAAATCAAATTCAATGTCTTGTAAAGTGACAAAGTCCTTTGGAAGAGAATCTTACCTAGGGGGAGGACTACTACTTCCTTGGCTCTCAACTAAAATTATCCTCCTTAATATTTTTTTAGGTTCATCTACAATAGTGGCACGTTAGGATCCAAAAATAGAAGAAAATAGAGATCAACGCCTTATAAATTAGCCACTTTGAGGGGGAAACTCTTTTACATTACATAAATGAACAATTCTTGGATGATCAAATTAAAAAACCTCCTTTCTATATATAGGAGTCCATGGGGTCACAATATAATCCTAGACGACCTAATAATAATAATTTGAGGGCACAATAATGACAATATGGGGGTTACAGGGGTCCAACAATAACAATAAGGGGGCTACACTAACTACAACAAGGGACTACACTAGTAATATAGGGACCTAACAAAATGAGTGACGTCGTAAGGTAGACTAATCTACCAGAGTTTGGTCCACCCAATTTGTTGACTTAGTCCTAAACAGGTTATGTTCAAAAGGAAAATCAAATTCAATGTCCTGTAAAGTGACAAAGTCCTTTGGAAGAGAATTTTCCCTAGGGGGAGGACTGCTACTTCCTTGGCTCTCAACTAACCTTCTCCTCCTTAATATTTTTTCAGGGTCATCTACAATAGTGGCAGGTTTAGGATCTGGATGAGATCTGTTATAAGCTCTTTTCGGAGCCAAAGTTGAAAACTAAGACACACACACACTATTATTTACATAAGTTAAAAGTAAAAAATCTCTAAAATATTCCTAAAATACACTTCTTTTAACCAGGGAAATAAGTTCACAGAAAATTATATTGTTTTCAATTTTTCCCCAGTATGGTCGCCACTATGTTGTCTTTCTATAATTTTTGAGATTGTGAGAGTAAACATAGATTGCAACATCAAAACCACTTTGGAAGCTGGGATCTAGCCCTGCCAACTTCAGAGAGGGATCTCTCTGTAAAATTTCGCTATGTTTTATGTGAATTTTAGGCTAGTTATTACTGTGCAATTATTTGTTTGTTTTTGATTGATTGGATTTTTTGGTTGATTGAATTCTTATAATTCCATTAGGCTATGGAGTCTAAAAGTTAACTAGATCTGCATAAAAATTTAAAGGAGTTTCATAGCGAAATCGAGGTTGCACTAGTTGGATCCTTTGGCATTTAAATAATATGAAACGGAAGAAAAGAAAGGTTCAGTAAAAACTAAGGAGAAATTAAGAATTCCTTAATTTGACTTTTGAAGAAAACATAGAAATTACTTACAACCAAACTACGGTGCATATTTCAACAAATCCTATTCGTCATTGTTTCTGTAATGTAATTAAGCTTTTAAGAAATAACAGTGAAACAAAACAATGAATTAACACATGAACGAGAGAAAAACATCACTAATTTGTACACCACATGAATCCTATGAAGAATGTCAGTGTATTATTGATGACTCCATAAAATTGAAAATTGCAATAACTTGGAGAAAATTATATTCAACAATAAACCTGGAATACTTCTAAGTATGAAGTATTTATACAATAACTACAAAATCGTTGTCTTGACAGACAGTGTATATTTAGTGCTATTCTAAACTAAATATATGTTTCTGCAGAGTAATAGGCTAGGTGTTCAACTACGTGGAGAGGTGGCTCTGCTTTGGAGGAGTTTGTTGGTGAGCCGACATGTTCTTGTGTTGCGTTGTGTGTTTTACGAGAAGATCCCATAGTTGTATATGAATTACCCATTAGTATAGTAATTCGTACAACTTGCCCCATCTGTCTTCATCTAGGATGGTTAATTTGGTTACCTTTAGGTAAATCTCATCAACCTCAGTATACTTTGCGAATGTTGGCCTTACCACGAAGATGTGATTTACCTCATGCTGGATAAAGAAATCATTTCCCATTGCTTCTAGGAATTCTCTACCTGTCATGATGCCTTTGATATTAGCAAACTTGGAACTATCTCTGGCTACCTCCTTCAGCTTTTTAATATAATCTTCATGATTAATTAATTTATCATTAATTACAAACAAACTTGGTAACCCCTTTTTATTTAAAGTTTCTATCCTGGTGAAAAATCTATTTACTGCTATTTCCAGACTTTGACACTTTTCCTCCAACAGAGAAATAAGATTCTTTTTACTCAGAATATTCTCTACCTCCAATTTTTTTTGTCCTATCATCAATTCCTAAATCATCCCACTCATGCTTATTCTTTGAATTTAGGAACTTGATGATGTTTGTAGCTTTGGTAGGCATGTCACCCAATTGTTCTTTGATTTCTGTAATGGCCTTTGTTTCTTTCTTTATCAAGTCCTTTTGCTCAAAAATGATTTGGGTACATGGCCAAATTTCATTCATAGAATTCAAAATATCCATCCAAATTCTTTCCTTGGCTTAGGCCAAGGTCTATCCAATAACCAACTCTCTCTCTAATTTTGTAGCCTTTCTATTAGCCTCCAAGACTTCTGAGTTTCAGCCAAATGTGAAGCCTCACTCTTGGTCTTCTGATCTTGTTAAGTACTTTAACTTTCCCCTGCAATTTTTTAATTACCTCAATATGAATTGAAAAATTCTCCACATCCTTTGTCAATTGGTCAACAACCTCTGTAGATTGTGTAGAAGGTGTAGTTGATGTTACAGTTGTTGTGGTGGGGATTGTTGTGAGAGGTACATCATCTAGAGGAACCATGGACACTTTTGCACTCTGCTCCTTTTCCTTTTCATTTTCTCCAGCTCTGTCTCCATCTGTCTAATCTAATAATTTTGTTCGATGATTAACTTCATCATGTCGCCTTTTTGAGTCTTTGATTCTTCAATGTCTTTTGTGGATCATAGCCCATCTTCACAACCAAATCCTCCAAGGATTTGATCTTGGTATCCTTTGCTAGAGAAGAAATTTTCTCCATATTCAACAGATACTGAATATTAGAAAGTGAAACCTACAATTTAGAAACAATCATAGTAGTATTGGTGAGAGTGGAACATATCATTTCACCAGTTTACTTATGCATCTCCATTTGGTCAATTGGATGTATATCTTTAGTGTCAAACTCAAAAGTTGTCTTCTTATAATATATTTATGATTTAGGCTTTAGGATTTGAGCCTCAAGGAAGTCCATCTACATCCTCCCTTTCTCTAAATCAAAAAATAAAAGGAGTCTACTCTGTAAGCTGGAAGTGTGCATCCAAAACTAAGTATAAGTGTTATTCTTAAGAATCTCATTCTTAAGTTTTATTTCTCTAAATCTGTCAAAAATTCTTTTTTTCTCTCTCCTTGAACAACCTTTGTAGTCTGGACTATGTATTGTTGATCCTGGGATTATGATGATATTGTTGGAGATGCAACAAATTTGTTGCCTACCTGAGAGGAAGATGGTGTTTCCTTGACTATCATAGCAACTTCTTACTCTAGATTCTTCTTTGAATCTGATTTAGGATTCAATTTTGTCCTCTTTCTGTACATGATTTTAAACTCCTTCCCTGAACTGTCTATCATTGAAGGTGACTCTTCTTCTCTCTGTCTCTTGGCTTCTTTCTCATGAGGAACAAGATTTTGTGAAGTAGAAGTATAAACAAGCTTCTCCTCAGCTTCCTGTAAAGTATTTTTTATCCATGTCACCTCGTTCACATATCTTTCAATCTCAAGCCTTTGAGTATGAGAATAGGGAGTAGTTTTGTTTTCCACTCTCAATGTAGAAATTATATCCAGAGGGTCGTAGGATCATGTGAAACTTAAGTTAAAATTTATCTCCTTGAGAATCTTATCTGCTTCTTCTCCTGTTGATCTATTTGTTACATACAAAAGAACCAACATGTGTTTTAATTCTAAACTATGATTTCTTTTTTGCTGAAACAAAGTGTATCTAATTTGAATTTAGCATTTGTCTAATATATTCTAATTCAAATATCCTCATGGGGAGGTATTTTGGCAATTTTTTTGGTGCCAACTCACACTCACACACTCTTATTTCAATGTAGTTCTGCTACAAGTACCAGTCTCCAGTCTTTGCTTGTTCTGTTAGGTGTAAAATTATTTTTATCTCCTCACTGATCCTTGGATCTATTGGACTATTTAACACACTCATTTTTGGGTGTATAAATTTCCCAATGTATTTCTTGTAAGTGAATTCTTCCTGCCCTTTCATCACGAGGGAAGTCCAGAAAATCACAAACTGTTTATTCGCTTCTTCATCTAACTTCTACATAGCAAATTTAAACCTTTCTGCCTGATAATAGATGAACGTGTAAACCAAAATTGAAGTATACTTGAACACTCCTTCAGTTGGTAATTTCAAGAATGTTTCATGAATACTATTAGCCAAAAATTGACTAAAATTGAAAATAATGGAAGGCTTATTATCTGTGGAAAATATGGACAAGAAACCTAAGATGGGTCCATCTACCCATTGATCAGAATAGTAGCCCAAAATGTATGATATCACAGATATAATTTGTTTAGCTTGATGAGGGAAAATTGAGGAAGGATATGGTGGATTCTTTCTTGGTAACTGAGTGTTTTCAGGTAGGAAAAGGTCAAAAATCCATGCTCTTTTATAAAAATCAATCTTTTGGTATAATTTTGTCAAGGCTTCTATTGAAAATGGGGTATTATTCTCCATAGAGGGGGCCTGCATCATTTGATCTATGGCTTTAGCAGCAATGTTGAAGAGAATTTTACCAATAGGGGCTATGATTTCTCTCTGGTTAGGGACATAGCAGGCTTGGCATTTTCTTATGAATTAGGGAGAATGGAAGGTTTGGGGAAAAATGTAGTGGGGGAGATTGGACTCCCAGAGTTTAATTTCATCTGTTTTGTCCACAAACTTGTCTTCAAGTGAATAGTAGAGTTCTATGAGTTCTAACTCACACTGCGTCTCGAAGATTTTATAATCTCGATCAGCTAAGGGGATATGATCCAAATGTACAGGGGGGTGGATTAGGGGATTTACAAAATCCTCTTTGTTATTTTTACTGGGAGGCATCTTATTTAAAGGAGAATTTGCAGAATCAAGGAGGGGGGAAATGAAGGATTTTGCGAGGATGTTTGCAGGTTTGTCACTGATCAGAGAAGGAATTGGGATGCTAGGTGCTCAATCAAGTGCTTTACTGACAGAAGACGGTCACTGTGCAGTGGCAATCTTGAAAATAATTTTTTTTTTAGATAATTATGTAGCAGAAAGGAAAAATGGGATGATTTCAGGGTTTAAAAAGCTTTCAGAGGTTTTCCATTATAGGTGTGGGTCTGTTGAATTTCAAATGGTTACCCGGGAGAAATTAATGAATCAACGGTAATTTCCTAGGAAGAACGTTAATTAGTTAATGGATAGGGAATGAGTGGAGGAAGGAGCGTGAGTAGGGACAATGGGAAAGGGATGAGGGTTGATGGTTTTCAGAGGGGGTCGAGCGTGGTAATGGTTTGAGGTGAGGGGTGCAAAAAACGGAGGGTGTGCCACATTGCGTGGGACCTGGTGGGGGAAAACCATCTTTTTAGACACTGCCTCCCGCTCCCCCACCCCCGGACGGTAAAGACGGGATAATAAGGGGGGGGGGGCGAAAAAGAACCTGAGTCGTTGATCTGGTGCGGCTCATGATTGTGTAGATGAAAGATAGGTGCGCTTTAATCACAAGTGAAAATTGATTTTTTTTGTCTACCGGACTTTGTAATATGGCAGAGACTTTGGCTAAAACATTAATGCTCTCCAACATTAGCCTTTTTGCGCTTTTTACACAATATTTTGAAGCTTAGGCTAAAATGCACCAATAATCTTTTTGAAATCTACTTAACCTCATTTATCTTTTAAATTTGTCACGTAATGCTAAAACTAATATTTTATTCATTCTAAGGGTGCATTTAGACTTGTATACCCTCATTTCACTTCTTATGAAAAACTAAATCCTATTCTATGTTATCCCTTATTTCTCCATTGATTCAGCTTAAACAATTGAATCAATATCATTTTTCTACCCAACTAACATTAGCCAAGATTAAACAGTTTGGCTATGCTTATTATCTAATCTATTTAACAGAAATTTAAACTTGTTTAACCATGATTAAGTTGTATGATTAAACAAATGAATAATATTGTGGAATTTTGGACAAGTTGAACATAAACTTTATTTTATTTAACAAAATAAAACTATTTTTTTCCAAGGAAAAATCAAACTTTTTATAGAAAATTACAAAAAGTTACATCATATATGCCGCAACATTCCATATGAGAGAATCGCCCTATACAAAACAGGGCTTGAGCAGGTATTTAAACCCCTACTAAATTACGCAATGCCAAAAACATTGGACTTATCTTTTTTACCTTTTTTCTTTTGAAAATTTTGCCAACCATCGAGTGAAGAAGCAGCAGGTATAATAGCCAACTCCCTAGTGGAAGAGAGTTGGATGTCTTTTTCAGAATCAGAACATTCAGATACGTGTGATCATTTAGTGCCCACTACACCTCAATCACCAATCTGTTCATCCTGTTTGGGTTCAATTGTAGATCGAGAAGATGAATTCTCCACGTTTTCCTTTTTTTCCTCCATCTTTCCTACTTCATTCTCCTATGAATCTTGTTTATTCTATGTTTCTATTTGCATCTGATTTTCTTTTGTTTCTTCTTCCTTTTCATCTGAAAGTGGAACATCCGGAAATTTCCAGCCTTTCTTCTTTTGTTGCTTCTTCGTTGCTTTTTCTTTGATAGTTTGTAGGTGTTTTGTAAGTCCCCTGTTTGATGGCATACCCTGCATTTGAAGGCCATGTTTTCGAAATATAGTGTTTTTTATCACTTGAGGTATTTGTGTATTATGTGAGTGCAGTCTGGTGGGCCTTTTCTTAAATCCATATCCACGCAGATCCATGCAAAGGTGAAAATTCCTATGTCCATTCTCTCTCGGTCCAGCTTTATGAACCTTCCTAGAGAATTCCCAATGTTTCTAGGACCTGATGGTGCCAGAAAGGGAGCATAAGATTGTGTAATCTCACCCAAACATGCATTTTAGTGACCACCATTGAATTTGCATCAAAACCAAGAAACCATGGGGTAACAAAAAGGCCAGCTCTTCCCCAAAACCATGGTCCATCCATAGTGGAAAAATTATAGTCCTCTGTTCTGTCAAATTGAACCTGAAAAAAACCTTTTGCACAGAGATAAATTTCGCAATTTCTGGTCTAGTTTTGGTGTATCCATGTAGTCATCTCTTCAGGTTTTGGCTAGTGTCCATTAAAGCGACAGATAATTTCTTTTGACTACAGTGCCTCAAACATCCCAGTTACCTTTGGTATTTCTATTGTCATATATGGGATTGTCTCTGTCATTTCTAAAATATATGGTCCTGGTAATGATAGGTGTGGAGTTTGTTTTTTCCCCTATGTGGAGGCTTTCCCTCTCAGGATATCTTTGAAAGAGGGCAATCCCTTTCTTGTTGTTGCTGATCTGGTAGATGTTGTTGCCCCTGGAACACCACCTATGAGTCTTAAGTTCACAAAAGTGGTGGAGTTTCTTTGAATTTGGTATTCTTTTACTTGAAGTATTTCTTATAGTGCTTTCCCTGCGAATATCAAGCCTAGTTTTTGGGTCGAGATGTCTGTAGCAGCCTGGCTTTTTTTTTTTTCAGCTCTGAGTCTTACACCCATAGAAAAATGGTCTTCCCATTTGTAGTTTTAATGAGTATTTGGTATTGGGGCTTCACGGCATGTTTCCCTCCGCCAGGAACACAAACTGGGCTAAGATCGCATAACCCATAGTGGTATAGATCACCAATAGGAGAAGGGCCTAATCCAGGGGGTGACAAACCAACAAATGGCTCTGTCGGTGAGGAGGGCCATTTCCTGCTCCAAGGCAACCGCGGAGGAAAAAAGAAGAGCACCAACCCCCAAGCCTCATTCCCTAGTGGAAAAACCTCATTTATTGAAACCCAGAAAAATAATTGTATAAATGATAAGTTTTTGGAGAATACCGAGTAATGAGAATAGGAAACCCAGAAATAGCAGACCATAGACCTTCGCACCAGTAAAGAAAATACCATTCGTCAGAAGGAGTCAAGAAACAAGGAGAAACCACCTTCTTCAGCCATGCCCCTTGGTCTTTTTTCTTCGTTTATAGTGGGAGGAGCCCTTGGAAATAGACTTATCACTAGTTGTAACTGGAGGCCCTTGCCTCTGTCGCTCACACCATAACCATTGTACACCTTCACCGTCGAAGATAATACCCACCGAAGCACTGGTCGATTGAGAGCAGGAACTAGAAAAGCATAGGGTTGGGAGGTAGAAAGTATAATTCTATCAGCCAAAGTCTTGTTTATCATTCTGGCCCTAAAGCCCCTCTATTCTCCCCCTTTATTCCCGTCCTCCAGAGCATTTAAAAACTTGTGTGTCAGCGGTAGAGGATTACTTTTGCAGGGTTGGAGCGTCTCCATTCCCGTCGTCGCCCCTCTATTGGCCTCCGACGTTGAGAGCCCCACCAGCACCATCAGTTGATGGTATCCATTGCTTCCTAGGAGAAGCTGAATCCCCTCCCCCAAAGCATCCCAGTTGTAGGTGGTTGTTGCCTCGCCATGAAACCCTAGACCAGAGAGCCTTCCACAGCGCAACATTTCGTTTATAATAAAACTATTTTATCAAGTAGCGAAATTTAAATTTGCAGCACTTTCAGTATAATTTTTTTTTTTTTTTTTTGTGGGGTTCTCATATTTATTTTTTATTCTTTTTCACTGTTTTTCTTTTCTTTTATTCTCTTTTCTTTATTCACTTTTTTTTTAAATGCCCTATTTTCATTTTCTTTTATATATTTTTTTTGGAAATCATTTGCAAATTAAAATAGTATTTACAACATTTATGTAACTGAAATAAAATATCCAATCACCTTGAGGTCCTATAAAATATAGGACCCTAACACCCGAAACCAATGTTAGATTGATGTTGCAGCTTTAGTTGATCCATACTTTGATGGAGTTGTGACACTTCTACTTTCAGTTGATGGTTAATGCTCTGCTTTTCTGCCAGCATTTCTTATTCTAGTTGAAGGATTCTCTCATCCTTCTCTTTAACTAGTTGTTGGAATTATGTGGCTTTATCAATTGTAGCAGATGCATAAGCACCTACAAACTGAGTTAACCTTGTTAGATCTTGAGATGGATATGATTGAGGGTATTTCCAAACTACCTCCATGGGAACATCACCAGGAACTAGAGCTTGTGATTATTCAACTCTCCTCCTTTTCCTTTGTCTACTCATTACAACCTTACGTTTTGGGTTGTAAAATATATCTAAAGGAAGGATTTCCTCTATTTTTAATACAATTTCAGATGTTAGGTAGGCTAGGATGAATTCAACTACTTCTCTGTTAACAGATTTTTCAGTAGACCCAGCAGTGAACAGGCTCTGAATTTTGTCATGAGGTGTTTTGATTGTCTCTTGAGGATCAATGATCACCACCTCTTGATCTCTCTTAAGTTACTGATCAAAATATTTCTAGAATTCCTATAAATCACTAGAAATCAATGTACTATTAGTCTGTACTTATGTGGGATTAACTTCTTTTGATCTATTAAGGATTTTAGTATCCTTAGGAGGTTGCTCTTTTTCATATTTGTTCTATTGATCTTTCTGTGAAATAGGTTGGGATGCCTCTAAAATGTCTAGAGGAATACCTCCTAACCTATTGTTCCTATATTCTTTGAACTGTACAAGTTTTTCAGGGTTGAGACGCAT
This sequence comes from Pinus albicaulis, assembly GCA_034641835.2. NCBI lineage: Eukaryota > Viridiplantae > Streptophyta > Pinopsida > Pinales > Pinaceae > Pinus > Pinus albicaulis. Next base: position 789,604,909 of record CM076574.1, read on the forward strand.
GGCTACCAACTTTCAACATCTAGATAGGTATTGTCAGACTTGAATAAGTCATCATAATCATCATCTTCATGAAGGAAGTGTCTGATCTTTACTTGAGTTGTAACATTTACAGAAACCTTATTTGGATCAAATTTTTTGTTAGGAACTATAAATAATTTCAAACACTAGAAATTATCAAATTCTAATCCAGCATGTTTGAAATTGTCCAATGCATAAACACCATAGTGCATGGGAAAGGTAGTCTAGGAAGCTTTTTTAGCTTCTTTCAAGGTTTTAGTCAATCCATGCTCCACTGTCTAGTAAGAAATTTCTCTAGTGAGAAGCTTGTCTGGTACATATAGTGGGAGTACATGGGGTTTCGCAATTGTTACACGCCATTTTGTCACCATGACATTTGACGGTCAATATGGATCTATCACCATCCACACTCATGCTTCCTTAGAAGTGAAACATTTATATTCCTTAACCAAATCTTGGAAACTGGGAAAATAAATCTTAAATACTCTTAAATATGGCCTGCGCACTTTTTCGGTCACTTCCCACGCATGCGCAACTATTACTAAGCTTCCATGCAGACTTCTGCGCTATATTTCCCGTTAAAACCTATGCACCCCATATAAAGTAAAGTAAAAGCAGAAAGTAACTTCTAGAAGCATAGTTGGATACATATTCTTCCAACTAAAATCCTCTGAGTCACACAAGTTCAAGATAAATCCCTCCAATCATGGAAATTATCCCTTTAGATCAAGGAACCTAATCCCCTCATTTGTGGATGACGCCCCTCTATTGGTGGATCTGAAACCTCCTCAGTTTCTCCTATAAATTGAGTTGAAACTTCAGGGTTAGGGGGTTCACTTATGATAATCTTATGTCGGTCATTCTAGAGTGTAAAACTTGCTAAACCAAGGAGGAAGATTGGGAAGGCATACGGGAGGCATTTGTACGACATCAAGGCTCAGTTGTAAGATTGCTCTTTATATCCCTGAATATACATTTGTATACTTTTTCTTATTGTGTTGTTTTCATATTCATTGAAACAATTACAATTCTTAATCTCCTTGATCATTAAGTTAAGCTAGTATTTGGATTATTATATATTGCAGATTCTTTTGATTCTCTGCATGTTTGTGATTGTAGGTTTCTTCTCAGCATTGAAGGACTTCTTCGAGACAAAAGGCAAGGTCTTCAACAAACATATCATTGAAAGGTAAGAGCATTATCCTCTCTTTTGTAGTTTTGATAATTTGAATGCTAATAGCTTAGGGAAAGAGATATTCTTATGTCTATTTTTTCCTAGTTATCTGCTGGGATACTAGGGAGATCACTCTTGTCAGCAAGAGGGATTTATCTGGGTAAAAAATTAGTGACTCCAATAGGGAACGACATAGTTTCTTGGTTCTTTTTGGTTTAGCTCTCCGATTTTTCTACTTTGACTATGTCTAAGTGTTGTTGGGTTTATGGATTTTTATATCCTCTGAATTAGAACACCTTGTGTTTATTTCTTTGAAATTTTCTCTACCATGCATGGTTTTGTTTCATAAACATAGCGTAGGTTTGCGCAAGTTCTCAGTTTAATATAGTGCGCATGCACACTGGTTTTCACTGACTACTTGTGCACCCCCCGAGAATTTTTGAAAAAAATGAATTTTCTCTCTCTGAGAGTCCGATGATAAATTTCTAGAGGTTCAACCTAACTTATACCAACCCCTCAGAGTCTATTTGTGAACTCATCTTAATTACCTTAGTGTCTTTTTGAGAAATCATCCTTTTTTTTATTTTCGAGTAGGGTTTGTCCTGGTTGGCTGAATTTCTCTATTTGGAAAGATAGATTCACTACCTATATCATTGTTTTTTTGTCATTTCCCTTTGGAGCTACCAAGTGTTTTGTTATTCTTTCTTGTTTGAGTGAATTTTTTTTGTGCATTTGCAAAGGAAAACTTCTAGATAAGTGAAATATGATTTGTCTCATAAAAGTAGTCTTTTATGAAATTACTTCTTCTTATTAAAGTGAAAAATTTGTTTATTTTTATTTCTACTAGAAGAAATCATGAAAGTGCACTTATACATATCATTAGTTATATTATTAGTTAAGAGATTTCATTTTTGAAAAGTTTTTATAATTTTTAGGGTTTTTCTAGTTGTTTTTTATTTTAAAAAAATCAAAGATTGTTTTCTCATGAAATTGTATATTTTGTCTTTGAATCAATGAATATTTCCGTTACAAAGTGATATTGGTTATGCTTCAAAATGAAATTTATTTCTTAATGAAGAAGTATTGTTATGGGATGTTTTAGGGAATTTTCACTTCTTTGAGTTTTAAAAAAAAAATCCTTCTACTTTCCCTTAACTAAGAGTTCATTGAAATGAAGAATTGCATATTCATTTTTGATGCATTTAGATTAATTTTTTTAGTCGGTTGCAACATCATTGAGTTTTATTTCCATACCCCTCTGCGTAAACAACATCTAAATTAATATAGCGGTTGACAAAATTCATCTAGATATTTTTACATTTTCTGGGGCTCTTTCCACCAATCTAGTTTAGGATTGGTTCTTTGGAATAGGGAGCAATTAACTTTCCAAAGCATGTAAAACAAACAAATAACATCTCGTGGTAGGGAAAAACCCAATTGTTTCAATTTTTCTCTGGGAATATCTTCTTAAAATAGTCAAACACAAGGTCATGTTGGACCCAATGGAGTAATCGTACCTACTTCTTTGGTAAGATAGAATATGTGCACATATTATAAATGGTAAACCTCGTATTAACCATTGTCGAGGAGCCTCACATCACTTGTTAGTAAACCTCGTATTTACCATGTCGAGGAAATTTCAAGGAGATTGAGCTTTGATATTTTCCCCTTATGTGTTTATCGGGCCATAGATTGTTCCCCAGGTTAAATTGTCTCATTTGGTAACCTTAGTGGCTATAATATTAGGATTCCCCCCCCCCCTGGATATACACCTAGTCAATTGGAAAAAATAAAAATTGAAAGGGCTCAATATTCACGAGCCAATTATCATTAATAAGAAGAATCATATATCATAATACATTTTGATTTCGAAGTTAATAGACCTCAAAAATCTAAAACAAAACAAGATCAACCAAAAATTTCTGAAGTAGTCACAGTCGAATCTGTCACTGGTGAGATTTCAGATACGTATCTTACTGAACCATAAATATTTGAACTTGATTCTCATTCCACTTCATTTGAGTCACTTTCTAATGTTATATCCCCTACTCCTAGTCGTCCTTGTTCACCTCGAGTAAAGCTTCTCATCACTGAGAATCTCCCTCCTCGCCTTATTGGAATTGAATAAATCACCGAAGAAGAGGAAGAGGTTAAAATTCCCTCTAGTCAAGTATCTTTAGATTTAAGGTATAGTGAACCAATCTACCTTTTAGATTTTCCGTTCACTCCTTTTTGACCAGATCCTTGGTATCTCCAATTTACTGATTTTTTACATTCTTTTGGTTACATACATCCACGACATTGAATTCCCTTTTACTCTTTAATCAGGTATAGTAACATGGCTTCTGAAAGCATTTCTACTGAGTCATCCATGCCATTTCATCTTCTCCAAAAATATTTTTGAATGGTGGTCCTTTTGTTCCTGCTTGGTACCAGTCGCTTTCTAGAACTTTTTAAGGAGGATCTCCTTCCTCTAAAACTTCTACTATGTCAATTAGCTTATTCAAGTCTACCACCCAACCTTTGACTACAGAGAATATTTATATGTTTTCTGGGAATAACCCTCAAGCTACCTCACAAGGTGGCTACATTTCGCCTAGGGGGAAACAAACTCTTCAAGGACAACAACCTTTTCTGGGAGGACAACCTTTCACTAGAACCTATCCAACGGTTGTATGGCATCTTATTCCCTGTAATTATCAAACTTATGGTCCAATGCCTCAAACTGGTTATGGTCAACCCTATGTGTCACAACCATCAATGGGAAATCCATATCCATGGATGAAAACTATATGGAATCCCTCGTTTACTCATTAGCCTTTGAAACCTACCCAAGAAATGCCTTATAATCAACCAGCTCAGCCACTTGGACAATTTGGTTACACCCAAGTCCAACAACCTGTTCAAGGTGCACTTCAAATTACACCAAGGGAATCTGCTCTGAGTAGTCAAAAAGCTGGTTCGAGTATTCCTAGTACTCCTATCCAATCTACTATGCAAACATATGTTCAACAACCAAGTACACCCATCCCAGGATTTTTTTTTGCTATGGCCCTTCAAATGTCAATGCAAATTGTGACACAAGCTATCCCTTAGACTAATACACATCAAACTGGACCTACAATCCAATTGATTCCTCAAGCATCTTTGGGACAACCTGGTATAACAGCTATGCAAACAAGTCAACCTTTTGTAGGTCAACATGTTCAAGGGCAACCCTTTGTAGGTCAACATTTTCAGGGGCAACCCTTTACCAATCAACCTCTTTAGGGACAACCTCTGGTAGGTCAAACTCTTCAAGGTCAATCAATGTTCAAGGCCATCCATTTCAGGGCAAATTCCAATATGGAAAATTGGGACGAAATCCACCTTTCCAGGGTCAACTATACCCTGGTCATACATTTCAGATACCATCTCAACCCAAATTTGGTATGGTTACCCCTGGATATCCTAGATATGTGCCAATTCCAACTGCTCAAGCTATCCTGGGTTTACCTAGATACGCTTCTCTAGGTATTGGAATTTTCCCTCAGGGTTATCAATTTGCTCAGCAAGACCCTAAGGGGCGGTTACCTTTTATAGCAAATTTAGATTTACCATACTTGTCTCGGCTAACGAATGGCTCGATTTACTATCTTCCTTTTTTGCCAGCCATGCCTACTAAGTTTCCCAGTGACATTCCAAACTTTGAAGGAAAGCTAGAAGAGGACCCCTCAAACCATGTTATGACTTATCATCTGTGGTGTGCGTCCAACTCTTTAATCGATGATTCCATTCATTTAAGACTTTTTCAAAGAAATTTGATCGGCTTTGTTGTGTGGATTAATCCGTCTTGTAGACAAGACCGATCTCCCTAGTACTAAAAGTATCTAGCAACAAACAGCCAAATAAACTAATCATTCTCTAAGCATATATGATTTATGTTGGCAATATGATGCAATGTGTTGTCCTTGATGGCAACCTACTTGATGAAGTTGTCCTTGACAGAGAGATTGTTGGCAATATGTTTCTTGTATCTTACTATATTGAACTGGTTGTCCTTGATGGCAACTCTCTGGCAAATGATGCAGCTAATGAATGTATGAAGAATTTCAGAAATCCATCAGCAGTTCTATTCAAGCTAGTTTGACTTTTTCCATATTGAACATTGTATATGCGGGTTTGTAAAAGACAAGTAACGTATATACGCGGATAAGTACGTCCCAAGTCACGTATGCCCTTTTGCGCTCCAAATCTATAATACCAAGGGGCATTACCATGGTTTTGGCACACAGTATTGAGCGTTGTATGGTTTATTTGATTTCGTCCAAGAATACCATCAGAATTTAAGTGGTTTTGGCTCATGGTATTGATAAAATCTAAATCTATTTAAGGAGAAGAAGATCATAGTGCAAGGTGTGCATGAGTAAGGGTTGCTAATGAATAAATTTCTCTAAAGAATATCTGCATGGACGAACTCTATTCTTAATTGATAGATCTGAAGCTATGATGCACCCATGGATATATTGATGGTTCAAGATCTCTAGATCTGGTGATGATGAATATCTAGTTTGATCTATTGACGAAATCGTGAAGACCTGGTGCAAGTCTGCTAAAGATAATGAAGAAATCTAGGTAAGTTTATAGATCTGGTCTGTTCTGCAAAGTTTTCCATTTTCAGATATATACGCTAGTTTGTTTCGGAAAAGGCACGTGTATACGGAGGTTCACTTAATGAAAAGCGCGTATGGCAGTTAGGGTTTCTCTGAAAATACACAGAATAATACGCAGGTTGGGTTGCAAGAAAACGCGTATGTACGCGACTTCAGTGAAGCAAAGTAGTGTATGCTATTTGAATCAATGATTGTTCAGGGTTGAGTTTTTATCTGCATATCTATTCTGAAGTCTGGGTTATTTTTGATATTCTAGTTACAGTGGTCTCACTGTTCTGTTTGAAGTATTGGGTGAAGTGTGTTAAGTGAAGGGTTGAAGCTGTTTGATCCAGTATGAAAATTGATGAAACGTGGTCTGCAGTGGGTCTAAGGGTTGAAGCCTTCAGTATTGAAGTAGAAGCTTCCCGCCAGTAGAATCTAGTGTTATGTTAAAGGGGTTGAAGCTCCCTTCCAGGAGAGGCTAGTAAACGAGATCAGGGGGTTGGAGCTCCCTTCCAGTTGCAGCTGGAAAACGAGAGAAGGTTGCAGCCTTCTGTAGGTAGAAGCCTGTGTACTGATATGAGTCTGCATCAGTACTATGTTGTAAAAAGTTTTCTATATAATAAAGATTGAAGACTGAGACGACAGCAGCGGTGGTTTTCTCCCGAATTAGGTTTCCACCTTAAATATTGGTGTTCATGTGTGTGATGCTTTATTCTGTTGATTACTGCTCTTAACATTTAATCTGATACATAACTGATAAATCTGTTTATGAGACTGCTTCAGAGAATTGTTCTAAATCTGGAAAGTTAAATCTGCATACGCTAGTTTCCTTCTACATTTCCGCGTACATACGCTAGTTCCGTTCACAAAAATCGCGTATGGAAATCTGCTCAAAGAAAAGTTGAATTTATTTTATAAGCTCAAAATACTGATTCACCCCCCCTCTCAGTATTTTTCCCAACAATTTACAAAAATCTCTATAGAGGTGTAAAAGACTTACCATATGTCCAGCGCTTGTTTGAAGTCGTTGTTGTCCCACGTGCACTTGAAGGAATTGTCCTTGTAAACCTGTAGTCACAAACAAGAAAAATATTAAATAGCACCTGTATAGACATCATCATAAACCATGCTTATCATAGTGATCAAGGAGTCTATGAAATAAACCATTAACTAACAGCATATTGAGAAAAATCAGTATATTTGTATTAATTTCAAAAGAAGGAAAACCTTACAACTTGAGCCTTGATTTTGCACAGGCCTTCCCGGGGTCCGAAGTAGGAGTCTCCTCTACTTTGATAAGCTCTGCACTCCTCCAACCAAGACAAATAGAGGTATGTGATATCTCTTCACAAAAATCTTAGTCAAATGAGTCTGAATCCCAACAGCACTTAACCTAAAAATATTCTAAAGCTTGAACTCCCCTTAAGGCTACCCAATGCCTCTTTTTATAGTGGAAAAGAGGAGGTTTTATGTTCCAACTATGAAGGGATAGAATCCTCATTCAAAGGGATAATCTCCTAACATCAAGGGGTTAGCTCCATAAGGTAAGGGATACATGCACCTCAAAAGAGCGGTTCTGCCACCGCAAGATTCTTTCTAGAGGCTCTAGAATTTACTTTAATTGAGCTTTTTGGAATTTACTTGCTCATTTTTTATCTTTACAGGGGTCTGCACCTATAACACAGATAAATTGCATTTAGGTATGCATGAGAGCTGAACATTAGGTGTGGGACCATAGGCAAGATAGAAAGAAAGTGCAACACCAAAGTTAAGGAGATTTTTAGAAACTTTTCTCTGATTTTCAAGGCTTGACATGAGGAACTGATATGTTAGACTTGCAAAGGGGGAAGTATGAGTAATAATGAGCTCATACACATAGCAGAATGTCAGGATGACAATTTTCAGTGTAACAGGCTTAGCTGCGAAGTGGTACATTGAGTTACCACCAGGCTCTTTCAATAATTTCAATGCCTTAGCAACTACTTTCCTTACTTATTTTTAGTTACCAGTCTGTTATGATAATGATACATAACTTTTAACTTCACTCAAAAAAAGTACATCTACGTACATTTCATATCACATCCAAAAATGGTGGCATAGATGCCGTTTAGTCAAAGTTTTCATCCCAGATCAAATTCTAGCTAAATGGTTTATCAAATCATTACTCCCTAAGATTACTGAAGATGTAGCTAAAGGAGGCGTTGTAAGAGAATAAAAGGTTATCGCTAAAGCCCAATATCTAGGCCTTGTTTATACACAGTCTGGTACTTTGTATGAAAATATTCCATGTTTACCTCGTCCGTGTCAAATTACTACAAATTCGTTCGGTTCTCATGCCACAAATGGTGTAATTGGTACAGTTAACACATCAAAGAGTAAAAAGAAACAATCCAAGTATACTACTAGAATCATAACTTTACTTGATTCACCTAAAGGAGACTATTCTCTAGAAACTTCTACCAAAATCCATGTTGTAGATTCATCTACTGCCAAAACTAAATCATCTGCAAGTAAAAAGAAAGGGAAGGGTAAACGCAAAAAAAAAAAAAATCTCCAAAGAGAAGGAAGATAAAACCAAACCATCTGATGAAGAAAAGAAAACACATTATCCTTCTCTTATCTGTGACAAGGATCGTTACACAAAAGAGTGCATACATCTGGCCGAGGTATCTAAATTTGTCAACAGTTTTCCCACACCCGATGTTCTCAAAAATCCTTTTCCATCGCAAGACAAAAAAAATATTTCCCACAATGGATATTCTTCCAATTAATTGGTGGATATCCTGATGATATCCTCCCAGGTCATGATTGCAACATGATCTCAAGATTATGGATCTAAGAGTCCTGTAAGTGGAAACGAAATGGGATCATCCAGTCAACCTCTGATATGAACTCCTCCTATTCTCGAACCATTACACATCGAGAAACCTAGTCCTCATTTAGTAATTAAACCCCCTACCAAAGGTGTACTTCAAAAATAAGCTTTCAATCCACATTCGAGAGTTTCTCAGAACTACAACATTGTCGAAGATTTGGCTATGTCACCTTCAGCAATGTCGGCGCTCAAAGTGCTGCAGTATTGTCCATCCTAGAGGAAGTTACTATTATCAGCTATTGGAGCAATTTATCCTCAAGACTCTAATCTTATTATCTTTGATCTCGAGAACTTTGTACCTAGACTCCCACACCAAATGGCTTTTCAAATATCTAGTTTAGTCAAATCTAGTAGAGTTTTTCGCACAGTAATTGACAAGGGAGCAGACCATGCATTAGTTATCTGGCTTGTTGGAAAACTCTTAGTTCTCCAATAATCAATCAATCACCCACAATTCTGAAAGCCTTTTACGGAAGAGGTTTTCGTCCACTTGGAATTCGCTGGGATTTACCCATAGAGGTAGAAGGAAAAATTGTTATGCTTGAGGTGGAATTCATTAATGCCCCTCTTGACTACAACCTTCTTTTAGGTCAAAGTTGGTCTTATTCCATGGCATTTGTAGTATCATCGATTTTTTGGTTAATAATGTTTCTTCATAATGGAAATATTTTCAAAATTGATCAGTAGTCTTACTACACTTTAGATCCTGCCTCTACGAATAGTATCCCTTATGGTTGAAAGTCGGTTGTCCCTTATGAAGATGTCGGAATAGGACTACTTAAAGATTCTACTCTTATGGGAACTTTCGTCATACCTCCTCCTGTCATGCCTCGTACTATTATGAATATCAACATGATTGCATCAAGAATAATAACATTTGATGACCCATGTATTGTGCTTTTATAATTTGAGTTAGACTACTATGGCAATGAAATTCCTTTGAGCCCATACGAATTGGCATATTTAGTGGTTCAATCACTTTCTGAACATTCATCAACTAATACTAATCAAGTGAATGTGATTAGTGATGAGTATTATTCTCTACCAGTTTTAACCACAACATCTTTTGTTGATCCTTTTCAACACATATTTTCAAGTGATGAAAATATTCGGGAAATTTTGTCATTGAATGAATTGCCTTGGGATGATCTTCACCATCGCTCCTCTTTTCTACTAGAACTTGATAGAGTTGAAAATGACTTTTCAACAATATTTCCAACTAAATATATTAGGGAACCTTAAAACCCAATGTCTATCCTTCATTCAGATTCTGAGACAAATTTAGGAAACATTTCGGCAATAATTCCAGTTGACATATCAATCAAACCAGGAATAACTGAAAACATTCATATAGGTGCTTCATGCTCAATTGATGAAATTAACATGTACAAAGCCCTATTTCAGTAATTCTGCGACATCTTTGCCTAGTCTTACGAAAAAATGCCAGGAATTGATCCTAGCATTGTAATTCACAAAATTAAGACATACCCAGATGCTAAACCTATTAGACAAATACTACGTCCAATACATACATGAAATCTTGCTGCTATTAAAGCTGAGGTTGAAAAACTACTTCATGCAGGTTTCATTTATCCTATTATATTGACAGATTGGGTATCCAACATAGTTCCAGTGACCAAGAAACATGGAACTATCAGATTATGTGTCGATTATAGGGATATTAATAAATTGTGTCCCAAAGAAAATTATCCCACCCCTTACATTGACCAAATTGTTGATGATTGTGCTGGAAACGAAATATTTTCATTCATGGATGGATTCTCTGGTTACAATCAAATAAACATACTCCCTATTGATCAACCCAAAACAACGTTTATCTGTCCATGGGGCACATTTGCACATTTTAAATTACCTATTGGATTGAAGAACGTTGGTGCCACTTTCCAAAGGGCCGTGTCTTATGTGTTTCATGACATCAAACATATTGTGCAACCCTACTTGGACGACTTGCCTGCTCGTTGTATATGTCGGCAAGATCATCCTACACATTTACGTGCCATTTTTATGCGATGTAGGCATTACAATATATGTTTGAATCCACACAAATATGTATTTTGTGTACAATCAGGACTATTCTTGGGTTTCATTATTTCTAAGGAAGGCATTCGTGTCGACCCTTTGAAGGTTGAGGCTGTTATCAATTTATGTCCTCCATCTACTCTTCTCCAACTCTAGAGCTTTCAAGGAAAAGAAAACTTTTTACGTCATGTTATCCATAACTATGCAGAGTTAACTAAAGGTTTCACTCGGTTATTAAAATAGGATGTTCCTTTCATCTGGGAGGATATTTCCAATAAATCTTTCGATGCACTTAAACACACATTGACCCATGCACTGTTGTTGCATCCACCTGATTATCACCGAGATTACTTTTTATATTTAGTTGTGTCTGATTCCACCATTGGAATGGCCCTAGTTCAATAGGATGAATCTAATAATGAACATGTGATTTATTACTTAAGTTAGAACCTTACACCAATCGATATCAAGTATACACATGTGGAGAAATTGGCCTTGGTAGTTGTTCAATTTGTCCAAAGTTTTTGTCACTACATATTGTTACGCAAAACAACCGTGATATCTGACTGCAACCCTATGACAACTAATAGGGGGGGAATAATCAAATTGGATAGTTATCCTAAAAGAGTTCGATTTGTAATTTGAAAAATCCAAATCCAAGAAATCACTAGTATTTTTTAAACTTATGTGTGACTTTCCCTAAAATGTGGCAGAAGATCATATTCTCGATGAATCTCTATTTCTGATCAGCACGGTGTATCCTTGATATGGAGATATCTTTATATCTCTTCAAACCCAAACTTTTTCAGCTGGAACTTTCATGCTCTGATCGATGTAGGATTCGATACCAGTCTCAACAATAAAATATTTTTGGCGACACTCTTTACCATCGTGGTCCCAATTCAGTCTTTCGACGTTGTTTAATTCGTGAAGAAGTCGGAAGATTTTTAAATGACTGCCATTCTAGAGAATGTGGTGGTCATATGTGTGGGTTTTCCACATCCCAAAATATATTACACGCAGGCTATTTTTTATCATCACTCTTTAAATATTGTATCCTTGCGGTTAGAAATTTTCACAATTGTCAAATTTTTTATCGAAATGTGCGTGCACCTCCCACTCCTCTTCACCCAATCATAATTGTCAGTCCATTTGCAAAATGGGGCATCAATTTCATTACATGTAACCCTCACTCGACTAGGGGGCATGGGTATATTATTCTTGTTGTAGATTATTTTACCAAATGGGCCAAGGCGATGCCTACATTCAAGGCTGATGAAGAAACTACAACTATTTTCATATTCAATCATGTGATTGCTAGGTTCAGTGTCCCTCAAGCCATCATTACAGATCATGGTAGCCACTTTTGAAAAATTATGATGACTGAACTTTCCGCTCAGCTCAGCCTACGCCATGATAATTCCACACCTTATTACTTACAAGCCAATGGTCAAGTTGAGGTTGTAAACAAAGTTTTAACTAATATGATTAAACGAATTATAGGAAGTCATAAATCAAATTGGCACACCATGTTTGTCTCAGCATTGTGGGCATACTATACCTCCGCAGAAACATCTACAGGGTTTACTCACAACTCGTTTACAGTTTGGAAGTTTTTTTACCCATTGAATGCGAATTTTCGTTGCTAAAACTAGCCATTGAGTTATTTTATTAGCTCCCTCAAAAGAGGAGGAGCACTTCTTATAGTTAGAAAAATTAGATGAGACTCGCCGCACTACTGCATTAGCTATTGAATCTCATGAAAAACATGTTAAGGCACAATATGGTCAAAGTGTTAACCCTCATATATATTCGGAAGGTGAGCTAGCCTTAGTATACGATCAAGCTCATGATAAGCTAGGCATTGGTAAATTTGAACCAATGTGGCATGACCCTTACATTGTTAAGCATGTACTTCAAAATGGGGCCTATGAATTAGTTGATTATGACGATGTCTCTTTAGATAAGCCCATAAATGGTCTTTATTTGAAGAGATATTATTCATGATTTATCTTGTGGAGATATTCATTGTACATTAGTTACATTTTTAGGAAAAGTGTGTTGTAGATTAGTTATTTTGTTTTGTGATTTTCTACTACTTTTTTTGCATATCTTGATTACTCTCTATATTGCAGATGTTGACATTCCCTCATACTTATATTGGCTTTGCTAACGGAACCTGTCATAGTACATGGAACCTATATTTCATTCCTTATTCACCCACTGATGAGTTAGTTTATATTCATAGGGTTTACCTCAGTTAAACAATGAACAATATTGCATAGTATAGTGCAGTCACTAAGCTATTATCTAATTCCATTTCATTTGGCATTCGACGTTTGATTGTTAGGTTAGATTTGCAACTCATTGTATTACATTTAAACGATGTTTATGCAATTAGAAATCCATTATTTTTAAGAATTTTTTTAAGGGTCCATCTCTTGGAAAGACAACTTGATTACATTGAAAATCAACATATTTAGAGAAATTTAAACACGTTAGTTGATGCATTGGCTAATCAAGTTTAAAATAGACATTTGAAACATTGAACGTCAATCAAAACACTATTAAATCCATATTGAACAAGATACTCGGAGACTAAAAGTAGTAATCATCATTAGGTCAAAATAGTTGTTTATCATAGTTTATCAAAAAAAATACATCATCTGTGATCATAGGTCTCAAACACCTTATGATTTAAATACACTGATAAAAAAAATGTCATCTAAAAGGACCATCAACTATCCATGATGATGATCATGATAAAAGAGTATAGCACATGCCACTCGGTACAATTGTCGTCTGAATCGACTAGGAACCCTAGTCAATTGCCTCTGGTATCGGAGAGGAAAATAATCTGTCCTAGTCTCTGGGATATCTATAGTCGGCCTCTCCAGATTATGTTCCAACTCTTTAAGGGCCTCAAATCTGTAGCTATAGGTTGTGTTCCTCGTCTATCAAATCGATGAATCACGGTTCGTCGTACTGGGCATACATTTGCATTAAAATGTTTTTGATTATAAGTATTCGATGATAAAAAAATCAAATAAAAATTATAAAACATAAAAAATCAAAAATGAGATTTTTTACCTGACTCATCCCGCTATGATCAAGGTGGGAGTGTTGTATTAGGGTCACCCCTGAAATCCACCCCTGCATAAGGGAAGTCATCAATCATGAAAATCTGACTTCTCAATCATATGAAAAATTGAGGTGTATATCGCACAATAGGACGACCATCATCGCCATGGCGAGGCATCAACGAAACCCATCGCAACATCCGAGGATATCTCGGTCTCGTAGGATCCACTAACTATAGTTGTGGTATGAGGAGTGGAATCCTCGCTAAAGAAAAATATATATGAATGACACCATAGTTGAAATTCTTCATCTTACCATTCTTTGGTTGAGTGAGTTTTCCTTTCATATTGACAACTACTCCTTCACACCAGTTGAATATTGTTCTCTCGGGACACTCAATAGTTGTTTGCATCTGTGATTTGGTGGCCACATGAGGAGCCACGCTGCCACATAATCTATTAATTGTGAAAAAAATAATCTTAATATCAAGTCATTTGATAGTTTGTATATCGATTCGACCATATTTCAATTGTGAATGCTGAGTGAAATATTGCACCATATAGGAAGCAGTGGGTTGCCCTCTTGGCCGTGTGCCAAAAAAATAAACGTCTCATACCCTAAGGGGAAAATCAGTGAGGAAATCAATATCCTATGCATCAATGATGAGCCTATGATCTCCAATGATAAAACATTATTCCTGGATATTCCACGCATTTACCAATTAGGTCATCACCTCTACTTGGGCTTTTATTCCCTCTATGGACCAACATTTGTATATTCCATAGTTCTTTAAAGCCCAAAGCATCGTTGGGCTATCAATTTCCTCATTATCATGTGTTTCATGCTCCCGTTCTCTCCACTCAAACATGGTTGTTTCAATTTTCCTGCAAACAATCACTAAAAAACATTATAAATATTTTGGAAGAACTTAGAGCAATTTTTATGGAAAGAAAACCATTTTTGAAAAACCCCATGGTGCCTACACAGGTTTTCTTTGTACACGGTCCATTTTTGCGCACATTCTATACATAGAAACCACGTCGGAACGGTAATTTTTTGTGTTAAAAATTATCGGGGTGCGCAGGCTCGATAAGGAAAACATGCGCACCCCTGAGGGCGATTTCTAAAACGTATTTTCTCCAAAAAAATAATCTCAAAGCCTAAAATCAAAAATCAAATGGATATAATGCAAGATAATGGAGTGATTAAATACTTGGAACTAATGATTCATTAAATGGTCCACCGGTTCGCCCGATATCAGCTTCAGAAATTCTATGGTAAAAACCCTTTTTTACTGCTCTGGAAATTAAATGGTGAAAATGTATTATTCTTTCCAATTTTTATAGGCTTTATGAATAAAATAATATTATTTTATTTATTTTGACCTTTAGAAGTTCAAATTTTCAATATTTTTACCATAATTGAGAACATATTATTGTAATTTTTGAGTTTTATGTGCAGAGAATAGGTTGTGTTTAAAAAACAAATCATTTTGATGATAAATAAAACTTTTATCACTTTTTCGAACACTCGAAAAACACGAAAAAGTGAAACCATGGATTTCTCTTTTATGCCCTTTTTATACTCTCAAAACGTGAAAATATTGTCGAGCACTTGACTATTTGAACTCATTAAAATAAATGAGCAGTCGTCTACTCGGTATAAGTTTACCCCTTTTCCAGACTGAACTAGACTAATTACGAAAAAGGTATATGTTGACTAAGCATGGTCAATAGAGTTCTATCCTACATTATTTTTTCCTTTTTCGGTTTTTAGAGACTAAATTTATGAAAAATAACACTATGGATTTTACTTATGTTTTTCTTCTGACTCCCTAAAACCGAAAAACACCGAGTTAATCCTATGTTGGATTCATTTAAATTAAACAGTTAAGGGCTCGTCGATCACTATGGGACTGAACCACTCCTTCCTAGGGTTCGTTAAAATTACTAAGATGGAATCATCCGAAGGATGAGCTTACACAATAAGAAAACGTTATCCTCCTCAAGCTTGACAAAAATAAAGATGTACTTTCCAATAATGGTGGGGGGGAGTTTGAGGAAAAGAATCCATATTTTATAATTATTTTAGAAGCATCATGTCACTCTTGAACATGACACTTTGTCACACTTGTATCTGGGTTGGGTAATCCTTTTGTCTTACAGTTAATAGAACCTCATTGAAATTCTTTAGCTGGTTTTGGGTATTTTCTTTAACTAAAATGTTGCCAAGTCATTTATATTGTCATTATGTGTTCAAGAGAAAGTTAAAAGTCAATTCATTTTTCATTACAAATATTTGTCTCCATTCGCGTTGACCATCCCTGACTTAATCCTTGCAAAATATTTCTTCAAAACTTGACATAATGGTTTTGTGTCGTAGGCCCTCCTGTGACAGATCACTTCCTATTGAATTTAGCTCATTATCTAGGAATTTGATCTAGAAATATTATCAGTACCTTAAAATCTGCATGCCTTAATGGCAGGTTTCTCGCCTTTGACGACAGGTTTTCAATATTGGCCTTCGATCAAACGACTCTATGAGTGTTTGAATACAAATCATTCATTCACATTTCATATATTGTACTGAGGTACTTTGATATCCATTTTCATTATTGGTGGTTTCTCTCACACTTGTTAACAATTTTCATCATTGATCGTTAATCAAGTGGTTTCTACCATGTTCGACTTCGAAATAATCAATTGCATGGTTAGATTCATACTAGTTCGAGAACTGAAAATCAAGACCCTGGATCTAGTTTCAACCAACCAAGTTGCGAGTTATGTATCATGTTTCAACAAATTAATTCTATACACATGGTTGCATCCATAATGTGTCTACTATTAATCTAATTCTAGGTCACTTATGTGATACCACATATAGCTAGTTTTTCTCTAAGTATAGGAATGCCTACCTCAGTGATGATTATGTATTTTCATTGAATGTTTCCTACAATTTTTTGACCAATGTCTCCAATCCAATCCTTGGTATGATAAAGAACTATTGGCTCGAGGGGTCCTAACCCAGGTTTGGAGCTCAAGGTTTGCCAACAAACCCCTATACTACTGGCCCTTTCGGCAGTGACCCGCTTTCGCAGGTCAAAGTATTACCTGAAGTAGTATGGGTGGGTCCTAGAACTAGGTTTCCGCACCCTGAGAAAGGATAGGTAAGGAAAGCAGGGCTGCGTTAGACCCTGTAATTCCCAAATTACCTCATTCTGCGTAGGGTCACTTAGGTCTCGATTCACATCCACGTGCGCTAGATCTATAATTATATGCCTTTATGATAGTAACACAACATTATATAAGCAAAACATAACAGAACAAAACCAATCCAGATATTGAAAACACACTTACACAGATCTTCGCAGCTTAAACGCAGAAAATACACAAGGTAGCAATTACTAACAATTCGCACGAGAGCACTCACAGATTCATTTCTATATCAATCTCTCTTATTCATTCATTCATCAATCCTTCCTTACAATTCCCATCCCAACCTGCGCACATAGCAGCAGGGTCCGCACACAGCTGGACTTGGATCTTCGCGCACATAGCCAGCAGGAGTCCCTTCCTAAAAACCCAAACAAATAGCTTAAACCACAATTCGCATAAATAGCTTATCATTCCTATCCTTTATAATACAAAATGTCCCTCTATTTATAGCAATCTAGCCTAGACTTTCCTATGGTCCGCAAACCATGGTTTTCGAACCCCTGGTTTACCCTTTTACCCATTACAACGCTTTCAGGGCTTTGACCCACCCCAAAACCCCTCCACTAGACTAAATCTAATAAAAAATATTCAAAATGGACTAGTTTTACAACTTGTAGGAGACCTTGTTCCAACAATCCCCCAACACAATCTTGTGACTCGTCCCGAGTCACTATATTGGTGCGGCCTCGATCTGTGTACGCAAGGCATCAAGAGCACTACTGAGCCGAGGGAGTACATCTTGACTTTGAGCCGCAACATTTTGTGCCGGATCTACCAGCTTCTGGGAGGGTGGTCTGTCAGTGGCTGAGGTAACGCTTTCAAGAAGTTGATTAAGTCTCTTCGTCGTGCCATCAATGTCTTGTGATAAGTGGAGGGCTGTGGCAGTCCAAGGCTTTAGACATTCAGCCATGATGTGATATTTATGGCGGAGTTTCTCAATCTCGCCTTGGAGATCATTGCTGGTTTTTAATCGGGCCAAGCGCTAGGTAGGCACCAAAGTAGGCAGTGTAGCGTTGATCTGTTCAATGACTTCTTCCTTTTGTCATAAGTCCTGATTGATCTGTTGGAGGACCAAATCGTGCTAGACTCTAGTCTAGAGTTGGAGAGCTGACTCCAGCAGCTTGGCACCTTAAGCAATTTTCCCTGAAATAATAGTGGTCGCATCAGTGACTAAGGCGGTACGCTGGGCGCGGACTTCTGGGGGTGTGTCAGGTTGTAGCTTGGCCTGCAAGTCAGAGATATGTTGTTCCAGCTGTGTATTGACAGTGTGTATTTCCATCCGTGATTCTTTCAGAGCAACAGCCATTTTTTCCACCTTATCCTGAGGCATATCCGCAACCGGGCTCTCATCGGTAACCTCCATGCAGAGCTGGTGGATCATAATCTCAAGCTCTGCCTATTGTGACCCGAATAGGAGTAGAGCAGCAGCATGCTGCACAATGGTGTGCTCAACTGTACTAAGCTGTTGGTGTGCTTGCTGATCACAGGAGCGAAACTCCTTAAAGACAACGTGATGTAGGCCATGTAAGGCTACGCAGGGTAGCTTAGCCAAGTCCAGTTGCATCCCTGTGGCAGCCGAGGGCTATGTTCCTACCAAGGCACTGCTAGGGATATCCCAGATATGACTGGCCTCCTCGAGGGGCGCTGAACTGTTGTCAACTGACAGGGGGTGTTCCTGGCTGGTTGGGAGGGTATCAATTTTGATCTGGAGAGCATGGAGTTTGGCCTAGAGGGAGTCGACCCCGGCCTACCACTGGGTCTCGAAAAATTCCCACTTATCTTCCGTAGCCATGGTAACCGTGTCTGCAGTTTGTTCTAGGTCACCGTCCGTTAGTGTGACTATCACATCGTATTGTGCGCGGCGGGTGTGCAATTTCTTTCTGGGTCTTGATGCCGATTTCCCTATCCTCTTAATGCCTAGGGGAGGATTGGTAGCATTCTCGGAGCCTACCTAGGCCGGAACTGCTGCGGGCTATTGCAGCGGGTTACTGCTGGGCTTGGTGGCAGCTGCTACCTATTGGTGGGGCGCTGAGTCTCCCCAGGAGTGTCGGTGAGGCCTTCTTTCCAGGCAGGGAGCCACAGTGAGATTAGTAGGTAAATTTCTTCATCGGCTACCATATAAGGGAGTTTTTTCCATGTCTTATTGATAAGGTTGCGAATCCGGACATGGTGTATGGTGATTTGGAATGCAGCAACATTCTTGTATTTGTCATATATGGTCGGGGATAATTGGGGTTGGGAGTTTATGGTAGCTACGACACTTCCCTGGAAGAGGATCCAAAATACCTTGTTATCCTCGATGCGCTGCTTATCCTTAGAGTCCCATAAGTGAGCATACCGAGCACCTTTGCACATCCCCTGAGGGAGCTCCGGAATGATCGACTCCTCGGGTTTGTCCCAGGAAACTAGTGCAATTAGAAATAATAACCATGAATAGAAGAAAGGTGTCCCTTGCTCCTGGGACTCGCGGACATTGGCTAGAAATTATTTACACAAGTACTTAGCCCAATTGAAAAAAACACCCTTCGCGCATTGTCCGGCTAGCTGGACTACATAGGTGGGGACAATCACAACCTGGCACTTCCTCATTATTTTTTAAGCTAAGAGCCTTGTACCCATCTGCGTGGCACGGTCATTGATAGTCTGGATCACAAACCCTTGCTGATTTCGTTGTACCACATAGGTCTCATGGACAAACGCAGCGGTAGAGGCTTCGTACTTCTTTCCAACCTGTGCTAGCGGGTGCGGCCCTTGCATCGGGAGGCCTATAATCTTGTGTTTAATGCAGCATCAATAGGGACCCTCTCGCGAATCCATAAGCAACCATCATGAATGAGAGCGAGTAACTGGCGAGCCAACTGATCTGTGACATTATAATGGCCAAAGTGGGCCATTCAGAGTAGATTCAGAAGTCCGGATCCCACCAAGCCACATACCCAGTGTTGAGGTACTACCGTGATTCCATCATCCTTATGGATTGTATCAAAGTATAGGGCAAGGGCCAATTCTGGGAGGGCATCATAGTCCGCCAAATCGTGATCATAAAACTTGACCTCATGGAGGCATCCGCAAGGATCACTGAGGATGTGGACTTCTCCTGGGGTTAGGGGGGTTTGCAGGTAGGTGACCAAGCCATCCAATTTTTTTGGCGTTCATGTAGATGGCCTTCGCGGCTGAACAAAGGGGGGTAACCAATTGATTGGGTTAGTCGGCAGAGCACCCTCTTGGTCATCTTGTTCTGAGGGTGGGGGCCTGGCATGTCTTGGAAAGCTTCAAGGTCATCTTGCTGTCTTCAGGGTTCTCCTTGAGCTTTGCACTTTTTCCTTGCCTTTCCTGGTGACCATCGAGGGGAGAAATTCTGTTAATTCAGGCTCAACTTCCAAGATTTCTTCATCATTAGTCTCAGTTGGGGCTGAGGGTTCGGCAGGGGTAGTAGCTGACATCCTTGCACGAAAAATGAATCCTAGCTCTGGGTGACTACTATCAGACAGAGGAGGTTGACCAGACATGAGAGGGACACTGCGGTTATGAGGACGCTTGTTGCTCAAATGCTTCCACAAGACGCTTAATTCAGGCCAGTTGTAGAAATGAGACGATACCTCTAACTGGGCTATCTTGCCCCCTTTTAAGCACTTCCGAGCATGTGATAGATAAGGACATTTTACTAGGGGTGGGTTCCCTGAGGAATGGTAAAAATTTCCCATAACTCGTCCTATTGAAGGCACGGGAGCCGCTTCTTCCAATGCTAACTTCTGCTTTTTACCTATAGGTACTATTCCAATGGCTAGTTTGTGCGTCCTCAGTGATTTTGACGTACTTGTCATGCTAGGGTTACTTATTCGTGATAGCTACATACCTTCCCCCAACACAGGCTTGCTTCCTAGGAAAATCTTGACCCAAGACCAAGATAAGTTGACCATCTATCCTACTAAAGCCCCAAGGGGTTCTGTTGTCAGAATATACCACCTAACCCCTAGCTGCTTTGCCTCCGTAGGGGTGGCTCGATGCATGGGACTGCTACCTTCTGAGCCTACAGCTGTCGTAGGAAGCCTGTTGCTTGTTTGTGAGCCAGCCTTCTCCTCTCTTGGGGTGGGTTCGCAGTAGTTGATCAAGCCTAGCTCCGTCCAGGTTTTCTCCTTCGGGACCATAGGGAGGAAGTCCTTTGTGATGCGAAGACAACACAGCGTAAAGGCTTCACCTAACTGGTTCTTCCAAGTTTCTAGTTCCTCACTGGGATCAGACAATCCCTCAATATCCCCTTCGTAGCACAATACGGCATCCTTGGTTAGGTTGTCCCCGTTTCACGTTGTCAACCTATAAATATAATCCACACCTCCCCCTGTGGGTATGGGTTCCTTATATTGGTTGCCTTCCGCAGGGTCTAATGGCACGACTACCCTTGTACCATTATTTTCAAATATCATGCTTCGTTTTTTTAAGTTAATGATACCATCCATGTTGATGGCCCAATCCAATCCCAGTAGCGTAGGGTAGGGGTCTGCATCCCTGGCGATTTGAATGACTTCGAAGTCAGCCTGGACCCTTACCCCTGTGACATCCATGATAATCCCAGAGAGCCTCCCCAGAGGTACTATTTTTTGGTGATTGGC
This sequence comes from Pinus albicaulis, assembly GCA_034641835.2. NCBI lineage: Eukaryota > Viridiplantae > Streptophyta > Pinopsida > Pinales > Pinaceae > Pinus > Pinus albicaulis. The sequence goes on from CM076574.1 coordinate 789,626,556, forward strand.
CATTCGAAGCTGGATGGTGGACCTTTCCAGCTTTGGTTCCCCCATGTGTTACCAAGTTTGCTTAGGTAATATATTGGCGTCCGATCTGAGGTCTAAGATAACCCGATCCATCTCCTAGTTGCCGATCTGGATTGTCAGCCGCATCTCCCTACCAGTGCATCTTTTATATTTTTATAACTTATGCAGATCCTTAACGTTGGGTGATAGGGCAGTGTCTGCTGTGCAGCTCTCTAGTAACGCCTGTAGATTTCATACAGCCTGGGGGTTGTGCAGTAGTCTCATACATGCTTGCAGGAAAGGTTTAACCTCCTCAGCTACCTTTAAGTCCCCAGAGCGGGTGGACATAGAGGCTTTAGTCTCGAGGAAGTCCTTCCGAACTTCTATAAATGTTTCCCTCGCTTTGGCCAGGTCCAACCCTTCTTGGTTACTAATTGCTCTACGGATCAGTGTTTCAGTTTCATCTTTCTCCTCAATTCCCCTAGTCGCCAATCCATTGCGCGTTACCACATTTACCTTTGGGTCCTTACCCCTTAGCTCAGTTTGGACCCTTCGCACCTTCTGTGTAGATGGGAGCTGCTTTTCCTGTATCTTCATTTTCAGGGCTGGACAATCCTCCAACGTATAGCCCAACTATCTACAATACCTGCAGGATTGTCATGTGGGTTTCGGGAAATTCTTCGCAAAGTGCCTCGTGTCCCCACATTTATAGCAGATCAACTGGCCCCGACCCCGACCTATGCTTCTGCTTTGGCTCCCGTCCCTTCCTTCAGAGGGGGAGACATCCCTGGCCATGGGGGATTTTGGTGAGGTAGGTTCTAACTGTACTTCTGGCAGCTTTCCCTAGTCTATTAATAAATTATGGATTTGGCAGTCCTACTCCTCATGGCCAACTGACTAGCAAAACCGGCACCAGCGTTGCCTTAGTTCTAAAACATTGGTGCTTGTACAAGGGTAGCGGTTGGTATTACGTAGCCCCTCTACACGGCTATCCCCGTACTAGGTCGTAGATCCACTTGAGCTCCGATGTTCTGGACTAGGCCCTCCTGACCCCGGGTGGCTTGGACTAGGTTCTCGTATTCGCAGGTGGCCTGATGGCTATCCTAGTTTCATGCCAGCCTCTCTTCCTTTTTCTTGTTGTAGATCCTGAATTTCCTGGTGCATAGCCCCAAGTTGCACCTGGATCTGTTGTACCTTCAACGCAGCATCTGTCCTCGACGTAGCTTCTAGTCTCATGGCAGCTTCCAAAGCTTTATCTTGAGAATCAAAAGTCTGGTGACCCAGAGGTATGCGTAAGTGAGGGAGTAGCATGGCAATGAACCATTTGGTAATATGTATGTCATCATACTGAAATTCTCCTTTTCGGATAGCTTTTTTTAGGCGTTGATCCGCTTCCCACACGGACTCAGTTGCTCCCTGTTTGAAATATTTTACATCAGATACAACCCGAGAGTAGGATTTAGGTTTCCGAAACTACTGTTTTATGGCGTCCTTAATGTTTTGAATAGATGCGGCCCCATTTTGGGATACATACCCCATATACCAGTCCGAAGCTCTTTCTTCAAAGGCTAGGGATAGCTGCACTTTTTTCACAGTATCGCCCACCACGCCCTGCACAACCCATACCGAGTCTGCCACAAACCAGAATCGATCCATGTCTTCATCGGTCGTGCCTTTAAAGGTAGGTAATTTCAAGTTCACCACCATGTCTCCCTTTTCATAGGTTACCTGCCTTTGTTTGTCAGTACCCAAACCCTTTCTCAAAATTCTCAAGTCCCGACAATGGAACCATTTGTTGGCTTGAGGGATCTTGACCCAGGTTCGGAGCTCAAGGTTTGCCAACAAACCCCTATACTACTAGCCCTTTTGGCAGTGACCCACTTTCGCAGGTCAAAGTCTCACTTGAAGTAGTATGGGTGGGTGCTGGAACCAGGTTTCTGCACCCTGAGAAAGGGTAGGTAAGGCAAGCAGGGTTGTGTTAGACCTTGTAATTCCAAGATTACCTCGTTCTGCATAGGGTCACTTAGGTCTCGATTCGCATCCATGTGCACTAGATATATAATTATATGCCTTTATGACAGTAACACAACATTATATAAGTAGAACAGAACCAATCCAGATATCGAAAACACACTTACACAGATCTTCGCAGCTTAAATGCAGAAAATACACAGGGCAGCAATTACCAACAATTCGCATGAGAGTACTCACAGATTCAGTTCTCTATCAATCTCTCTTATTTATTCATTCATCAATCCTTCCTTACAATTCCCTTCCAAACCCACGCACACAGCAGCAGGGTCCACACACAGCTGGACTTGGATCTCCGCGCACACAACCAGCATGAGTCCTTTCCCCAAAACCCAAACAGATAGCTTAAACCACAATTCGCATCAATAACTTATCATTTATATCCTTTACAATACAAAATGTCCCTCTATTTATAGCAATCTAGCCTAGACTTTCCTATGGTCTGTAAACTGTGGTTTTCAGACCCCTGGTTTACCCTTTTACCCATTACAACGTTTTCGGGGCTTTGACCCACCCCAAAACCCCTGCGTTAGACTAAATCTAATAAAAAACATTCAAAATGGACCAGTTTCGCAGCTTGTAGGAGACCCTGTTCCAACAAGAACTTCACTCTTTTGAAATGTTTTCACAGAATTCGCACTTTAGGGGGAATCTATTACATGTCATTTTGTCACCATGACATTTGACTGTTAATATGGATCTATCACCATCCATACTCATGCTTCCTTACAATTCAAACATTTATATTCCTTAACCAAGTCTTGGAAAATCATGAAATAGTTCTTAAATACTCTTGAAGATGTTCTGCGCACTTTTTGCAGTCACTTCCTGTGCATGCGTAGATATTACTAAGCTTCCATGCGAACTTCTGCACTATGTTTCCCGTTAAAACCTATGCACCCCATTTAAATTAAATTAAAGGCGAAAAGTAAATTATAGAAGCATATTTGGGCACATATTCTTCCAACTAAAAGCCTCTGAGTCACGCCAGACGTTCGAGATAAATCCCTCCAATCATGGAGCTTATCCCCTTGGATCAAGAAACCCTAATCCCCTCATTTGTGGATCACACCCCTTTATTGGTGGATCTGAAACCTCCTCAGTTTCTCCTATAAATTGAGATGAAACTTTAGGGTTAGGGGGTTCACTTATGATCATCTTATGTCGTTCATTCTAGAGTCGAAAGCTTGTTAAACCGAGGAAGATTGGGAAGGCATACGGGAGGAATATGTATGACATCAAGGCTCGTTTGTAAGGTTGCTCTTTATATTCCTGAATAATACATTTGTATAATTTTTCTCATTGTGTTGTTTTCATATTCATTGATACAATTAAAATTCTTAATCTCCTTGATCATTAAGTTAAGCTAGTATTTGGATTATTATATACTGCAAATACTTTTTATTCTTTGTATGTTTTTTATTGCAGGTTTCTTCTCAACATTGAAGGATTTCTTTAGGACAAAAGGCAAGGTCTTCAACAAACATCTCATTGAAAGGTAAGAGCATTATCCTATATTTTCTAGTTTTGATAATCTGAATGCTAATAGCTTAGGGAAAGAGATATTATTATGTCTGTTTGTTTCTAGTTATATTTTGGGATATTAGGGAGATCTCTCTTATCCGCAAGAGTGATTTATCCCGGTAAAAAATTGGCAAATCCATTGGGGAAAAACTTAGTTTTTCTTGGTTCTTTTTGGTTTAGCTATCCGATTTTTCTAGTTTGCCTATGTCTAAGTGTTGTTGGCTTTAAGAATTTTTAGATCCTCTAAATTAGAATGCCTTATGTTTATTTATTTGAATTTTTCTCTCACCTACGTGGTTTTGTTTCCTAAACATATTGCAGGTTTGTGCAAGTTCTCAGTTTAATACAATGCGCATGCGCACTGGTTTTCACTGACTACCTACGTATCCCCTGATAATTTTTGAAAATTTGAATTTTCTCTCTATCAGATTCTGATGATAAATTTCTAGAGGTTCAACCTGGCTTATACCAACCCTCAGAGTCTGTTTGTGAACTCATCTTAATTACCTTAGTGTCTTTTTGAGAAATCATCCTTTTTGCATTTTTGGGTAAGGTTTTCCCTAGTTGGTTGAATTGCTCTGTTTGGAAAGATAGATTCACTACCTAGATAACTATTTTTCTTTCATTTACCTCTATAGCTACCTGGTGTTTTATTAGTCTTGCTTTTTTGAGTGATTTATTTTTCTCATTTGCAAAGGTAAACTTCTAGATAAGTGAAGTACGATTTGTCTCATAAAAGTAGTCTTTTATGAAATTGTTTCTGCTTGTTAAAGTGAAAAAACGATTTATTTTTCTTTCAGCTCGAAGAAATCATGAAAGTGCACTTATAGGTATCATTATTTAGATTATTAGTTAATAGCTTTCATTTTTGAAAAGTTTTTACAATTTTTTGGGTTTTTCTAGTTGTTTTTTTTAATTTTGAAGGATTGAAATATTATTTGCTCATGAAATTGTATATATTGGCTTTGAATCAACGAAGATTTTTGTTACAAAGTGATATTGATTATGCTTCAAAATGGATTTGATTTATTAATGAAGAATGATTTTTATGGGATGTTTTAGGGAATTTTCACTTCTTTTAGTTAAAAAAAAAATCCTTCTACTTTCCCTTAACTAGGAATTCATTGAAATGAAGAATTTCATATTCATTGTTGATGCATTTAGAGTATTTTTTTGAGTCGGTCACAACATCATTGAGTTCCATTTCCGTACCCCTCTGTGTAAACAATATCCAAAATAATACAACGGTTAATAAAATTCATCTAGATATTTTTACATTTTCTAGGGCTCTTTCCACAAATCTAGTTCAGGATTAGTGCTTTGGAATAGGGAGTAAAAAAATTTCCAAAGTAGATAAAACAAACAAATAGCATCTTGTAGTAGGGAAAAACTCAATTGTTGCAAATTTTCTCTAGGAAGCTCTTCTTAAAAGAGTTAAGCACGAGGTCATGTTGGACCCGGTGGAGTAATCCTACCTACTTCATTGGTAAAGATAGAATATTTGCACGTATTTTAAATGGTAAACCTCGGATTAACCATTGTCAAGGAGCCTTGGATCACTTGTTAGTAAACCTTGTATTTACCATGTCGAGGAAATTTCAAGGGGATTGAGCTTTGATACTCTTCCCTTACGTGTATATCGGGCCATAGACTATTCCCCCAGGTTGAATTGTCTCAGTTGGTAACCTTAGTGGCTATAATATTAGGATTTTTCCAAAGGTGATAGTGGAGGGAAGGTCCCACAATACCTGGAGTAGGTGTTGACTAGACCCACTTGGACTTTCCGAAGGGTAGCCTTCACTTCGAGATGGCATAGTGGAGTTACTTACACCGGATTATTTCATTAACCAGGCTATTAGGGTAACTGCTCTAACCGCTAGTGTTCCACATTAATCTCTGTGAGGTTGGATTTCATCACCAACTAGTGATTTTATTGTTAAAACATATTGTTTGTGTGTGTATTTATTCTTAGATTTTGTATCACATGTTCATTTGTTTTATTCATTTTAGAGGCTTTAGGTGTGATTATTGAAATTTTTTTATTTCGTTTGTTAAAGAAATTAATTGTGATTGAAATACTGAGACATTCATGTAGAATGCAAGGGAAACCCCCTGAATATACATCGAGTCAATTGGAAAAAATAAAAACTGAAAGGATTCAATCATCAGGAGCTGGGTCTTCTGAACAAGAAGAATCATCTATTATAATACATTATGATTTCAAAGTTAATAGACCTCAAATATATAAAACAAAACAATATCAACTCTAAATTTCTGAAGTAGTCGCAGTCAAATTTGTCATTGGTGAGATTTAAAATACACAGCTTACTAAACCAAAAATATTTTAACCTAAATCTAATTCCACTTCATCTGAGTCCCCTTAGAATTTTATAGCCCCTACTCCTGGTCATCCTTGTTCACCTCGAGTAAAGCTTCTCAGCAATTATAATCTCCCTCCTAGCCTTATTGGCATTGAAGAAATCACTGACGAAGAGGAAGAGGTTGAAATTCCCTCTCGTCAAGTATCTTTATATTTAAGGTATAGTGAACTAATCTACCCTTTATATTTTTGTTTCACTCCTTTTCGATCGGATCCTTGGTATCTTCAATTTACCAATTTTTTACATTATTCTGGTAATGGACATCCATGAGTCCAAATTCCATTTTACTCTTTACCTAGGTATAGTAACATGGATTCTGAAAGCATGTTTATTGAGTCATCCATGTTTTCATCTTCTCCAGAAATATTTTTGTATGGTGGTCCTTCTGTTCCTGATGGCTACCAGTCGCTTTCTAGAAAATTTTCAAAATCATCTCCTTCCTCTGAAACTTCTACTATGTCAACTGGCTTATTTGATTCTACCACCCAACCTTTGACTACGGAGAATATTTATATTTTTTCCAGGAATAGCCCTCAAGCTAGCTCACAAGGTGGCTACATTCCACCTGGGGTGCAACAACCTCTTCAAGGTAAACAACCTTTTCCAGGAGGACAACCTTTCACTAGAACCTATCCGACGGTTGTAGGGCAGCTTATTCCCTGTAATTATCAAACTTATGGTCCAATGCCTCAAACTAGTTATGGTCAACCCTATGTGTCACAACCCTTAATGGGAACTCCTTATCCAAGGATGAACACTATATGGAATCCCTCTTTTACTCAATAGCCTTTGCAACCTACCCAAAAAATGCCTTATAATCAACCCGCTAAACCACTTGAACAATTTGGTTACACCCAATTCCAACAACCTGTTCAAGGTTCACTTCAAATTACCCCAAGGGCATCTATGCCAAGTAGTTAGCAAGCTGGTCCGAGTACTCCTAATACTCCTATCCAATATGTTGTGTTGACATCTATTCAACAACGAGGTACACCCATCCGAGGAGTTCCCCAAATTTCTATTGCTATGACCCTTAAATTTTCAATGCCAAATGTTACACATGCTATCCCTCAGACTACTACCCATCAAACCAGACCTACAATCTAGTTGATTCCTCAACAATATTTTGGACAACCTAGTATAACAAATATGCAAACAAGTCAACCTTTTTTAGGTCAACCTATTCAAGGGAAACCATTTGTAGGTCAACCTTTTCAAGGGCAACCCTTTACCAGTCAACCTCTTCAGGGAAAACCTCTGGTAGGCAACCTCTTCAAGGTAAACTTTTTCAAGGCCAACCAGTTTAGGGCCAATTCCAATATGGAAAATTGGGACAAAATCCACCTTTCCAGAGTCAACCATACGCTGGTCATACGTTTCAGATACCAACTCAACCCCAATTCAGTATGCCTACCCCAGAATATCCTGGAGGTGTTCCAATTCCAACTGCCCAAGCTATCCTTTATTTTGTTGGATACACTCCTCTAGGTACTGTGATTGTCCCTCAGGGTTATCAATTCACTCAGCGAGACCCTAACAGGTGGTTACCTTTTATAGCAACTTTAGATTTACCAGACTTGTCTCGGCTAACAAATTACCCGATTTACTATATCCTTAATTTTCCTAGATACCCTCCTCTAGGTACTGGAATTTTCCCTCAGGGTTATCAATTCACTGAGAAAGACCCTTACAGGGGGTTACCTTTTATAGCAACTTTAGATTTACTAGACTTGTCTCGGCTTACGAATTACCCTATTTACTATCTTCCGTTTTGTCCAACCATGCCTACTAAGTTCCCTAGTGACATTCCAAAGTTTTAAGGAAACCCAGGAGAGGAACCCTCAAACCTTGTTATGACTTATCATCTATGGTGTGCGTCCAAATATTTAATTGATGATTCCATTCATTTAAAAAAAATTCAAATAACTTTGATCGGCTTAGCTGCGAAGTGGTACATTGAGTTACCACGAGGCTCTTTCAATCATTTCAATGCCTTCAAAGTTACTTTTGTTACTCATTTTTAGTAACCATTTCATTATGATAATGGTACAGAACTTTTGACTTCACTCCAACAAGGTACATCTATGTGCATTTTAGATCACATCCACGAATGGCGACGTAGACGTCGTTTAGTCAAAGTGTTCATCCTAGATAAAATTTTGGTTAAATGGTTTATCAAATCATTACTCCCTAAGATTACTGAAGATGTAGATAAAGGAGGCGTTGTAACAGAAGAGCGGGTTATCGCTCAAGCCAAATATCTAGACCTTGTTTATACACAGTTTGGTACTTTGTATGAAAATATTCCATATTTACAACTTACTACGACTCATTTTGGTTCTCATGCTGCAGATGGTGTAATTGGTACAATTAACACATTAAAGAGTAAAAAGAAACAATCCAAGTCTACTACTCCAATCATAACTTTACCTTATTCACCTAAAGGAGACTCTTCTGTAGAAAATTCTGCCGAAATCCATGTCGTAGATTCATCTATTGCCAAAAATAAATCATCCAGAAGTAAAAATAAAGGGAAGGGTAAAAACAAACAACACAATTCTCCAAAAGATAAGGCAGATAAAACTGAAATCTGACCAAAAAAAAAGAAACCTTGTTATCCCTATCTTACATGTGACGAGGATCACTACACAAAAGATTTCCCGCATCGGGCCGAGGTATCTAAATTTTTCAAAGGTTCACCCAAACCTGTTGTTCTTAAAGATAATTTTCCATCGCAAGGAAACAAAATGATTTCCTACAACAGATCTTCTTCAAATTCATCGCAGATATCCTGATGATTTCGTCCTAGGTCATGATTTCAACGTGATATCAAGCTTATGAATCTAATGGTTGTAACTGGAAATGAAACGAGATCATCCAGTAAACCTCCGATATCAACTCCTCTTATTCCTGAGCCATTACACATCGAGAAACATAGTCCTCATTTAGTAATTAAACCCCCTGCCAAAGGTGTACTTCGAAAATTGGCTTTCAATCCACATGCGAGAGCTTCTTAGAACTACAACATTGTTGAAGATCTGGCTATGTCACCTTCATCAATGTCAGCCTCAAAGTGTTGCAGTCTTTTCCAGCCTGGAGGAAGTTACTATTATCATCTATTGGAGTGATTGACCCTCAAGAATCTAATCTTATCATCTTTGATCTTGATAAATGTGTACCAAGACTCCCACACCAAATGGATTTTCAAATACTTGTTTTAGTCAAATCTAGGCAAGTTTTTCTCATAGTAATTGACGAGGGAGAGTCTACGTGCATTATTTATTTGGCTTTTTGGAAAACTCTTGTTCCTCCAAAAATCAATCAATCACCCATGATTCTGAAAGAATTTTATGGAAGAGGTTTTTGTCCATTTGGAATTCTCCAGGATTTACCCAAAGAGGTAGAAGGAAAAATTGTTACGCTTAAGGTGGAATTTGTTCATGCCCCTCTTGACTATAACCTTATTTTAGGTCAGAGTTGGTTTTATGCCATGATAGTTGTAGTCTCATCGGTATTTCGGTTAATAATGTTTCCTCATAAAGGAAATATTGTCAAAATTGATCAGTTGTCTTACTACACTTCAGATCGTACCTCTACGGATAGTATCCCTTATGTTGGAAAGTCGATTTTCCATTACGAAGATGTAGGAGTATGACCACTTAAGGATTCCACTCTTACGGGAACTTCTGTCATACCTCCTCCTAACGTGCCTCGTACTATTGTGAATATCAACATGATTACATCAAGTTGATGACCCATGGATTGTGTCTTTATAATATGAGTTAGACTACTACAGCAATGAAATGCCTTTTAGTCCATACGAATTGGCATATGTAGTGGATCAATCACTTTCTGACCTTTCATCACCCAATACTGATCAAGTGAATGTGATCTGTGATGAGACTTATTCTCTACTAGGTTTAACCACAACATCTTTTTCTGATCCTTTTCAACACATATTTTCAAGTGATGAAAATATTCAGGAAATTTTGTCATTGAACGAATTACCTTGGGATGATCTTCACCATCGCTCCTCTTTTCTACCAGACCTTGATAGAGTTGAAAATGAATTTTCAACAATCCTTCCAAATGAACATGTTATGGAACCTAAAAATCCAGTGTCAATCCTTCATTCGGATTTTGAGACGAATTTAGGAAACATTTTGGCAACAATTCTATTTGACATATCAATCAAACCAGGAATAACTGAAAACATTCATATAGGTGCTTCATGCTCAATTGACAAAATTAACATTTGCAAAGCCCTATTTCAGAAATTTTAAGACATATTTTCTTGGTCTTACAAAGAAATGCTAGAAATTGATCCTAGCATTGTAATTCACAAAATTAAGACATACTTGGATGCTAAACCTATTAGACAAAGACTACATCCAATACATCCATGAAAATTTGTTGCTATTAAAGTTGAGGTTGAAAAACTACTTTGCGCAGGTTTCATTTATCCTATTCCATTGATGGATTGGGTATCCAACATAGTTTTGGTGACCAAGATACAGGGAACTATCAGAGTATGTGTCGATTATACGGATATTAATAAATATTGTCCCGAAGACAATTATCCCACCCCTTACATCGACCAAATTGTTGATGTTTTTCCGAAAATGAAATCTTTTCAATCATGGATGGATTCTCTGGTTATAATCAAATAAATGTACTCCCTATCAATCAACCCAAAACAATGTTTATCAGTCCATGGGGCACATTTTCATATTGTAAATTACCTTTAGGATTGAATAACGATGGCACCACTTTTCAAAGGGCCATGTCTTATGCGTTTCACGACATCAAACATATTTTTCAACCCTAATTAGATGACTTGCCTGTTCATTCTATATGCCGGAAAGATCATCCTACACATTTACATGCCATTTTAATGTGATGTAGGCCTTACAATATTCATTTGAATCCACACAAATTTGTAATTTTTGTACAATCAGGATGATTGCTAGGTGTCATTGTTTCTAAGGAAGGCATTCGTGTCGACCCTTTGATGGTTGAGGCTATTATCAATTTAACTCCTCCTTCTTCTCTTCGCCAACTAAAGATTTTTCAAGGCAAAGAAAAAATTTTACGTCATTTAATCCCTAACTATGCGGAGTTAACTAAAGGTTTCACTTGGTTATTAAATTGGGATGTACTTCCTTTAAATTGGGACAAGCTTGCTGATAAGACTTTCGATGCACTTAAACAAGCATTGACCCATGCACCATTGTTTCATCCACCTGATTATCAATGAGATTAATTTTTATATTTAGTTACATCTGATTCCACCTTTGGAATGGTCTTACTTCATTGGTAAAGATAGAATATGTGCACGCATTACAAACTATAAACCTTAGATTAACCGTGCTGAGGAGCCTGGGATCACTTGTCATTAAACCTCGGATTTACCATGTCGAGGAACTTTCAAGGGGCTTTAGCTTTTATACTCTACCCTTGCATTTATATTGGGCCACACAATGTTCCCCCAGGTTTGATTGTATCAGTTAGTAAACTTAGTGGCTATAATCTTAGGATTTTTTCCGAGGTGACAGTGGAGGGAAGGTACCACTGTACCTGGAATAGACGTTGACTAGACTCACTTGGACTTTTTGGAAGGTAATCTTCACTCGAGATGGAAGAGTGGAGTTTCTTGCACCAGATTGTTTCATTAAGCAGGTTTTCGAGGTAATTGGTTCCATCCTCTAGTTTTTCACATTGATCTCTGTGACATTTGATTTCATCACCAAATAGTGATTTCGTTGTGAAAACAAACTATTTGTGTTTGGTTTGATTCCTAGATTTGATAGTGTGTGTTCATTTGTTTGCTTTTAATTTTTAGAGACCTTAGGTGTGGATTGTGAATTTTGAATTGTTAATAAAATTCACTGAAGTTGAACCAATGGCAACAGTTCTGAAATTTACCAACCAAGGAACCCCTCTTAACTAGAATCCTAGTCCTTTTCCTTTCTTTGGAAAATTTAGTCCTCCTTATATGGCTACATTGACATTACCTGGATTTACCATAGGCTTACCCATATGGTTATTTTCAACTTCGTTGGCCTCCAATACTCAAATTGTTCCACCTCAACCGAATGCTTCACCTCAACCAAGTTTTCCATCTCAACATCACCAACCTCATGTTAACCATTTACCTTCTTCACCCAACATGTCTTCCTCCCTTTCTTCTTCTTCTCTTGGTAAAAGCCCTGATGCTAGTAACCAAGTGGCTAAGAAGAAGAAGAAGAAGAAGCAAGATAAGAAAGAAGTCAACCAACCAACCATGGTTGTAATTCTTCGTAATATTGAGGAAACCTCCAACATGCATTGCAAACCAAAATACCCGTGCAATATTTGTAAGGGTGACCACTTCCTTATCAATTTTCGTGGTATTCCTAAGTTCTTGGAAGTATGGTCAAAAAAATATTATCAATTTACTATTGATCCATCAACCAATGATTGGTAGGTTCCGGGGAAAAGTGGTAAAGTTAGGTTTCCTTGTAAGTTATGTAAAGGGAGTCATCACAGACACATTTTCCCTCATATGGATGAAGCCACCAAATTGTTGGAAAAACTTACTATTCCACAACAAAAACTTCCAACTGGTTATTGTAAAATTTCTCCCAACCTACTGTCAGTTGACAAAGTCATTGATCTAATTCCAAGTACATTCAATCCCACTCTTCCACTGGAGAGTGAAATACATATCACTCATATTTATGAACCATTGGTTGATCAAGTGGTAGACTCGATTTCACATTCATTCGATCCCACTCTCCCTATAGAGAGTGAAATTCATACCGCTCTGGTTCTTCTTGTTACTTCAGATTCTTCTACACAAGGGGTCATGTCACATGTTTCTACAGAACACCCTCCAAGTACTAAGGTATTTCCCTATTATTGGAGTAGACTGACAGAGCCTCACATTCCTTCTTCCATCCCTTTCCAAATCATTGTGAAGGATTGTGGTAAGAATGTGTGTCACACAAATGTAGATTAAGGTGCTTTTGTTAGTATTTTATCCTCGGCGGCTTGGAAAGTTTTGGGTTCCCCTCAGCTTGTGACTATTACACAGAATCTGTCATATTTTAACAAAATCATTAGTGAACCTTTATGGATCCTTCCTAAGTTTCCTATTACTTTGGAAGGTAAAATTTTCTGTATTGATATTATGATAGTGCAAGGCCCCTTGGATTTCAATTTACTCCTTGGGAAAGACTATGTCTATGCCATGAATGTTGTCGTATTGACACTCTTTCGCATGATGTCTTTCCCTCACAATGAAGACATTGTGATTGTTGACCAACTTTCATTCATTAGTATTGAGTCGACTACCAATGATCTAAAATTTATGAATGTTCCTTATTTGGAAGTGGTATCCACCCCGCCATGGGTTAATTATGTGGCAACTTGTGCCATGTTTTAAATTACCGATGCAGCAAGCCTCTCAGTGTTTTCTCGATTTCATTTGACTTAGATACGGTAATTGACATGGTAAACCCTATGGGGGTATTTAAACACGATATTATTATCCCTATTGAGTCCTTTGACATGTGTTCCTTCCAGAGAAATTTACTTCCTTATGATGAAGACCTCTTGGAAATCATGATCAAGGTGTGTCCCTTGACATGTGTTTCTTCCAATTGGAAGCCATGATCGAGATCCCATGAGGATGGTTGTTTTACTGTGCCAACCTCGTTAAAAAATGAAACAAATTCTTATGAGCATAGTTCTTTTCATGTGTAAAGCTCGTTAAAGAAAGAAACAAATACTCCCCTAATTAATTCGAGTCTTTCATATGATCTCGTAAATGGATCTTCATTCCATCCACCTATTAGTAACTAGTAGTTTATGCAAGTGAATGACATGAAGCTCGAGGGGCATGTACCCTGGAAATTTATGCTTGGGGGGAGTTGAAATTGATCTCAAGCACAATTTTCTCTGTTTCAAGCTTGTGTAAAAATGAAACCAGTATCAAGCATAGTTTTCCTTTGTTTCAAGCTTGTATAAAAATGAAACCTATCTCGAGTCTATTTCGGTTATTATTTTCAAGACTCATTAAACTCGTGAAAATCCCGAGATTCTTTTTCTATCTTTTCGTTCTCATAAAACACATGAAAATGTCAATTTCTTTCTGTCTTTTCCTACTCGTTAATTAAATTGAAAGTAGGCCACATGACTACACTTTTATCACTTTTTTGGACTCATTTAAACTTACGAAAAAGCGAAACATGTGGATTTATCTTTTAATCCATTTTCAGACTCTCTAAACATTGAAATATTGTCAAGCACTTGACTATTCGAAATTGTTAAAATAAATGAAAAGTTGTCTATTCAGTATAAGTTTACCCCTTTTCTGGACTGAACTAGACTGTTTACAAAAAAGGTATACGTTGACTACGAATGGTCAATAGATTTCTATCCTACATCATTTTATCCTTTTTCAGGTTCGAGAGACTAAAATTTATGAAAAATAACACTCTGGAGTTTACTTATGTTTTTCTCTTGGCTCCCTAAAACTGAAAAACACTGATTTTTACTTTCTTTGGGCTCATTAAAAATTTACGTTGAAAGAATTGATTGAATTTTTTTTTTGTCTTTTCAAATTCTTTAAACATGAAAACGACATTGAGTTAATCCTATGCTATACTCATTAAAAATAAATAGTACAGGACTCGTCGATCATAACAGGACCGAACCACTACTTCCAAGGGTTCTTTAAAAATACTTCAAAGGACTCATTCGAAGGATGAGATTATATGACAATCATATGTTATCCTCCTCAAGCTTGAAAAAAATAAAGAGATACTTGCCAGTAATGGTGGGGGTGAATTTGAAAAGAACGTTAATTTTTTTATTATTAAAGGCAATATGTCTCTCTTGAACATGACACTCCGTCACATTTGTTGTGGGTTGGGAAATCCATTTGTCTCACATTTAATCAAACCTCATTGAAATTATTCAGCTGGCTTTAGGTATTATTGTTGATTCAAAGGATGCCAATTCATGTGTCATGTCACCAATATGTTCAAAAGAAGTCCAACCTCAGTAAAAATTACCTTGCAAATCATAACCTTCAATCACGTCAATCATTCCCAAGTCAGTCCTAAATCACTTCGAATATTGTTCTTCAAAACTTGACATGAAGTTTCGTGTCACAAGCCCTCCTACGATGGATCACTTCCTATTCAATTCAACTCATTATCTAGGAAGTTTATTTAGAAACCCTTTTTAGTACCTTGGGTCCTGCATGGCTTAATGGCAAGTTTCTCGTTTTTTACGATAGGTTCTCATCATTGGCCTTCGATCAAATGATTCTATGAGTGTTCAATTTCAAAATATTTAATCACACTTCATAGATTTTACTAGGATTACCTTGACTACCATTTTCATTATTAGTGATTTCTCTAGCACTTGTTAACAGTTTTCATCATTGATCAGTAATCAAGTGGTTTCTACCATGTTTGACTTTGATACATTCACTCGCATGGTTAGATTCATACTATGGATCGAGAGATGGAGATCATGACCCTGGATCTAGTTTCATCCATCTAGGCTACATGGAGTTATTAATATTCAGGACAGGGAAATATTCGCAGGAGGCTATTTTTCCATGCTTTAAAAAAAAAAGATTAGCCAATTTCCATTTTTTTGTAAAATGATTCGCCAAAATTTTATAATACACCAATATTTTACCTCAAAAATTGCCAAAATATTATAATGAATAATATAAAATCATTGGAAATATAAATATTTCTTCAAAAATATCACCAAAAATTTTACAATTTGCATATTAGGGACTAGTAAGATTCGCCAAGGTTTCTAAACTAGAAGATAAACTTCCATCTTTAAAATTTTCCTTGATTCATGATTGTAAATATAGATCCATTTATGGTTGTGTCCATACTATTTATACTGTTAACATGGATCTTTATGTATTTCCCTACTATTTCATCAAGTTATGTTTACTCTGAATATGGGAATGCCTACCTCAATGATGTTTATATGAAACCATGATATGGTAATCCTTGATTGTTTGTTTCAAGTCCTCAACAAATTGGTCTCTGATCCAAACCTTTGACATGATAAATTGCTTCAGTCATCAAACATATTTTTTGGATTTTCACTTTAGGCGGTGATCTATTACACTAAAATTTGTCATCATGGTCTTTGATTCAGATATCTTGCCATCCGATGGAGTGTCTCAAGTGAATCCCATATGAATCTTGAAGTAAAATAGTACCAGGGACAAAATGAATTTTGGTTTTCACTACTTAAAACCCCTTTTTGAACAAAACCTGTGCATGCATGGTTTCTTCCACTATAAACTTCCCATATATGTGCACGTTCTTCCACTGAAAACCATGCAGATATGTTCACACAGATAAAAATAAAAAATTAAGTTGTAGAATCTTTGGTTGCAGAATCTTATCCAAATAAGAAACCTTGAACCACTACATACATGTGCCTCATCCCTTGATATATGGAACTAAACTCCTTTTCTTAAGGATCATATCCCTTGAGAAGTGGAACTACAAACCTCCTCGTCCTCTCTATAAATTCAGAATAGGACTAAAGGAATGAGAGGCTATAGATACTTTTGAGACTATTGAGGCTTGGATTTTTAAACTCATGCTGTTGGTTTTGGGTCTGAAGAGCTTGTCATCAAGGGAAGGAAAGGAGACCATTGGAGGAGGCTTGTGACATCAAGGAAACCAGGTTGTAAGCTTGTTTCCCTTTTATGTCTAATACAAAGTAATTGTTCTTTCCTAATTGCATCTGTTGTTGATATTATTTATGGGATTCCTTGATTACTCACATGGTTTATAATTGATTATTGATTCAATTATATGTTGTATGCTCAATTAGGAATTTCATTTACCTTTTCTTTTATATGCAAGATGCTTTGATCTCTTTGAATGTTTTTTCCATGCACATCTCTCTTGGTGCATCATGGAGAAGATGTGGAAAGCATTTGGAGAGACTCTAAAGCATTAAGGAAATTTGGTTGTGGAAAGTGCTAAAAGGACTTCTACAATCACTTCGTTAATAGGTAAGTGAATATTCACATACTACATGTTTCATTTTTTGGTTATAGGATAAGGATATAGTTATCGTTTTGTTTATTTGTTTCTAGTTTTCCTTTAGGATTCTAGGGAGATCCCTCTTTTCCGCAAGAGGGATTTTGTAATATTCCTAAATTAGCTTGCAGCTAATGGGAATATTAAAGTTTTATTTTGTTACTTAGATAGGTGAATAAATGGGTAGGGAGACCCATAAATCTCTTTATGAAGAATAAAACCACTTCTCATGTGAAAGTGGACCATATTTTCAGCTTAATAAAGCACCCTAAGGTGTGAACAGGGGCTAAAACATGTGGATTGGGTCTAGTTTTACCAAATCAATAGTATTGTCATGGAGGAGTGGACATTAATGGAGGGACAACAAAGTTTTAGATGGAGACACATTGCAAGGAAGTAATGTCATTAATGGATGGGGCTTAGGGTTTGGAAGCTCATATCTTGTAAAAGGAAGAGGATGGCAGCCATATTATTCATCTTGATGCTTTGATATTTTAATATATGGTATGTTTATACATATAGCTTTCTTCAGCTCTTTAGCTAAGATTGCATGTGTTGTGTTAAACACACGCATGGTAAAAAGTAAAGTAAACACACAAGGAGAAAGATAAGCATGAATTATGTTTATTATTCACCATACATGTACATTTATAATACATTGGTGTGACCCTTGGATTCCATTCCAAGTGGCCTCTTGGACTCCATTAGTCCATTCGCCTTCCACACCTACCCGTTGAGAATTAGGTGTCCAACATTCCCCCCTTTAACCTGAAGGGGTATGTGAGAGTCCAAGAATAGATTTGTAATACAAATCTGCAAAGTATGCATGGAAACACTTAGGCCGAATCAACTCTCTGAAATGTTGGCATAAAGAGGTGGTTTAAGGATGACTACCAGCACTGGAATACTTAGTGTAGTTCTTGGAACTCTTCCAAATCTGGCAAGAAGTTGAGGGATTTTGCTAAAGGAAGTGTCCCTCATATTTGGAAAGGGAGACCTTCAACCTAGAAGTAGGGAGGTCTACAACCTGTGATGGGTTAAGGATGACCACCAACACTGGAATGCTTAATGCATTTCCCGGAACTCTACCAAAGCTGGAAAGAAGCTAAAGTCTTCTGCTAGAGGAAGTGTTTTGAATTCTTTGAAGAGGAAGAATATCAACCTCGCATGGATGGTTTAAGGTTGTCCACAAACCGAAGAAATACTCATGGGTATTTGTGTCTCTAGCTACAACTATGAATCTAGAATGGTAAGTTGCGGCTCAGCCTCACTTGAACTACTGCATCTCTGGCTATAACTTTGAATCTGGAATGACAGGTTGTGGCTTAGGCTCGCTTGATGTGGCTTTGAAGCTTGTAGATGACTACCATTTTCCCCCCTGTCAAGTACAAGGTGAGATTATGGAAAAAACTCACTGCAAGGTTGTTCAATATTCTAGAACAAGTTCTGACATATGACTTAAACATATTCTTGGTTGTTGATGCCCATTGCCAAGAAGAAATCCATCCAAGATTAATATTTTTTCTTGCAGGAGGCTTGTTTCTGAAGAATCTATGTGAATAGTGGGTGTGTTGACCACAGTGCTTGCATGGGCGAAGATCGAAATAATGATATTTCATATGGCCAACTTGATCACAGTGTTGACATTTTTCAATTTGTTGTTGCTGCTTTGGAAGAGGAGTAGGATATGGAACAACTGAATGTGAACTGTCATAAAGAAATCCAGCACTCTAAAATTTGATGGGCTTGGAATAGTCCAGAATATGAAAGGACAACTCCTTGTCATATCCAATACCAGTTTTGTGCTTGTTGTGGACAAACTCTTCCCAAGGTCTGATTATGGGCTTGGGAGGTGCAGGCTGGATGTTTGCTTCTGCGTGAAAATCTGTTCTTATACCGGGCATTGAATGTGAATCAACCGCAGCATTATTGGCTTGCTACTTATGGGAGTCTCTTTCAATGTTCTGAACAAAAACAGGTTCAGAATGGCAACTCTTTTGTTGTAGCTCCTCTTGTTGTAACTGAGATTCAAGCTGCAGAAATTCAATATTTTCATGTGCATCTTGTAAACAACTATGGATATCAATGAGAAAATCCTTGTTTATTCTAATGGTATTATCCATAGTAGATAGTATCACATTGTTTAGTAGCTCTAATAATCCACAAATAGGAACCATTTTCCAAAAAATCAATCCAACCAATAGTAAAATAATGAGGAAATTATCCAACTCACAAATATTCACATACTTCAGTGGTGAAAACACTTATAAGAAAATCGACTCCATCGTTCATATACAAAAAACCAAACTACTAATAATATGAAAATGCACACCACTAGCGAGTTTCACAAAATTTTAATCAGACAATGCCCATGGGAAAAAGATATATGATTAATATGTGCGTAAGAGGCCATTGATTCCTTGGGAAGAGAAGAATTATGACATAGGAAGTCAAAATCAAAGTCTGTTTGAAGAGAGAAATTGTGACTTCCACTTATAAAGAATTTTCTTCTAGCATTCACTAAAAATTTTATGCCTTGGTTTCCTTAGCATTCGAAACTGCAAGGCTCACTATACTCTTCCTTTTAAAACTGAGAATAATCATGATTGACTATAGTAAGGTAGATGTGATAACACACGAGTATCTCCCAACACTCTTTCGGATAGCAACAATATCGAAAGTTTGTAAATGTCAAGTTGTCATGGACTGATATGGCCTGCAAGATTTGGTTCACATGTATAGAATGATGGGCAATATAGCAGAACCATCAGCTTGTGGGAGAAACCATTCTGCGGAGCCACGATGGGTGGTATGGTGGTTTTATGCCACGAGCCAGAATAACGATGATTCATACAACACAATCATATAATAGCATAACATGTAGGACCATCAACGCAGATATGAACCAAATTCATGTAAAACATGAATTAAATCAACATACCAAGATCAAATTGACAGCATGAGCAAGAGTGATGGCAAGCCCCTTGAACACCAATACAAGTGGTAATACCAACAAGGAGCCAAATATGGAAACCACTTCAAACCACATAGGAATTCCCCGTGACTCATCCAACACTGCTATTTTCAATACCGCCAAGCCTCCCACTGTTCACTTTCTAGAATTCAATGAAGGAAGCTCACCCCCATGCCACCGAGAAGTTTACAAATTTCCTAGATATTCAAGTTGGTTTTCCTGGAACAAAATTCACAACATTAAACAGGCGTAGGTGAGTTGAACAAGTGAGAGCGGGGAGGGAAGTTGAATAGGTAGTAGTGGGGAGGGAGGGCGGAGTTAAGCTGCGAATGAGGACTGAGAGGGAGCTCGCATTGGAGGGAGACGAGGAGCCAGCGTGGGGGAGATGGGGAATGGGAGGTGAAGCGGAGGAGGGAGCATCGAGAGGTAGGAGAACTATGGGACAAGGATGAGAGCAGCGAGAGCGGGGTGCGGTGAAGAGGGGGCTGAGGGAGGGAGGTGAGTCGGTGGGGATGAGGTGAGCCGATGGCAGGGCGAAGGAGGGAGCAGGAGGTGGTGGAGAGGCTGGTGTGTGGTCGGATGCTTGCAGGGTGGCTCGATGCCTAGAGCACAGATGAGGGAGCATGATGTGGGAGGAGTAGAGGTGTCTGTGTATAGGTGTCGAGAGGTATGATGTTGCGAGGTGATAGGGATGAGAATCCAAAATGCGAGTTGGGGTGAAAAAGGTGGAGGGGATGAGGCATAGAAAGTGGAGTGAACTGAGTGTGAGGGAGCAGGACCCGAGGCCAGGGGAAGGTTGCGGAGGAGGGTTGTGAGTGACGGAGCCCGAGGCGGCCACACAATAGTGACTGTCCAAATTCTCTGCAATTTTCAATGCAGAAATGATAATAATATGTCAGAGTTACAAGGAAGAATTATTTCCTCGAC
Organism: Pinus albicaulis; assembly: GCA_034641835.2. NCBI lineage: Eukaryota > Viridiplantae > Streptophyta > Pinopsida > Pinales > Pinaceae > Pinus > Pinus albicaulis. The sequence continues at coordinate 789,647,471 of CM076574.1, forward strand.
AGTGAGAGGGGAAAATAATGTGCATATTTTGCAGTGGAAGTGTGATAGTTCTGCAATATGTAGAGGACAAAGGTGACAATTTGCAGCCAAAAATAGAGCAACATTTTAGAAAGGCAGGTGGGGGGCACTAAAACTAGAGCAAATGTGTCAGCCTACAAAGATGCTAAATAGACATAGAACTGATATGCTTAAAAATTCCTAGGGCTTGCAGGTTTACACAGGCCACAAGAGAAAGTGGCTCACACTTGAGCAGGGCAGGAGATCACCCACTTTGATACCATGTTAAAGACACACATGGTAAACAGTAAAGTAAACACAGAAGGCGAAAGATAAGCGTAAATTATGTTTATTATTCACTATAAATGTACATTTATAATACATTGGCGTGACCCTTGGATTCCATTCCAAGTGGTCTCTTGGACTCCATTAGTCCATTCACCTTTCACACCTACCCGTTGAGGATTAGGTGTCCAACATGTTGTTTAGCACAGGGTGTTCCTGATCAGGAATCCCACCTCTTCCATTGAGAAGCTCTTGGAGGATTTTTCACTATACTTCCTCATTTAGGCATTTGGCCAAGCTTCAGTCTCATGTACAACGCAGTTCTGTTTAGATTTGGGTTGTGTTGCAGGGGTGTAGCAGTGGAGGAGAGAGATCTTCAATTTGTGAGATAGTTTTCTATTAGAGGGATCATCCTTTCATCCAAAGGCTTGTGAGGAATAATTTTGGGCTTCATTACATATTTTGGCACCAGGCCAAGTAGCAGTCATTAGCTACAATGCAGTTTCCCTCAAGGACTAGGTTATTTTGAAGAGCAGCTACAGCAATGGGTTTATTTCCCTATTTGGAGTGTTTCAGTTTCCTATGTGGGGATCAGCCCTTAATTTTGGAGATCTATTGGAGGAGGATCAAACATCTTGTATATCAGATCAAAAATCTCCTATTAGTGATTTAATTGCAGATATTATTCAGCCTTAGGGCCAAATCTGCTATATGTTGTATAGTGTGTATTTCTGGAAACCTTTTCTAGGTTTTCCTGGAATATTTTTGTGGATCTCTAGCCTTGACATTTTTGGAGCACTATATCAGTAGCAATATATTTTTATACCTTTCACTTGCTATTCTCTCTTATACAATGTAGTTTTATGCATTCCTGTACTTCATGTATTAACAACATCTTAGATCTAGGTGTATGCTTTCATGGGAGGCTTGTTTTCCCAACTTGAGTGATCCTTTCCTCAAGCTCTTGTACCTATTTTGCTGTTATATTCATAATGGAATGGATCTACTGTTGTCTCATGCTTTGATTTATTATATTTCTGCATATTTCCAGTTTTATGCACTCTATTCTTAATTTTCCCATTTGGGAATATTACAGTGGTATCAGGGCATAATCTTGGCTTAGCCTATGTACTTTAGCCATTATTTCATCTAAGGAGGATTCTCATAGGAAGGAGAAGATTTGTAGAAGAGATGAAGGCAAAAATTCACTAACAAGAGGGAAGGGGTTCTCAAAAATTCTTCTTCAAACCATGTAGTGCATTAGTAGAGACATCAAAGAGATGAGAAGGGAGAGATGTAGAGATTCTCCAAGAGGGCTTGCACATGAAGAAAGCTCCAAATTTTCACATTATAGGTGTGAGCATTCAGCTACACCATCAGATCTACAACGTGGCACAATTCCTAGGGTCATAGAAAGAGAGATGGAGGAAGGAGATGTACCAAAGGAGGAGACTCTTGGTGACTATCTTCAAGAGTATGAATCTCAAACTCAGAGATTTAGAGATCATCTAAACTTACAAGGGTTTTTCAAGATCAAGTAGGATAGAAAACCTAGAAACCATAATAGAATCACAAGGTGCAAGCATCATGATGTGGGTAGATTCTTTCTATCTCCTTTTTATGGATCACCTAAATGTTCATCTAGGACTTGGGTGGAGGAGCTAGACACCTATTTGCAGCAACACCAAGTTTCAAAAGATGAAGCCACTAGAATAGCAGCGCTGCACCTTGAAGGTAAGGCTTATGCCTGGTGGTTTTATGAATCTTCTTCATTAAAATATGCAAATATGTCTACTTATGCAAGGTTCACTAGGAGTTTAGTAAAGAGATTTCATGAAAAACATTCTGAAACTTCCTTGTTTGAGCTAGCCAAGAATAAACAAACAAAACCTTTGCATGAGTTGGAAGGATCTATAAATCCAAATCCATTTTAGAAAACTATTGAGGGGATTGAAAACTTGCATAATACCTTGCTAGAGGCAAGATCCCCATTTCAGAAAGAGCTCTCTTCTCAAAGGGAAGACATGGAGATCTCCTTTTCAAAAGAGGAACTAAACAAAGAACCTCTTAATGATGATGAGACAACCTCCATTCATGATGAAAGGGAAGAGGATATAAGAGGTAACAACATTGTCACAGCAGTAGCAGATCTAGTACCTCATGAAGAGGAAGATGGAGAATTTTCCCCAAAGAGAGAAACTCTTGCACCCTTGCAAGGAGTTCCAAATAATCTCACATATGGAGATCAAAGCATACTCCATGTGCATCATGTTCCATCATTGACAGATTGTGAGGTCTTGAAGATAGAAGAAGATAAAGGGGAGGACAAGCATCATATGATTAGGAGCACACACCCCTCTCTATTTCAAAGGGTTGATGCACAGAAGAAGCAGGAATTTTTGCGCAGTGAGGACAAGAACAAATCAATCCACTCACATGTACAACTTGCTCTAGGCCTTGATGTTTCATTACATCGAGGAATTCCACCAGGGAGACCCCCTGATTGGAAGATGAACAAAGAGTTCTCTCAACATGGTGCAGCATTGATATATTTGGCTAAGGAAGGAGCCTTGGGAGGAGCTAGTACAACGCATAGAACCTTTGATGGGTTCAAAGGAGAGGTGAGAAATTTTCTGATATGGACATTGCCATCTCCCACTCAACTATTTGTGCTGAAAAATGATGATCCAGAAATCTATGATGGCATGAGCATGGTGTCAAAGGTCTACTCCATAACCTTGGAGCAAAAAATGATACTTCCACACATGAGGAAGATTTCTGAATATGACAGTAGGCTTTTGACACTCTTGTATGCACTGGCCAAACTATCGAAGTTTTGAATGGGAAATACCTTTCAAGAGGAGGTTGACCTCCATGTTCTCCAATCTTGTCTTGGGCAAGATTAGTTGCAAGAGAGGTAGCAAAAGTAGGGTAATAGTACTCCAACATGTGGCTTTGGCATTGAGCATGTCAAAGAGGAGAGTTGTGTTGTGACAAATGCTTCATTTCATATTTCTACAACACTGTCATTGTTGGGAAACCTAGATCCATATTGGGAGTCCCAACTATTGGTGGAGTATTCCAAGAACCTCTTCACATGTAAGGTTCTTAATGGGCAAGTGGTAGATGGGAGGTATAGAGTGGTTGATGGAGTTATTTATTTCCATGATCAGATCTACTTGACTAGATACTCCAAGCTCAAGGAGGGGAATCTACATGCAGCATATGGGTCACTCTTTTCAGAGCATGAGGATTCCATTGAGTCCTATCACACCATCATGGAGGGATTATATTGGGAGGATCTCAAAGAAGATGTGCACCAACATATCAGGAGATATGTAGCTTGTTTGATATATGAAGAGGAGAGAAACCATATTTCAAGGTTGTTTCAATCACTTCCCCTTTTGATGAAAATATGGGAAGGTTCATCTATAGGCCTCTTCACCAACTTGTCTACAACATATGGTAAAGATTATGTTTTTATGCTTATTTATCAACTAACAATGTGTGTACATTCCTTTACCATACATTTGCAGTACATTGCTCCAAAAGAGAGCAAACCTCTCTTTGGATTTCATGGTCCTTTTGGGACTACATTCAGTGATGGGGATGACCACTTTATGGAAGACTTTGGGCAAGATATGTTTTTCTTGGATCATATTCAGCCAACACCTAATGTCCTCTACTATTTTCAAGCTTTTGAGAAGCTTATGGCAGCAAGAAAGTGGTTGGATGGCCACTTATCATATCATATTTTGAGACAACAAGAGGAAGAACAGTGATGGTCTCACTTGAGGGACTATTATCACCATCCAATATGCTATATGACACATAGTCCATTTTCATTTTGGATTACATATGGTGATGACACTCTATTCACTATATGTAGGAGGGATTTGGCAAGAGTGATACTTGGAACCAAAGAGTGGGATCATGAGAGTCCAAGTGCATTTTGGCTTCTTAATGACCGTATTATTACAGCCCAAGATCATCAGTTCCACATCTATCATAAATGGAGAGAGAAACAGCATGAGTTGAACAAAATTATCTCTCATTTTTAGCCATGCAGCCCCTATACATTGCAGAAGCAGGGGATTGGTGAGTTTTTCTATGAACTACCAAGGATGGCTCACTTTGTTTGGATGATAGCATGGAGATTGGAGTTTCTCATTGGGGTTAAGGCACCCAAAATTTATCATCTCTCATGCCTTAAGGAGGCCAATGGCCAGAATATAACTCTTTCCATATATCTCCCACTTTTTCATGATGAGAGCTATTTTGTTTATTCACCAAAGGCAAACTTGTATTCTTGGGAGGAGACATATCCATTGGACATTTTGAAGCATCCTTGTAGTTTCTTGAGGACAAGCAACATCTTGGAGGGGAGGACTATAATATTCCAGAATTAGCTTGCAGCTAATGGGAATATTTAAGTTTTGTTTTGTTACTTAGATAGGTTAATAAATGGGAATGGAGACCCATAAATCTCTTTATGAAGAATAAAACCACTTCTCATGTGAAATTGGACCATATTTTCAGCTTAATAAAGCACCCTAAGGTGTGAACAGGAACTAAAACATGTGGACTAGGTCAACTTTGACCAAATCAACAATGTTGTCATGGAGGAGTGGACATTAATGGAGGGACATTGCAGTTTTAGATGGAGACGCATTGTAAGGAAGTAGTGTCATTAATGGATGGGGATTAGGGTTTGGAAGCTCATATCTTATAAAAGGAAGAGGATGGAAGCCATATTATTCATCTTGATGCTTTGATATTTTGATAAATGGCATGTTTAGACATATAGCTTTCTTCAGTTGTTTAGCTAAGATTGCATGTGTTGTTTAGCACAGGCTGTTCCTGATCGGGAATCCCACCTCTTCCATTGAGAAGCTCTTGGAGGAGTTTGCACTATACTTCCACATTCATGAATTTGGCCAAGCTTCAATCTCATGTACAACACAGTTCTGTTTAGATTTGGTTGTGTTGCAGGGGTGTAGCAGTGGAGGAGAGAGATCTCCAATTTCTGAGCTAGTTTTCCATTAGAGGGATCATCCTTTCATCCAGAGGCTTGTGAGGAAGATTTATGGGAATCATTACATATTTTGGCACCAGACCAAGTAGCAGTCATCAGCTACAGTGCATTTTCCCTCAAGAACTGCATTATTTTAAAGAGCAGCTGCAACAGTGGGTTTATTGCCCTATTTGGAGTGTTTGGGTTTCCTGTGTGGGGATCAGCCCTTCATTTAGGAGATATGTTGGAGGAGGATCAGCCATCTTGTATATCAGATCAACCATCTCCTATCAGTGATTTAATTGCAGAGATTATCCAGCCCTAGGGCCAAATATTCTATATGTTGTATAATGTGTATTTTCGGAAACCTTTTCTGGGTTGTCTTGGAATCCTGTTGTGGAGCATGGATCTCTAGCCTTGACATTTTTGGAGCATTATATCAGCAACAATATATTTTTATAATTTTCAGCTACTATTCTCTCTTAGACAGTGCAATTTTCTACATTCCTGTACTTCATGTATTAATAACATCTTAGATCTAGGTGTATGCTTTCATTGGAGGCTTGTTTGCCCAACTTGAGTGATCTTTTCCTCAATATCTTGTACCTATATTGCTTTTATATTCATAATGGAATGGATCTACTGTTGTCTCATGCTTTGATCTATTATATTTCTGCATATTTCCAATTTTATGCACTCTATTCTTGCTTTTCCTATTTGGGAATATTACAGATTTATCCGGGTATAGGAGTATTAATATAGGGAGCATACTTCTACTATGTTATCATTCTTGAAATTATGCCAAAAGGATCATAGGACCAGGTAAATTCGTGCTTAAATTTCATGTTCTTTAAGATAATGTATGCTTATTGTCCTCATATCCTTGCATTACATGTGAAAGGACCAACTTGTGTTTTGATCTTAAACTGAGTCTTTTTCTTGGCTTCCTAAAAGTGTACTGGATCTATGTTGATCATTTTTCTGATGAGTTTCAAAGCAAACATCCTAGTTGGTACATATTTGGGAAGCTTGTAAGGGGCCAATTCACAACCATATATTAAGATATATGTATATATTTGGTATAAATACCAATCTCCCTTCTTTATTTGATCACTTAAATGTAAAATTCTTTTGATTTATGGGTCTATCCTAGGTTCTGCATTGATGTTCAAAAAAACTGGATGCTACATGTAAGAACTGATCCATAAATTGACTGAATGCAAACTATGTCCTATTATTTTTTACCAAGGAGGGTTCCTTTGGTTGTAACTGACTGAGGGTTCCCTTGGTTGTAATTATTTTTTAGTAGAAAGGGAAATCTTTCTAATTGATTATAAATGAATAGATAAACTAGGATGGATGCATATCTGAAAACTCCTTCACTTGAAAATTTCATGAATTGCTCATGAATCATTTCTACTAAAAACTCACTATAACATAAAACAATGGGTGGTTTTTCACCACTTGAGAATATAGAGAGAGTAAAGCAAAGATGTGTTGATCTATCCATTGGTCTAAATAATACCCTAGTATGCAAGAAATTATTGAAACAATTCTTTTGGCTTTCTCAGGAAAAATGGAAATAAAAAACTTTATCTCTTTGATGGAAATCCAATTTGCTATAAATTTCCATGAGGGAATTTGGGTGAAATGGTTTCTCGATATTATAATTCTTAATTTGGAGCATTTTTGAAATAGAGTGGCCATTAATGGAAAAGAGAATTTCCCCATTCTGTGCCACTACATTTCTTTGGCTGGGTATATAGAGAAATTGGCACCAGGTGAAGTATTCATGAAAATAGTGAGTTTTGGGGAAAATGTACTGAGGCAAGGTGGATTCCCATATTTCGAAGACATCACTATTATCCAAATGTTTTCGTTGGAGAAAATTGTGAAGTTCGTAGAGGTCTAATTCACAATTGGTCTCTAAAATTTGGTAAAGCTGGTCAACTACGGGTTGGTGGTCCAAATATATAGTTGGGGGTTGCATTGGGTTATCCTAAGGGGCATGTTTATTCTTAGGATCCATATTTGAATAGAAAAGGGAGGACTTGGTGTAAATACCTGGTTAACTGGTACTTGGGCATTTGAATGAAGATTTTGGCGGCCCTGCAACTGTATGGAAGCTTTTCTAGAATGCTTAGGTCTTTGAATGAGTTGTGACACTATTCATATACCAAGGTAATTAGCAAAGAAACTTCATTGTTGAATTCAAACAAAGGATTTATAATTTGACACTTTCTCCGTGGTGAACATTTGTTTTGGGCGCAAGGGTTGAATTAATGTCAAATGATCGTTTGTAATGGTGAAAAGGGTATATTATAATGGGTATGTTATAACGAATAAATTAATACAAGTGGAAATTAGTGATTGGTATGTGAAGTGACGTGGAGGGTGACGATGGAGCAGCAGGAGTGAGTGGTGTATTGGTCGGCATAAAATAAGAGTGATTTTGCGGAGGACTTGTAGGGGGGTGTATGTGGTAAGTGGAATTGGAGAGGGGGGGCATAGGTTTAAAATAAATAATCCATGTTGAAAAAGGCGGGTTTCTAGAGACATCCTACCCGTACTACTCCCCCCCCCCCCCCCCTAGTTGAATAATTTTCAGATGGGCTGGGGGGGAGCGGAGAAGTGTGGATATCGTCGATCTAGGCATGCCACATCTCCTCTGTCCAATCTTGCAGTCACTTTATCACTTGTGGACAAAGGGTCACATCACTTATCACTTTATTACAATTTTTTGATTAACCAATCAAATGTATGGTTAACACTTCATTAAGAATCTAAACTACAATTATTTAAAACTTTAATCATATTTGTAGTGGAATTTAGACTAGCAACACTATATATATCACTATTTTATTTATTTATTTTTAAGAGGAATTTTTATGTGCTCTCTCCCTATTTTTCTTTATTTCTTTTATTGTTCTTTTCTTCCATTTTTCACTTCCTAACAATTTTTCATCTTTTATTTCTTCTATTTTTCACTTCCTAACATTTTTTAATCTTTTTATTTTATTTTATTTTTCTTTTACAACATCTAACTTATCAAAACCAGATATGTTACAATAGAAATGACCTGGCAGGCTACAGATATTAAGAGATCTAAGATTCAAACTCAAATTCAAACTCTGAGTATAACAATGCATCGGTCAAGAAAAAGAAACAGAGGATGAGAACGACCCAAACCACAGTTTGATTATTAAGTTTACAATAGTTTATTTTCAAGACTTGTGATACTATGTTCTGGATTAATACAATTACTTTGTTCTCAATGTGTGCCTAAGAGATCCTTTGATGGATAGCATACTTTCACTCATGAGAGGCCCCCCTGTCGAGTTGTGAGGTTATTTTGTTTTATTTTGCATTTATAGTTTGCTTATAATGTGGTAGTTTATTTAAGAATTTTCTTAATCAGTTTCATCACAATGATATTTTGATCAATTGTTGTTTTGATTTTAGAGTACTCATAAAAGGAAATATCAAAAATATTTTATTTGTATATGCATTCTCTTTCCAAATTTCATAGTTTAATTTAATTCCTTAGATGATAACATAATTGTTCTTTATAGTTAACTACGCACACAAGTAATCACTTTAGAGTTACAATTTTTTCATTTGATTTCTCTTCTGCAACTAGAAATTAAGTCCTTTGATTTATGAAATTTCCTTTTATGTAATTGGTATAGAAATTCGTTCTTGCAATTTAATGTAGAATTTCCTTTCTACAAAATAGTGTTGTAGTGTTTTCAATTCTGCAAAGTAATGGATTTCAATTCAGTTAAGTAATTAGGATTTGATGTAACTTTAAATTGAAAGAACATGTGTATAAATATTCTCTAAAAAAAAATTTCATACTTAGGTTAATTTCATCTTTAGAGTCAATTAATCCATAGAGAGAATCCTAACATATATGGTATACATACGCTTCATAAGTACATGAATCTGGGTTGAAAATTAATGAAGTAATTTAATAATAATTAAATTACCCAACATTTTGGGGACGTTGCTCCATTTTTGGTTTGTATATCATTTAGGAACATTCAATATTGATAATTGAAAAATGATAAAAAAACATTTATGCATAGAGAAAGGGATTCTAGGATATATTTGTAAGTAGAAGTAGAAGTTCAATTCCAACATCACCACTCACTCCACCTATACCTTGTAGTGCCACACCATCCACTGATACTTGCATCCCGTGATTTGTAAGTAGACATAGACTCCCTAAGGTGCATACATCTTAAATCAAACCTAGAGATCACCAACTTCTTCTACTGAAGTTGTAGTCGAAGAACCCACATCCCCAACAAAAGGAGTAATATTTCTCTCTTCTACTGGAGAACAACTTCTAGGACAAGATCTAGAAGTTCAAATTAAATAAGAAGACATAACTTATTCTAACATTCCATTAGTATAAGAACCAAAAGAAAAGCTATACAATCTAATTATAGAACTGTATATTAGCTTTGAGTAATCTACAATGGCTCGGGAAGGAGAAGGAGAAGTGTGTAATGTAAATGGTGAACTTTGGATTGGAGGTGGAAGAGGTAGAGGAGGAAATAGAGGTGGAGTTAGAGGTGGTAGTGGTGGTAGAGGAGAACCATATCCTTATGGATTTCCAATTTTTTATTAAGATACCACAACTACAATTAAAAATATTTCAACCTCCATTCTCCCTAATTTCCATGGTTTAAGACATGAGGACCTTGAAACATTTCTTTTTTATTTTGAAGTTCTATGTAGATCTTATGACTACTTACTTGATCCTAAAAAATCAAAATTGTTTCCAACTACTTTCAAATATGGAGCACTTAAATGGTTCATGGGATTAGGAACACATGTTATTAGAAAATGAGAATAAATGAAAAATATGTTCCTGGAAAGATATAAGGATTATTTCATGCCCCATAACCTTAAGGGTGAAGTCTTTAAGAAGATACAAAAAGAGGATGAAATTCTTGAAGACTTAGCTGAAATAATTGCCTACAACATTAAAAGGGCTAAGACGTATAATTTAGATGATCAAATACTAAAATCTATTTTGCTAAAATCTATTAGAGATGAGTGGATTGAACTTATCAATTTAATGGGTGAAGGAGATGGTTCTCAACTTTCAATTGGATAAGTATGTGATTTATGTAAACATATTTCAAGGGGTAAGTCTAGAACTGGAAAAAATCCAAGAGATCGTGTTATGTCTAAAATTAATAAATCTGCAACTGGAATAGTAAGTAGAGCTGAAATAGGAAATTTTATTGACAATTTCAAAACAGATATTCTTGGGAGTCTTAGTGAACAACTAGATACTCTTAAGATACAAAATAAGGAAAAATCTGAGAATGTTGCATTATCTATTTTTTGTCCCAGATGTAGGAAGAAACATGCCTTGAGAGATAATCTCTAGAACCAATCAATCCATAGAGATATTCCTATAATATATGGTGCACATACGCTTCATAAGTACACCAAACTTGGTTGAAAAATAATGCATCAATTTAAGAACAATTAAATTACCCAACAAGAGGTCTTATTATTGTAGCATTTACAAACTCGTTGGAGATGCAACATTCATTCATTATAGGAATGAATTCATGTATAGCTATTATTTTAGTTGCATGAGGAAGATAAAATGGGCTTATTCTATAATATAAATATGCTTGTGGAGGCGTTTTTTCCTTTCTTATGAGAATCCATGTAGCAAGTACGAATATGTATTGAGGCTAAGCTATTGGAAATGGCTATGTTCTCAAGGGATAAAATCTCTTTGAAGGAACATTGGAGAAATGAAAGAAAAGCATAATTGGGGCGCTGCTATGAAAGCTACAACAAGGATCCAAAAATTGTCACGTCAATGGCAGAGATAATATTTTTCCTACAGGAGCATCCTCCTACCAATTGCATGAAAGAGGTGAGTTACGTAGTTGGACAGTCAAATGTTGTATCCCGTGCTAAACATTTTGTGGGTGATGGAAAAATTTCTTAATGCATTTCAACTTATTTTCATGTCACATGGTTTCAATATTGAAATGGTCATGACTCAGATTATTTTGTGTGTTTTTCTCCTGTAAATTGCATCCTTTCATTTTGGATATCAGTTGAATAAAAATTGTGCTTGTAATAGAATAAATACCTCACCATTGAAGTCAGTGATGAAGGAGATATTTTCACTTGTGTGTTGGAAAGCCCTAACCAGGATAAGGATTCATATTTTGAAATGAAGTTTATGGATATTGATATTGAGAATTTGGGCACTCTAGAGCGTGAGTACTAATCCATTGTAAGGAATTCCATGACAAGAGGATGCTCATATTTACAAATATATAAGCATTGTTGGAAACATGGTAGAAACTGTAGAGGGAGGGATTTTGGGAGCATTGATAGGAAATTTAACACATTCTATTCTCTCAAGCACTCATTAGAATGAAAGAAAAAATGATTTTCCTGTAAATAACATAAAAGTGAGGCATACTTGTTTGTCTCTTGACACTACCAGCTAATGTAACATGTAATTTTGTTTTTATTAATAAAATTACGAATTTTTCCTTTGTGAAAAAAACATAAAAGTGAGGTAACAAGGGGAAAAGAATGACAATTTGTTACATGTTTGGTTTTTTGCTCCACTTGTATATACATATAATTCTTATGTATGGGCACAATGAAAAACATAAACCATGATGTTGTTGGGAGAAATTATTTGGGAAAGGCTACCCAAGACATAGAGAACGACATCACATATGCAATGCACTGCAGGGTTTCGATATAGTATGAAATATACAATATATTTTACAATGTTTTCAAAGAATTTTGTGGTCGATCAATGAAAAAAGACGGTTAAAGACTAAAGGTAAACTATCATATTGATTTGAATAAAGAGGGATACTTCATGGAGACAAAGGTAAGGAGGATATATTATTAAAAATAAATACAACAAGAGATGGAATGTATGAAACCTATAGATAATAACAGATATTTTGTTTTTTCATACATTGTAATGTTTGGGTATCTAGTGCATAGAAATCTTGTAGCATGAAATTGGCAGTGATCCAAGAGAAGTGGGATGTGATAGGTGGTTTCAAGTTATGAGGAAACTTGGATAGTGTGGGAATATCATTGTTCAAATCACATGGATTCTGCTCATTCCACACTATGGTATTGAAGATACCGTTGTACCCTTTTGGTAGAAACAAATCCTGATCTACATCAAAATTTGTGTAGAACTATGTATTTGGAAACTTTTTGTTTCCAGAAGAGGTATTATGAAGTTCCATGGGAGGTATTATTGCACTATAGGTACTATTCAAAGATATGTTCAAAGAGATATGGTATGTTGCATCAAATAAGTTATTATACTTCACCTCATACCCTTGGGAGGATGCCCTTCTATATTTCTTGCAACAACAAATTAGCATGTAGATATCAATCTAGTTTATCTGGAGGTGTGAATTCTAGTTTGTAATTAATGGAGAAAGGGCCTACATACATAATACTTACTTATATAAGGTTAAAAGAAATATAATTTAGAACACTAAATAAAACTACAAAGTTTTATTTTGGTGATGATAAACCAAACTCCGTTGTTTCACATTGTTCACATGCAATAGTAAAGGCCACAAAAATGGATTATCCAAAGATGAGAAAGACAAGAAACTAGATTTCAATAATTGGATTGAGGCTATTGACACACAAAATTGTTCTAGGAAGAACTTGCATTATTATTATAATGAATAATATAAAAGAGCAACAACACAACCATTTTTGTATTGGCTTGGTTTTGGAGATGGCAGGGAGATTAATCTTCGTGAACTCCCAAGGCCAATGTTACAAAAGAAAATAATATGGTGCCTTAGCCCAAAATAGAGGGAGAAATATGTGGTTGTTATAAATAATGGTAACCTTGCATACAATAAGAATAAACAACTAGTTCATACCCCTGAAGGATCTCAGTGGATAATTGTGATGAACACATCACAGAACATGTTTTCATTGTGACAAACACCCTCCAAAACATTGTCTACATTTGAATATTGGAGCCTACTGAGGATATTATGACATGTCGTTCCATTTGAATCATAGTCACTTCATAGCTCATTAATGTTTTTCAAAGTGTTTAAGTATTATTCTCATATTTTAATTGTTAAAGGCACTTTCCTATACATGCTTAGTTTATGATGAATTCATAAATACACTTCTTTCTATGCAATATTATATAGGCATGGCACAACTTCTAAAATTAAGGATTACGCAATCACCATTGATAGTGGTTGCGCATTCTCAAATGACAGTGCACTATGTAGTCTATGTTGACAGTTAGTGTGCACTCTCCATTGAAAATCTCCTTCTCACTTCTAGGTGCAATTGTACTACTATTCCAGTGAGTTTTCTCAATTGTCACTTTCATGCACCTTTGTTTTCGAAAGCGTCACTTTCACTTTTTTTACTGACGTTTTTGCTTGATTTCACTTTAACAAGTGTCATTTTCATGTTTTCTTCACTCTCGCGTGTGTCTCTTTCACTTTCTTTAGCTTTTGCAAGTATCATTTTCACATTTTCTTACTGTCACAAATGTCGATTTTGAGTGTTTTCACTCTTGTATGTGTCATAACTTTATGCATCATATGAGGAATATCTATAACACTCTTCTGCATTATATGGTCCTATATATCATGGGAATATGTGCTAGACACATTCCTATATCTTAGCACACTTTCTAGTCACGGTTGACACTTGTGTCGCGATGTTATGTTTAACTGTCGCACTTAGAAATAAGTGTCTCTTTGTTGTGATTTCAAGGTTTGATTTTTGACCGTGAGTTATGTGCATTCTCTTGGCTTATATTGATGGAATTCATGTGTTTGAGTCTTGTTCGAATCCTTTTCTCTCTCTTACTCTATTGGTCCCACACTTAGCCATTTTGAAGCTCTTCTTGGTCCCTCTGTCTAGTGTAAGTTATGAAGGAATTAATCCACTCCCAGGTGATGAACACTGCCTATTCATGAGCCTTACTAACCAAATATTTCCCTCCTAGACTTGTGCTCTAAATTTTTTCAAGGCCATCTCCTATCATTTCACATTGAGAATATTCAAAGCATGGTCACTAACCTTTGTTGCATGTACTACATCCATGAATTGAACCTTGATTAGTTTTGCCTTATATAGTGAATGGATCACTTCTAGTTGATTGAAAGGACATATTCATCCCCTTTCACTCACAAATTGTGCAATACATAGGCCATACCCCTTTCATGGTGTAGTGAACACTTTCAAGGAAAAGTAACCTAAACTTTTGTTGCTTGCCTCAAAAAATTGCAAAATCATCTCTTCTAGTGAGCCACCCTCAACATAATGTGCATTTCTAGTGGGCAGTGTGTCCACCCCTGAGCCACTTCATCCCTCAATTGTGCTAGCATAGGATCCTTCCCGTGAAGCATTACACATTGCGTAGTTTCAGTGCCTAGTCTTGCTCCTATGCTAATTGGAATCCCTCACTACACATTCATCTTGACATGCTTGTCCTAAAATATGCATTACATCATTATAGTGCATAGTGAGACCCCCCCTTAGTCACTATGAAGCTCACTTGTGCACTCATTGTCTCCTCCCCTAAGCATTGCACACTTCATAGTTTTAATCAACACACTCATCAACCTTGTCTCTTGCACTTTCTCATTGTGTTGAACCCTGAAGAGCCCCTATTTATAGTGCATTGCACATTTCCCATGAGCAGTTGTGTATTCCCATAGCCACTTTTGATATCAACTGTGCAATTCCCAACAAGCATTTCTTCCTCATCTCCTACAAAAGCCCATCACAATTAGCTTCTTCCATGAGAAAAGTAGACGTAGAATATATGATTTCTAGACTAATATTTCCTTGTCATGAGTGAAATTAAATGGAAGGTGTACCACTTCAACATGGAAAGGTGATTCTCAAGGAAAATGCCAAGGAGAAGAAATAGAGATGCACTTGTAGAGAATAAGCAAAAAGAAGAACCATCATGAATACATGAAGAGATCTCAGACCATGACAGAAAGATAACTATTCATGATAACTCAGAAGGTTCCAACACTGATCCAAGACCCTTTAGTCGGTTAAGATGAAGTACAAATATTATCTATCATCAATAATGCAAGATACAGTAGCAAGGATAGAAACTTGGCATTGCCACATCATCATGATGTTCTATGTCATCATTTCCAAGTTATGGCGTGTACAAGTGTCATCATGATGTCATATTTTTCAATGGGTCTTGCCACATGATGTGGAATGTAATTATGTATTTTCAAGAAAATGAAAAAATGTAAATGTGTGGAAGTCCAAGAGTCACATGTGGACCAAAGAGTGAATAGAAGTTCAAAGGTCACTCAGCAGTTCAAGATTCATGAGGGTAGCTCAAGAGTCATAGGGGATATGAAAGGTCATTTCTCTTATTATAAATACACCCTCATAAATCAAGAAAAAGGATTTTTGAGGCTTAGGATTTGGAGAGCTAGACTTGACATCTCTAGCTTGGAATTGGAGAGACTATCATTATTTTGGAGAAGAAAGAAGTGACTCAATGTTCCACTATTTGAGCTAGTGTCTCACCATTGTAAATGTGTACTTGGATCTTTCACTTAATAATAAAAAGCGAGTTGAGCCAACACACTTTCATGCATGTATCATGAATATTGTAATACTATTATTTAGATGTTTGCAGTATATGTTATGTTAATATGTACTAAATAAATTTAACTACTTCATTGGATTTGGTGCTTATTGTTGTATGTGTGTTTTATTTGGTTAATGATCATTGTGTCTATGTGAACTATTTCACCAGATCATTAAAAAAAAATTCCTCCCTCTCGCGTGCCTCTCCTAGGATAGTAATATTAATTTCTTTTTTCATAGTGTCAACTTACTTGTTGATTTCAAAGGTTATGTGCATACTCTCTTATGTTATTCATTTCAGCTAAGGAAAAACTTAGATTTATGGTGGCTAGGTTGATACTCTAGATGGGGCTCCTACTCCAAATGATGTAAGGTCTAATTGGGACTTCACATTGTGGATACCTCATCCGATGGATTTCTAGCACCATCAACACAACCTCTATGTTGGTGAGAAAATAAGTATAATTTCAACATTATAGCTTCTTAGTTAAGGAAACTACTATAGCAGCTAGAAGATTGGAAATTGAAAATGGAAATATTAAGTTTATATCTCCTAGTAGTGGACACTAGCATCCAGCAGAAGAAAACCTTGAGGAATTCATCAGTTTTCTTGTTAAAAATAGGGTTGACATAACTAATGTGGAAAGAATATTAGGTTATGATGAAAATCTAAATGAACTTGGGAATGGTATCGTAATTGTGAATAGGCTGAATGTCAAACAAATACAAGTAAATGTAGAGGAGCTAGAAATGTTCATATTTTTAGGTTTTATTCCTCTTTTTCATAAAATATACTTAAAGCTGACATGGCCCTCATTTATTTGTCACTGTGGTATATTCTTCTATGCTAGTAGGATACCACAAAGATGAAAACCAAGATTGATTGTCATCATTGGGAACTTTTTCTACAATTTTATGTTATATGTCTAGGGAGGGAATAATTGAATTATCTTATGGATTTTACCAATTATTATGTTTTTCTTTACATGAGGAAATAAACCCATGAATAAAGCAGGATAACAAATATTACTCTTTGAGATTAAAAAGCAATTCGTTGATATACATGGAATAATTCCCCTCCTATAAATAGCTGGCAAAGTTTGACTTGATTGTTAAACAATTAACCAAATTCAAAAAACAATTTTATTAGCCTTGGATTTTACGAAAGAGGATCAACATCAGAGAGTCAACTTCAGATAGTAAAGGTCGATTTTGAGGAAATATTTCAGCTACTAGTTCCAAGAATGAAGGCAATCAATTAGTCATCACTAAAGCATCTCCATATTTCTTGATATTGTGTTGAGACCTATTTCATTTAAGTTTATTTCTTAGAATTTGATACCTGAAATATTGTAACAACTTCAGGATTGCGTTTTTCTATAAATTATTTGATTTCAATGTAAAGAGGGCTCTCTTTGGTGCCCAAAAAAGACTTGCAATTTTTATAAAGCTTGAATATTTTAGAGTTTTTTAATCAAAAGGTTTTAATTTCATATTTTGACATTTACTTTGTAACTTCTTTCATGTATGCTTATTATATTTTACCTCGTACATTTAAGATCTTGTGGATTACTGGGAAAGGTTAGCCTAAGGATTAGCCTCCCTGAAATCTCCTAGAAATTTATTTTCAATACTGATTTATACTAAAAAATTTGTCTATTTGTATTAGTCACTTTGCAATTTATAGATTGTTTCCTTTTGTATAATCCCTATTTGTACTCTTGTTAAGCTGCTGAAGGATCTTATCTACACTTCTAATCTTATTAGCTGACATAATTATTCATTCTGAGTATAAGTGTTAAACAATAGTTTCTTAAGTCTTCAACCCACACATTTTAATCTATTTTATTCTATTAGGATTGAATGTCAACACTTTAATTAGATCTTAAAGGGAGGGATTTATTTGTTTAAGGAGGCATATGAAACCCTACGAAACCACCTCTCAAAACCCCTAAATCAGATCATTGTGCTTAACAAGGCTACTGCTCATTACCATGAATATTAAGCCTTGTAACATCTGAGAGTGCCCCCTGTAGTTCAAGGGCCAGTTTGAGCCTAAATTAGGGGGAGTTGATATCTTGGCATAGTTTTCAGCCAATAGATTGTCTTCAATAAATAGATACAACAATTAGCGTCATTTCTGGGAAGTGTAGTAAAAAATAGATATTTCCCTAAGAGAATGATAAATGATTAGATATGTTCTTTGACGATGAACAAATACTAGACATTGGATATTGGTTGCATTTATTTCACCTGGCGGCTTCACTTTATTCCACTTGTTGATCACATGGGTTGTAGATTTCACTAGTTCAAGATGTAAATTGCATTCATAGTTGTGTTTTGTCGACGCTCAATAATGATTGTTTACAACAATATATTTTTCTTCCTCTAAACAATATTAAAAATTTGCATACATCTACAGAGGATCAAATCTTCAAAGTTTTTCAATGTTTTCTTCCAACAACTTATTGAATTGTAGTTCTAAGCATAAGTTGCTCATGGAATTTTTTCTTCATCATGTAAATTCATTTCATATATTACACTGTATGAAAGTAGTGTGTGAGATAATCCACTACTCACTTGGTTACACTGGAAATATGACTATATCTAACAGAACATAGTTTTATTTCAATAAGGTAGGGGTGTGTATGATTGGATAAATTTGTATTCAAAGCATATAATGTGCAGTAGGTCAGTTGGCTTTTGTAACCACCCCTCCAAACATCTACCTTCTTTTACAATCTCCCAAGTTAAATGTGAGACTCATTGCTACTATGACATGAATTTACCTCCAAGTTCCAATTATGGAAGTGGGGACTACAATCTGACCACAAACTGGCATCCCTTAGAGACCATAGACCACTCAAGACGTTAAAACCCACCCTAAATGTTCAATCCTTGAGCTAGAACCCTTTTTCACTAAAATAACACCCCCACAACACACAAAACAAGGCAAGAGTGTGGTTATAAGGCCCCAACCACACACACAAGCCTTCTTCCATGCAGTTATGACCTAAATCCTCGGTTTCAGTGCCATCAATCCCAAGATTTGAGCCACTTTTCTAGGCTAGCCTCCAGACCACTGCCCATAACTATTGTAACTTTCCATAATCATAATTAACATGACAATAATGCCAAATATTCAAATTTGAAGCCAAAACTTGACCTAGAGTTCCTATTACACATTAGACATTTCATCAAACATTAGGTAAATATGTAAGTTGTAGGTCATGAATGTATATTTGTTCATAAATATTTTAACTTCATATGATATCACCAAGAAGGTCTAATTCCATCTCAAGTACTTGCAACAAAACTTGTTAGCCCATCCATTCATTAACCATTCAAATTCTTATCAAATAATGAACAAGATCCAAATTTAAAGCACATTATAGAACCATGCTAACATATAACCAGAATATTAACCATGAAAAATAAACCTTAATATAAACATAATAACAAGTACAAGTGTTCATAGATAACAATACAAAAATATCTCTTATTAACTTATGCAAAATCCAACCAAGTCAGGGACTTCCACGTACCACTCGACCATAGATTGGGCTGAACCAAATATTTCTTTCATCCAATCACCACTATGCCATATTCCAATAATGAATGCAACATATCATGGGATAAACCAAGACATAATCAACCAGGGACCCTATAGGTTAAACTACCTCCACCCTTAAACTGTCGTGATCTCACCTAAACTGGTCCTGAGATCACAAAACCAAATCAAGCTTGGATGCCTCAGAATTTCTTCACCATAGATTAAGGAATTTTCTTGTCCCCACCTACCTATCAAGCGCTTCCTAGAGAAACATTTCTCCACTCCAACCATTGGGAATTTTCTTGAGACCACCTCACCCATTTCCAAAACCTTATGGCAATCCAAACCTCAACCAAGAACGAATCCCATCACACCATGGCTATCCAAGAAATGAAAAGGAATGGTTGAAACCACTATTAATCCAAGAAAAGTCCATGCCAAAAAAAAATGAACCAACTAAACAAATGCATGTACCATGCTTTCACACCTCAACTACGAAATCACACATGCAACTTGTTACCTGCAAAATCCTTATGTTGAAGTTGTTGATCCAACTTTCTCTTGCTTTATTTTTATTTCCCTTCACTTTCCTTTCTCCAAATCTAAGTAAATTCCAAAATGCTCCAAGATTATTCTAAGTGTGCAAGAGAGTATGAGAGAGAGAATGAAATGATGTATCCAAATTCAATTGACAAAAGTTGTGAACTGGTCATATGATGCCTTGTATTATTAATGTTTCATTTTTCTTCATTTTCCTTAAATTTTCCTTGAATTTCCTTAACATGCAAATATGTGTCTCTTTACCTTATTTTTCTCTTATTTTCCTTTATTTTCATAAATAAATGAAAATTTTGCCTCTTTGTCTTTTCCAATGCCTTTTCTAATTTCCATAGCCATAAATAAACCAAAAGTGATGCCCACTATAGTGTTTTCTGAACATTCAACTTGGAATACATGTCCGGTGACCTTGGTCTTATTTTGCCTTTCATTATCCTTTATTACATTAAAATTTTAACCTGAGGTTGTTACAAACCCATCCCCATTAGGGGAACACTATCCTAGGTGTTCTATGACCGAAAAACAGCTGAAAAAAAAAAAAACATACTACCTATGGATCTTTATAACATAGCTTAATGTAGTATTTGCAATGACATCCTGTTGAAAGAAAAACAAACATACCGCTTATTGGAGATTTATAACACAACTCATTTCAGTATTTACAACCATACATATATATACATATACTAAAAACTCATTTTATTGAAATAGGAAATAATGAAGTATACAAATCCCACATCTGATTAGTCATCTCCCGTATAGCTTCATCGGGCCCAAAGTGCTTCCAATGCACTTTGAATCACTCTATTTCTCGATTCTAGAGGATGAGTTATTTCCACTGCAATATGCATTGAGTTTCTAGTTAGAATTCTCCCTCTGGTTCCACTGACAATACATATCAATCAATCACATTATCAACATCCTAAACATATATCTTAAGCAATGAAACATGGTTTTACATCATGAAATTCCACTATTGGCAACAGTTCAAGTTTGTATGTCATTGGTCCAATCCTCTCAAGGATATCAAAAGGACCACAATACCCAGGTGCCATCTTGGCACATGACCCAATCCTCAAGGATATCCTCTTGGGCTTTATGCACAATTATACATGCTCCCCAACCTAAAACTCCTTGAATGCCATGTGTTGATCTACATAACTCTTCTTCTTGCCCTATGTTGCCTTTAAATTCCTTTTAATAACTTTTATTTCTTGTTCTATCTCTGTCAACACATTGGGTCCATTCAACACCATTTTCACTAGATCACTCTAGTTGATGGGAGTATTTCAACTCTGCCTATAAAGAGCCTCAAGTGGACTCATCCTCAAGGACTCCTGATACCCATTATTATATGCAAACTCTACCATTGGAATATACTCTTCCCACTTCTTCTATTGATGCATGATATGCAACCTCAACATGTCCTCAACAATATTGTTGACCCTCTTTGTTTTTCCATCTGTTTGCGGATGGTAATTTGTATTGAAATATAACTTTGTACCCAATCCTGCAAACAACTCCTTCCAAAACTTAGAAGTGAACGTGGTATATTTTCCTGATATGATCTTCTTGAGAACACCATGCAACCTCACTATCTCCCTGATGAAGACCTGAGATACTTCACTAGATGAGTTAGTGGAATTAACCGCAATCAAGTGAGCTACCTTACTTAACTTGTCAACAGCAACCATGATGGAATCATGTTTCTTCGATTTCCTTGAAAAACCTATAACGAATTCCATGGAAATGACCTCACATTTCCACTCTAGAATCAGAATAGGTTGTAATAAACCAGTTGGGTGCTTACACTCAAATTTCACCTGTTGATAGTCCAAACATCTGCAGGCAAGCTCAACCACCTCTTTTTTCAAGTTCTGCCAATGATAGAACTTCTTAATTGTTGTCAATGGCTTCTGATACCTCTGGTGACTTGAATATGGCTTGACATGAAACTTCCTCAAGATAAGATTCTCAAAACTCACTACTATCTAGAACATAGATATTGTTCATGAATCTCACTAAGCCCTCTACCATGAGGTGATACTCCTCATCCCTATCACCTTCACCCTATTGTTGTAACATGTGCCTCAATTGTTGGTAAATTTCATCATTATGTATTTCCTGCAATCTCCACTCCTACAAATCTATCTCATAAGAACTCATTGTTGAAATGTGATTTACCTGCACTCTCCTACTACGAGCATCTGCAACCTTATTCTCCTTGCCCTTAATATACCTGATCTCAAATAAAAACCCACTAAGAGTAGCCAACCATCTATCTTGTCTAGAATTCAAATAGGGTTGGTCAAAAAGTACCTCAATCCACTACAATCACTCATCAGAATAAACATCCTTCCAAGAAGATAATTCCTCCCAATCTTCAAGGCATCGAATGATAGTTGTCAAATCAAGATCATGAGTCCCATATTTCTTCTCATGCTCATTCAACTTCCTTGACTCATAGTATACCAATTTTCCTTCTTTCATTAGGACTCCACCAAGTCCTCTCTTGCAAGAATTTGTACATACCACATACTCTTTATCTATATTTACAATTTTCAAGATTGGAGCATTTGTAAGAAAATGCTTCAAATGCTCAAAACTAGTTGCACACTACTTAGTCCATCCAAAATATTTCCTTTCATATGAAAAGATGTAATAGGATAGGAAATTCATGATAATTTCTTGATGAACCACTTGTAATAACATGCTAGTCCCATGAATGATCTGACCTCATCCATATTCCTAGGAGTTTTCCACTCCATGATAGCTCTAATATTTTATGGGTCCAATATTATACCTTCTTTGGAAACAACATTCCCCAAGTAATGAAATTTAGTCTCTAATAAACTACACTTGATGAGCTTGGAATACAAGTGATTTTCTCTCAAAAATCTCAATTTTTCTTCAAGGTGTTGTGCATGCTCTTCCTCATTATTAGAATATATCAATATATCATCAAGGAAAACTATTACATACTTTGACAGATAAGGAAACAACACATTGTTCATCAAACACATGAAAGTAGTTGGAGCATTAGTTACACCAAAACTAACCACCACAAACTTAGAATGCCCATACATCATACAGAATATGGTCTTGTAAACATCTTCTTATTTGATTCTCACCTAATGATATCCTAATCTCAAGTCAATATTTGAGAATACTGTTAATCCATTCAATTGACCGAACAAGTCATCAATCCTCAGCAAAGGATACATGTTCTTGATTTTCACCTTGTTACATTTATTGTAATCAAAGCACAACCTGAGAGTACCATCCTTCTTCTTCACAAAAAACACTAGTGCACCCCAAGGTGACACACTTGGCCTTATGTATCATTTATCAAGAATTTCCTTAATCTACAACTTCAATTCCACAACCTATGGAGTGCCCATCCTGTAAGGTTCCTTTGATGTGGATGCTCCTCTTGTTACCAACTCAATAGAGAAATCCACTTCCCTATGAGGCGGCACCTTTGAAATCTATGTTGGAAACACATCTTGAAACTGATTCAAAACATGACACCTATTCAATACTTAATCATCCGAGTCAACATCCTTCCCCTTGTCACTGGAAACATGCACTGCAAATAATACACACCCTTTCTTACAATTTCTCTTAGCCTGCATAGTTGTGACCATCCTCACTGATGTAGGCTTCTTCTGTTGAGATTCAACAAGATGATGAGCCTAGTGAAAATTAAGCACCTTCACTAGGTGGGGCCCGCAGGCTATTTTTAGGTGTATGTATATTTTTAGAATGGTGAGCATATTCGAAAATTAGTAGGATGTTGATTCTAGATGGTTGAGAAAATTATATCTTTCGATGAATTTCTGTATTTAGAAGATGGGCGAAGTCTATTTATAGAACGCTAATCTAAAAATAGAATGCATGTCGATTATTATTAGCCCTTAATAATAATCAGACAATAAATAGTAACTTATTCTCTTGGAACACTTTATTGCAGTGAACAGATGTGGCACATCAGTGGGCTAAAGGAATTACGCAGTTCCTCGGGTGGTTGGTGACTCATGCATGGAGGACTTCATTATAATTGATAGTGGCAAGTTGTAACAGAGTTGGAAGAGTAGTTATGTGAGTTGCTATTTAGTTTAACTCAGTTAAGTGAGTTAAGCTCAGTTGTGCTAGTTGTAACTAAATATGCACTAGTGAAAGATGAGTGAATTAATTATTTAATTAATTCACAAGTAGTGTCTTACTTGCAACTGAACAAATATAGCAGTTAACTACTTGCATGTTAGACCCAGTGGAGAGATAGGTGAAAAGGTGAGATGGACTATCAGTTGTGACTATAGTGATGCGTTCAATGCATCTACACAGACATTGGATATGCCAATGAGGATTGCGTAGTGCAAGTAAGGCAAGATCAAATTCATTCAAGGATCTTCTTCAGCAAGGATTGCGCAGTGGAGGCAGGCTATCAGGAGGCAAGAAATTGGTGCATAGATATGCAAATTTATGCATGACAATGTGTGACAATTGTATATTATACTGAGAGCTCTATGAGATGAGATTTTTACGAGATTATTACATGTTTCGTTGATATACATAATATATTATAGTTGGAGTTTTTAGCTTTAAGTTTTCCTGGTAAAACATCTTGTTATGTGCGATTGATTTTGCTTCATATGTGTTTTGCAATTGGCGATTTAATTTCCGCAAAGAATTAAGTGGAAGGATTTTGTATTTAACATAAGATTAATTTGTTAGATCAGGAGAATCCAGAAATAAATTATTGTGTTTATAAATTTCTACATGGTATCAGAGCATTTTTTATCACTAGAGATTGCAATATTGAAGCGGTGCTAAGTTTTGTGCTGGTGGAACAATTCGAATTTGCTACAAGAATTCTTGGTGCGACAGTTGAGTAAACATTGAAATGGCTTTCAATGGGTTGTGATTGGAGTATGCACTTAAAGGCAGCTTGAACTACATAGCCTAGAAGGATAGGATGGAGGCAGTGCTTGAAGATAATTGTCTCAAGGAGTTCATCGATAGAGATATCCCTAAGTCCACTTCGACGGATGCTGCATTACTTAACGCTTGGAAAAAGAAACTAGCGAAGACAAGAAGAATTCTATTGGAAGGTGTGAAATACCATATTGTGTCAAGCCTTCATGGGAAAGCCACTCCATTTGCAATGTGGAAGGCTTTGACAGATCTTTTCCAAAGCAGCAGTGACCATAGGAATTTGGCGCTGAAAGATAAACTCAGAAAAATCAAAATGGAGAAGGGCAACAGTATTCCAAAGTATCTCACGAAGTTTTTCCAATGTAGGGATGAGCTAGGGAGTGTGGGAATTACAGTTGTGGATGATGACTTGGTGAGCTTGGCTCTCCTTGGGCTTCCGAAGAGTTTGCACAGTTATCAAGACTCTATCAATGGTGGGAGAAACTACCAGATTGGGAGTGACTTTGGTCGGATCTAGTGTAGGAGGAGATAAGGCGAAGTATCAGGGATGGCTCTTCATAAAAACATGATGATGAAGAGGATTGTGCTTTGGATTTAAAAGCGAGGAAAGGGAAGGGGAAGAAATTCCACTCAAAATCCGAGGCTAAAGGCAAGAAGCTGGATTTGTCTAAGGTGAAGTGTTTTCACTGTCAAGAACATGGGCATCTCGCCACTAATTTCCCATAGAAAAAGAATAACAAGAAGGATGTTGGAGCTATAGTTGGTGAGGCCCTTGCCTTGCAATTTGAACTTTATTTCTCTTTGATCACATGCTTGGTTTCAATCACAATGGGATCGGTGTGGTATCTTGATAGTGGTGCTTCCTTCCACATGAAAGGAGACAAGGATTTGTTTAGTGACTTGGAGGAGAAAGATCTCCAAATGCATATAGAGATGGACGATGATGATAGATACAATGCGACTGGCATTGGTACCATTACCTTTGAGAGAGATTCATGTAAACCATTTCTATTGAAAGATGTTATGCATGCTCCAGGTCTAAAGAAGAACTCAGTCTCAGTCCCGATGTTGGGGGACAAAGGTTATTACGTTGTTTTCAGTGAGGGAAAAGCTTTCCTATGACATAAAACAATGGGTCAAACCAAGAGGATAGGGATTTTAGTCAAGAATCTCTACAAGCTGGAGGTATATGGTTGCGCTATAATGGTGGGCAAAGAAGAATAAGTGGTGAGCTGGGATGAGGGTGAATTATGGCACAGGAGATTGGGCCATCTTCACCATGGCAACCTAAATATTTTGCAGAAGATTTCTACTGGACTTCCCAAGGGTACACTTGCACAGATAGACCAGTGCAAGGGATGTACTATGGGTAAGTTTTTGAAGACCACCTTTCATGAAAATGAGAACCGTGCTTCGGTGATCCTGGAGAGAATTCACACAAACGTGAGTGGACCATTCTCAGTTGCTTCAACAAAAACACACAGGTATTATGTTATTTTTGTTTATGAATATTCTCGTAGATGCTGGATCTTCTTCATGCAGAAGAAAGATCAAACATTCTCAAAGTTCTATGAGTTTAAAGAATTGGTGGAGAAGGAGTCGGGGAAGCAAGTGAACGCTTTGCGGAGCAATAATGGTGGTGAATATATCTCGAACAAATTCAAATACTTCTATTGCAAAGAAGGAATTCGGAGAGAACTCATAGAACCTCATAACCCACAGCAGAATGGGGTCACAGAGAGGAAGAACAGAACGATCGTGGGTGCTGCACGAGCTATGTTGCATGACCAGGGCCTACCAATGCACTTGTGGGCAGAAGCATGCAACACTGCAGTTTATGTGCAAAACTGTTGTCCTCATAGAGTACTTGGCCTTGGTACACCTGAAGAATCATTTACTAGTAAGAATCCGAATGTTTCTCATTTAAATATTTTTGGCTCATCTTTTTATGTTCATGTGACCAAGGACGCCAAGAAGAAGCTGGAGCTGATTGCAGAAGTTGGGATATTTGTGGGGTACACAGAAAAACCCCATAATTATCGTGTGTATTTTCCAAACAGTCGGATGACTGTGGTGCGAGGGGATATAAAATTCAATGAGCAGAAAGCCATGAAGTTGTCGCTTGAGAGGGAGCTACACTTGCATGCAGATGAGGAACTTTTTGTTTCCAAAGATGAGCCTCAAGATGTGGATCAGCCACAGGAGGAGGATAATGGAGTGGAGGAGTCCACTCACGCAGAGACAAACATCAAAACTGGCAGAAGGCGTACCATAGAAGCTGAAAGGCTGAAGCTTGATGCGGCAGATAATGTAGGAGTCTGTACTTCACAGCGCAGACAGAGACAGTCACCTGACCAATATACTAGATACATGGCTCTCATGAGCAAGTGTATCATGAAAAATCCATCTTCCATTGAGGAAGTAGCGCAGGAGCCCACATGGATAGATGCCATGGTGGAAGAGTATGACTCCATTGTCAGAAACATTGCTTGGGAGATTGTTCCAAGGCCTGTTGGTAAATCAATGGTAGGTTCAAGATGGATCTACAAGGTAAATCAAGTTTCTGATGGGAGCGTCAAGAAGTATAAGGTAAGATTTGTTGCTCAGGGATTCTCACAGGTCGAGGGGATTGATTATGAAGAAACCTTTGCACCTGTCGCACAGTATTCTTCCATAAGGACCATCCTTGCTCTCTCAATGTAGATGGGTTGGAAAATTCATCAAATGGATGTAAAGGTTGTGTTCCTTAATGGGATTGAGTAGCCCGAAGGATTTTAGATCTTTAGCAGCAAGTTGCATGTGTGCAGACTTAAAAGAGCATTGTATGGGCTGAAGAAAGCACCCTGTGCTTGGTACACTCAGATCGATAGCCATTTCACTGGATTTGGCTTCACCAAGAGTGAGGTGGATGCAAACCTATACCAAATTGTGGTGGAGGGTAAGCTTCTAATCATTGTTCTTTATGGTGATGATTTAATATTGACTGGTGATGAGCAGCTGATACACTCATGCAAGGAGGACCTTGCAAAGGAGTTTGAGATGAAGGATATGGTTCTCCTTCATTATTTCCTTGGATTGGAAATATGGCAGCGAGAAGGTGAACTGTTTGTGTCTCAAGGCAAGTATGCTTAGGAGATACGTGGTAAGTTTCACATGGAGGACTGCAAACCCTTGGATACTCCTCTTCCAGGAAATTGGAGAAAATAGGATGCTACATTGGTAGAGGTAGTGGATGCTACTGTCTATCGAGAGTTGGTGGGTTCGCTCATGTATTTAGTTAATACAATACCGGACACATGCTATGCGGTGAACTAGCTTAGTTAAGAAATGGTTAAGCCTACCAAGCTCTTTTGGAAGGCGGGCAAGCATGTCCTGAGATATCTCAAGAGAACATATGAGTATGGCTTATGGTACAAACAGACGGATGAGGTGAAGTTTCATGGCTTCACAGATGCAGATTAGACAAGCAGCCCAATGGATAGAAAGATCACATCAGGAGGGGTTTTCAGTATCATATCTATAGTTGTTTCTTGGCATATCAGGAAACAAATATATGTGGCACTCAGTTCAGCAGAAGTGGAATACATGGCAGCAAGTCAAGCTACATGTGAGGCTATCTGGATGAGGAAGAGCCTCGTCGGTTTGTTCGGTTCTCATTTAGATCCTACAGTGATTCATTATGATAATCAAAGTTGCATTAAACTCTTGATTAATCATGTGCTTCATGATATATCTAAGCATATAGATATTCGGTATCATCGTATCAGAGATTGTGTGCAGCGGAAGATCATGTTGCTTCAGTACATTCCTACGGAAGATCAGGGTGCAAATATTCTAACGAAGGCGCTCCCCAGGAGCAAATTCGAATACCATAGAGAAAGGATCGGAGTGAAAGATAATCCCTATATTGTTGAGAGGGAGTGTTGAGATCCAACAAGATGATGAGCCTAGTGAAAATTAAGCACCTTCACTAGGTGGGGCCCACAGGCTATTTTTAGATGTGTGTATATTTTTAGAATGGTGAGCATATTCTAAAATTAGCAGGATGTTGATTCTAGATGGTTGAGAAAATTCTATCTTTGGATGAATTTCTATTTTTAGAAGATGGGCGAAGTCTATTTATAGATCGCTAATCTAAAAATAGAATGCATGTCGATTATTATTAGCCCTTAATAATAATCAGACAATAAATAGTAACGTATTATCTTAGAGCACTTTATTTTAGTGAACAGATGTGGCACATCAGTGGGCTGAAGGAATTACGCAATTCCTAGGGTGGTTGGTGACTCATGCATGGAGGACTTCGTTATAACTGATAGTAGCAAGTTGTAACAGAGTTGGAAGAGTAGTTATGTGAGTTGTTATTTAGTTTAACTTAGTTAAGTGAGTTAAACTCAGTTGTGCTAGTTGTAACTAAATATGCACTAGTGAAAGATGAGTGAATTAATTATTTAATCAATTCACAAGTAGTGTCTTACTTGCAACTGAACAAATACAGCAGTTAACTACTTGCATGTCAGACCCAGTGGAGAGATATGTGAAAAGGTGAGATGGACTATCAATTGTGACTATAGTGATGCATTTAATTCATCTACATAGACATTGGAGATGCCAATGAGGATTACGCAGTACAGGCAAGGCAAGATCAAATTCATTTAGGGATCTTCTTCAGCAAGGATTGCGCAGTGGAGGCAGGCTGTCAAGAGGCAAGAAATTGGTGCATAGATATGCAAATTTTTGCATGATAGTGTGTAACGATTGTATATTGTACTGAGATTGTTACATGTTCCATTGATATACATAATATATGATAGTTGGGGTTTTTAGCTTTAAGCTTTCCCGGTAAAACATCTTGTTATGTGTGATTGATTTTGCTTCATATGTGTTTTGCAATTGGCAATTTAATTTCTGCAAAGAATTAAGTGGAAGGATTCTATATTTAACATAAGATTAATTTGTTAGATTAGGAGAATCTAGAAATACATTATTGTGTTTATAAATTTCTACATCTTCTTTCCCTACAAGATTATCTTTTCTCCATCATCATCCAATCACTCAACAAAATTATCATAACAATCTACCTTGGTCCTTTGAATGTACAACCAATTCATTCCCAACAACATACTATATGAACCCAAAGGAAGAAGATTTAGATGTTTTGATGTAGACATACCATTCAAATCAAAAGCACAAGCTCTCACCCAATGATGAACTTTTTTCTTGGTCCATGTGGCCAACTGCACAAACCAAGACTTTGCATGCACTTCTTTATTCTAGCCACACTTATCCACCAGGTCATGACTACCATAACTATATTTAGATCCGGGAACAATCAAAATGGAAACAACTTGATCACAGAGCTTACATTCCATCTCAATAATGGATGCCTGATGATCTACCTGCCTGTTATCAAGTGTTGCATATATTTGGGGAATGTTATGACCAGCATCCCCAACTGTTTTCACCTCCTAAGAACTGTAGATTTGAGGCCTACCACCCTGGTACAATAAAAAATGTTTCTTGTGATGGTCTTTTCCATAAATCCAATGCTAAAATGATTCTTTTCCACTACCTTTATTATGTTTATCTCTAGACTGAGTTTCATTTCCCTTCTTAGCTTCATTAAACTTCTTATAAGGATCCACACTTTCTTTCTCACATACATCCTGAGGTATTTCCTTATTCTAAGGCCATTTATCTTTAGTATTATCATTCCCTTTCCAATCATGTTTAGGATCAAACTTACACTTCATCATATCATGAGGATGCCTCTGTCTTTGATCTTGAACTCTATGATCGTGGTTGTCGTGATCTTTTCATCGAGTCATTTGGTCATGAATCTTATTTTTCTGTTGTTGATATTTGTAATCCACCAGTCTCCGATGATATATCTTCTGATGAGTTGTAACTTGCGCAAGTTGTCGAGGCACTTCATCCCAAGCTGATGATTATGTCAAGTTCTCGCAGTCTTGAGGCCAGTTCCAATTCTGATCAAAACAGTGTTGAATCTTTCAAGGATCCTCATCACTTTACTACAGACATTGAAAATCAATCTCTCTCATCATTTTTTCATCCTCCATCTTTTTTACACCATACTATCGGTCAATCATTGGAGGAGTCGTACCTGGTGAGAAATGTTGTGAAACTAAGTTTTTTTATTTCTTTATGTTCATCTGTTTCCACATTTAGAATTTTTTTTCTTGCATGTCTCTAAGTCACAATGTGTATGAATACCATAATGCATCTGCATTGATGCTTTGCATGTGCTTTTATTTCTTACTTTTTTGTGTGCATTTTAAAACTTAGAACGTATTCGTATGTATTGCCTTATATTTCTTGTTTACGGTTATGCTTGAATATATTTCTTGATATGTGTTCCCTCACTTACATAGGTCAGCTAATGCGTCGGTGGCTTCACTGGAAGTTCCATTTTACGTAATTCTGGCCTATTATCTAATTAGGTTTGGAAAATTAGTCGTTTGTTTTTCTTCTTTGTTTTTGTTTTTTTTCGTTTGTTTTTTTTTTAAGTTACTTTCCACTCTACTCCTTTCATTTCATTTCTTTTCAAGTCGTAGGATAGCTTTCACATGAGACCGTGTTTGGTTCCCGAAGCAAGCATGGTGAAGTATAAGAGGAATTTTTGCTACTATCAACATTTGGTTTTATGTTTATTCCATCTATTTTCATGAATCAAGCATTATTTTAGTCTATGATACTATGATGGACAATAAGTTCCTTTTCAGAGAAAACCATAGTGGAACCACAACGCTCGAATATTTAACTACTACTGCCTAATCTAATCGGTATTTCTAAATCTTGGTTAATCCTTGTCAAGTAAGTCGATTAGAGTAAGGAGGGGAGGAGAAACTTAACAAGTATGTCATAGGTATATATAAATATCCTTCTCTGAAGGGACAACCTCTTCTGCTCTCAATAATTTAGGATCCCTCTTCTACCCCATGAAATAAATAAGTCCCTATGCATAGTTTTATGAAAAATAAATAAAATAAAATAAAGGAAGAAATAAGAGAATGGCTTCTTGTACAGCGAGGTGAAGCAAGAAACTTTGTCGAGGCATTGTTTAGGCTCATTGGAAGTGGAGCAATCATTTTGTTCCTAAAGTGACACCGTCGGGGTATTGTCCAGGCCTGCTGGCAATGGAGCAACACCAAGGATGAAAACTAAGACTCTGACAATTATTGTACTTTTTCATCTATATACTCATCATCCCTAATCGAACCAATTAGTTTGACTTGGCTTGGTTAAGTGTATCGTCGATGAAGAGAATTGTAGGGACTATATCTTAACTCATGATATGTAAAGAAGCTACAGTAATCAATTAACTAAACAATACTTCCTAAAGAGTTAGACCTGTTTTACATGAGACAATACCCATACAGAGAGATAAATTTCTACCAATGTGTCACCAAGTGTTGTAGCTACTACAACCACCCTCCAAAATTTTCCTATGCTTTCATTTTGGAGCCTTCCTTTCTGTCAATAGAAGCTTATCTTGTATTATCGTCAAGTATTCATGTTTTGATCAAGACTTATTCTTTTCATTTGTGATTTTTCTTGCTTATTTTCATACTTAGCTGATCTTTTAAGTCACAAGCTAAATTTCTGACTTGACGTTACAATAGTTTTTGGCTTGCCTCCAGAAACTATGAAATCCATGAGGGAAAGCCACCCTTGATGATGGAAATTGTGCAATCCAGACTATCAGCTCAACCTTGAGCTTGAGAACTATACATTCATAGATTTCAGCCCAACACTATGCTCATAAACAACACAAGCCATTCCTTGAGCTCAGAAACTACACAATGCACTCAGCTAGGAAGTTTCCCAGTTCCCCAAAATTGTGGAATATTCCTTGGCAGTGTGCATGGAAAGTTTCATGAAAAATAAAAAATAAAATAGGGATTCATTATTAATTTCTCAAAGGTGGCACAATTTCTATTTTTAGAAATTTCTACCAAGTGTCACTTTTTCCTTGATTTTACGCATGTGCATCATAAACCCTAATTTGATCAAATATATTTAATTGATGCCTCTAGAGATGATTTGTATATTCGAAAAGCATTCCCAAGGAGATAAAGGAGCCTTCAGTGGAGTTTTTGTCGCTTTTCTAGGTGAGTTTTTCTTTTTTCGTCTTTTTTCATTTCACTTCTGTGAGTGTTGTTCTGCTTGTTTCTCTTCATAGCTTCTAGAATTTTAACTTATATTAGCTTGTAGAAGTGTTGATTTAGTTTGTCTTTCACCTTTCATAATTTTTGCATTAGTTTTATTGTTTTTCCACGCTAGTGATTATCATTTTGGCAACTCTCCTCACATATTTGATTTTCCTTTTATTTATTCATTTTTTTCACTTGATTCACACCGATATATCCATACTTAGTCATATCTACACTTTAACTTCCATTATCTCTTAGATATGCTTGTTTCCCACACCCTCACCAGGAATATCTACACCTCACTTGGCCATGCACTACCTTGCCCAACTGGGCATTGCACAAGTATGAGGCTCGAGCTGAGAGCTTGGCCTCTAAGACTATGTAATTCGTAGTACAAGCTGGCCCAATGAGTAGTGCATAGTCCTAAGACTCAATCTGCCACCTTGTCCACTGAGATTGTGTAATTTGAATTCTATCCATTTCACTTCCTAGGTTGAACTACACATTGCATAGTCTCAAGCCTCAAGATGCATCCTTGTCTACTGGGAATGTGCAATCCGCAGCTCCTTCATCCAGTCTCCTTCACTTGATCATGAAAATTATGCAATCCTTCTCATCAGTCTGTGTGTTTTTTTCTTGATCTTACTTTCAAAATTTGATTTGTAAAAGACAATGTTTTCTTTCCATGAGTGCATCTTCCCTCCTGCAAGTATCACAATTGTTAAGCACTTCTCTTCAGCAATCATTGTTACCATGGAACCCAAGATAGCTACTTCGAAAGATAGCACAGTAAGAAGTAACGAGGAAGCAGTTGAGAGTATGCCAGTAAACTTGCCAGTGTATTCATATACTAAATTGTTTGTGGAAAAGGAATAAGATCTATCATGACAAAGATTGAATGAATATTTTTCAACAAAGACATTCAAATAAGATCTACAGGACTGATAGGTATATTTCAGTGTTCAGTGGTTAGGATTACATGGGATTGCATGCAGATATCCAACCTTCCCATGTGAAAATCTCATCAGCTTGATTGTTTCACATTGTGATGTGAAGACCATGAATTTGAACAGTTCCAGAAGATATAAGCTTTCTACGTTTCTGGTAGAAGATTATCGTCTCATGTACCATTTTCCTAAGCCAGAAACACTCATGGACTCATACTTCTATGCCACCAACAATTATATGAGAAAAAAGGATATTGTTAAAGGTTGGGTGAAATATCCATCAAATTTTCGACACACACCCACCAATAAAAAGTATTTCAGGAAGGCCTATCAAATCTTGGTTATTCTAGCTTGTAGAATCTACAGTTAATAGAGAAAAAATACCTTTCATGAATGCTCGATGATCTTATTGAACTATCTTTTGAACGATGGGAAGTCATTCGACTAGTCAAATTTATTAGCTTGATATTTAAGTATCCATATAGAAAATTCATGTAATCCTCCCAAGGGTAGGCAGGAAATATTCTACATGCATGCATATTTACTAGATGCAATATGTGCACATAATGCATTCCATGGCATGGACTAAACTTGGACACTTGGAGACCATGTCGTGTACATCCATGCAAACCGCTCTCGGATTGCATCCATCAAGGAGTAACAGAGAAGCTAACTGACCACTTCCTCATCCTGTTGTACAAGATTATATTTGAGGAAGAACCCCCTTGCATTTTATGTGGAGCAATGGAGGCAGTAGCAGAGATATCAGATTATTTTTCCTCACCGGATGTCACCCAAATTTGAAATGAAGGATCTAGGACTTATGCATTACTACCTAGGTCTTGAAGTATGGTAGAAACCTAGGGATATATACTTGGGGCAAGGAAAATACATTATCAAGATGTTGCATAAATTTGAGATGATGAACTCCAAGCCTATGACTACTCCTATGATCACAAATTTCAAGAAGTTGCAAGGTTTTGTCTCAAGTCTCGTGGATCCATCCTCCCATCATAGTTGGTGGGCTCCCTAATGTATTTGGTAAACACTAAGCTAGATATATTCTCTATTGTGAACATCCTTAGTCAATTCCAGTTCACATGCAGATATCCTTAGAGTGTTCAGTGCTCATAAATCACTACAACATTTCCCAAAGTATGTCATAGACAAGCTTGTCATTCAAGAAGTCTCATATCATCTCTCCACAGGGTTGTTAGCAGCTTTTCACAGGAAGAAGAAAGAACAATGGCCAACTCTTCCTATGAAAATTGGATTGTACAAGATCAAGAACCTTAAATTTGTGCATACTGAAGGAAAGGCGATAAAGAAGTTTGCATTCAGTACTCAGGACTTTAATATGTACAATACCCATGGTATTTTCAAATACGATTGTGCGAGAACTCACTTCTAGTGGCTCATCGAGACATTTCATTAGTTGAAGGAAAATCCATGGAAGAATTTTTATAATGCCTCTAAAACCTGTGATCCGATCATTTTTGCAAGAACTTCATAGTTGACTCTGTAGAATGAATCTACTCTAGAAGCAGTTCTAGAATAAGGGATAAACCCTGCTCTGGATAAGGAAAAGAGAAAGGTTGCTTATATTCCAAGGGGAGAACAAAGCCGTAAGATGAAAGCAGATCCATCTATTATGAAAACAGCTTTAGGAGTAGAGGCAAAGAGGAAATAGGGGATGCAGAGATCAGAAAAGAGGAAGAGAGAAGAGAAAAGGAGATTATAAGAAGAAAATCAGAAGCAAGAGAAAGAAACGAAGGATAAGTAGGAAGAATAAGAGAGGTGAAGCACAATAGGATAAGAAAAATTACAAAATCAAGTTGAATAGAAAGAACAGCACCGAAAACTAGTAGAAGAGGAGAGCGGACAGATGTAGGACCAAGAGATTTCTCAACAGATTGAAGAATTGATAGAGATCGATGACATGGAGGAGGAACTAGAGCCACAGAATCAAGATGTCGACCTGATAGTTGGTACAGAGTAGGTCGCCAGTCAGACTCCACCACCTCCAGTAGTAAAATTAGCTCCAGGCGAGGAAGACGAAGTTATTCCCCTTGAAAATGATCTGGTTATGGACACGTACAATATTTTGTATGATGAAATTCAGAGGAATATTGTACAAGTGTGTAAGAATCATTTTATGGATTACCTTGCATCGCTTGCATTCATTAGAGAAAGGGTGATAATGACAGACACCAGGAAGAATCACAATGCTATTTCTGCAGCCAACTTGGCCTTCATAGGTGTAGCAAGGTCAAACACTCAGTATTTTATGGTCAATAATAAGCAATTGTCACAAAACTTACAAGTTGTTAGGCAAGAGGTAGAACAGCTCTGAGCAATAGCTCAAAACATAGCTTCTGTACAGGTCTATCTGGAGGAAATGAGGGCAACGATACTTGGTGAAGTATCAACACTTGGAGAGACCACGTGGAACCTCTACGAGGATCTTGTTACTATACATAAGCCAGTTGTCCACTTGCATGGATTGCAGTAGAAGTGTAAATAATTTGTCAAAACTCCAAAGAATCTACAAGTTTCCATCGTTTCCATGCATGAATAGTCAATGCAATACAAAGGGGCATCACTTGACTTGGGAAAAAAAAAAAAAATAAGAAGAGTTGGAGAAAGCAAGAGTTCGGATGTTGATCCAAAACAAAAAATAATTATCCTCGTTCATTGGTAGCATACATGCCTCATATGTACATTTATATAAAAATTTGTATTTCTTGGTGAACACACACAAGATCCCATTATTTGGCTCACTCATAGAAGTCAAACCCAGAAACCAAGTCAGGTAGGAGATCCAAGAATACTTGGAGAATCTTAGATAGATTTCCACCAAGGAATATTTGGAGTTGAACAGATAAAACATGCAAAACTACATCGGTGGCCCTTTCCAAGTAAGAACAAGGTTGCTCCTGCCCCAGAAGGAAGTTAAAACTGGTTCCAAATAATTGTACATTGAAGCCATGTAGGCTAGATTCTCTTTCCAACTAGACACCTTCATACAGTTTGGGGGTGTCATCGCACAGTACCAAGCTTGGCACCGATATGTGACCAAAAGACATCAAGTGGAATTTGTTGAGCTAGAGTTTCCCAAAACTAAAGTATGATAGTGTTTTGTCGTGTTAGGCTGTCAAGTTTTCTCTACCCTATTTTGTCTTATATGGGTATGAGTGTATTGTAATATTCTTTTGTAAATAATTTGTAAGTGAAACTCCAAGTGTCAATTGTGGAATGTGAAAATTCATCATGTAATGTAATTGAATAGTCATTTGTAAAGAATTTGAAGAGTCATGAGAGGAGTCCAAGAGTCACAAAGGGAAATGTGAAGAGTCACCCCCTTTTGTTATAAATGGATCCTCATAACTCATGTAAAGGGATTTTTGGAACCAAACTTTTGGCTAGGCTTAGGCTTAGAATCAAGAGCTTGGGAGTTTTTGTGAGGAAGGGTAGGTGATGTTGAATTCACATTCCACTATTGGGGCTAGTGTTTTGTCAAAGTTATATGTATGATTGGAAATTTCACTTTAATAAAATCTTATAGCTAACACGTTTTCATGCATATGTTGTGAATATAGTAGGATTATTCTTGTTTTATTTGCAATGTATGTTATTTAACTTACACTTATGCTTATGAATTATTTCGTTTGCATTGGTACAAATATTATTGAATGTGTGTTGTTGTATTATTTCTTCACTATTAACTTGTGAACTATTTTGCGTATTATATTGTGGCGTCTTTATGCTCATGTGTCTCTTTCAAGCTGCATACTATTAAAGGCTTCTAAGGGGATCACTCATTTCACTTTCATGTGTTGGAACCTTTATGCATCGCACTTGACTTTCTGCAGGGTAACACACTTTCTCTCACCAAAGTCACCATACATCACTCTATGTGTTATTACAACCAAGGCATATCATTAAAACCCATTGCATCGACAACCGGGTCATATTTATGAATGGGACCCCTACACTAAATGGTGTGAGGTCTAATTGGGACTTCATATCGGGGAGATCCCTTGAATGTTTATGGGTCCAGAACCATCAAAATTTATGGCACTAAAAGGAAGGCCATATGACAAGCAAATTCCATGAAGTTTTTTTGAATTTCCACACTTATTTATGGCTTCTTCCCATATCTTAGCCCCCTCATTTTTTCAAGAACTGGAAAACTAAAATTTCTGGTGGAAATTATTAATGACTTGTCAAATCTAAAATTCGATGGTGAGGGTGGAAAATACTTTTTTTTATCACACTGCTCGCTTTCTTTATTTTTGCACAAAACATGATATCCACTATGAGGATGTTATGTGCATTTTATTAGTCCTCATATTAGAAGGGCTTTTAATGGAACGGTGTTACACATTTCCTATCACTTCCATACACTCTTTCGAACATCTTGCCACATAAATTTTCCACACCTTTGATAGGTATTATTATAAATTTGTGTCCAAGAAAATTATGCGATTTCAAAAAGCATCTGATGAATCTCTTCATCATTTTCATGATTGTTTCATTCATTTTTGTTTTGAATTTTCTAAAGATGATGTTAATTGGACTTTATTGAAAGAGAAATTTGAATTTCTCGTTAACATTTCGATGAATTTGCATGAATATGAATCTTTCAAAAGTCTCCCAACATACTGTGGTATTAGATCTTCAAAATATGTGATGGACGAAGTCGTTGCTCCAAGTGACCCTTCATCTCCTTCTCATCAAACAACTCCATTTACGAAGGTTGAGGTGGGAGAACTTAAGAATTCATTCGTTGATTTACCACCATCTTCTCCCACCCCACATACTCATAATTCCAATGCAAGTTTGGACTGTGAATCTGCTGGTTAGAATGAATTTTTATCTCCTCGTCCTCCATCCTTCGATTCCTTTAGTCCTCCTGATTGTAATTTATTGCGTTCACCTAGTTTGAATATTTCTTTTGATGTTAATGAGGATCATGTTCTGGATGGAGTTGGTGTTGAGAATCCAACCTGTGATGTCATTTATGATGATTATGTGTATAATTCCACATTTGAACACGAATCTACGATGAAGGATGATTATTTTCCTTTCGCACTTCTCCCTCATTACCCTGACATTTTTCGTGATTTTTTCATTCTTGTTGAACCTTGTGAAGAATTGGATTTTGATGATATGATTCATTTCAATCACTCTCAGAACTTGTGGAATGCCGGTATTTCATCTAAATACGAAGACGAAAAATATTCTCTTCTTAATATCTCATATCTATTGTCTCATCATTCTAAAGAAATAGAGGGCGAAATTTCTTGTTTTTAATCTTCCCCTCTTTAAGATTCGTCATAACATAAGGATTCTTCTGTCTTCAATATTGAACTTTCTAATCGTGCCTGTCGTGATATTGTCATCGATTTATTTGGTCACGACTCTGATTTTTCTATTGTTGATATTTCTAAGCCACTGATCTTCAATGATATATCTTCATATGATTTGTTAGCACTCTGTAAATCCATTTAGGATAAGGAAAGGGCCACAGAGGAAACCACAAGGAAACTTTAGACCAGAAACTGGTATTTTCTAGCTGGATGGGGCTCCCTCATTAAAAAAAAAAACTAAGATTTAGAGACTCTAAATCACGTAATTTGACAAATACTAGATCTAAGGAAAAAAATTTAGAATTTTGATGGAAATTGGTGAAGGATATATAAATACTAATTCATGTAATCAAAAAGGTTAATAGCTCACTATAACCAACCAATAACATACATAGAGGCCTGTCTAGCACACTTTTCGAATAAGTAATTGCGGTATAGTGGGAAATAAACATATAACAACACCAATGCACATGTGACAGAACATATTGAAATTATGTTGTTGCATCTCAAATTATTGAGTATTAAGAAGAAATACATAAGATAAAGGCACAACACATTTCATTTGCATTTGAAATATTAAGTTACAACTAAACTAGAGTATGGATGATGAATTCTATAAAAACTGCTTCAATTATACCTTTAATAAGTACTGAGGAAAAATATATAATATGACAAATACATTGGAGAGGAAAAATTTTGAAAATATATACCACAAGAATCTCCGAGAAACACTGGAAGAAATTTGCATGAAGCATTTTATTACCAAAAAGATAAATCACAGTGTACACAAGTATATCAAAATCAGTTCACCACACAATCAACCTTTTTTACATTATTTTCCATGACTTTAAATATTCTTACAACCTCAAAAATATTATGACCAGATACAATGGATGTGTTATCCATTAGAAGGATCGAACCGATCACAAAAGCAGCAAGTTATTAAAAAAAAAATCAGTTTTTTTAGTAGAAAAAGATTTTTAAAAAACTAACTTAACTCTTATCACACTACCTAATCTAGATAACATCCTAATCCATGATAATCTTGTCCATAACATCGTAACCATGCCTTTAGAAACCAAAAATAGGAAACATCACTAAACTATCCATCTGTGTTGTGCAGCAACCACATAGCATGTCATGTTGGCATGATTTTCCAAGTATTCTAAAACATATGGAAAATTATTAGGTAATTAATCGGATCCTATCATAGCAATTCATTCTACCTTTCTCCCCCTGACAAGTGGCATCCTCAAAACACTCCATTCCATCTGTGTGCAGCAGTGCGCAACAAGAATTTAAAATTGTGTTAGCACCTACTTTCCCGCCTAAAACTCGCACAATATGACCCAAGATATGAAATAAACACTGCAGAATACCAAACCTCTCTTCAAAATTCCAAAAACATCCATACAACGTCCACATGTCCAAACCAAATTGCAAAAATTCATAATTCTGCCACCAAAAACTACGACAAATAGGCCTCGAAATACACTTGTATATCCAAAATGGTAGCACCTGTGTAAAAATTGAAGGAGTTTGTTGTATAAGATATTTTTGTGAAGAAAAACCTCTCTCAGTTTCTCAAAATTTTTCCCTATATTCTCATATAATTCTCTGCAAAACAATGGCTAAAACTGGAAATTTACAAATTGCGAAAAATGTGCTTTAAAGATGCATTCGAAACTCTCAATATGTGACACCTGTGAAAAAAATGGAAGAGGTTATTGTACATTGGTCCATCCTTGAGAAAAAAATCTCTCATTTTCCCAACTTTCACCTCCACAGTTGTCGCAATAATTGTTTCAAAATGATGTCGAAAACAGAGTATGTTGCACAGCAATGTGTAGCGAGCAAGTTGGGTAGCACTCCATGCTCTGTATGGTTGCACACCTCCTATGGAAAAATGGATCACATGGGTAGGTCTGAAATGGATGTGTGATGGTTTATAACCCTTTAAGTAGGTTACCAACTCTTTCAAGCCTCCTAAATGGTTGATACTCGCTTGCGCAACGACTA
This sequence comes from Pinus albicaulis, assembly GCA_034641835.2. Taxonomy (NCBI): domain Eukaryota; kingdom Viridiplantae; phylum Streptophyta; class Pinopsida; order Pinales; family Pinaceae; genus Pinus; species Pinus albicaulis. Next base: position 789,688,978 of record CM076574.1, read on the forward strand.
GGTTGAGTAGCACTTGTGTGCATCGATGGCTCTATGATAGTTGTAACTCTGCTCTCGTTCGCTGTCTTTTCTGAGTCAGTGAGCTGAATGAGAACCAAGAATAAGGTTGCATGCAATGTGCCTCTGTTTTTTTACCTTTTTTATTTTTTGTTTTGATTTTTTATTTTTTTTTTGCCTTGTGCTCATCCATTGTCCTTTGCATTAAGCCATCATGATGGTAGTTTAGGATAAGGAGGGTTGGGAGATGCTGGGGATAGATGGTTGATGATGTTAGGGATAAGTGTGATAAAAAAAATGGATAATGAAGTTATCACAATAATTAATAATGATATCTTGGATAATGATGTTTGGAAAGGAGTAGGATGAGGGTAGGGGTATGTGTAGGATAGATGTTAGGGTAAATTTACATGTCAAAGGTGTATGTGAGTGGTAGGATGAATGAAATAGGGTGTATGGTGATAGAAATACTAGATGAATGTGATTAGAACATAACGTGTAATGGAAAATGACCTTAATGAACCTCTAAAACCTCAAACTAACACAACCTCCCTATATAACTAACCAAGAACTGAATGCTAACACATACTCATTGACTCTTAGGTGTACGAAAATTGACCTCATCATATCATGACTCTGACAACTCTGTCAGACTTTTTATGATGTGGACAGTGACCTTTAGCCTATGACAGCAAACATTTCATAGGCTAAACTGCTTCAAAAAATTGAAAATTAAAGGACATGGAAAATATATTTGACCATGAAAACTTATGACCCTAACAAGTTGGAGCTTCCATAAGATGTTGAGGCACTTTAGTTTCAGTTGATGGTTATGCCAGGTTCTCATAGTATTGAGGCTAGTTATAATTCTTATCATAAAGGTGTTGAATATTTCAAGGCTCCTCATCACTCTACCACACACATTGAAAATAAATCTCTCTCACAATTTTTGAATCCACCATCTATTTTACACGAAACTATCACTCAACCAATGGAGGAGTCATACCTAGCGAGCACTGTTGAAAAATGAAAGTTTTCTTATTTATTTATGTTCGCCTATTTCCGCAGTTCGAAATTTTTTTCTTGCATGTCTCTAAGTCGCAGTGTGTCTGAACACCATAATGCATCCGTAGAATGCTTTACATGCACTTTTCCTTCTTAGTTTTTAGCGTGCATTTTAAAACTTCAAACGTCTTAGTATGTATTTCCTTATCTTTCTTTTTTATAGTTATGCTTGAATATCTTTCTTGATATGTGTTCCCTCACTTACATAGATCAACCAATGTGTCGGTGGCTTCACTGGAAGTTTCATTTTACGTAAGTCTGGCCTATTCTCTAATTAGGTTAGGAGTAGGAGTAGTTGTTTGTCTTTCTTGGTTGTTTTTGTTTTTACTCATTTTTTTTGTTTTATTTTACTTTCCACTCTGCTCCTTTCTTTTTGTTTCTTTTCAAGTCATAGGATAGCTTCCACATGCGACCACGTTTGGTTCCCGAAGAAAACATGGTGAAGTCTAAGAGGAAGTTGTGCTATTATCAACGCTTGTTTTTGTATTCCTTATCTTTGCATAAATCTTGCATTCTTTTAGTTTTGATACTGTTTGGTCTCAATCTAGTCTCCTAAATTGAGCTCATTTAATTGTCAACCAGGGTTGGTAAATTGCTGAAGTGAAGTGTATTGTATGTACCTAGGTGCTTGTTTCCTAATGCGTTGTGTGCAGTGTTTTGTGATGTTTTTGGTCTTTTGTGATGATTTATGATGTTTTTGGTCTTTTGGTGGTTTTATGTTCACAAGAAAAATGCCTAGAAAACTAATGGAAAGGAGCTGGTGATTAAAAACAGAGTTAAGCCTATTTGATGGATGACAAATGAAAAATGCAATTGGAAACACTGAAGCAGAATCAAATCTAAACTATGACTAAGTAAAAGAAAAGCTTGATAATGACTTTTAAGCAAATGATTCAAAACACAAACTAAACTTGAGAAATGATCACTAAGTATGCAAATCCTCTAACTAAACAGTTAAACAACTAATCTTACAATGATGCAACATTTTGTCCTTGATTAGAGATTTGAAACAGATTTGGAGGAAAAACATTGATACCATCCTAAGATCTTCTATTCTAGGACTAGTTCCTAACTCTATTCTGCAATTTAATTGAATGTCACAAGACCTTGCTCAAAAGTTATTGATTTCTTTTCAAAGTAGTCTTTTGAAGGAGGGCTCTGTTTATGAAATGATAAGGAAATTGCAGAGATACTTCAGGCCTTAAAATGATGTTGTCTTTTTTTCATATGGTTATGGATCAATTGTAGATTTTAGAACAAGAAGATGTTTGTAAATAATGAAGGCTGTTTTGTTAATCTTAACAACTGAAGTAATCTAATGTGCAGTGAATGCCAACTGAATATGGAGTGTAATGCAATGATTTAATCTAAGAATGAACTTAAGATGCCACTAATCTAAAACAATGTTGAACTACAAGTCATCATCAAACTTAAAACAAAGTAACTGAGCATGAGTTAAGTGCAATTAAACTCCGGAGCATCCTAACTAAGCTACCATGCATTATTCTATGGAATTATAAAGTCTTTTTGTCCATCATGATTGATATATTGGAAGAGTTCCTTCTTTTGGAAGAGATTTTAGAACAATTCTGACTGTGTAATTAAGTGCAAATGCAAACATAAAGGACTGAAAGCAATGAAAAACTAAGATATCATATCCATATCCCACTCATCATTATGATATTTTGGACAAGCGTTTAAGAGCAAGAACAGAGATGGTACTTAGTGCAAACACACAACTAAATCATTCATTATCACGGTCATGTCTTGAACATCTTAAGAATTTCTTGGAAGAGTTTCTTCTTGTGGAAGAGTGTTTAGAACAAGTGTAACTATGATAGTGAACAACAAAAATTACAACTAAATCCTACAATACTATAGCCATTTCCCATTCATCATTATAATCTTTTGGAAGAGCTTCTTCTTGTGGAAGAGTTAGAATGAGTATAACTACAGTAGCTAATTAAAACAACTAAAAATTCAACTTCAGAAACGTAAAGACAGCTAGAATACTTATCTAATTTACGCAAATAAATCCGTGCAAGAGGCAGGGGCCCTCTACCACCTGACGGAATTGAACTCCAAATTAAATCAACGCTTTCAAAACAACACTGTCTGCTTCATTAAAGATGAAATAACTTGAACATAGCACTCTGCGTATTCAGAAATGTAGCACAGAATCTAAGCAAAATCTAGAACAAATCTAGCATAAAATCTAGCCTAGCTCTCGGTTTCCCAAGTGTTTATATAGAAAATGCACATAACAAGACTTGCAACAATTTCAAGAACACTGTCTTTCCTTATCGGAATCACATTAGGACTCTTGAAGTGGCTGCGTGAAGAGGAAAAAGACATCTGGACTGAGACAGTCCTAATAGAAGTCTACCTTCCTAAATGTGTTCCCACGTATCAAAACCATACCCAGAATTCGTTTCTTCCTCCATGATGAGCAACGAACCATGTAGACATTATGTGGATTATGCCCATATGCGGTTTTTCTTGAGAGGCCACCTGGAACATACTCAAATGTGAAGACAGCTGCAGAATCGTCGGTTAGCTACGGAATTTCTGCATTCTGCAGCTACTTCCGGTCAAAATGCTTTACAATGGCAAAAATCACAAAACTTAGCAAGTCAGTCATGTAAATCATTATAAAAGTAATTTCAACTAAATTCATTAATCAATTGGGTCTAGGATAGCAATGGAAAAAGGAAAATGAGGTAAAGTGGAATGAAAGAAAGCACAATTTTGAGGCTCAACAGATACTCTGATGGACAATAAGTTCCTTTTTGGAGAAAACTGCAGTGGAACTGAAAGCTTTAATCTTTAACTAGTATCGCCTACTCTAATCGACATTTCTAATTTTCGGGAAATCCTTGTCAACTAAGTCGATTAGAGTAAGGAGGGGAGGAAAACCTTAACAAGTAAGTCATAGGTATATATAAATATCCTTCTTTTAAGGGACAAACTCTTCTGCTCTCAATAATTCAGGATCCCTCTTCTGCCCCATAATAATAAATAAGTGCCTATGCACAATTCTATTAAAAGAAAATAAAATAAAAATAAAAAAATAAAAAAAATAAAGGGAGAAAGAAGAGAAAGGCTTCTTGTGCAGGGATGTGAATCAAGAAACTATGTCAGGGCACATTCTAGGCTCACTGGAAGAATTGAAATGTGTGTCTTCCTAAAGTGACTTTTTTGGGGTACTATCTAGGCCTGCTGATAGCAAAGCAACACTAGATATGAAAAATAAGACTGAAAAATATTCTACTTGTGCATATATATACTCCTCGTCCCCAACCGAAACAAATAGTTTGACTTAGCTTGGTTAAGTGTGTTGCCGATGAAGAGAAATGTAGGGACTATAGCTTAACTAAAGCTAAGTAAAGAAGCTACGGTAATCAATGAACTGAAAAATACTTCCTAAAGAGTTATACCTTTTTTACATGAGATAATACCCATACAGAGAGCTAGATTTCTACCAATGTTTCGCCTAGTGTTTTATTTGCTATAACCACCCTCCAAAAAATTTCTATGCTTTGATTTTGGAGCCTTCATTTCTATCTGCAAGAGCTTATCTATACTGTAATCAAGTATTCATGTTTTAATCAAGACTTATTTTTTTCATCTATGCTTTTTCTTTCTTTTTTTCATAGTTAACTGATATTTTGAGTCACAAGCTAACTTTCTGACTTGACCTTACAAGAGTTTCGGGCTTGCCTCCATAAACTATGCAATCTCTGAGGGCAAGCCAGCCTTAACGATGAAAATTGTGAAATCCAGAATGGAAACTCAACCTTAAGCTTGATAATTGCGCAGTAATAGATGCCAGTTGAGCACAAATATCACAAACTGCACAATCCACTCCTTTAGCTCAGAAACTACGCAATGCACTGAGCCAGGAAGTTTCCCAGTTCCCCAGAATTGTGCAATCTTCCTTGGCAGTTTGCATGGAAATTTTCCTGAAAAATAAAAATTAAAACAAAATCGTCCCTAGAAAATAAGGATTCATTATTACTTTCACAAAGGTGGCACAGCTGTTATTTTTATAAATTTCTGCCAAGTGTCACTTTTTCCTAGATTTTAGGCATGAACATCATAACCCCTAATCCGCTCAAATCTATTTAATTGACACCTCTAGATATCATTTATACATTTCACCTTGGAGCTCTAGAATTCCCAAGGAGATCAAGGATCTTTCGGTGGAGTTTGCATCGCTTTTCTAGGTGAGTTTTTCTTTTGTTTTCTTTTGTCACTTTTTCTATTGTTTTTTTTTTCATTTCGCTTCTATGAGTGAATTTTTGTTTTTCTCTTCATGGTTGCTTGTATTTTAACTTATATTAGCTTGTAGAAGTGTTGACTCAATTTTTCGTTTTCCTTTCATAAGTGTCACATCATTTTTCTTGGTTTTTCACATCGATGATCATCGTTTTGGCGACTCTCCTCACATATTTTATTTTCCTTCTGCTTCTTGAGTTTCTTCGCTTGATTCACAATAATATATCCATAATTGTTCATATCTTCACTTTAACTTACATTATCTCTTAGATCTTCTTGTTTCCCACACCCTCACCGGGAAGATCTACACCTCACTTGGCCATGCACTTCCTTGCCCAACTAGGAATTTCGCAAGTCTAAGGCTCAAGCCAATAGCTTAGCCTCTAACACTACACAATTCATAGTACAAGATGACCTAACTGCACATTGCGAAGTCCTAAGGCTCAATATTCCACCTTGGTCACTAATAGTATGAAATGCATAGTCTCTCCCTATCATTTCCCATGTTGAACTACGCATTGTGCAGTCTCAAGCCTCGGGATTCATCCTTGCCTGTTGGGATTGCACAATGTGTAGTTCCCTCATCCATTCTCCCTCACTTGATCATGAAAATTGTGAAATCCTTCTCATCAGCCTATGTGTTTGCTACCCAATCTTTCTTTGAAAGTTGATTTGAAAAATCTATTGTTTTATTGCCATGATTACCTTCTCCCTCCTACAAGCATCACAGTTGTTGAGAAATTCTCTTCCACAGTCATTGTAACCATGGCACCCAAGAAAAATGCTACAAAAGATACCATAGAAAGTAGTACCGGGGAAGTATTTAATAGTACGCCAATAAAATTTCCAGTGTATCCGAATACTCAATTTTTTGTGGAAAAGATCTAACATGGCAGAAAGTGAACGAAGCTTTTTCAGCAAAGAGATTCAAAGTAGATATAGAGGACCGACATGTATATGTTAGTGTTCAATGGTCAATATTAAAAAGGATTGCATACATATATCCAGCCTTCCCATGTGCATATGTTATCAGCTAGATTGTTTCACATAGTGATGTGAATACCATGACTTTGAACAGTGCCAGCAGGTAAAATCTTGCTACGTTTCTAGAAGAATATTATTTTCTCATGTACCATTTTCCTGAGCCAGAAAAACTCATGGAATCATACTGATATGCCACCAAAAAATTTCTAAGCAAAAATAATATTGTTAAAGGTTGGGTGAAAGAGACATCAAAGTTTTGACAGACACCCGCCAATACATACAAGACAAAGTCTCTCAGAATTTTTTATCAGTTCTTGGTTATCCTAGCTTGTATAATCTATGGCCAGTAGAGCACAAATACTTTTCCTAAAGGGTGGGTAGTCTTATTGAGCTAGGTTGTGAACGAGGGTAAGTCATTCAAATGGTTAGATTTATTTGTTCGACAGTTAAGAATCCATATAGAAAATGGGCCAAAATCCTCCCAAGGGCGGGAAAGTAAGATTCTACATGTTTGCATATTTACTGGATGCAATCTATGCACATAATGCATTCTCTAGCATGGACTGGACTTGGATACCTCAAGACCCTGCCATGTACATCCACTTTAGACTGCTCTCAGATTAAAACCATCGAGAAGTAATGGAGAAGCTAATTGACCACTTCCTCATTCTGTTGTACAAGATGATCTTTAAGGAAGAACCCCCTTCCATGTCATGTGGAGCAATGTAGGCAGTAGTGGAGATAGAATATTGGTTTGCCTCACTGGATGGAACCTTCCTTAGAGTGTTTGGCAGTCATAAGTTGCTGCATATTTTTCAAATGTACACTACTAACAAGCTTTTCATGCAATAAGTTTCATATCATCTCTCCACCAGGTTGTCAACATATTTTCACAAGAAGAAGAGAACACCATGGCCAACTCTTCCTATGAAAATTGGATTGTATGAGATCAAGAACCTGAAAATTGTAGATACCAAAGGAAATGTGATAGAAGAGCTTTCATTTTGTACTCAGGACTTTAATATGTACAATCCTCATGGTATTTTCAAATACCATTGTACGATAATTCATTTCTAGTGGTTCAGTGGGACATTTCATTTTCCAAAGAAAGATCCATGGAAAATTGTTATAATGCCTTGAGAATCCGCGAGCTGGTCAGTTTTGCAGGAACTTCACAGGTGACTCCCTAGAAGGAATATTCTCTAAAATTAGTGCTAGTAGAAGGGAGCAACCACGTGTAGGATAAGGGAGAGAGAAAGGTTGCTTGTCCAGTGGGAGAAAGAATCTGCAAGATGAAAGCAAATCCAACTATTATGAAAGAGGCTTTAACATGAGATGCAAAGAGGAAATAGAGGATGTGGAGAGCATTATGGATGAAGAGAGAAGACTCCAGAGGAGATTACAAGAAGAAAAGTAGAATAAAGAACAAGAACATAAGGGGAAGCAGGAAGCAAGAAGAAGAAGAGAGGTGAATCAAAATAACAGAAGAAACAACGTAGAAGCAAGTTAAAGAGAAAGAAAAGAACTGGAAACCAACAGAGGAGGAGAGAGAATAGATGTAGGACCAAGATATTTCTCAACAGATTGAAGAATTAATCGAGATCAATGACATGGAGGAGGAACTAGAGCCACAAAATCAATATGTCGACCTAATACCTGGTGCACACCAGGTCACCAATCAGACTCCACCACCTCTAGCAACAAAGTTAGCTCCAGGAGAGGAAGAGGAAGTTGTTCCTCCTGACGATGATCCTGTTATGGACATGTACAATCTTTCATATGATGAACTTCAGAGTAAGATTGTACAAGCACGTAAGAATCATTTACTGTATTACCTCGCATCACTTGCATTCATTAGAGAAAGGGTAATAGTGGTGAACACCAGGAAGAATCTCGATGCCATTTCCACAACCAACTTGGCCTTCACGGGTGTGACAGGGTCGAAAACTCAGTATTTGATGGGCGAGAACAAGAAATTGGCACAAAAATTACATGCTATTAGGAAAGAGGTAGAACAACTCTGTGTGGAAGCTCAAAACGCAGCTTCTGCATAGGTCTATCTAAAGGAAATGAGGGCAATGATACTTGGTGAAGTATCAAAACTTGGAGAGATCATGCAGAACCTCTTTGAGGAGCTTGTTACCGTACACTGAGGCAGTTGTCCACATGCATGGATTACAACAGAAATTTCAATACTTTGTCAAAAATATCAGGAATCTATAAGATTCCATCCCTTCCGTGCATGAATGGTTAATGCAATACAAAGGGGAGCCCCTTGAGTTGGGAAAGAAAAATAAGCAACAGGCAAAGCTGGAGAAATCAAGAGTTCATATGTTGATCCAAAACAATAAAGAGCTTGCCTCATTCAATGGTAGCATTCATGCCTCGTATGTATAGTTATACAACAGTCTCGATTTCTTGGTGAACACATACACGATCTCATCAGTTGTCTCACTCACAGAAGCAAAACCTAGGAACCATGTCAAGCAGGAGATCAAATAAAACTTGGAGAAGCTTAGAGAGATTACCATGAAGGAATATTTGGATTTGAACAGACTGAACATGCAAAAATACATCGGCAGCCATGTCCAAGTGAGAATAATGTTGCTCCTACTCCAAAAGAGGATGTTCAAATTGGTTCCAAATCATTGTACTCAGATGCCATGGAGAATAGAGTCTGCTTCCCGCTAAACACCATTGCAAAGTTTGGGGATGTCATCGCACAATACCAAGCTTGGCACTAATACGTGACCAAAAGACATCAAGTGAAAGTTGCTGAGCTAGAGTTTCCCCAAAACCAAGCATGATAGTGTTTTTTCTTGTTAGGCTATCAATTTTTCTCTACCCTATTTTTTCTTATATGGGTGTGAATGTAGTACAATATTCTTTTGTAAATAATTTGTAAGTGAAATTCCAAGTGTCAATTGTGGAATGTGAAATTCATGATGTAATGTAAGTGAATATTCATTTGTAAAGAATTTGAAGAGTAATGCGGGAATTTTGAGAGTTACAAAGGGGAATGTGAAGAGTCACCCCCTTTTGTTATAAATACATCCTCATAACTCATGTAAAGGTATTTTCGGAGCCAAGCTTTTAGCTAGGATTAGGCTTAGAATTAGTAGCTTGGTAATTTTGTGAGAGCCTCAGCTTCTCCATTTCATAGAGGGAGTATCTTTATTTGGAGGGGCAGGTGATGTTGACTTCATGTTCCACTATTGGGGTTAGTGTTCCATAAATGGTATATGTATGATTGGAACTTTCACTTTAATAAAATCTTAGAGCTGACACGTTTTCATGCATATCTTGTGAATATAGTAGGACTATTCTTGTTTTATTTGTAATGTATGTTATTTAATTAATGCTTATGTCTATGAACTATTTCATTTGCATTGGTATGAATCTTATTGAATGCATGTTGTTGTGTTATTTCATCACTGTTAACTTGTGAACTATTTCACATATTAGCTTGTGATGTTTTTACGATCGTGTGTCTCTTTCAAGTTGTGTACTATTACAGGCTTCTAAGGGGCTCACTCATTTCCCTTTCGTGTGTTGGAACCTTCATGCATCACACTTGAATCTTTGTAGGGTCACACACTTTCTCTCACCATACAACACTTTATGTGTTATTGCAGCCAAGGCATATCATTAACACCCACTACATTGACAACCAAGTTGTATCGGACTCCTACACCAAACAGTGTGAGGTCTAATTGGGACTTCATATTAGGGAAATCCCTTGAATGTTGGCAGGTCCAGCACCATCAACGTAACCATGACTTATCAACCATAAAATCAACATATTTACAAGTAAAATTTCTCATTTATAACAATAGGAAAATAACTCTTATTAACTTATGAAAAAACTAATCAAGTCAGGGACATCCACGTAGCACTCGACCATAGATTGGGCAAAACCAAATATTTGTTTCAGCCAATCACCCTTGTGCCATATTCCAAGCATGAATGTGGGATCTCATGGAATAAACTAAGACATAATCAACCAAGGATTCCAGAGGTTAAACCACCTCCACCCTCAAACTACTGTGATCTCACTAAATCAATCTCGAGATCACAAAAATGAACCGAAATTCAATGCCTTAGAATTTCTTCACCATACCTTGAGGAATTTTCCTTTCTCCACCCACATGTCGAGGGCTTCCTCAAGAAAACCATCTCAACCCACAACCCTTGGAAATTTTCCTAAGACCACCTCCCCCAGTTCCAAAACCTTCTGGAATTCCAAATCTCAACCAAGAATGAATCACATCACACCATGGCTATCCAGGAAATAACAAGGTAGTTTTGAAACTATTGTCAATCCAAGAAAAATCCATTGCATTGATGGAAAATGAACCAACTAAAAAAATGCATGCACCATTCACACCTCAGATAGGAAATCACACATGCAACCTATTACCTACAAAGTACTCCTTTTTAAGTTGTTGATCCTACCTTCTCTTAATTTCCTTTTCTTGTCATTCGTTTTCCTTGCTCCAAATACAAGAAAATGCCAAAATTCTCCAAGATTAATCCAAGTGTGCAAGAGTATATGACAGAGCAAATGAAAGGAGAGAGCCAAATTGAACTATAAAAAGTTGTGAACTTATCCTCTAATGCTTTTTTATTATTTATGTCTCATTTTTCTTCATTTTCCTTCATTTTTCCTCTAATTTCCTTAGCATGCAAATCTATGTCTCTTCACCTTCCTTTTCTCCTATTTTCCTTTATTTTCATAAATAAATGTCAATTTTGCATCTTTGCCTTTTTCAATGCCTTTGCCTATTTCCATAGCCATAAATAAACCAAAAGAGATGCCCACTACAATGTTTTTCCCAATATTCGGCTTGGAATGTGTGTCATGTTACCTTGGTCTTATTTTTCCTTTTATTATCTGTTATTACATGAAACTTTTAACCTAGGGTTTTTACAATTTTGATTTGTTTTTAGTTGGTTTTAAACAATTTCAATTGCAGTGTGTGGATTCCTTTAGTTTGAGTAGAATAAGTTGCAGGATATTGAAAGGAGAAAATTCATTGTTAGAGATTGGTGTGGCTCCACTACCTAATGAATTAGACATTGTTGATAAATTATTTTAAAATGGAGTGGTTTTTATTCAGTTTTGGTTTGAAGTGTGTGAATGGGTTGTTTCAATTTCAACAGAGCAGGAAATAGGTTGCAAGTTATAGTGTGGTTTCATATTAGCATAGTTTACAGGCTACATGGTAAAGGACAAGAAATCAAATGATAAGAAATGGTTTCAATGACGTGACTCCATGCCTGATGAATAATGCACCTGGTCTAAAAATCTCTCCATCCCACAAGGGGAAGTAGTCTCGAGTTAAAGACTATGTTCTAACATTTTCTTGGAAAAATGTTCCACAAATTGTTTTTGAGCCTTACAAGAAATTTGTAGTTCAAATTGACTCATTTGAGCACTAAAAAATAGAATTTTTTCAGTTTGAGGAAAAAAATTGGTTTTTTAAGGCTATTGGTGGTCTCAGGTTCATATGTAGAGTCTCTAGTAATTTTGTTTCAAAAATATTGGGAGATTTTTCACCAGATCACCAATTACAAAGTACGCATAGCAACCAAAGGTAGTGCCCATTATATCAAGTGCCAACACACAAGGCGTCGAGACCAAGAGCTCACAAGGGAGAAAATATATTGCACAATGTGTCAGCTGAAGGCATCAATCTTCATTCATATAAATCATTTCAAGTATGTCTACCTAGCGTATGTGGGATAAATATCCTGGTCTAAAAAATAATAACCATTGTAAATGTTGAGAGTGCCCCACACATGGAAGGCTGATGGAAGAAAATTATACATAGAACATGGTCAGTTGAATAAATTATTGGCCATTTTTAAGGGTTATGATACTCCTTTAAAAATGGATTGTTTAGATTGGATAGTGTTCCCCCTATCCTATTCAATGTCAAATGCAAAGGGGGGGGGGTGCGAATTAGTTGTTTTGGTAAAACAAATTTTGGTAATGTGAAAACTCTAGAAGTATAATGAACCCCCACTGCTTGAAAATTATTACCTCCCAGCCCCCCTCTGCTATTCCACTCACGGTTTCAGGAATTTGGGATCAAAGTCGATGATGTGGGTAGTGTTTTCATCATTTAAAGGGAATGTGGATATGATTAGTACACCTAGAATGAAAATTCAGTAGGCGCAAAACTTTTTTTAGCTTCATATCGACTTAGTTTTGTGTGTGTGTTTTTCTCCTATAAATTGCATCCTTCCTTTAGGATATGGGTTGAAAAAAAATTGTGCTAGTAAGAGAATACATACCTCACCATTGAAGTCAGTGATTGCAACACCCTCTTCCCACATCTACCCAAGTAACCAGCCAACCGAGGTAAACATGCAATGAGAGGCTACTATAATGAGATTCAACCTCTAAGCAACCTTAAGGAAGTAGAACCGACATAAACACAACATATAGACTTTGTACAACAACAACAACACCCCCAGGAGGTAACCCAACCATTTAGGCATATTACTCCTAGTTCACACTGATATTTTGACCTCTTTTATCCATAGAAGTAGGCCCATGCTTGCAAGCCAACATCCAGGAAGCTATAGACGCAGGCATAACACTTGATGCTAGCGTCCGAGGACCCAAATACTCAGTTATGTGCCAACATCCTCGGGATTTGAGCCACCTTTTCCGGCCCATAATCCAGTTCTCTTCTGAGAACTTCATGAAAATTTTAGAGATGATAAATAACAATAGGACAATGATACAGAAGCAATCACATCAATAAGAACTCATATGTACCCCTCCTAGCCATGACAAACATTTTTTCAAACATGTCACAAACATTGAAACTACAAGTATAAACAACATACCTAAGCATAGTGGTCTCATAATTATCTAAGAATCACTAAGAAGCATTTCTCCCTTACATCATTAGTTGTAATACAATCTATTTGACCATAGATACATTGTGCATTCCTTTACAAGTAAAAACATAGCAAGATCCATACATCATCACTGTAAAAATACATGCTTATAACCAGTATAATAACAACACAAATACCATGGATACAACAACAATAGAATCCACATATAAACCAATGCATTTATACATCAAATACCAAAGGAATGAGCTTCTCATTAATGAATTTAAAAACCAATCAGAGATGGGACTTCCACATTCCACCCAACCATATATTGGCTTAGCCAAATCTCTCTTCAGCCAATCACCCTCGTGCCATATTCCAAGCATGAATGTGGGACTCATAACCAAACAAGCATGAATTTTACTGGGTTCTTCACCTCCACCATGAGGAATTTTCCTATCTCCTAGTCTCTCAGGATTTACTGCAATCCATAGTAAAAATCGGGGGTCACTAGGCCCTATACCGAGAAATACTCTCCAAGATTTACCGCAATCCAAGCCTAGATCACTGGGCCCTAAACTGAGGAAAACCACCTCTACGATTTACCATATATCCCGTCATTCACAGATTGAGGATTCCTAGTCCCACCAAGGAAATACACTATCCGGATTTACTGCAACCCACATTCTGGTTCAAGGATTACTAGGCCATGTTTTATATCAATTCAGAGATCCACCTCACTCAGCTTCGAATCCAACTGAAAATCCAATTCAACAGAAGTATGAGAAACCCATCTCATCAAGGCTATCTAGAAATGGCAAGGCTAAGTTGGAAACACTATCACACCTTTCAAAACCCATGCCAAGACAGAAAATAACCACATGCAATACCATGCATGCCAGATATAGCAAGGAGAACACACAAATCAAAACCTACCAAGAATCTTGTTGTAGCTGCTTGATTCCTACTCCTCTTTGCTTATTATCTCCTTCTTCATGTTTTCTTTCATTTCTTTCTCTAATGCCAAAGTGCTCCAAGAAACTCTAAGTATCCAAGAGAGAGAGGATAATGAGATTCTCCAAAACTAAACTAACAAAAAGGTACCAATTGATCCTCACATGAAACCTATGACCTTTCACATTCCTTTTCTCCTATTTTCCATTATTTTCATAAATAAATTTCCAATTAATGTCGCATGCCTTCCCAAAGCCTTTTCCTTTGTCTTTGCCAATTTTCTTTAGCCATAATAACTAAAATTAACACCCACTAGGATGTTTTTCCCACCATTCAGCTTGGAATACATGTCTCATCAACCGTGGTTATTATTTTTTCCTTTATTAACTTTTATTACATGGAATTTTCACCAGGGTTGTTACAAAACCCTCTCCCTTGGGGGAATACCATCCTCAGTGTTCAAAGACACCTATAACTAGAAAATCGTTGAAAAAAAAAACATATTGCCCATGGAGCTTTATAACACAAATCGTTGCAGTATTTACAATGAATAACCTACTCAAAAGAAAAACCATCATGACAAACATACCATATTCTAGAGCTTTATAACACATCTCATTACGGTACTTACAATAATATACACATATACACATTTTCCCAGCCAGCAAATAAAATGATATGATGCATGTATTAGCAACAAGGGAATCCAAAGGTTCACACCTCCGCCCTAAAAGTAACACTAGGATTTACCTCCTTCCTAGGAAATCCATAATCCACTGCAAAAGTCAAAGTTGCATCCAATGTCCAGCACTACAATCCTACACCACTTTTCCTCTCAGTGAATGTTTATCAGCTCATTGTTCTAAGGCACACTCCCAATGTACATTTGATTCCATATGGAAATTTTAATTACCAAACAAATCCATCCCCAACCTTCCCTACTATGCTACACAATCCCTTAGGAAATTTGGTCATCCCTTTTCGTTTAGTCACTCACCTTCCAATTTCCCCGACATCCCATATCCTGAGTGATCCATCCCTTGGAAAGGCTTCCTCGCATCGGAAGACACAAAAAAAGGCATATAACTACCTCGAAATCATCATATCGATCATAGCATGCTCATGGAAATTAATGGAAACTATTGGGTACCAATGTCCCACAATGGCCCTACTACTGAAGTTCTTTAGCAGCATATTGCTTTCTGTTTCAGTTCCTTTTGCTGACATGGTTAGTTCTTGCAGTCGGTTTCAACCACCCAACCAGGAATTTCCGTACTTCCTGTACCAAGCGCATAACTGCCATTAGACTCAAAATAAATTTAAATAACTTCAAATCATGCCTCATCAATGGCCTTTCAATAAGGTAAA
Source organism: Pinus albicaulis (assembly GCA_034641835.2). NCBI lineage: Eukaryota > Viridiplantae > Streptophyta > Pinopsida > Pinales > Pinaceae > Pinus > Pinus albicaulis. The sequence goes on from CM076574.1 coordinate 789,704,479, forward strand.
ATTGCAATCCTATTCATTTCATGTCACAACAAGTTAAACTAGTTGTTTGATCAAATCATCACATATAAACATATCACATGTGGTTATCTCAAAACAGAACCATCATAAATTAAAATCATGAATCACATGCAATCATCATAAATCACGTGTAACCATCATAAGTCATAATCATATATCACATGCATAAAAAGGATAAAATAAAATACGGATACTTATCCTTTAATCGATCCTTAGCTTCTACCATTATGCTTTGTCCTTTCCATACACACACTGGATCAGTTACCACACCTAATAAGCACCCAATGCATTTTATTCTCTTCAATCACATACAGATATGCACAATGTACATCACAATACATACATCCACACTTCGCATACAACATCGCACAATACGTACACCTACATCTAATGTACAACACATACACCTACACCCAGTGTACCATACAACACAATACATAAACCTGCATCTAGTGTATAACACATACACCTACACCCGGTGTACGATACAACACAACACATACACCTACATCGACACACAACACATACATCTACACTCGGTGTACGATACAACTCATACACCTACATCTGGGGTAAAAAACAATACATAAAATTACAAAGAGTATGACACAATGAATGAAAATGTCATGATACCACGACTACACCATGCACATACATAGTATTGCATGCCCTCAACACAACATGTACGACATGCACACGATACCACATGTATAACAATACCATATGCATAACATGTACACAATACCACTTGTACACAACACTACCTTCACAACATGTGCACAACACGACATGTACATGACACCACCTACACAACATGTACACGATGCCAAATGTACACCACAACACATGTACAATGTGTACACAATACCACATGTACACAGCACCACATGCATGACATGTACGTGACACCACATGTACACAATTCCACATGCATGACATGTACACGACACCACTTGCACACAACACCATATGTACAACATGTACATGGCACCACATGCACACATCATCACATGTAAAATCATGCACATAACACCATATGTACATATCACCACATGTACAACACACGCACAACACCATATGTACATAGCACTGCATATACAACATGTAGATACCACCATATGTACACAACACTACATATCGAACATGTATGTAGCACCATATATACCTAGTGTGACATATTCAATATACACATAAAACCATATATACAACATGCATACAACATCATATGTACACAATACAATATATGTTACATGTACACATCACCATAGGTACAATCACTGAATATGCAACATGTGCAACATATACACAACAGTAGTACTACACATCCATAAACCACACACTAACCCCACAAGCAACATTACTTCTAGTGCCTTTCCACTATCCATTCTTATCCTAGTAGGTCGCGGATCACACTACTCTCAATTTGCTGATGTACCCCTCAACATTACATGTCCATAACATAAACATAGGAATAGTACAAGCATATAATTTCAATTCGTGTCCACATGATATTGACCTCATAGATTTTTCAAAGTTACTCTTTCCACTTGATTCATCATAAGACCAAGAACCTCTTCATGCCATTCACCTGCATAATAAATCATTCCTTCACAAGAATGATACTTGAAAACCATGTCATACAATGACATAGATATATAGATTCATACATATATAGAATCATTAGTATAAAACAATCATGATCCTATCAGACAATGACATTCATACACACATATATACATATAAACATTACCATTAAACAATCATGATCCATAATGACCCTATCAGACATGACATACATACATGTATACATAAACATCAACATAAATAAATCAGTATCCCGTCATACATGCATATATACATACATATATAGACATTATCATAATAATGATCACAACATAATTACCAGATATCATAAGTTATAGGTTAAGAGAACCCCATTTATGAGTGCACAACATGCACAACATGGAGAACAATAGTTCCCAACATAACCAATGCATCTAACACCTCATATCCATTAACTTTACCTTTAGTGTTACCTTTCTTGTGATTGTACTGCCATCATCCATTTGCCACAATGGACCCAACCAGTCCAACTGAATATCATAGTCTTACCTTCCGCTGCACTTACTCATGCACCGAGCTTCATCTGTGTCTTACATTACCAGTTAGGTTTCGTTCAGCTCTCCTCAATCTTCATCAAATTTCCTCCTTCCCCAGAAATTCCCAAGACACTTAAACATAAAAGGCAATAATGAGAAAGAAAAAGAGGAATACCATGAAAAAACAAAACCAATATGACACCGCAACAAAGTGGCATGATCATGCACTAGACACAATCAAGACCGCAAATCAAGAATAAAACAATCAAAAGACCAAAATAAAAGGACTAACACCATGACTCAATCCCTATGGGTTCCCAAAAATTCCAAAGGAAAGCTCAACCAGAGCCATCTTCATGATTTCATGGTAGTCTCTTGCCATGTAATCCCCTACATCATACTACTATAAACACATAACTGTCACTGTAAATTGTACAATATAACATTTATCTTACCTTGTTACGTCAGGCACACTGCCTTGTAACTGAACATGTATACCTCTCAAGTAACTTAAATTCCTTGATGAATTTTTCCATAGATGGAAACCAGTTGTTATAATTGTCAAATACATGTTCTTGAATATAGCATATATCCACATAATGTCAGGCAAAGTCAAGGTTAAGAAGACTTCATGTATGCAGAGTACTCATTCGTTTGGAAATAGGGTTTCCAAACATAAACAAAGGAATTCTTGTTCAATTAATTTCTTTTACCATTTACCTTTCTGCAATTGAGTCTTACTATACACTACCTCATCACCTCGTTGTTATTCATATAAAAAATTCAACTATTACCTTGTCATGCTAATACCAAACATGTTTACCTACAACTGCTCACATATGCCAACCACATGTTCTAATATCAAGACAATCATATCTCTCAATTTGAAATCAACCTTTACCAATACTAACAACCATGTCATACTCAACAATCAATTCACATTCATCAGTCATAATACATAATGCTACAATTATCACCTACTTACTCTCAAGTACATATCAACTATCTCAACACATATGTGTGAGTAAACTTGCATAGTAAAACAAGACCATTCATTCATGCAATATTTCAAACACATATTCATATCATGCCATTAAGAAAACATTCAACAACACCTTAGATGACATAATAGAAATCATTACTCAAACACCAAATAGATGACATAATCAAAAATTCAAGTACAAAGTAGATGACATAAGCAAGCTCATACCTTAATGTATCTCAAGGCGAGGCTATCTTGTCTGCACTATCAATCTAGTTAGCACAATATAACTTCACAACACATCATCTCAAACACAAATAAGATCATTGTATCCATAATAGTATCTAACTATCATGTTCACATCATAATCTCATAAAAATTTATCGTTCATGCATAACAATCACATATGTATGATCAATCTAGATTAGTATAGCACAAGGTCACAAATAAGTAGACTCATATATGAATGTCATAACCCTAACCATCTGCATAGGCCAATCCAATTTAGCATGCTATAACCCTAATCATCACATTATCTAACATATAAAAACAATAATTTAACATATAACATGCTCATCAACAACATATAACATAATCATCAAGCTAGCTACAAGTTAACATATAACATATTCATCAACAACATATAACATAGTCATCAAGTTAATACCACGCTTGAATAACCAAATCATGTTCATTTTATCACCCTAATTAACTAACATCTATCATGTATGTAACCATAGAATCAATATAATGAAAGGCATACACATAACCATAATGCATATGACTACACTGATCAACCATCATTTATCACATATGTAACCATAATAATAGAATGAAAAACATATAAGTAACCCTAATGCTTACAACAACCATGAATCACATATATGCATGCCAAGCATACAAACTTGTATGATGATATGCTCTTACCCCAAAGTCCATTGTTACAACTTCACTTTAATGATTTGTGTCTCCTGCTCTATCTTAGCCAACACATTAGCTTCATATCATACCAATATCATCATGATGAACTAATTTCATACAATGACCTCATGGACAACAACTGTAACCATGAAAATTCATGCATAACAACATATAGACACTGACATGCATAACAAATGCATATAAAACCATACACTCATGACAACACATCCCACAATAATACCATCAGCCTTAACATGGCAACATCACTACAACCATGATCAACACCATGAAAATGCAACAAACACATGTACTACAAGCATAAGTGACACATATGCAACCAACTTGAATGCATGACCAACACACCACCCATCCATTCTAAGGGTTGAACCATGCTCTGATACAACTTTGTAACACCTTCTTCCAACATCTGCCCAAGTAACCAGCCAATCAGGGTAAACATGTGACGATAGGCTACTATAATGAGATTCAACCTCCTAACTGACCTTAAGGAAGTGGAGCTGACAAAATCACAACATACTGACCTTATACAGCAACAACAACACCCCCATGAGGTAACCCAACCATTCAGGCCTCTTACTCTTGGGTCACACTAACCTTTTGACCTCTTTGAGCCATAGACGCAGGCACAGGCTTGCAAGACAGCATACAGGAGGCTATAGACGTAGGCATAACACTGCATGCCAGCATCCACGGCCCCAAATATTCAGTTATGTGCCATCGTCCCCGGGATTTGAGGCACCTTTTCAGGCCCATAACCAAATGCTCTACCCAGAACTTCATGAAAATTTCAAAGATGATAAATAAAAACTGAATAATGATACATAAGCAATCACATCACACTCATTGGGACCCCTCCAAGCCATGACAAGCATTTTTTCAAACATGTCACAAACAATGAAACTACAGGTGCAAACAACATATCTAAGCATATGGGTCTCATACTTATCTAAGAATCGATAAGAAGCATTGATCCCTTACATCATTAGTTGTAATACAATCTATTTTACCATAGATACATCGTGAATTCATTTACAAGTGAAAACATGGAGATAGCCATACATCATCACTGTAAAAATACATGCTTATAAAAAACATAATGAAAACATAAATACCATGGATACAATAGCAATAGAATCCACATATAAACCAATGCATTTATACATAAAATACAAAAGTAATGAGCTTCTCATTAATGGATGTAAAAACCAACCGAAGATGGGACTTCCGTGTTCCATCTGACCATAGATTAGTTGAGCCAAATCTCTCTACAACCAATCACCCTCATTGCACATTCCAAGCATGAATGTGTGACTCATAACCAACCAAAAAGAACCAAACAAATGTGAATTTTACCAGGTACTCCGCCTACACTGTGAGGAATTTTCCTGTGTCCTAGTCTCTCAAGCTTTACCAAAATCCAAAATTTGAATTAAGGATCACCAAGCCCTATACCAAGACATACTCTCTAGGATTTATCGTACATCCCATCCCGAGACTACTAGGCCCAATGGAGATCCCCCACCTCTTAGGCTTTACCGCAATCCAAATTCATATCCGTAGGCCCTAAATCGAGGCAAACCAACGCTAGGATTTACTGTATATCCCGCCATTCTCAAATCGAGGATTCCTAGGCCCACAGAGGCAACACACTATCTAGCTTTATCACACCCACAATTTGGTTTAGGTGTTACAACTAGGCCATGTGTTATATCAATTTAGAGATCCACCTCACTCAGCTTCCAATCCAACTGGCAATCCATCTCAACAGAAGTATGAGAAACCCATATCATCAAGGCTAGGCTAAAAACACTATCACACCTAGAAAAACCCATGCAAAGATAGAAAAGAACCACTTGCAATACCATGCATGCTAGATCTAGCAATAAAAACACACATGAAAATTGATACCTACCAAGAATCATGTTGTATTTGCTTGATTCCTTCTCCTCCTTTCTTTCTTCCTCTTTCTTCCTGATTTCTTGCCTTTCTTGCTCCAATGCAAAAATTCTCCAAGAAACTCTAAGTGTCCAAGAGAGAGAGGGAGAGAGAGAGAATAATGAGCGAGCTCCAAAAATGAGTTGAAAAAGGGTACCAATTGATCCTCAGAAGCCTTTTTATAGATGAGGCCTCTATTTTTTTCATTTTCCATTATTTTCCTTCATTTTCCTACTCACATGCAACCTATGACCTTTCACCTTCCTTTTATCCTATTTTCCATTATTTTCATAAAAAAAATGCCAATTAATGCCTCATGTCTTTCCATAGCCTTTTCCTTTGCCTTTGCCAATTTCCTTTAGACATAATAACCAAAATCAACACCCACTAGGATGTTTTTCCCACCATTAAGCTTGGAATATGTGTCCCATCAACTGTAGTTATTATTTTTTCCTTTATTAAGATTTATTACATGGAATTTTGATGAGGTTTGTTACAATGATAAAGGAGATATTGTCACTTGCGTGTTGGAAAGCCCCGACCATGATAAGGATTCATATTTTTAAATGAAGTTAATGTATATTGAAATTGATAATTTTGGTATTCTAGAGCATGAGTACTAAGCCATTTTAAGGAATTCCACAACAAGAGGATGCTCATATTTGCAAAGATCTGAGCATTGTTGGCAACATGGTTGACATTTAGGTGACCAAGGAGTAAATTTCTCTACTAAACGCGATATAGGAACTTGGTGTGCTCTATCCTTTCACATTTTATAGTTCATGATTTTTTTGTTATCTTTTATGGCTATTGTTTCTACTTTCATTTACATATAGCAGTTCATGCAAGCATTGCCATCATCATAACCCTCATTGTTGAGAATTTTCCTACCAAGTCAATCAACATTATTTTCGTTATAATAATTGGTATACTTGGACTTCTTTTCTATTGGATGGTGGAACTTTATAAAGAAAATCCATTCTCCAATTTTCATTTTTATGTCAAATTATCTATCAAACAAATGATGGCAAGGAAACTATTGTCAAAATTCAAGAAATTCAAGAGGCCATTGAAATTAAGAGAGGAAACGAAACTACAAAGGAAGGGATTTTGGGAGAAGTGACAAGAAATTTAACATAATCGGTCCTCTCAAGCACTCATGGGAATGCAGGAAAATGTGATTTTTCTCTAACTAACATAAAAGTGAGGTAATGGGGGGGAATAATGACAATTTGTTACAAATATGGTTATTGGTTGAACTTGTATACACCTATAATTCTTATGTAGGGGCACAATTACAAACATAAACCTTGATGTTTTTGGGATACATTTAGATTTTACAATGTTTTCAAAGAATTTTTTTGGTCGATCAATGATAGAAGAAGGTTCAAGACTGAAGGTAAACTATCATATTAATTGGAATAAAGAGACACACTTCCTAGAGACAAATGTAAGGAGATCTTATGAAAAATAAAGGCAACCAGAGATGGAATGCAGGAAACCTATAGATAATAAAAAATATTTTGGTTTCTTGGTACACTATAATCTTTGGGTATCTAGTGCATACACATCTTGTAGCATGAAATTGACAGTGATCCAAGAGAAGTGTGATGTTATAGGAGAGTTCTTGATGAGGAAACTCAAAAAAGTGTGGGAATAGCATTGGTCAAATGACATGGATTCTGCTCATTCCACACCGTGGTATTGAAGATACCCTTGTAACTTTTGGTAGAAAGAAATCCTGGTCTACATCAAACTTTGTAGAGAGCTCTATATTTGGAATTTTTTTTTTTTTTTTGCAAAAGGTATTTATGAAGTTCCATGGGAGGTCCTAATTCACTACAGGTATTGTTCAAACAAATTTTCAAAGAGGTATGTTGCATCAACTAAGTTATTATACTTGTTGAACCCTATATTAGGTGGGGAACCTACCTATATTTTTTTGCGTGGGTTTTGCACATGATTTTGGGAATGATGGTTTTATGTCCATGGTATTTTGTAGTTTCGATCAAGGGAAAAACGATTATGTTCTAATCTGGGGTTAATGGATTGGGGTTTATGAATTATTTGGCATGTATATATATGTGTTGTAACATTGAAAGAAATATAATTAAAATTCAATCTAGTAGTTCTGATTTTGGGATCCAGGGGAAAATCTATGTGTATATCTGTTGTATGTTTTATTCTCTTGTCATTGTTTATTTTGTGTTTTAAGAATTTGTTTGCAGATAATTTTTATATAGGGTTAAAACCTACATTTGGTATTAAATTTGTTTCAGCTTCAAGGGGACACCTTTGCTACTGAGGGTTTTTTTTTTTCTCGGGCTTGTGGTAGACCCTATTCAGCGAGAGATCCGTCGGATCGATTCTTGCGATGAAATAAGATGGAGAGCAGTGGAAAGATGGAGACCAAGAAATATATTGGTCATAGTTTTGAATTGTGGAAGCTCAAGATGGAGGATCTGTTGGTGGATAAAGTGTTACAGTGCTGGTGAAAATTCCATGTAATAAAGTTAAAATAATAACCACAGTTGATTGGACACTTATTCCAAGTTGAATGTTGGGAAAAATATCTTAGTGGTGTTAATTTTGTTTATTATGGCTAAAGGAAATTGGCAAAGGCAAAGGCAAAGGCTTTGGAGAGGAAAAAGGTATTTTTGGCACATTTATTTATGAAAATAATGGAAATTAGGAGAAGAGGGAGATGAAAGGTCACAGGTTGCACGTAAGGAGGAAAATGAAGGAAAAATAATAGAAAATGAAGAAAATAGAGGCCTCAATAATAAAAAGGCTTTAGAGGGTTAGTTGGGAAGATTTGGTCAGTTCAATTTTGGAGCTCTCATTATTCTCTCTCTCTCTCATACTCTTGAGCACTTAGAGTATTCTTGGAGCACTCTTAGAGAGTGTATACTTGGAGATTTGGATCAAGAAGGAAAAGGAAGAGTAGGAAAGTGCAACAGGACATTGGGATCAACATCTATAGCAAGTTCTCAGTGCAGGTACCGAGTTGCATGTATGATTTCCTCACTAGTTTTTGCATGCATGGTATTTCATGTGGTTTCTTGGTTATGATCTGTCATTGGCATGGAGGGTTTCTTGGATTGACCGTGGATTTTCTTAGCCTTTCCATTTCCTGGATAGCCATGGTGATTGTGGGTTTATTTCCATTGATTATTTTCTAGTTGGTTCTAATGTTCCTATTGTTGTGGGTTCAATTATTAGTTATGTTATCACTCCAATAATTCTCAGGGTTGTTAGTCTTCTTGGTTTAAAGAATATTAGAGGTATCCACAAACCTACTTCTAAGCCTTAGGATCTAGTCTTCCTAATGCTCAGAGAGGGCTCTCTCTTTATGATTTAACTTTGTTGATTTTAGTTGATTTTAGGCTAGTTATGTAAGATTGATTGGGTTTTTTATTTTGGGTTTGGTTTGATGTTGGAATCACTGATTCAGATGGATAGATGTAGGTCTAAATTCCATTGGGCTAATGGAGTTAATGTATCAAGAAAAATAGCATAATCAAGGTTCTAAAGGGAAGTATTCACAAGGAAAGATAGTTGAGTCAATTCAGATCTTTAGGTTGGATGATGAAATGGTTTCAGTCGGGATGAGAGAGAAATTAAGGATTCTCAGATCCAGATAATGAGGGAAATGACAGAGGTCAATCCAAACTGTTAGAAAATTAAATATTACAGAGCAATGCAACACATAAAATATGCAGAAAATACAAGCACACAAAACACATAAAACCAGAGAGACACAGATATACGTGGTTCACCCAGTTTGGGCTACGTCCACCCCGAACAGCCAATCCTTCCTTTCTATTACCCAGCAAAATGAAGATACAAAACCTACAACAGATCCGTTGTAATATCCTTTGATCTCTCTCACAGTCTCCCTATCTGTTTCCGCTCAAAGAATACACATGTAATGCGCAGCCGCAATACAATACCCTCATAAAAGCGAGGGGTTTCCTTCTAGGGAAAAAAACCATAAACTAAACATAACTTCTACCGTTAGATCATTCGCCTAATGAACGGTCTAGATTGACTAGAAATTACTATACTTTTACAAGGCAATTTTACATCTATTTTTGGCTTCAGGGGCGCTGCCCTCGAAACCCTTGCCGGGGGACCGTTGGCCCCCGGACCCATGATTGGGGGTCCCGGGGCCAACGATCCCGGCAAGAAACGCCCCCCGCCAAAAATAGATGTAAAATATGTGTTCTAGTCAATCTAGACCGTTCATTAGGCGGATGATCTGACGGTAGAAGTTATGTTTAGTTTAGGGTTTTTTTCCTTAGAAGGAAACCCCTTGCTTTTATGAGGGTATTGTATTGCGGCTACGCATTACATGTGTATTCTCTTAGCAGGAAACAGATAGGGAGACTGTGAGAGAGAACAGAGGATATTACAACGGATCTGCTGTAGGTTTTGTATCTTCATTTTGCTGGATAATAGAAAGGAAGGACTGGTTGTTCGGGGTGGATGTAGCCCAAACTGGGTGAACCACGTATATTTGTGTCTCTCTGATTTTATGTGTTTTGTGTGCTTGTATTTTTCGCATATTTTATGTGTTGCATTGCTCTGTAATATTTAATTTTCTGACAACTGGTCTCAGAGCTGGTCTACTAATTTTATTGTGTCTATATTTTCACTACTGCTGTGTAAGAAGCGGGAATCATCTCTGTCTATAGTTTGATTGGACAAATCTACGCGTGAAGGTGTTGGATCTGTTGTGTAGCATTTTATCACAAACGAATTTGCATATGAAGAACACAAATCTTGTCATATCTGATGTGGAGCTACCGCTGACAAAGAGTCACGCAATGGGTAAACATGAAACTGTGCAAAAGAGAATATTTGAGTGGTGCAGAGGCAAATCCGGCGCAAGGGAAAAACCCTGATCAAGCGAGCCAGTGCCAATCTGCATCGTGATAGAGGAAATATGTCCAAATCGATGGCAAAAAAATTCACATGAGATGAAAACCGTGGATTGATACAAAGATCGCATGAAAAATAAAATTCGATGACAGAACTTGCACTACGATTTCAATAGTTTGAGCTCATTGGCTTCAAAAATGAGATCATCATTGCACTAGTGAGGTGGTCGTGGGTAGTGGCTCGAAGCTGAGCACTGAAAATCAGTATAGCAATCAAAATGAGAGTAAAGATTCCAAAGGAGGATCCACAAGTTCTATTTGTTTTGATATGCATACAAAAGGGTGATCTGGAAAATGGGGCATTGTAATGCTTCATAATATGTTAGAACAACATGGGTTCAGATCCAATATGGCAGCTATGAACTCTCGGTGTCTAACGGTTCATCAGAAAGTCAATTAAAAACTAAAGAGGACAATATTCAACATGATCCTCCGGTAATTTTATAATTTTGGAGCCAAAATTTCCACAGCAATGGATGCAACGGAAGTACCCTAGAGATGCTTGTATGAAACTTTGGGCATCGAGCTCATTGCCTCGTGTGACGAATTCCGTTCAACGTACAAAAACTTGGCCCTAAAACTCCACTCTGACAAGGCCGTCCAAAGCGGGTTTTTTTTCGCAAGATGAGGCAACCGCGTGGTACCAGCAAATCCTTTGCACTACGATGTTTGAGCCTGGAAGATTATGTGCATAGAACATAGTTGTGATAGACTTTTTCTGTGGAGGATGCAAACCAAGTGTTTGAGGAATGTGCCAACAAGATGTGGTCACATGGATTTCGATGATTGATGGACTCGTGCATAATGGTTATCGTGGCGAAGCTTTGGAATGTTTCCGCCAGATGCAGATCTGGAATCCAAGCTCGGACAATTGGGTGATGCTCAGTAGAGAGGACTGTAGAATGAAGTAATATTCCACGTAGGTTAGATCGGTGGCCACATAGACTGAGCAAGGTTGTGAAAGTCGCTTGTATCCAAAAATGAAATCATGGTTCAGCAACAAAGTCTTGGATGTGGCAAGAATATCGATATGGATGAGGGTGCAGGGATTAGAATCCTAGGATAATGTACTCGTGTGTAGAAGAAAAATCAATGGAATGTGGACCGAAATGGCGAAGTGGACTGGACAAAAGAAGAATTAATAATGACAGAGTATGAGTTAAGAGATCATAGGGTAGAAATTTAGAAAGGTCGTGGAAACACTCATGAAAAATTAATTTCTGCTATTTCAGTTGGTGGGCAGATTCAAATATGATGTCCTTTTTGGAGAGGACATCATGAATGTAGAGAATGGTCATACAAAGAATAGCAACAATGAAACAAAAAAAATTATAATGGAGTTAATTTTTACATGTAAATGGGCATACTGCTGTAAGACCTGGTATGGCATGCGTACCCCTGGGTAATCACTGGTAAAGTCTGGGTTAGACCTAGGTGATAGGGGGGATGTCAAGTTAACAATTACCCTGGATAAAAATTTGAGGGGGGAAGAGCTAAAGTGAGTGGGGTTGTCTCACTTAGCAATCCTGGCTGGATTTAGTCAATAATCCCCAAGTCAAGTTCAAGGGGGGAATTGTTAGGTAAACTTGACTTGGGATAGAGTCAAAGTTGACTAGGGTAAATAGTAGTGGTTTTGGGGCACATGGTTTTGGCCCATGGTATTGCATGTAATAGAGCCTATAAAAGGTTGGGAAGACTTCATTGTAATGCAAGGGCCTGGAGGTGAGCGGTGAAGGCTCACTTGGCTGGATTGGTCAAGGTTTTGGCCAATGGTTAATGAAATTTCATTGGTTGGGTTTTTCCCCAGATTTGGGGTTTTCCCGGTTAAACATTGTGTTTATGTTTATGTGATTTGTTGCTAGAATTTTATGTTTATTTCTCTGGGTAAATTATTTATTCTTTCTGCAGTAATTTCTAACACAACCTAGGGAGAAATTAAGAATTTCCTAATCTGGATATCAGTAGAAAACATGAAAATGACATAACAGTTCAAGACAGAGTGTTTTTAAACAAATTATGAAATAATATTCTTGTTATACATTTAGATTTAGAAAACATGCAAGTATGTGAAAATTTCAGAAAATAACAAAGAAAAATTGAGATTACTTCACTGAAGTGGCCCAACACATGAATCATGTAATATAATGTATTTATTGCTCAATCCAGTCTATTGACTTGAAAGTGGTACAAAGAACCCTCTGGTTCAGATCAATACATCTATAGAAATGTTAGCAATCCACAATCCACACTCAATACTTTGAATTGTGAAGTATTTATACAAAAATGTAATATAAAATATCCTAAACTGACTTAGGAATTATTCAAGGAATAAAAAATATCTTCATGCAAGAAGATAGAGACAGCTATCGAACTAATGCAATTTGTCCCTTCTTTTATTGATTTTGGTTGTTTGATGTTTGATCTTTTGCTGATTTGCCTCTTTGATTGTTGCTTAACGAAGGTTGTATTTCACTCTGCTTTGTCATCTCTACTTTGATTTTAACAATCTGACTTTCATTTAATACACTTTAACCTATTTGATACTCTTTAAACTGATCTGATTTGCATTAACCTTTTGACTGTTGTTTTTAACTTTAAACTTCCTGTTCTGTTTTATCCTGATTGATCTGTTTTAACCTTGACTACTTTCATAGTAAATCAGTCAATTTCTCCCAATATTCTGCATCTGGTAACTTGATTTTTATCAACCTTTTGAATATTTCATCAGCCTCTGTATACTTTGCAAAAGTAGGCTTATTAATGAATAAATGTTTTACCTCATGTTGTAGGTAAAATCGGTTCTCAAAACTCATATAGAGTACTTTCCCTGTTGGAATTCCTTGAATGGATGAATTGTTAGCTTGCTCCTTTGCCGCTTCTCTGATTTTCCTATCATAGTCTTCTTGTTTCATCAACCTCTCATTAATAGCTAGTGGATTTGGAAGGCCTTTCTGCCTCAGAATATCAAACTTCACCATGAATCTGGTTATGGCAAGCTCCATGTTCTGACATTTTTCTTCAAGTTGAACCATTAATTTTCTCTTATAAATCACCTTCCTAACTTCTAGGATTGTTTATGTCTTGTCACTAATTCCAATTTCCTCTAATTCTTTCTTATTCTTGGAATTAAGAAACTTTATGATTTCATTAGCCTCTTTTGGCTTCTTACCAAGTTCTTATTTGATTTTATGGATGGCTTCACTTGTTGCTTTGATAAGATCTTTCTGCTCATAAATGACTTGAATGGATGGCCAAATATCATTGACAGATTCAATGATATTGGCCCATGGTTGTTGCTTGGCCTGAGCAAGTGGTTCTTTCAATGTTAACTCTTTCTCTAACTTTTGCAATTTCTCTGTCAATCTGTTTGTCTTCTGTATTTCATTCTTTTGCATGATTTGTACTAGTTTCTTCTCATCCTATAGACTTTTTAACTGTTCTTTAATTCTATTGATTTCATTAGTCTGTATGGAAATTTCTTGCATTGCTTTTACTAGTTTACCTTCTTCATCAGTAGGTTGTGTTGTTGTTGTAGATGACTCTATAGTTGAAGTAGTTTCTGATGTAATAGGAAGTGTTGTAGCTATCAGAACTTATGGAGCCAATAATTATACTAAGGTAGAAGGAACAGTTGTAGTGACTGTAGGAATAACAGTGACAGGGATTGCTTCTGAGCTAGCCTTTTTCTCCTGTACTAACTTATCCATCTCATTTTCCATTTCTTTTAACTGGGCAGTTAACTGTAGAATGAGGTTCATCATCTCATCTTTGTGGCTTTCTTCCTGTAATACTTCTTTGGCCTATGGATGTTCAGTAGGAGGCAATTTGAGCTGCTTCTTCAATGCAACAATGTCTGCATTCTTTTTCTTTATGAGTTCTTCTGCAACTTTGACACTATTGGGATCATATCCTACTTCAATAACCAAATCTTCTAGTGATTTAATTATGTTATATTTAGCCTATGAGAATAATTTTTCTAGCTTTAGCTTACCTCTGATGTTCTCTAAAGTATTTTGCAACTTCTGTACACTCATGGCTTTATTAGTCATGGTAGAATACAACATTTCACCAGCTTGCTTGTGAAATTATATCTGATCTATAGGATGAAGATATTTGGCTTGAAATTCATAGGATGTCTTCTTATAATCTATTGATGACTTAGGATGTTTCATTGTGGGCTGTAAGAAATTCATCTTCATCTTTCTAGTCTTATAGTCAAATGTTGAAAGTAACCTGCTTTGGTTAGTTGGTGTTTGTTTCCAGTATTACGCATAAGTATCTGCCTTTAATGCCTCATTTCTAAGCTTGATCTCTTTGTACTTCTGCATCATATCCTTCTCTTTTTATGCTGACTTACTGGATGAAGACACTTCAACACTATGCTGCTTTTGAATAATTTAAGTGTTAGATGTTGAAGTTTGGTGAGTTTCCTCTGAAACTGCAGGAGGAGCATTGTCTTTTACCACTGTATCTGTATCAATGATCTGAATAGTTTCCCCTTGTTCAGTCACAAGATTTAATTTGGGCTTCTTCCTGTACATCATTTTGAATTTTGTTTCAGTGGTATTTTGTGCTGAGTATGATCCTTCTTATCTTTCTCTCTTTGAGTTCCTATCCTGTGGGGCTGGAGTCTACAAGATGGAACTAGTATCACCTTGCTTCTCTGCCTCTTTCAAAGTGTTCTCCAACCATTCAGACTGATTGGAGTACTTCTCTATGTCTGGCTTGGATTCATGTACATAAGGAGTTAATTTAAATTTGACTCTTAACTTGCTTACAACTCCTAAAGGATCATAATACCATTGGAAACTTTGACTGAAATTAAATTCCTGCAAATATTTTTCTGCTTGTTGACCTGCACTTCTATTGTTACAAATAAAAGGACCAATATGATTCTTTATTTTAAACTGGTCTTATTTTTGGCTGACAAGAAATTTACTTCATCAAAGTGAAGGATCTGCCTGATATATTCAAGTGCAAATAACCTCATTGGGAGGTATTTGGGCAGCTTATATGGAAAGAGATTAGATCCATATACCCTAATCTTTGTGTGGTTCTGATAAAGGTACCAATCTCCTATCCTATTGTGTTCTGATAACTGCAGGACCTTTTTGATATCATCACTGGTTCTTGGTTGAATGTTGTTGTTCAACATGTTGAAAATAGGATGGATGAATGAGTCAATGGAGTCTATGTATGTGAATTCTATTGAATCTATCCTAATTAAGGAAGTCCAAAATATTACTGACTATGGATTACCTTCAACATCCAGCTTTTGAAGGTTGATAGCAAATCTTTCAGGTTGAAAGTATAGAAACATGTGGAACAGAAAAAATGAATACTTGAAAACACCTTCTTCGGGCATTTTAACAAGTTTTTCATGGATTGTATCAGATAAGTACTGGGAAAAATTGAATATGGTAGCAGGAGGCTGACCAAGGGAGAAATAGAAATGAAACCTAAGACTGAAGCATAAACATGATCATCATTGAAATAACCCAAAATATAAGACAACATTGAGATGATATTCCTGGTCCTCTCAGCGAATATAGTTGTTGGATAAGGAGGGTTGGTATTGGGAGTTTCTACTAATGAGGGAATGAATGTTTGGAATATCTGGAACCTTTTGGGGAAGTCCAGATTCACATAGAATTGGGTAAGGGTCTCAATATACAGAGGGGTTTCATCAAGCCTAAGTTGAATTTGTAGCATCTGATTTATTGATTCAGCTGTGATGGTGAATAAAATCTCTTTTCCAGGGGTTATAATTGCTCTTTGATCAGGAAAATACATAGTTTGATAGAGTCTGATGACCTTTGGACATTGGAAGGTCTATGGGACAATATACTTGGGAAAATTGGACTCCCAAAGGAAAACATCATCAGCTTGGTCAATTGATTTATCATGGCTTCAATAGTGGAGCTCAAGGAGGTTAAACTTAGTGACAGAGTCACTAATTTTAAAGTTTCTATCTTCTAAGGGAGTGTGTTCTACATCCACAACTGGAGGTTTCAGGGGATTAACTGTTACAATGCCTTGGGAAGGCATTTGTTTTATTAATTTTAATCAAATGATTACTCTCTGGGCTTAGCAAGACAGTCTCAGGCCTTTAGGAGCACCTCTGAAAGATTATTACAGTCTACAGAAGGGTTTGGGAAAAAATAATGGCTTTTCCTCTGGTCTACAATGCTTCAATTGATCAAATAATTATTCTTTATGATCAAGAATAGTCTTAGGCCTTGGGAATTATGTAAAACAATGACTATGGTCTGCAGAAAAAGGTTTGGGAAGAAACGAGTGCTTTCTTTTGGTCTGCAAAGCTCCTAAACTGGTCTAATTAGATTGTTACTTTCTTGTTATAACTAAAGGCCTTAGTATTTCAGGAATACCTGGTAAAAACAAGGGCTCTGCTGGACTTTATAGAGCTTCTGACAGGTTCTGAAGTGGCTTCAATAGTAAGAGGGTTGAATTCTGTTGAAATCTGGCTTAAAACAAGGTTGGCAGCATTGTTTTAGCTCTAGGATAGGTCAGCAATAGCTCTCCTTACAAACGATAACAAAAAAATGGTGAAAAAAAGGCTACAAAGAGCGGTCTTATGTGTTTTTAACCTGCATTGATTAAACTTTAATGCGCAGGGTCAAATTTCAAAAGGCAGGATGGTTTCCATAACGGGAAGAAATAAACAGGTTTGTGGTTTTTGCATCGGCAAAAGCTAGTAGGCGGTATTGTTTCGGAGGATGCGATACAATCAAATGCTACAATGTAGCAGGGAGCAGGGCTGCGAAAACAACTTATTTCGCAAGGTATCGGGGTTGTTAAATTTTGGGCGATCGGGGATGCGAAAGTCCTCATTGGCCATAGGATCTAATGAGTCTTGATATGACGGCTGGGTGAATGGGATGGACATGTGAGGAATTTGATAGGCGTGGGGCCCGGGTTTTTTAAGTCAATGCGATATGTAAAGGGACCGGGGAATATGTATGCGAGGATTGATAATACATATGCAATGTTTTAATATATTGGGATCGGGACTTTATAATAGGCGGGGTGATAAGACTATATATTAAAGTAATCATAAATGGTTGGGAAATACATATAAAGGGGAATTAATATAATACGGGATTAACTATATATATATCAGGGGTTAATAATATACAGTGGAATGTTAATATGTGCGGGATGTAAAATATGCTAAGAATGAATAACATCAGGGTGGGATTTTCATACTGGGCCTTGACATTATTTTAAACAACTACTTAGGATAAGTGTATTTTAAGAGGTATTTTGAAAAAAAAGGGAAATTAGTAAAGGGATTTTTACTTTTCCAAAGGGAAAATGTATTTTTAACTATGGAAAAGGGTGTTTTTGTAAGCAATAATGAATGAAGTAAGGGAAAAGATTATTATAAAGGGGAGGGGTATTTTTACAAGGGAAATGAATTTAGAGAGAAGTTAGTAAATATGAAATGATCAATTTCTGCTATCCATTCCTTGTGAAAACTACTTCTGCCTACCTGGGGATGAAAAGGTTTCAACCCGCACCTCTACCTCTCCATTATACGTTTAAACAAAAAAATCTGCAATCATTTTTCATGCTCTGCCTCCTCCTCACGATCTGCATACACTAGGGTTGTTGGGTGCTTGCCCTTGTGGCTGCAGCGCTCCAACGCTCAGCCCTGCTGCGCTTTCTCGCCACACATGGAGTCCAGCAGGGGCCCTATTCCCCCCCCCCCCCTCATTTCGCCCCCAGAGGTTCAAGCGTTCAGGTCCATGATTGCTGCAGGCCCAAATCGCCCTCCCTCCGTGATTCAGCAGAAGTTTATAAAGAAAATGGATTCTATTCCATCAGTTTCCCTTCCAGAAGAAGAAACATGTAAAGCGGCATTGAACCTGGCTGAGAGAGGCCTCATAGGCCAGTTCACGGGCCTCTAGCCTTCTCCCAAGTCAGTGGATGAATGGAATCAAAGGAACTGGACACCATTGACCAAAGAGAGTGTCAAAAGCTATTTTGTGAGAAAAGGTTTCTTTGTATTAATTTTCGAAAACCTAGAAGACAGAAGTTTAATATTCAGAAATGGCCCATATTTCATGGGTCCGCAAGGACTTTATCTAAACAAATGGTCTGCAGATTTTGATCCTACCCAGGACATCCCCTCTGCAGTTCCAGTTTGGGTGAGACTCCCCCATTTTCCCCTCCATTGCTGGAACCAAAAATCCCTCCAGATTATCGGTAATGCTCTTGGCAAATACATAGACCAAGCTGCAAGAAAAGATCAGTATTCTTGTGCTTGCATCTACGTAGAAGTGGATCTAGAAGAGGGGCTGCCGGAAGCAATCAAGCTCACTGTTGCAGGGTGGACGCATGTCCAGGAATTGGATTACGAATAGCTTCCTTTCAAATGCAGACATTGTCATGGCCACGGACACTTTGCAAAGCACTACAAGAAAAAGGCCAAGGAGCAATTAGACAAACAAAACGGGGAACAATAGACTCTAGTCCAAAAAACTACACATCCAAAAAAAGGCACCGGTAAAGGCAATACGAATGGAGTCCCAAGAAGCTCCAAGTCCAATCAAGAAAAGGAAGTAACCCCAAATGGTACAGAAAGCGCCCAGATCAATCCGGAAAACCCAGTCCAGGAAAAATTGGAATAGACAGAAATCCCACCTTCAAGCAAAGATGGAGGGGAAGCAATACAGATCGAAGCCTCCCAAGGCAGTCCCTCCAATCCCTCATACGCAGAAGTTACAAGGAAAAAACCAGCGGAAATTTCAAGCTCTTCGGAGGACAAAACCTACGAGCGCCCTTCAAAAAGAGCAGAAAGGAAATCCCACGAAGAAGTGAGGGAAGAGGAGGATGAAAGACTTAAAATAAAAGGAAGTCAGTCCATAATAGAAATTTCTATTGGATGAAATACCAGACCAAGGCCTTCCAAGGGAGGCCCCAACCCCCCCTCAAGTAAATAATGAAGCTCGTCTCTTGGAACTGCAGAGGACTGGGGAATCCCTCTAAAATTGATGCAGTTAAGGACCTCTTGAAAACAGATCCCTCAGACATTCTCATGCTCCAAGAGACTAAGATAGAAGGGCGAGCCCTCCTAGATATCAGCAAGTCAAAGTGGAATAAAAGTTCAGGTAAAGCAGTCAGCTCAAGGGGCTCTTCTGGAGGGCTGGAAACTCTCTGGACAGATGACTTATTCCAGCTGAATAAATCCCATGAAACCCAACACTTGATCTTCACGAAACTGACGCACTGCGAAAGTAAGTTGACCATCTCTCTCTTCAATCTTTACGTACCTATCATTTACTCTGAAAAACAAGAATGCTGGAATTATCTCTCTGCTTTTTTAGAGTAGCATTCACCCAGCAACATCATCATAGCTGGGCATCTTAATATAGTTTTGAAAGAAAAAGAGAAGAGGGGTGGTTCCAGCAATAGAGATCCCATGTTGGCCTCTGTGGAAGAGCTCACTCAGCTTTGGGATCTCTTAGATTTCAATCCTGTCTGAGGCCTCTTCACTTGGTCTAATAATCGAGTTGGGTCTAACCACATTTCTGCCCGCCTGGATCGATTTCTGGTGCAAAGCTCCCTAATGATGAACAAAAAGATCATCATCACTAAAATTCTTCCCAAACTAACCCCAAATCACAAGCCAATCCAGCTTCTACTGGAAGATGAAGAAGATTTGGGCCTTATTCCATTTCGATTCAGCCCTCTTTGGATCGAGAGAGAAGGCTTCACAGAGACAGTGAAAGCAACATGGGCCAAATCCTTCTCAGGATCTTCAAGCTATGTTTGGGAGCAAAAGCTTAAGGCCACAAAACAAGCACTGAAGGAATGGATAAAGAAACCAGCCCCTACTCCAACCAGCCAAAGAAAAGAAGCAGTGCAGATGCTGTAGTCCCTGCAAAAATATATGGAAAGCAAAGATATCACAGTAGAGTTGTTGGAAAAAGAAATAAAAGCCCAACGATCCACATACCAATCCTTTCGAATGGAAGAAGAATATTGGAGACTCAAATCCAGAAGTTTGTGGCTAAAGGCAAGGGATCGGAACACCTCCTTCTTCCACCGACAATACAGAGCACGACTGTCCAGGAATCATATAGCAGAAATCAAAACAGTGGAGGGCCAAGTCTGCAAAGGCTTCAATCAGGTCAAAGTTGCTGCTGAAATCCACTTCAGGAATGTATACAGCAAGGGAACTCATGGCAATGATGAGGAAGTTGCCGAATTTCTCTCTAACATCCCTTTACTCATCAGCCCTGAAGATATACAGCCCTCTGTAGACCCACATCCGAGGAGGAAATCACCAACGTTATTTGGTCCATGGAAGCAGATAAGGCCCCTAGGCAAGATGGATTCACAATTCACTTCTAAAAATCTTGATGGGATATCATCAAATTTGATCTACAAAAAATGATAAGAGGGTTTATGAAAAAAGCTAAGATAGGTGGAGGAACCAATTCCACCTACCTAGCCTTAATTCCCAAGGACTCCAATCCTGAATCATTTGCAAGATTCAGGCCCATATCGCTGTGTAATGCTTCTTACAAAATCCTAGCCAAAATTTTAGAAAATCGGATCAAGCCTCTGCTCAAAAGATTGATCTTCAGCTCTCAAGGTGGATTCGTGGAAGTTAGGCACATTCTGGACAACGTTATCCAAGTACAGGAGACAATCCACTCAAGCAAACAGCGGAAAGAGAAAGGTATGTTGATAAAACTAGATATGGCAAACGCATTCGATAGAGTTAATCGCTCTTTCCTCATCAATGTTCTCCTCTCCTTTGGCTTCTCGCCTCACTTTGTTCATCTTATAAAAGCCTGCATTGACAATCCGTGGATTGCCCCTCTAGTCAATGGTCGCCCCACCAATTTTTTTCAATCTAGGAGAGGCATCAGGCAGGGATGCCCACTCTCTCCCTTCCTGTACATTTTAATGGCAGACTCCCTCAGTCGAAAACTCTTAGCTGAAAGAATTGTTGGCACCCTTCCGGGTCTCAAACCTTCCAATGGCGCAGACCCTCTGAACCATTCTCTCTTTGTAGATGATTCCCTACTCCTTGTAGGTGCTTCCACCAAAATTTCCAAAGCTTTCGACACTGTCCTTAGAAGTTATTGCAGAGTTTCGAGAGCATTAGTCAATGAGAGAAAAAGTGAAGTATTTAGCTAGAACATAGACCAGCAAGATCTCACAAGTATTTCAAATCTCCTTGGGTTCAAAGGACATGCTCAATGGGACAGGATCAAGTATCTTGGCCTCCCCATCACATCTGGTGTTAATAAGAGGTCGCTCTGGAGCGAAATCATCAGTAAAATAAAATCTAAAATCTCTGCTTGGGGAGGCTTCTGGTTAACAAAAGGTGGTAAAGTCATCCTAATCAAGTCTCTGCTGTCTGCTCTTCCAATCTATCAAGCAGCATTTCTATTAGCCCCAAGAAATGTGATGGACCAAATCTCTAAACTCCTTCGAGATTTCTTATGGCAAGGAGGGAAGGGCAATGAAAAAAAATGCACTTAGTAAATTGGGAATGGGTTAAAAAATCGATTGCAGAGGGCGGATTGCAAATTCGAGACCCCTCTCTTGTCAACATAGCGTTGGGAGGTAAGATATTGTGGAAGATGGTCCATGAGCCCACACATCCAGTCAGCGTCACTCTGCGGACAAAATACTTACACAATAATTCTCTCAGAAATCTGCAATGTGACAACTCTGTAAACTACACAGGTGTGGAGACTATGCTGCAAAAGCAGTAATTTCTTCAAAAAATCCGTTTACAGAATTCCAGGCAATGGCAAGCGTACACACCTGTGGCTCGATCGTATCATGGGGCATGATCCCTTGGCTGAAAACGAGGATATCTCGGAACTTAGAGACTGGTTGGAAAGAGCAGGTACAAACAGTATTTATGATCTGTCGAAATGGCATCATCGTGGTGACTGGGTTGGCTGGGATTTTCACGGTGTCCCTGTCTGGTTAACTCCTCAACAAAACTTGCTCACTGAACTGTTGGAGGAGTCAGTCCCTGTCAATCGATCCATTAAAGGCAGTTGGGGCTGGGGCCAGTTAGGAGCATATTCTACAGTAGCAGGATACAGAGTTTTATAGGCCTCAAGGAACAACAGCCAAACACCGGCCTTTTGGAAACATGTCTGGGAACCATTAGCCTTACCAAAAGTTAACTTCTTCTTCTGGACCCTGGTACATAATAAACTTCTAACGGGAGATAATCTAGCGAAAAGGAACATAGCAGGGCCACATAGATGTGTGCTATGCAGAAGAAATCTCGAAATAGCCCAGCATTTAGTCATGGATTGTATATTCGCCAAAGAGGTTTGGGGACTTATCCTACAGGACTTCCAGATTTCTATCCCTACACAGACTTTTGTCTCAGAACTCTTTGCCTCTTGGAGTCTTTTCCACCCTTATCAAATCCCTATCAAATAATTTTGGCGCAAAGTCTGGATAGCTCTGCCCAAATACGTTTTTTGGCAGCTCTGGTTGGCCCGCAATCCGCTGATTTTCAAATACTTGCAGCATTCCCCGTTGCAAGTAGCAGCTAAAGCCAAATCCTTCCTCTTGGAAGCGGCCCAACAGCAGTATTTTAAAGAAGACTCTTTGCTCCTGCCCTAGGAAAAGAGGTGGCTTGGCCCCCTTGAGCCTTATCCTCGTAAGTATCTCCTTACCCCTCAATCAGCAAATCCGGATTGGCGTAAAAGAGATCCTGATGACACATTCCAAAAATGGTGGCGGATTAAAAATTTAATCACAATATTCTTCGATGGGGCGTCTAAAGGGAACCCCGGTGACGCCGGTGCTGGTGGGGTCATTTACTCCCCGGATGGGTCTTCAAGAGATTACTTTTGCTGGGGTTTAGGACAGAAAACCAACAATCAAGCTGAGATCCTCAAATTTCTCAAAGCATGCCTCATAGTAAGGGACAAAGGTGTCAAAGATCTCCAAGTCTTCGGAGATTCAGAGATTTTAATAAAAAAATTAAACACGGGGGAACTTTTCAACAATGCTAGTCTCAACAAAATTTTGGGCAGATTGAAGAGAGTCCTTTCAGACTTTGCCTCCTCCAAGTTTTATCATATCCTCATAAATTCAAACAGTGAAGCAGACCAGATGGCAAACAAAGGTTGCTCTCTCATGAAATGGCTGCTAATTCTAAATGATGAAAGTACCTATCAAATTCCTTGAAAATGTTGTAGCTCAAAAGCAGTATTAGATGGACAACTGCATTGTAATTGGGGTCGCCTGGAAAAGACCCATTCTCTCTTCTTCAAATAAATAAAATTCATACTTGTTACAGTTAAAAAAAAAAAAAACTACTTCTGCCTACCCATCATCTAACCTAACATTTTTTCTTCATTTATATGGGTGCATTTGAGCTTGCAGACCCTTTTTGTTTTTCTTTGATAAGAAAACTATCTAATTTTAACCTTATTACTTCCAATGGCTCAGATTAAACTGTTGAGCTCATTTATTATTCTCTACCTAACTACTGATCTGCCAAGGTTAAACAATTTGGCTAGATCTTTATTCTTTATCTCTCAGCATGAAAATTTAAAACATGAATAATCAAGATTAAGTTGTTTGACTATCATGGATTGTGGCATTTTTGACAAGCTGCGCACAATCTTATTTTGCAAAGTAAAGTAAAAATTACTGAAATTTTAATTTGCATCACTTTCATGATCTATTTTTATCTTTTTTTTTGTTTGGGTTCATTTTTTTTATATTATTTTTTGATCTTTTTCTTTTAGGACTTTAACCCTCTTTACATTTTTTAATATGGGAAAACAATTTGCAGAAAGAAAACTATGTAGATATTACAAGACTAATCACAGTCAATTCAAAATTATGAATCCTATTATTATAGGACAATAACAGTGGTTCCACATGGGGATGGCATTTCCTAGTGAAATGTCAAGAACTTTAAGATCAGTAGCCTTTGATCTTTGACTATGCTTGCCTTGGAACTGTTTTCTGAGCTCTGCTTTATTCATACTTGTGATATTTTGTCTTTCAAATCTTAGGGCCTTCTCTCCAGGCTTCAACTTTGCAAGAAAAACATCCAATCCAATCTAAACTTTGCAATGTTATGTACAATGAGAAAAGTAAACAAAATGAATTACTGTTAATCTGGGGAATAGTAATGCTTCAGCATCCTACCATTGACTGGTCCACCTGGTAGATCTGATCCATCTAATTCTTTCAAAAAGAATGCATTGTTACCTCTGTAACCATAAATTATATAGGGACCTTTCCATAGAAAATCAAATTTACCATGTTTACCTTTATCTTCTCTTCTTGAATCCCATTTAAGTACTTTGTCACCTATGTAAAAATCATCTTCCTTTGTTTTCTTGTCAAATATTTTTTTGATTTTATCTTGGATAACTTGTGATTTGACATAGACTTCTTCTCTGGTTTGCTGCAAATGTATCGTCTGATTTATCCTTCTCTGGATATCATTGAGGTTCTACCTGCAGTTCTTGGATCATCTTCATCACTGGCACTCCTAAAGAGGATGGAAAAACAGCATCCATCCCATATATTAGTTGATAAGGGGATGTACCAATGGACTTCTTTGTGGTGAGTCTGTCTGCCCATAAGGTATTAACTAACCTTTTGTTCCAGGTCTTTTTGTTGTCTTCTAATAGTTTATTGATGATATTAATCAGGCTTTTGTTGGAGGATTCTGCAAGACCATTACCTTAAGGGTAATAGACAGTGGAATGACCAAGGCTAATGTGGTATTTGTTACAGAAGTCAAACATTTTCTTAGACTTGAAATCAGCTGCATTATCAGTAATGAGCTTTTGGGGGCATCCAAATCTAGACATTATATTGTTTTCAAGAAAGGAGATTATGACAGAATCAATGGCTTGTCTAGAAGGAATGGCTTCTATCCACTTTGTGAAATATTCTATGGCTATCAAAATCCATTTATGTTGGGCTAAGGAGGGTGGGTGAATTTCACCAATGAAGTCTAAACCCCATTACTGAAATGGAATTTCTGTGGAGATGGGTTTAAGGGGTAAAGGTAATAGTTTTTTCTTTCCTTCAAAGATCTAGAATTTGTGACAGGAGATCACATACTTTCTTACATCTGCAAAAATAGTGGGCTACTAAAAACCTGCCCTCAAGATTTTATCTACAGTTGATGTCCAGCAAAGGTGTCCTCCAGAGTCACCTGCATGAAACTCTTCCATAACTTTATTAGCTTCATCTTTTAATAAACAGTTCAATAAAATTCCACCATGATCTTTCCAAAAAAGAGCATTATCTATGATACAATATTTCATTACTTTTAACTTTAGGAATCTAGCTTTAGTTATAGATAATCTAGGAGGAGCTTGTAAGTTTAGTAAAACAAATATGATATCTACATACCAAGGTGAATCTAGAAAATCTTCACTCATGTGTGGAGTCGCCATCTCTTCCTGATCATCTAATTAAGAAATAAAATTTATATCTAAGGCCTGACAGTTTGATTCAGCCATGATTTTGGCTAAAAATTGGCCTTTAATGAGTTTGGTGGGTTTAATTTTCATGTCATATTCCAAAATAGTGGCAATGCATTTGCCTCTCTTACCATCAGGTCCATTCTGAGTCAGAATGTCCTTCACTACTGAATTTGGAACATATGCAATGATGTGGGAATATAAGATATACACTCTAGAGTCTTCAATAGCCTTTACTAAAGCAAATGCTTATTTCTCCATTATGTTTTACTTTAGTGTGGAATCTCTTAGGGATTTGCTTGCAATGATATTTTCTGAAGCAAAAGAAAAAATAATAAAATATTTCTTGAAATCAAGACTTATTAGGATTGGTGTTATTGTAAGGGCTTGTTTGATTGATTCAAAGGATTGTTTGGCCTCTATTGTCCATTTAAGTGTTGAGTCTTTATTGAACATGTTATTCAGTTCTCTAATTATTTCTGCTAAATTTGAAATGAATCTTCTGAGGAAATTGATTTTACCTAAGAATTCCTGCAACTCCTAGATATTTCTAGGATGACTTATGTGTAAAATGGCCTCTATTCAAGTTGGATCTATCCTAATTCCCTCTTTTGAGATTATTTGTCCTAAGAGTTTACCTTCTTCAAGTCCAAAGAGAGTCTTTTTGGGATTCAAAGAAATACCAAATTTTCTGAATTTAATAAACAATTGTCTCAGATGATTAAAATTTTCATTGTCTGTTTTTTAAAATACTATAATGTCATCTAGATATATGACAAGAAAATCATGAATTTCTTTGGCAAAAGCTATGTCCATAGCTCTCTAGAAAGTAGCTCTTGCATTCATTAATCCAAAAGGCATTTTCAAATACATGAAACTACCCCAAGGAGTAGTAAATGTTGTCTTTGATTGGTCTTCTGGCTGAACTAAGATCTGATTATATCCAGAGAAACCATCAAGAAATGAAATCCTAGATGATCCTACTACCCTCTGTAAAATATGGTCCATTTTGGGGAGAGGATAGTTATCTTTTAGGGACACTTTGTTTAAGTTTTGAAAATAAACACAAAGTCTAATTTCCCCTATTTTCTTCCTAGTGGGAACTAAGTTTGAAACCCCATCAGAATATCTGATAGGTGCAATGATCTTTGCTTCATACATCCTTTTTACCTCTTTTTCAATAAAAGGCATAAGAACTGGATTGATTGCCCTAAGCTTATGTTTAAATGGTTTTTGATATTCTTCGATGGGTATTTTATGTTGTGTTATGCTAGTGTCATAAGATTTAAGATCTTCATAACTCCATGCAAATACATCTTGAAATTATTTAAACAGAGCTATGTATTTTAGTTTTTCATCTTAAGGTAATGCTTTAGAAAGTTTGATAAGCTTAGGTTTCTGTTCTGTTCCTATATTACATTCTTCTATGTCTTATCTTAATGGTTCCATTTTTTGTTTTCTTGCAACATCATTTGAATCAAAAATATCTTCTAATGGGGCTAATCCCTTAGGTAAAATGTTATTCTTAAGGTTTAAAATCTCAGAGTCATCATCTGATATTTCTTCTATTTCAAATTTTTCTAATTTATCTATTTCTACTTGTGTGAATTTAGTAGGTTCATTCAAATCTAAATTATTTACATCTATCTCACTATCTCTAGTCTCATCTATTGTACAATCAGTATCTGTATTACAATTCTAGAATTCTCCCTCGGCATTCATAAAGTGATAGATTTGAGTATCCTGTGTAAAAATCTGCCAATATTTCAAGTTTTCTAGTATAGTAGGCCTGTGTCTTACCTCTGTTGTATATTGGTGATTTCGCTAAAAAGGCAGATTGTAGGTGCTAGCAAAAATTTCTAAAGTGTGTGCCTATATGTTCTATTTTCTAGGAATTACAACAAAGTCAATTTCAAGCAACTCTTTAATCAAATCTAAAACTGTTTCTATGTATTGGCTTAATCTAGGATTATATATAGAATATTCTCCTCTGATTTGTTTTACAACTAAGTCAGAGTCCCCCATGATAGAAACTCTTTTTCCTCCTAGATTTCTAACAATCTGCAGTCCCAAGATTAAAGCTTCATACCCTGCCATGTTGTTTGCACATTTAAAAGTTTAATCTAAAGGCATGACCTTCTGAATGATTGTTTTCCATGTTATGAATCCAAACTCCTGCTCCTACTCCTAATTTGTTCACTGAACCACCAAAGTCTAAGCTCCACATTGATTCACGAAATATATTATCACTGTCAACTTCCTTCTTTTTCTGTTTTAAAATGGTGTTTTTATCTATGCCAGAATTAGAATTACATAAAATGAAAGAATCCATATCAAAGTGTGCAAAGTAAATGGGATAGTTCTATGGTTTTTCTATACTACTGACCATGTATTTCATTAAAGTCTCTCTGTAAAGCTTTTTGGGTTGACCAAAAACTGAAATTATGGCATAATACATGTCTAATTATAGATATCCCTGCAATTTTTCTCCCCATGAGCGAGATAATAACATTCCATACTTTGGAGGGATATCAGCTACTACAATATCCATAACTATAATTTTTCCTGGGGATTGGACTAAAGTGACACATAAATCTTTTATTAAACCAAGACATTTCACTTTGCTAGAATCAAAAGAAAAGAGATATTTATATGGTCTAGTAATGTCTAGATTCAAAGTTTCCATGATTGCCTTTGGCATCAAGTTGTGAGATTCTCCTGAATCTAGCATGGAATTATGTAAGATTTGATCATGTATACTCAAGCTAATATAGAAAGGAGGAACACCACCTTCTTGATGTTTTCCATTTACTTCAGGGCCAAAAAGGTTTTCTGGTTTATTATCATTTAGATTTACAGAGTCTTCTCCTTCATTGATGTTCAATGTTTCAGTGATCTATGATTTGTATAAATAATGTTTTACCAACTCTGTCAAAGGAATTGGTATTTTCAGTTTGGCAATTTCAGTTTGGATGTTAAATGGTGCTTGTATTTTTCCTAACTGAATGATTTCTTCTTTACTAACTGCAGTTTGAGTGTGTTTCTCTTCTTTTTCTACATTTGGTTTTTCTATTTTTGTTTCCACTATTTTACTATTTTCAATCTTATTTTGTGGGATAGTTTGAGTAGTAGTGGTAGTTTTGGCAGCTTTTGAAGTTTCGACAGCTGTTTTGGTAGCAGTTGTTTTAGGATCAGCTGATTTTTTATCAGCAGCAGATGTTTTTGGATCAGCTAAAGTTTTAGTAGAAGGTGTTGTTTTAACAGAGGTTGTTGTTTTAGTAACAATAGGTTTTTGAGGATCAACTGATGTTTGAACAACAGTATCTGTAATGTCTACAATTTTAGGATTGGGTGCAATTTTTGGATTATTAATTTTCTGATTTGAACTAGAGTTTTGTTGGGTTTCCCTAGGGAGAATTTGTAGTTCTTTGGTTGTAGGAGCTTCTACTATTTTCTTGGTTTGAGTTTGAGCAGTTATCTTAGTAGGGGCTTATACATTTTTCTTACTCCTAAGGTTATATTTCTTGTGGACTTCATTAATGGAAAATTCATAACCTTGATTATAATCAAAAGACTCTCCAAATTCTACCTGTAACTGTTGTAGCTCATATAATTCATGTTCTTCTTGTGTAAGAAAAATGGTATTATCATCATTGATTCCCATTAAATTAATCTGAGTGTCTTCATCTTCTTCATTTTGGTGAGAAATTTCAGCATAGTTCTCTTGGAAAGGTGGTCTTATTTGTTGATCAGGTGTTGATTCTCTAGACTTACCATTGTTGGTATTCTTTCTAAAATTGGGATTTCTTATTTGAGGACCTTGTTGTTGATTATCCCACTGTGGTTTCCTTTCCATGCTTTCTAATCTATCCATCATTTTTTCCATAGATTTTGCTAAACTATCTATTTTACTATCTGATGTAGATGTTTCCTCCTTTATTGTTACTCTTCTTTCATTTCTCATTATGGCTCTCTTAGCTAACAAATTTGCTTCTACACTAACTGCATTGTGTTGCATTTTATCTAGTGTTTCTGGGTTCCTTTCTCTCAATTGGTATGACATATCCATATCAAAACCATCAGGGAATTTGATTAAATCTAGATCTGGTGGGGGTTTGATGTTTGCTAGAATAGCATTATAGAAATTGTTGAATCTAGCACAATAGTCCTGAACTGACTCATTAGGAGCTCTTTTTATGTGTTCATATTCAGACAAAATTTGTAAAGGATTCTTCTTTTTCTCCCATCTATTGATAAATAATCTATGGAAAGCTTCTAAATCAGTAATATGATTGGCAGGTAAAGCTTTAAACCATTTCTTTACTTCTCCGGCTAATGTTTGGGCAAATAGTCTTATTTGAACATCAGATTCATCAATTTCATGCAATTCAAAGTAATTAGTCATTTTTTTAACATATTTTTGTGAAGTGTATTGACTAGTTCCATCAAATTGAGGGATTTTGCTTTGGTCATCTTGGAACATGTTATGTAATTGAGCTAGTAGGACCAATGGGGCACATCTAGCAGCCATGGCTAAGATTCTAGCTTGGCTGGGAGGTAAATTTGTGGTGCTTGGTGATGAGGTTGAAGTAATTGCAGATGAGGTTGGGACACTAGAAGATGTACTTGGAAATGATGTTTAAGTGCTTGAAGATGTAGTAGCAATGCTAGAAGGTCAACTTGAAGTTTTTGGAGATAGAAATAAAACTCTAGGTTGAAGAGGAAGCTTAGGGATGAAGGATTCTGTGGAATGAGGTGCAGTGGAAATAATAGATGAGGCGGTACTAAATAAATTTAAATTTACAGACTCTGAATGAATGGTAGAAGGTTTAGGGGTATAAGCAGATAAAGCAGTCAATTCAACAGAATGTTAGAAATATGCTTCATCAATTTCCTTAATCAAAGCTGCAGCCAAATAATTAATTTTATCAAAAGGTTCTAGATCTTGTTGATCTGAACTAAGTGAAACAGTCTCCTTCTTAGTTTCAATAAATGAAATGAAATCAAGATCTATTACACTATCATAGATGGAACTTTCTGATTTAGTTCTAAATAAAAATTGTTCAAAAGCTAAATCAAATTCAATATCTTGCAAACTTGATAATTGTTTGGGAAGGGAATCTGCTTATTATTCACTTGTACTTCCCAAAATTTCTACTTTATTATTTTTCTTTAAAATTTTGTCAGGATTATCTACTATTACAACAGCTTCTGGATCAGGATGAAACCTGGTATAGTAGGTTCTTCTAGAAGCCAAAATTTTAGTTTTTAATGAAAATTTTCTTAACAACCCTTAAAACAACCTCAAGGTGAAAAGATGACTAAAAGTATTTCCTTTAAGGTTTATTTTAAACACTGAGGACTTCTTTCCCCAGTATGGTCGCCAATATGTTATCACTCCAATAATTCTCAGGGTTGTTAGTCTTTTCGGTTTAAATAATACTAGAGGTAACCACAAACCTACTTTTAGGCCTTAGGATCTAGCCTTCCTAATGCTCAGAGAGGGCTCTCTCTTTATGATTTAACTTTGTTGATTTTAGTTGATTTTAGGCTAGTTATGTAAGATTGATTGGGGTTTTTATTTTGGGTTTGATTTGGTGGTGGAATCACTAATTCAAATGGATAGATATAGGTCTGAATTCCATTGGGCTAATGGAGTCAACGTATCAAGCAACAAAGCAGAATCAAGGTTCTATTCACAGGGAAAGATAGCAAAGTCAATTCAGATATTTAGTTTGGATGATGAAATGGTTTCTGTTAGTGTCAGTCTTCGCAGGCTTCCTCCAGTGATCAAACATGCTCTTACAAGGTGATTTTAAGGTGTCAAGGTCAAATTTTGTCATTTCAGTGAGTCTTCAAGCAAAATTTGGTCACTAAGTATTAGGTCTAGGGTTTGCTTTCACTCCTTTCAGAGTTGTCCAAATGTCGGTCCATGTAACCATTCATCTGAGTGTACCATCATTTAGAGGGTTTTCATCATCATGTCAGGTTCCAATGGGTCATTTTACACCTTGTTCATGCTTCAGTTGTGCCTAGGTAAGGTTCATTTTCCTCTCCTAGGGTTTTGAAGGTAATTTCTTTTGGATGGTCAAATCATCAACAAAACTTATATCCTGATGTTCATACACCTTCCCCTATCCTTAATGTACCTTATTAAACACTTCCCATCACTGAGATCCCCCAAATTCTTCATTTTCGCACAAACCCTAGTTTCTTGCTACAACTTGGCAATTTTCTAGGCTAGGCCTGTGTTTTTCCCTTTTGGACCCCTTCCCCTCACTCAATATCTGAAATTCCACTTTCCCCTGCTTCCTAACATCCCTCCCTAATTTCAAAAAATTTCTCAAGAATTTAGAATCCCCTTATCCCCTTCATCTCGCTTCATTTCGACAAATCCCTTGTTCCACACATCGGGATAGGTTTTACTTCAATGATGTTTCTGAGCAATAAAGGATGAATTTGCGAAAAATGAGAGAGTTTTTTATCCAAAATAGGCCAAGGAATAACAAACTCCTTCACTTTTTACACAGGTGCCATGGTTTTAGAAGAATGTCAAAAATACAGTTGCCCCGGGAGAATTGATGCACCTCTAAAGTGACCTTGGGAAAATAAATATTTCTCCTATCTTGGTTGGCCAAATGACTTTCTTAATGATGCAAATGATAACTAGACACAAATATATTTCCAATGAGATATAATGATCTCAATTTGGATTTGAGGAATACCTTTGAAAGTTGACTGCAACAGCACTCTGCCTTGAGGCAGCCTCATTTTGCTCATTTTGACCAGTCTTGAGAGATTTGATTTTTTACAAGGAAAATGAACTCCAAATTGAAAACTTCCAGTTGGGTTGGAAATTATACTCAATAAGCTTTCCAACGAGCTATCTTATGCCCAATTTGGACACCGAGAAGACCTCCAAAAGTCTTCTGAAAAAGGGCGCGACGCGTTGGGTTTATGGTGTGACGCGTTGGGTTTGTGGCCCAATGCGTTGGGTTGTGGCGCGACGCATAGGGCTGGAAAACAAATTCATTGTCATTTTTTCCAAATATTCAAATTTTCTTGATCCCTCTTTGTTCAAGTAAGTCATGCAAACTCTCCATTTCCCATGAACCAGTGTTTTGTGTTGTTTATGAGGATTTAAATACAAAAAATCAAACCCTATTATCTTGTTTGAAGAATGCTCCTTTAGGGTTTTGAAATTGGTTTTGTGTCAATCATTCCCATTTCCCCCACCTTGTTATTCCCTCCTCACTGTTTATCTTTTCACAAGAATCCCATTTCCCTTTTCCCTTGTATCCCTAAGTCACTCATTCCTATCCCATTCCCATTATCCACATCCCAATTGTAAATTTCCCCAAACACCAAAGCTATTCCAAGAAACCAAGTGACTGCCCCAAAAATCTTCAAGTGGAAAATTTCACTTGATAATAGTCCATCATTTCCACTACTCTATCCCTCCATAGTCCCTTACTTGTTATCACATATTTGGCACCAAAACCAAAGACACCAAACTTCTCATTTTCATCCAAGGCAACATAGACTTTGGAAATCATGGAGACCGATACATCGTATGACCAAGACAGTGATTCTGCAACCGAATTGCATGCACCAAGGAGACAAAAAGCTGTTGGAGAAGGCCAACAAGTAAAATAACATGTTAAGGCACATGAAGGACCATTATTGGGCGAGAAATCGTGTTTGCAAGGCACGAATCAAGATCCTGAAGGCAAAGTTAAAGAGGGCATTAAAGCGTCGCAAAAGGCATGATAGAATTTAAATTTTGGCCGAAGCTTCCTTGGCCCAGAATAGTGCATGATGGAGGACACTCAGCCCAAATTTCAAGAAATTTGGGACACATTTTGTCAATTTTGATTTTTTTGGCCTAAACACATATTTTTCTGCCCGACGCATCGCGCCATTTGGCGCGCGCTTATGATTGGGAGCTCCTCTTAGGTAAAACTTTGTATTTTTGAATTTTTCATGAAAATTTATGCATTCCTACCCATTACCCAGATATTTTTACAAGTTTTGGGTTGCCAGAAGGGTCAAAAACACCCTAAAAATGACCTTTCTGCCCCTTTTTGGATACACAGGAAGCAGTGTTGGGAAAACTCATTTTTGGAGGGGAAAATGAAGACCAAATTCAGAAATTCCACTTGTGTTGGAAAGTAGACAGGTAGACCTTTCCAACAAGCCCACTTGAAGCAAATTTTTACATCGGGAAGGCCTTCAAAATTGGCTTCAAACTGGCACGACGCATTGGGGATTTTTGCTCAATTTTGACTCAGTAACTCTGTTTTTCGCCTAGTTTTGGCCAGTTTGACTTTCTTACTTCCATAGGTAAAACTCTTGATGTAATTTGATGTAATTTCATGGATCTTTATGTAATTTTGACAAATTTTTACTCATGTAATTATATTCATTCATCAAAAGGTGAATTGTAACTGAATGAATCAGTTTCCTATCTTATAGAGGCACGTTGTTCCACTGCCTATTTTCCGGTTCTTAGTTTAGATCTTGTTGAAATAGATCCTAAACTAGTGAGCTCAACCCCTAGAGGCTGGGGATGAGGTAGTGTTGTATATATCTTGTAGTTTTTTAGTCATTAGCATAGGTTGGACTCTTGGGAATTCTTTGAGCATCATTGTACATTCATCTCTGCAGTTTGGCAAAGGAATAGACCAGGGTTTGCAGCACTCCTTGGGATTCATGTGGCTCTTTTTTTTTATGATGTGTTTTTCTCTATTAATGTAAGTTTACTGGTGCTTTATATGTATCATCTTCCCTCTTATTTCTTCTTAAATTAAACAAACAAGGATAAAGGTGGAATTCATTAGAATTGCAGTGCTCTACCTAGGGTTTGTTTAATTTTCTATGTTTTCAATTGTTTGAAGAGGATTCCTAAAAATTTTTTGCCCTCTTCAACTCCTCACTGGTTTGAGCTATCCATTTCATTCAAAATTGAAGTGTCAAAACAATTTCTACCTTGCCCCATTCAGATTTCTGCAAAAACTAGGCCTCATTCCCCAGACCCAAAATCTGTCTTTCCCTTTGATCCAACAAACACCCTCAAAATAAAATCAAAATTTCTTACATATATACCTAGCCTAAAATCAGCCTTTATTCAAGTCATCTGAAGCCTCACTGATTATTTTTGCTGAGATTGACCAGGAGAGAGCCCTCTCCCGATCTAGTAGGGCTAGCTACCAGGTTAAGCGTGGTTTGATGTTACCCTAGATTCTGCCTTTCTCAGCCTGAGGTAGATTTAGGCCATAACATAGTGGTGACCATACTGGGGAAGAGAAAGTTTGTTTTTTTCTTTATAAACTACAGATGGAGCCTGAAGTTAGCCAGCTAGCCTTCGAAACGCTCTTTCTTTGCATTAGCGAAAGTAGATGAATGCTGCTTCAGTCAATCTCCGGTCTAGTTTATGAACTGAACATCTGGTTTCCTCAGTAAGATCTAATCAAGTTCAGATCTGATTGTTGATGGTGGACAATGATCAGACACCGCAAGGCTGAAATCATTCACCTGGCGACTCTAAATTAGTTTCGAGATCAGATCCAAGGACTCCACTGGAGGATGAACCTGACCGGAAGAAACATGAAAGGACAAT
Organism: Pinus albicaulis; assembly: GCA_034641835.2. NCBI lineage: Eukaryota > Viridiplantae > Streptophyta > Pinopsida > Pinales > Pinaceae > Pinus > Pinus albicaulis. The sequence continues at coordinate 789,740,493 of CM076574.1, forward strand.
ATGGCAAGATCATGTATTCAAGTTGGAATTTCATCCAAGACATTTTGTTCTTTGTCATAAATTATTTCTTCTCTTTTCCCGAGAATATCAAGAAGGCTTTGCGAAGTATATTTTATTTGAGAAAAGATCCTCGGCTTGCATTTGATTCCTTCCCTTTGAAGATTGTGAATACCAAATATTTGCATGTTTTTGAGCTTGATCAAGTCCTTTCTTCTGAATCTTGTGATGACCATCTTCAAACTGATGAGCCTCAAGAGACCAAGACTGATTCTGCAACATTTGTACATACCCCTATACCATGTAAAATTCCAGATCGATACAAGCCTCTGATTTTACCTCCTATATCCCATGCTTTCCCTAAAAATCATTACCTATATCTACCAAGATTTGATGGTGAACGTGACAACATCACTGCTGAGAGACATGTTCTGAATTTTGAGTCTTTTCTTGACCTTTTTGAAGTTGATGAAGAGGATGTCAGTATTAGGCTTTTTGCTCTTTATTTTCAAGGCCAAGTCAAGAGTTGGTTCAAAACCCTGTGTGATGCGAGCATCTTAGATTTCTAGTAGTTCGTCAAAATTTTCCTCGACAGGTGGGTGATCAAATAGAACCCTTTCTTGATTATAGAAGAGTATAACCAGCTGAAAAGACTACCAGGGGAGACAGTACAAGAGTTTTCTGCCAAATTTAACAAAGTTTATTATTCGATGCCAGTTAATATAAGACCTCCTCTTGGATCCTCTCTCTTGCACTACCCGGGTGCCTTTGATCTAGAAATGGAGTTTCAGCTGAGAGAAAGGAATCTTGCGACACTTGAAGAGATGCAGAACTGTGCAGTAGATGTAGAGGCTCATTTGCTGACCTGAAGGGCAAAGTTGAAGGAAGAAGAGATGAAAAACATAGATCCGGAGAAATTGACATCTCTAGAGGTAAAGCTTGACATTTTGGTAAGTGCAATGGAAGAGATGATGCAGAGGATCATCACAAGGAATGAGTATAATGTTCAAGCCCATGGCTCGATCATTGAAGAAGAACAAGTTGTTGATCCAAAACATTTTGTTTCTTATCCCAGTTTTCATAGATCTGATAATGATTGTTTTGTAGATCATCTTGGAGAAGAGAGATCTATTGATATGACATGTATGCTTGATGATGTATTTTATACTGATGATTTGCCTCAGTTTGACCAGTATGATGACGATTATGTTCTCCAAACCGAAGCTAGTCTTGCAGACAAATCAACAGCTAGTTTCTGGGAGGTGTTATAGTCCAAATCCACCTTAGGCTGAAGGAAGGCGGGATTCAAGGTAACACCAAACCACGCTCAGTCTGGTAGCTAGCCCTACCAGAACAAGAGAGGGCTCTCTCTGGGTCAATCTCAGGAAAAATGTATCAATAAGCCTTGAGATGACTGAAATGAGTGCTAATTTTAGGCTAGGTATATTAATCAAGGAGTTGGAATGATTTTTAGGGGTTTTTTTTGTTGGAAAAAGGAAAAGACAGTTTTGGGCTTGGGGATGAGGCCAATTCTTGCAGAGTTCAAGTTGGGGCAGGGAAAGCAAATGGCTTTGATGTCTTAGATTCAATGAATGGATAGAAAAGACTGCTGAGGAGCTGAAGAGGGCAAGAGGGTGCAAGGATCCTCTTCAAACTGATGAAAACATATAAAGCTAAACAAAAGTTTAAGGCAGAGCACCAGCAAAATAATGAATTCTACCTTAGTTACTCATTTGTTTAATTCAAAAGCAAAGAGAAGGGAAATGGCATACATATAACATTAATGAAACTTACAGATACATGGAGAAAAACATCATCAAAACTCAGAGCCACAAGGATCCCAACAAGTGCTGCAAAACCCTGGTCTTTCCTTTGCCAAAAAGCTGAAATGAATATACAATGAGGTGCCCAACTTTTCCCAAGAGTCCAACCCTGAAAATGACTCAGAAAATACATAATATAGACCATCCTAACCCCTTCCCATTCCTCTATGGGTCGAGCTCATCCTTCTAGGAGTTGTTTCAACCAATTCTAAACAAGGAACTGAAATCTAGGCAATCAAACAACTTGCCTCTATATGGAAAGAAACTGATTCATTCATTTAATTTTCACTTTTTAGTGAATGAATCCTCTACAACAAGTAAATATGAGCCAAATTTACATCATGGTCATAAAATTACATCAATATAAATCAATATTTACATCAAAATGTAAAACTAGTCAAAACTGGGCGAATTTCTTAGCTGAAAAGTGAAAATGGAGCCAAATTTCTCTATGCGCTGCGCCCAAAAACTCAATGTGTCGCGCCACTTTGAGCCTATTTTTGAAGCACTTCCCAAAGTCCAAATTGAGCTCATGATAGCTTGTTGGAAAGCCCTGTCTGTCTACTATCCAAAACAAGTGTAATTTATAGATTTGGATGTCATTTTCCCTTCCAAAACTGCAAGCTCCCAAGACTGGTTCCCGCTGGTGCAAAAGGTGGCAGAAAGGCCATTTTCAAGGTGTTTTTGACCTCTTAAACCACCCAGAACTTGATGAAATCTCTCATCCATTCCTGAGCATGAATAATTTATCCTAAAAAACCCAAAAATATCAAATTTTCCTTCAGAAGGTCTTTCAAACGTAAGCGCGCGCCAAGTGGCGCGACACGTCGGGCAGAAAAACCTATTTTGTGACCAAAAAATTCAAAAATGACAAAATTTTCTCCAAATTCCTTGAAATTTGGACTGAAGGTCCCCCATCAAGTTTCATGCTTAGCCAAAGAATCTTCGTCCAAGATTTGAAGTCGATCATGTCTTTTGCGTCTCCTCAGTGCCCTCCTAGTGCATGCAGTTCAGTGGCGGAATCACTGTTTTGTTCCTAGGATGTATCGGTGTCCGTCATGATGTTGAAATGTGTATGATGAGTGTATGTTTGGTTGATTGAAAAAGAGAAATGAATACTTGGTGTCTTTGGCTCCAAGTGCCAAATTTGTGCCAAAGGGAAATGAGGGACTGTGAGGAATATGGAAAAGTGGGGAAAAGTGGAGTTTATGTCAAGTGAATTCAAAATGTAGGACAATCACTTAACATGTTTGAGATACGGGATTTGAGGATTTTTTGTAAATTATAGGGAAAGAGATAAGAAAATGGAATGAAAGGATTGAGGGTTAGGGAAAATAGGCTTAGGAATAAGTGATTTAAGTAGTTTTGGGCTATTTCACCAATGAAATGGAAAGGAAAAAATGATGGGATATGATGTCGGATATAAGGGAATAGGAGAGGGGTTATAATGATGATATGACGGTGATGGGAAGGAATGAACAATGTGGGGGAGATGAAGTATTTTGGCACCAATATCAAACTTTAAAACTCAAATTTCAAACCCCAAGGAGCAATTTTAAACAAGGGAATAGGATTTTGAGTTTTTTGCATTTAAATTTTCATACCAACACCAAACACTTGTTAAGAGAAATGAGAAAGTGGCTTTGACTTACTTGAACAAGGAGAGACTGAGACAAATTTGATGGGTGAAAGGAATGGAAAAAATCTTGTGTTCTGGCCCAATGCACCGCGCACCAACCCAATGCGTCGCGCCAAAAAATGCAATGCGTAGCGCATTTTGCAGGAGGCTTTTGGAGGTCTTCCTGGTGTCCAAATTGGGTGAAGAATAGCTCGTTGGAAATATTATTGAGTATAATTTTCAAACCAAGTGGAATTTTTCAATTTGGAATTCATTTTTCTTGTCAAAAATCAAATCTCCCAAGACTGGTCAAAATGAGCAGAATGAGGCTGCTTCAAGGCAGAGTGCTATTGCAGTCAACTTTTGAAAGTCTTTCTCAGCTCCAAATTAAGCTCATGATATCTCATTGAAAAGCTCTTTCTGTCTAGTTATCATTTGAATCATCAAGAAATTCATTTGACCAACCAAGCTAGGAGAAATCTTGATTTTACCAAGGTCATTTCAGAGGTGCATCAATTCTCCTGAGGCAACGGTATTCTTGACATTTATCTAAAACCATGAAACCTGTGTAAAAAGTGAAGGAGGTTTTTCTTCCTTGGCCTATTTTGGACAAAAAAATCTCTCAGTTTTCCTAAATTCATCTTTTATTTCTTAGAAACATCATTTGAGTGAAATCTATCCCGATGTGTGGAACAAGGGATTTGTCGAAATGAAGCGAAATTAAGGGGATCAGGGGCTTCTAAATTCTTGAGAAAATTTTAGGAAGTAGGGAGGGATGTTAGGAAGCAGGGGAAAGTGGAATTTCAGAGATTGAATGAGGGGAAGGGGTTCAAAAGGGAAAAACACAGGCCTAGCCTAGAAAATTGCCAAGTTGTAGCAATAAACTAGGGTTTGTGCAAAAGTGAGGAATTTGGGGGATCTCAGTGATGGGAAGTGTTTAATAAGGTATATTAAGGATACGGGAAGGTGTATGAACATTAGGATACAAGTTTTGTTGATGATTTAACCATCCAAGAAAAATTACCCCCAAAACCCTAGGAGAGGGAAATGGACCTTACCTAAGCACAACTAAAGCATGAACAAGGTGTAAAATGACCCAGTGGAAACTGACATGACGATGAAAACCCTCTGAATGATGGTACACTCAGCTGAATGGTGACAAGGACTGACATTTGGACAACTTTGAAAAGAGTGAAAGCACACCCTAGTCCTAATACCTAGTGACCAAATTTTGCTTGAAGACTCACTGAAATGACAAAATTTGATCTTGACATCTTAAAATCACTTTGTAAGAGCATGTTTGATCACTGGAGGAGGGCTGCAAAGGCTGACACTAACATTGGCTCCAATGGGGATGGTAGCTCCTTGGAGGTGCCAAGAACTACAGATCTTTGGAAAGCAGACAGTGCCTTCATCCATTGGGCAATGGACAAGCTGAAATGCATGACTGAAAACTATAATAAAACCAAACATGACTAAAACACAACTGAAAAACTAGAAAGATGCTCACAATTGAGCTTATTCATCAAACCTACTCTAATTGTTCTTTTCACCACCCAATCAAGTGAAATGGAACAGCCAATGCAACCATGTAAGCATCCTGGCTGCTACTATTTGATTTCTTCCCAAATGCTTTCTGATATGTAGGAAAAGAGAAGAATCAAAAGGCAACTCCCATGGAAACTTGGAATCAAGTTGACTGCTGATAAACTTTCAAAGCATGAATTGACTGGATGACTTCAAGAATACTGCGAAAGGATCTTCATAGACATAGCCATTGATTTCCATTAACACATTATTGTTCTGGTCCAAGTACTCTTCATAGCTGGAAATTAAGATTTTTCTCACATCTATGTTGTCTTTCTTTGGTGATTGCAGCAAGCTGCCCAAAGGATCCTGAAATTCATGAATAACCAAACTCTGTTGCTGATTCCAAATAGAACAAAAGTCTCCTTTATCAACCTCCTCATATGACTGCAAACCTTGAAATGAGCTTTGTGATGAAAAATCTATTAGACGAGACAACGAAGGGGACTTTTGAATAGGATTATTATCAGCATTCTTTTCTGTCACAAGGTTAGCTAATGGACAATAATTTTTACAGTAAACATCATCCAACACACGAGCAATAGGATCATCAAAAACTTGAGAAGACTGCTGCGATGTATCCATTGAAACTGTCTGACATCCTACTGGCTGTTCATCTTTTTCTTGAGAGATATTACGAAGATTCTGCTTTATAAACTGAAATGCTTCGAAACAAAAGGGTACAGAATCCTCTTGCATCATTAAATCATGTATTTCAGCTTCCACACCTTCATCTGTAATCCGACCTTCAATTTCATTTGGTGGCTGAAAATCTGGAGCTAGGGAGAATTTTGTATCCAAAATGATTTCATCAGTCGTTTCAGGGGAAGATTTCTCATTAACAACTTGCTCAAGAATTCCGCTATCTGTCTCATCCTCAACATTAACACTAAGATATTTTTGATTTCTTACAAGCTGCTCATTTGAAGATTTACTATGCAATTTACCCTTCAAAAACTGGAATGATTCAAAACAAAATGGTACTGAGTCACCTTGTATCATTGGATCATATGTGCCGGATTCCATGTCTTCATCGGCAACTTGACAATCAATGGCTTTCAGGGACTGCAAATCTGAATATGAGAAGTCTTGAACAAGGTTTTCATTGCCCTCAAGATGGTCCAAATCAAGGCTTGTTGGCAGTTGATTTCTGATTGCATGGAATTTGTCTCTGATTAACTGAAACAAATCAAAACAAAAAGGCAAAGATCCTTCACTTACTTCAAAATTTGCTGCACTTTCCTCGTCATTGTCATAGCTGATATGCATCAGTTGATCACTGTACTCGAGCTGCTGAAAGTGAACTTCCTCCTCGCACAAACTAGCTTCTGATTTGTCTGCAATATTAGTTTCTGTTTGGAGAACATAATAATCATCATACTGATCAAACTGAGGCAAATCATCAGTATACAACACATCATCAAGCATACATGTCAAATCAACAGATCTCTCTTCTTCAAAATGATCTATAAAACAATCACTATGACAACTGGGATAAGAAAAAAAATGTTTTGGATCAGCCACTTGTTCTTTTTCAATCAGCAAGTCATGGGCTTGAACGTTATACTCATTCCTTGTGGTGTTATTTTGCATCATCTCTTCTACTACACTTACCAACATGTCCAGCTTTACCTCTAGAGATGTCGATTTTTCCAGATCTATGTTTTTCATCTCTTCTTCCTTCAACCTTGCCCTTCGGATCAGCAAATGAGCCTCTACATTTACTGCATTGTTCTGCATCTCTTGAAGTGTTGCAAGATTCCTTTCTCTCAACTGAAACTCCATTTCCGGATCAAAGGCACCCGGGTAGTGCAAAAGAGCAGATCTAGGAGAAGGTCTTATATCAGCTGGCATTGAATAATAAACTTGGTTAAATCTAGCAGAAAATTGTTGTACTGTCTCCCTTGGCAGTCTTTTCAGCTGGTTATACTCTTCTATAATCAAGAAAAGGTTTTGTCCGATCACCCACCTGTCGAGGAAAACTTTGACGAACTGCTGGAAATCTAAGATGCTCGCACCAGGCAAGGTTTTGAACCAACTCTTCACTTGGCCTTACAAAGAAAGACCAAAAAGCCTAATACTAACATCTTCGTCATCAACTTCAAAAAGGTCAAGAAAAGTCTCAATATTCTGCACATGTTGCTCAGCGTTGACATTGTTACATTCACCGTCAAATCTTGGTAGATATAGGTCATAATTTTTATGGAAAGCATGAAGAACAGAAGGTAAAACAAGAGGTTTATACCTATCTGGGACTATACAAGGTGTAGGAGTATATACAAGAGCTACGGGATCAGTTTGGTTTTCTTTAGGCTCATCACTCTGAAGAGAGTCATCATAATATGTGGGAAAAGTAAGGAGGCCAAGATCAAAAGGAAACTCAGTATTCACACTTTTTGAATAGATGGAGCGAAGATTTTGATCACCTTTATCATACAACAAATTCTGAAAAACTTTGAGAACATCTTCAAGAACGGCGAAGAAATAATTTACAATAAAGGAGACTAGATCCTGAATGTCATTCCACTTTGGATACCTGAACTTTGTGTAAGATCCTTCCATTTTCGCAGAGAAAGAGTTAGTCTTCCAGTGGAGTCCTTACTTTGAGCTGGAGTCACCAGGTGAATGATTTCAGCCTTCTTATGTCTGATCGTTGTCCACCATCAACCATCAAATCTGAACTTGATACATGCACTGGGGAAATTTACAAGTTAGATGCTACATTTACAAACTAGACCAGAGATTGACTGAAGCAGCGTTTATCTACTTTCGCTAATGCAAAGCAAGAGCGTTTCGAAGGCTACCTGGCATAACTTTAGGCTTCGTCTGTAGCTTATAAAACAAATAACACCAACAAGCAAACCATTTGTTTTTTCCCCAGTATGGTCGCCACTATGTTATAGCCCAAATCCACCTTAGGCTGAAGGAAGGCGGGATTCAGGGTAACACCAAACCACGCTCAGTCTGGTAGCTAGCCCTACCAGGACAGGAGAGGGCTTTCTCCGAGTCAATCTCAGGAAAAATGTATCAATAAGCCTTGAGATGACTGAAATGAGTGCTAATTTTAGGCTAGGTATATTAATCAAGGAGTTGGAATGATTTTTAGGGGTTTTTTTTGTTGGAAAAAGGAAAAGGCAGTTTTGGGCTTGGGGATGAGGCCAATTCTTGCAGATTTCAAGTTGGGGCAGGGAAGGCAATGGCTTTGATGTCTTAGATTCAATGAATGGATAGAAAATACTGTTGAGGAGCTGAAGAGGGCAAGAGGGTGCAAGGATCCTCTTCAAACTGATGAAAACATATAAAACTAAACAAAAGTTTAAGGCAAAGCACCAGCAAACTAATGAATTCTACCTTAGTTACTCATTTGTTTAATTCAGAAGCAAAGAGAAGGGAAATGGCATACATATAACATTAATGAAACTTACAGATACATGGAGAAAAACATCATCAAAACTCAGAGCCACAAGGATCCCAACAATTGTTGCAAAACCCTGGTCTTTCCTTTGCCAAAAAGCTGAAATGAATAGACAATGAGGTGCCCAACTTCTCCCAAGAGTCCAACTCTGAAAATGACTCAGAAAATACATAATATAGACCATCCTAACCCCTTCCCATGCCTCTAGGGGTCGAGCTCATCCTTCTAGGAGCTGTTTCAACCAATTCTAAACAAGGAACTAAAATCTAGGCAATCAAACAACTTGCCTCTATATGGAAGGAAACTGATTCATTCATTTAATTTTCACTTTTTAGTGAATGAATCCTCTAGAACAAGTAAATATGAGCCAAATTTACATCATGGTCATCAAATTACATCAACATATATCAATAGTTACATCAAAATGTAAAACTAGTCAAAACTGGGCGAATTTCCGAGCTGAAAAGTGAAAATGGAGCCAAATTTCTCTATGCGCCGCGCCCAAAAACTCAATGCGTCGCACCACTTTGAGCCTATTTTTTAGGCACTTCCCAAAGTCCAAATTGAGCTCATGATAGCTCGTTGGAAAGCCCTGTCTGTCTAATAACCAACCCAAGTGGAATTTATGGATTTATATGTCATTTTCCCCTCCAAAACTGCAATCTCCCAAGATTGGTTCCTGTTGGTGCAAAAGGTGGCAGAAAGGCCATTTTCAAGGTGTTTTTTACCTCTTAAACCACCCAGAACTTGATGAAATCTCTCAGCCATTCCTGAGCATGCATAATTTATCCTAAAAAACCAAAAAATATCAATTTTTCCTCCAGAATATCTTTCAAACGTAAGTGCGCGCCAAGTGGCGCGACACGCCCGGAAGAAAAACCTGTTTTGTGACCAAAAAATTCAAAAATGAAAAAAATTTCTCCAAATTCCTTGACATTTGGATTGAAGGTCCCCCATCAAGTTTCATTCTCAACCAAATAATATTCGGCCAAGATTTTAAGTCGATCATGTCTTTTGCGTCTCCTCAGTGCCCTCCTAGTGCATGCAGTTCAGTGGCGGAATCACTGTTTTGTTCCTAGGATGTATCGATGTCCGTCATGATGTTGCAATGTGTATGAAAAGTGTATTTTTGGTTGATTGAAAAATAGAAATGAATACTTGGTGTCTTTGGCTCCAAGTTCCAAATGTGTGCCAAAGGGAAATGAGGGACTGTGAGGAATATGGAAAAGTGGGGAAAAGTGGAGTTTTTGTCAAGTGAATTCAAAATGTAGGACAATCACTTGACATGTTTGAGATACGGGATTTGACAATTTTTTGTAAATTATAGGGAAAGAGATAAGAAAATGGAATGAAAGGATTGAGGGATAGGGAAAATAGGCTTAGGAATAAGTGATTTAAGTAGTTTTGGGCTATTTCACCAATGAAATGGAAAGGAAAAAATGATGGGATATGATGTAGGATATAAGGGAATAGGAGAGGGGTTATAATGATGGTATGATGGTGATGGGAAGGAATGAACAATGTGGGGGAGATGAATTATTTTGGCACCAATATCAAACTTTAAAACTCAAATTTCAAACCCCAAGGAGCAATTTTAAACAAGGGAATAGGATTTTCAGTTTTTTGCATTTAAATTTTCATACCAACACCAAACACTTGTTAAGAGAAATGAGGAAGTGGCTTTGAATTACTTGAACAAGGAGAGACTGAGACAAATTTTATGGGTGAAAGGAATGGAAAAAATCTTGTGTTTTGGCCCAATGCGCCGCGCACAAACCCAATGCGCCGCGCACAAACCCAATGCGTCGCGCAAGAAAATGCAACGCGTAGCGCATTTTTCAGGAGGCTTTTGGAGGCCTTCCCGATGTCCAAATTGGGCGCGGGATAGCTCGTTGGAAATATTATTGAGTATACTCTTCAACCCAAGTGGAATTTTTCAATTGGGAGTTCATTTTCCTTGTCAAAAATAAAATCTCCCAAGACTAGTCAAAATGAGCAGAATGAGGCTGCTTCAAGGCAGAGTGCTGTTGCAGTCAACTTTTGAAAGTCTTACTCAGCTCCAAATTGAGCTCCTGATAGCTCATTGGAAATATATTTCTGTCTATTTATCATTTGACTCATCAAGAAAGTCATTTGGCCAACCAAGCTAGGAGAAATATTGATTTTCCCAAGGTCATTTCAGAGGTGCATCAATTCTACTGACGAAACGGTATTATTAACATTTCTATAAAAACATGACACATGTGTAAAAAGTGAAGGAGGTTTTTTTTCCTTGGCCTATTTTGGACAAAAACCTCTCTCATTTTTCCTAAATTCATCTTCTATTGCTCAGAAACATCATTTGAGTGAAATCTATCCCGATGTGTGGAACAAGGGATTTGTCGAAATGAAGCGAAATGAAGGGGATAAGGGGCTTATAAATTCTTGAGAAAATTTTGGGAAGTAGGGAGGGATGTTAGGAAGTAGGGGAAAGTGGAATCTCAGAAATTGAGTGAGGGGAAGGGGTCCAAAAGGGCAAAACACAAGCCTAGCCTAGAAAATTGCCAAGTTGTAGCAAGAAACTAGGGTTTGTGCAAAAATGAGGAATTTGGGGGATCTCAGTGATGGGAAGTGTTTAATAAGGTATATTAAGGATAGGGGAAGGTGTATGAACATCAGGATACAAATTTTGCTGATGATTTAACCATCCAAGAGAAATTACCTCCAAAACCCTAGGAGAGGGAAATGGACCTTACGTAGGCACAACTGAAGCATGAACAAGGTGTAAAATGACCCAGTGGAAACTGACATGACGATGAAAACCCTCTGAATGATGGTACACTCAGCTGAATGGTGACAAGGACCGACATTTGGACAACTTTGAAAAGAGTGAAAGCACACCCTAGACCTAATACCTAGTGACCAAATTTTGCTTGAAGACTCACTGAAATGACAAAATTTGACCTTGAAATCTTAAAATCACTTTGTAAGAGCATGTTTGATCACTGGAGGAGGGCTGCAAAGGCTGACACTAACAGGAGGAAGAAGTTCATTTTCAGCAGCCCGAATACAATGTTCAACCATCGCATATCAGCTATGACAATGACGAGGAAAGTGCAGCAAATTTTGAAGTAAGTGAAGGATCTTTTCCTTTTTGTTTTGACTCGTTTCAATTCATCAGAGACAACTTCCATGAAATTAGAAATCAACTGTCTACAATTCTTGATCTGGACCATCTTGAGGGCAATAAAAACCTTGTTCAAGACTTCTCATATCCAGATTTGCAGCCCCCGAATCCCATTGATTGTCAAGTTGCAGATGAAGACTTGGAAGCTAGCACATATGATCAAATGATACAAGATGACTCTGTACCATTTTGTTTTGAGTCATTTCAGTTTTTGAAGGGTAAATTGCATAGTAAATCTTCAAATGAGAAGCTTGTAGAAAATCATGTAATCTCATCAGAAACAATAGAAAATGGGTTGCAGCAGTCTTTTCAAGTTTTTCACGATCCAATAGTTGATGTGTTGGATGATGTCTGCAGTCAAAGCCTTTCTCCATTGACTATATGTAAGCTTGAAACGTGTACTGATACAAACTCGATTCGGCAGCCGGTCTCTTTGTCATTTTTAGCAGGAGCCTCGTCACAAAGCTCAAAACAAAATTTGCATTCATGGTATGAGGAGAAGAAAAGTAATCCATTGGATGAGCTAAGTCCCAGTGTGCATGAACTTCAAGATCCTTATGCAGTGTTTTTGGAGGCGGATAGAGAATCCATAGTATTCAACGGATATGTTCACAAGTTTTCATGGGAGTTGACTTTCAGTAGTTCTCTCTTGTTGTTCATAAGCGAGCACTTGCGGAGAATCCAAACATCAACCGGAATGCTTACATGGTTGCATTGGTTGTTTCATTTCACTTGATCAGGTGATGAATGGAACAACTAGAGTAGGTTTTATTGAATAAGCTTCACATTGAGCATATTTTCCAATTTGTTGGTTGTATTTAAGTATCGAGTCAGTTTTTAGTTGAGTGAGAGTCAATTTGTGTCGTCAAGTCATCAGTTTTCAGTCATGCATTTTAGCTTGAGTTTTTTATTCCATTGCCCAATGGATGAAGGCACTGTCTGCTTTCCAAAGATCTGTAGTTCTTCGCACCTCCAAGGAGCTACCATCCCCATTGGAGCCAATGTTAGTGTCAGTCTTTGCAGCCTTCCTCCAGTGATCAAACATGCTCTTACAAGGTGATTTTAAGGTGTCAAGGTCAAATTTTGTCATTTCAGTGAGTCTTCAAGCAAAATTTGGTCACTAAGTATTAGGTCTAGGGTTTGCTTTCACTCCTTTCAGAGTTGTCCAAATGTCGGTCCATGTCACCATTCATCTGAGAGTACCATCATTTAGAGGGTTTTCATCATCATGTCAGGTTCCAATGGGTCATTTTACACCTTGTTCATGCTTCAGTTGTGCCTAGGTAAGGTTCATTTCCCTCTCCTAGGGTTTTGAAGGTAATTTCTTTTGGATGGTCAAATCATTAGCAAAACTTTTATCCTGATGTTCATACACCTTCCCCTATCCTTAATGTACCTTATTAAACACTTCCCATCACTGAGATCCCCCAAATTCCTCATTTTTGCATAAACCCTAGTTTCTTGCTACAACTTGGCAATTTTCTAGGCTAGGCCTGTGTTTTTCCCTTTTGGACCCCTTCCCCTCACTCAATCTCTGAAATTCCACTTTCCCCTAATTCCTAACATCCCTCCCTAATTTCAAAAATTTTCTCAAGAATTTAGAAGCCCCTTATCCCCTTCATCTCGCTTCATTTCGACAAATCCCTTGTTCCACACATCAAGATAGGTTTTACTCCAATGATGTTTTCGAGAAATAAAAGATGAATTTGGGAAAACTGAGAGAGGTTTTTGTCCAAAATATTCCAAGGAAGAAAAAAATCCTTCACTTTTTACACAGGTGTAATGGTTTTATAATAATGTCAAAAATACAGTTGCCTCAGGAGAATTGATGCACCTTTGAAGTGACCTTGGGAAAATAAATATTTCTCCTAGCTTGGTTGGCCAAATGACTTTCTTGATGAGTCAAATGATAACTAGACACAAATATGTTTTCAATGAGATATCATGAGATCAATTTGGAGTTGAGGAAGACCTTCAAAAGTTGACTGCAACAGCACTTTGCCTTGAGGCAGCCTCATTTTTCTCATTTTGAACAGTCTTGGGAGATTTGATTTTTGACAAGGAAAATTAACTCCAAATTGAAAAATTCTAGTTGGGTTGGAAATTAGACTCAATAAGCTTTCCAACGAGCTATCCCACACCCAATTTTGACATCGGGAAGGTCTCCAAAAGTCTTCTGAAAAAGAGCGCGACACGTTGGGTTTATGGCGCGATGCGTTGGGTTTTTGGCGCGACACGTTGGGTTGTGGCGCAACGCATACGGCCGGAAAACAAATTCATTGCCATTTCTTCCAAATCTTCAAATTTTCTCGGTCCCCCTTTGTTCAAGTAAGTCATGCAAACTCTCCATTGCCCATGAACCGGTGTTTTGTGTTGTTTATGAGGATTTAAATACAAAAAATCAAACCCTATTATCTTGTTTGAAGAATGCTCCTTTAGGGTTTTGAAATTGGTTTTGTGTCAATCATTCCCATTTCCCCCACCTTGTTATTCCCTCCTCACTATCTATCTTGTCACAAGCAGCCCATTTCCCTTTTCCCTTGTATCCCTAAGTCACTCATTCCTATCCCATTCCCATTATCCACATCCCAATTGTAAATTTCCCCAAACCCCAAAGCTATTCCAAGAAACCAGGTGACTGCCCCAAAAATCTTCAAGTGGAAAATTTCACTTGATAATAGTCCATAATTTCCACTACTCTATCCCTCCATAGTCCCTTACTTGTTATCACATATTTGGCACCAAAACCAAAGACACCAAACTTCTCATTTTCATCCAAGGCAACATAGAATTTGGAAATCATGGAGACCGATACATCGTATGACCGAGAACGTGATTCTACAACCAAATTGCATGCACCAAGGAGACCAAAAGCTGTTGGAGAAGGGCAAAAAGGAAAATAACATGTTAAGGCACATGAAGAATCATTATTGGGCGAGAAATCATGTTTGCAAGGCAAAGTTAAAGAGGGCATTAAAGTGTCGCAAAAGGCATGATAGACTTTAAATTTTGGCCGAAGCTTCCTTGGCCCAGCATAGTGCATGATGGAGGACACTCAGCCCAAATTTCAAGAAATTTGGGACACATTTTGTCAATTTTGATTTTTTTGGCCTAAACACAGATTTTTCTGCCCGACGTGTCATGCCATTTGGCGCACGCTTATGATTGGGAGCCCCTCTTGGGTAAAACTTTGCATTTTTGGATTTTTCATGAAAAATTATGCATGCCTACCCATTACCCAGATATTTTGACAAGTTTTGGGTTGCCAGAAGGGTCAAAAACACCCTAAAAATGACCTTTCTGCCCCTTTTTGGACACACAGGAAGCAGTGTTGGGAAAACACATTTTTGGAGGGGAAAATAAAGACCAAATTCAGAAATTCCACTTGTGTTGGAAAGTAGACAGGCAGACCTTTCCAAAAATCCCACTTGATTTTTCTGCATCTGGTAACTTGATTTTTATCAACCTTTTGAATATTTCATCAGCCTCTGTATACTTTGCAAAAGTAGGCTTATTAATAAATAAATGTTTTACTTCATGTTGTAGGTAAAAGAGGTTCTCAAAACTCATATAGAGTACTTTCCCTGTCGGAATTCCTTGCATGGTTGAATTGTTAGCTTGCTCCTTTGCCACTTCTCTGATTTTCTTATCATAGTATTATTGTTTCATCAACCAGTCATTAATAACAAGTGGATTTGCATGCCTTTCTGCCTCAGAATATCAAACTTCATCATGAACCTGGTTATGGCAAGCTCCATGTTCTGACATTTTTCTTCAAGTTGAACCATTAAGTTTCTCTTAGAAATCACCTTCCTAACTTCTAGGATTGTTTATGTCCTGTCACTAATTCCAATTTCCTTTAATTCTTGCTTATACTTTGAATTAAGAAACTTTATGATTTCATTAGCCTCTTTTGGCTTCTTACCAATTTCTTCTTTGATTTTGTGGATGGCTTCGCTTGTTGTTTTTATAAGATCTTTCTACTCATAAATGACTTGAATGGATGGCCAAATATCATTAACAGATTCAATGATATTGGCCCACGGCTGCTACTTGGGCTGAGCAAGTGGTTCTTTCAATGTTAACTCTTTCTCTAACTTATGCAATTTCTCTGTCAATCTGTTTGTCTTTTGTATTTCATTCTTTTGCATGATTTGTACTAGTTTCTTCTCATCCTCTAGACTTTTTAACTGTTCTTTAAGTCAATTGATTTCATTAGTCTGGGTGGACATTCTTGCATTGCTTTTACTAGTTTATCTTCTTCATCAGTAGGTTGTGCTGCTATTATAGATGACTTTGTAGCTGAAGTAGTTGTTGATGTGACAGGAAGTGTTGTAGCTATTGGAACTAATGGAGCCAATGATTCTGCTAAGGTAGAAGGAGAAGTTATAGTGACTGTAGGAATAACAGTGATAGGGATTGCTTCTGAACTGGCCTTTTTCTCCTGTACTAACTTATCCATCTCATTTTCCATTTCTTTTAATTGGGCAGTTAACTGTAGAATGAGGTTCATCATCTCATATTTTTGGCTTGAATCCTATAATACTTCTTTGGCCTGTGGATGTTCAGTAGGACGCAATTTGAGCTGCTTCTTCAATGCAGCAATGTCTGCATTCTTTTTCTTTATGAGTTCTTCTACAACTTTGATATTATTGGGATCATATCCTACTTCAATAACTAAATCTTCTAGTGATTTAATTCTGTTATCTTTAGCCTGTGAGGATGATTTTTCTAGCTTTAGCTGACCTCTGATGTTATCTAAAGTATTTTGCAGCTTCTGTACACTCATGGCTTTATTAGTCATGGTAGAATACAACATTTCACCAACTTGCTTGTGAAATTCTATCTGATCTATAAGATGAAGATATTTGGCTTGAACTTCATAGGATGTCTTCTTATAATCTGTTGATGACTTAGGATGTTTCACTGTGGGCTATAAGAAATTCATCTGCATCTTTCTAGTCTTGTAGTCAAATGTTGAAAGTAACCTACTTTGGTCACTTGGTGTTTGTTTCCAGTATTGGGCATAAGTATCTGCCTTTAATGCCTCATTTCTAAGCTTGATCTCTTTGTACTTCTGCATAATATCCTGCTATTTTTCTGCTGGCTTACTGGATGAAGACACTTCAACACTATCCTGCTTTTGAATAATCTGAGTGTTAGATGTTGAAGGTGTTAAGTCCCTATATTAATAGTGTAGTCCCTTATTGTTAGTGTAGCCCCCCTTACTGTTATTGTTGTACCCCTGTAACCCCCATATTGTTATAATTGTGCCCTTACATTATTATTGTTGGTCGGCTAGGATTACATTGTGGCCCCACTAGGACTATATTGTGGCCCCATGGACTCCTATATATAGAAGGAGGTTTTGGTCACTTGTATCATCCAAGAATTGTTCATTCATGTAATTTATTGGAGGTTGCCCCCTCGAAGTGGCTTATTTCTAAGGCATTGATATCTCTTTTCTTCTCTTTTTGGAGCTGGTTTCACAACATTTGGTATCAAAGCTTTGGATTATAGGGTTTCACTGCTCCAAATAGGTCATCGTGGCATTTTCGCTATAACTTTTTTTATATGAAGTTTCAGAAGCTGAAATTTTTAGGGTACGAAGCCAAAATCCTGAGGCACATCTTCGCAAAATTTTAGAGCTTTTTTTGCAACATTTTCGGAGATATGATCTGTGGAAGTTAGGTATTTTTGCAGGCTCCTCAATTTAATCTAAATAGGTCATCGTGGCATTTGCACTATAACTTGTTTTCTACGAAGGTTAAAAATCTAAAAAAATTTAGGGCGCGAAGCTGAAATCCTGAGGAAATTTGTCGCAAAATTTAAGAGCTTGGTTCACAATATTTTCAGAGATATGATCTGTGGAAGGTAGTGCTTTTTCAGGCTCCTGAATTTCATCTCAAAGAGGTGAGCGTGGGAAAATCTTCATAACTCTCTCTCTAAGCATCGGATTGGAGTGCCGCAAAAAGTGGTCACAAGTACACGAACTGTAGTTTCTTTTCTATCAATTTTAGAGCTAAAAGACAAAACAGTGACACGTGGAAAGTCATACAAGTTCACTCTACTGAACTAGTCCATAATTAGGTCATTATAGGAGATTGAGCACAACTTTGTCTTTAAGAATCCAAATCAGTTAAGACCTGTGGCATTAGAAAGAGAATTCAAAGGGATACCTTAGTGTCAAATTTTAGATATTGAAGATCTGAAATCACAGAGATAATTTAGTTTCAATATCGAGCTCTTCAAAAGCAAGAAAAAGGTGTGTATTTGTTTCTGAATTGCGTAAGTCTTGTAAAAAAAAAAAATCAGTTTGAAGTGATTCCAAGGGCCTATTGAGCATATATTTTAGTATCGGGTTTTTAAATGCCTCCTAAAAATAATTCCATACCCATTATGCCCTCAAAAATTTATACTATGATGCATGAAGAGGAAGAATTGCAGTATGAGATATCAAAATTACGGTACCAAGTGCAACAAGTTTCGATCTTACGAAGAGAAACCGAAGATGACATAGATGGTTTAAAAGTAGAAATGGAGGCTAAGTTGGATGGTTTGAAGGATCAAATAATAGCTAATATGGATGATAAATAAGTGGAAGCTCAAATCGAGCGTCAACAACAAGTTCTCCAACTCTAAAAGGATAACCTAAATTTGGTGCAAAATCTAATGAAACAACAAGAAGATCAACATCACATCGAAAGAAGTTATGAAGCAGCCACAAAAACAAGAACTCGACAAGTAAAATCAATTTCAGAGTATCTCAGCAAGTGGAAGAGCTTTCCTGTAGAAGATTCCACATGGGAGGATGAGAATTTTATACAGAAGCATCGAGAAATAATCAAGCGTTGAGGACAATATTTGTTTGAAGGAGAGGGGCATGTTAAGTCCCTATATTAATAGTGTAGTCCCTTATTGTTAGTGTAGCCCCCCTTATTGTTATTGTTGTACCCCTGTAACCCCCATATTGTTATAATTGTGCCCTTACATTATTATTGTTAGGTCGGCTAGGATTACATTGTGGCCCCACTAGGATTATATTGTGGCCCCATGGACTCCTATATATAGAAGGAGGTTTTGGTCATTTGTATCATCCAAGAATTGTTCATTCATGTAATTTATTGGAGGTTTCCCTCTCGTAGTGGCTTATTTCTAAGGCGTTGATATCTTTTTTCTTCTCTTTTTGGAGCTGGTTTCACAACAGAAGATTGGTGAGTTTCCTCTGAAACTGGAGGAGGATCATTGTCTTTTACCACTATATTTGTATCAATGATCTCAATAGTTTCCACTTGTTCAGTTACAGGATTTCATTTGGGCTTCTTCATGTACATCAGTTTGAATTTTGTTTCAGTGGTAGTTTGTGTTCAGTATGATCCTTCTTCTCTTTCTCTCTTTGAGTTCCTATCCTGTGGGGCTAGAGTCTGCAAGATGGAACTAGTATCACCTTACTTATCTGCCTCTTTCAAAGTGTTCTCCAACCATTCAGACTGATTGGAGTACTTATCTATGTCTAGATTTGATTCATGTACATAAAGATTTAATTTAAATTGACTCTTAACTTGCTTACAACTCCTAAAGGATCATAATAACATTAGAAACTTTGACTGAACTTAAATTCCTATAAATATTTTTTTGCTTATTGACCTGCACTTCTATTGTTGCAAATAAAAGGACTAACCTGATTCTTTATTTGACAGGAAATTTACTTCATCAGAGTGAAGGATCTTCCTAATATATTCAAGTGAAAATAACCTCATTGGGAGGTATTTTTCCAACTTATATGGAAAGAGATTAGATTCATATACCCTAATCTCTATGTGGTTCTGATAAAGGTACCAATCTATTATCCTATTGTGTTATGATAATTGCAGGATCTTTTTATATCATCACTGATTCTTGGTTGAATGTTGTTGTTCAACATGTTGACAATAGGATGGATGAATGATTCAATGAAGTCTATGTATGTGAATTATGTTGAATCTTTCTTGATTAAGGAAGTCCAAAATATTACTGACTGTGGATTACCTTCAACATCTAGCTTTTGAAGGTTGAAAGTATAGAAACATGTGGAGTAGAACAAATGAATACTTGAAAACACCTTCTTCGGGCATTTTAACAATTTTTTCATGGATTGTATCAGATAATTACTGGGAAAAATTGAATATGGTAGCAGGAGGCTGACCAAGGGAGAAAATAGAAAGGAAACATAATACTGAAGCATCAAAATGCTCATCAGTGAAATAACCCAAAATACAAGACAACATTGAGATGATATGCCTAGTCCTCTCAGAGAATATAGCTGTTGGATAAGGAGGGTGGGTCTTGGGAGTTTCTACTGATGAGGGAATGAATTTTTGGAATATCTGGAACCTCTCAGGGAAGTCCAAATTCAGATATAATTGGGTAAGGGTCTCAATAGACATAGGGGTTTCATCAAGCCTAGGTTGAATTTGCAGCATCTAATTTATTGATTCAGCTGTGATGGTGAATAAAATCTCTTTTCCCAAGGTTATAATGGCTCTTTGATCAGGAAAATACATATTTTGATAGATTCTAATGACCTTTGGACATTGGAAGGTATATGGGACAATATACTTGGGAAAATTGGACTCCTAAAGGAAAACATCATCAGCTTGTTCAATTGATTTATCTTGGCTCCAGCAGTGGAGCTCTGGGAGGTTAAACTCAGTGACAGAGTCACTAATTTTAAAGTCTCTATCTTCTAAGGGAGTGTGTTCTACATCCACAATGCCTTGGGAATCCATTTGTTTTGTTAATTTTAATCAATTGATTACTCTTTGGGCTTAGCAAGATAGTCTCAGTCCTTTAGTATCACCTCTGAAATATTAGTACAGTATGCAGAAGGGTTTGGAATAAAATAGTGGCTTTTCCTCTGGTCTACAATGCTTCAGTTGATCAAATAATTAGTCTCTATGATTAATAATAGTCTTAGGCCTTGGGAATTCTGTAAAAAGATGATTATGATCTGCAGAAAAAGGTTTGGGAAGCAACGAGTGCTTTCTTTTGGTCTGCAAAGCTCCTAAATTGGTCCAATTAACTTGTTACTTTCTTGTTATAAGTAAAGGCCTTAGTATTTCAGGAATACCTAGAAAAAACAAAGCTTTTAGTTTGCAGAGAAGGTCTAGAGACAACAAGGGCTCTGTTGGTCTTTATATAGCTTCGGACTGGTTCTGCAGTAGCTTCAGTAGTAACAGGATTGAATTCTATTGAAATCTGGCTTAAAACAAGGTTGGAAGCGTTGTTTAAGCTCTGGGATAAGTAAAAAATAGCTCTCTTTGCACAAACGATAACAAAAATATGGTGAAAAAATGCTCCAAAGGGAGGTCTTATGTGTTTTTAACCAGTATTTATTAAACTTTAATGCGTGGGGTCAAATTTCAAAAGGTAGGATGGTTTTCATAATGGTCGAAAATAAACGAGTTTGTGGTTTTCGCATCGGCAAAAGCTGGTAGGAGGTATTATTTCGGAGGATGCGATACAATCAAATGTTGCCACGTAGTAGGGAGAGGGGATGCAAAAAAAACTTATTTTGCAAGGTCTCGGGGTTGTTAAATTTTGGGCGATCGGGGATGCGAAAATCCTCATTGGTCGTAGGATCTGATGATTCTTGATATGATGACTGGGTGAATGGGATGGACATGTCGGGAATTTAATAGGCGTGGGGCCCAGGTTTTTTAAGTCAATGCGATATGTAAAAGGGACCAGGGAATATGTATGCGGGGATTAATAATACATATGCAATGTTTTAATATATTGGGATCGGGATTTTATAATAGGCGATGTAATAAGACTATATATTAAATTAATCATAAATAGTTGGGAAATACATATAAAGGGGAATTAATATAATACAGGATTTTATATATATATATATATATATATATATATATATATATATATATATATATATATATATATCAGAGGTTAATAATATACAGTGGAATGTTAATATGTGCGGGATGTAAAATACACTAAGAATGAATAACATCGGGGTGGGATTTTCATAGTGGGCCTCGACATTATTTTAAACAAATACTTAGGATAAGTGTATTTTAGGGGGTATTTTGAAAAAAAAGAAAGTTAGTAAAGGGACTTTTACTTTTCCAAAGGGAAAATGTATTTTTAACTATGGAAAAGGGTGTTTTTGTAAGAACTAATGAATGTAGTAAGGGAAAAGATTATTATAAAGGGGAGGGGTATTTTTACAAGGGAAATGAATTTAGAGGGAAGTTATCAAATATGAAATGATCAATTTTTGCTCTCCATGCCTTGTGAAAACTGCTTCTCCCTACCCATCATATACCCTAACATTTTTGTAGAAATTTGAATAATTTTCTGAATTATTCACCGAGATTATCCTGATTACCTGTGGCCCAAGCACATGCATAATACCTTTCACCACAGTTCGTCCTTAAATGTACGGAAATAAAAGCCTATGTGCATCGTATAATCAAGCACACATATATGCAGGTATGTAATGGGGGAAAGCATCATTTGAAAACCCCCAACTATCTGTATATTGTAATGATAGAGAACATGTAACAATAATAGTACAATACTCCTCACAAGTACTCAGTACTATCTCCAAAAGTTACACACAAAACTAGCTCAGATTTGAACAAGTCACAGGTTCAAATCTCCTCCACAAGTCTGCCTGCCTCTACTGCGCAATCCAAGATGAGAATGAATTAGATCCAAGTTCGAATCCCCTAGCTTGTACTGCACAATCCTCATTGGAAATCTCCATCAATGTGTGTGCAAATCTCATGCACAGGTATAGTCACAATTGATAGTCACACTCACCCTTTCACCCACCTCTAACACTGGTCTCCACTGAACTGTCCATGTATTGAAGTTAAATGATGTGTTCTTTAGTTGATTTATGGGTTAATAATTAGTGAATTAATTAATAATTAATTCACACCACTCATCACTAGTGTATTTATCAGTTAGACTAGATACAACTAGTTCAACTAAGTTAAACCGAACACAACTCCACCATTTGCTCTCATCAACTCCACCAAACTCACCACTCACATGGTTCTAAACGATATTGTACAAGAGCTCATCTTCCTTAGGAAAGCCATCTTGTATACATCGGCTGCATGTGCCACATCCAAGCATCAAACTGAAGTGCTCCAAGAGGATAAGATGATGTTTATAGTCTAAATATTATTAAGGGTTAATAATATTTGACTGTTCTATTTTTAGCCCGGCAGTCTAAAAATAGATTCCGCCCAATGTCTAAAAATAGAGGTCCATCTATTTTTACCAACTCGACCAATCATCCATAAATAGCATCTTGCAACTCATATACCATGATCCATATGTCTAAAAATAGACTTTGCGACAAAAATCACCTGTGTGGCCCCCCACCTAGTTTTGGTGATCACTTTCCAACTAGGATCAGGAAAGATGTTTCAGGATGCCTCCTTCACTGTTTCTTGTTGCAATCTTCAACAATTTTTTCTTCATTTATATGGGTGCATTTGAGCTTGCAGAAGCTTTTTGTTTTTCTTTGATAAGAAAACTATATAATTATAACCTTATTACTTCCAATGGCTCAAATTAAACTGTTGAGCTCATTTATTATTCTCTACCTAACCACTGATCTGCCAAGGTTAAATAGTTTGGCTAGATATTTATTCTCTATCTATCAGCATGAAAATTTAAAACATGAATAATCAAGATTACGTTGTTTGACTATCATGGATTGTGGCATTTTTGACAAGTTGCACACAATCTTATTTTGCAAAGAAAAGTAAAAAGTAGTGGCATTTAAATTTTCATCACTTTCATGATCTATTTTTATCTTCTTTTTTTTGTTGAGGTTCATTTTTTTTATGTTCTTTTTTTATCTTTTTTTTTCAGTCCTTTGATTTTTCTTTTAGGACTTTAACAGTCTTTACATTTTTAATATGGGAAAACAATTTGCAGAAAGCAAAGTATGTACATATTACAAGACTAATCATAGTCAATTAAAAATTATGGATCATATTATTATAGGACCCTAACAATTTCCTCGCGAACGTCTGTTGGGTTGAGTTACTAATCCTAGAGCCTTGGTTGGACAAAGACTCTAGAGCCCTAGGTGGGTTGAATTACTAGTCCTGGAGCCTTGGTTGGACAAATTTTCTCAAGTCCAAGAACAACTGGAGTTGAGTTACTAGTCCTAGAGCCTTGGTTGGAACAAACACTCTAGAGCCCTCGATAACTTGGATCGAGACCAATCTAGTGATGGTTAGTGATTTCCAACCGTGAGGTAGAATCATAGGTTAGGGGTTGAGATGGTTTGGTCTGTGGAGCCTTGTATTGGTTTTGATTGATGTGTTTGATGAAATCTCACATTCATGCTCAAAATATGGCACGGGGGTGATTGGCTGAAGTGAGATTTGGCTCAGCCATGTCTATGGTCGGGTGGAACATGGAAGCCCCATCATGGATTGGTTTTTACATTCATTAATGAAAGGTTCATTGCCTTGGTATTTTATGTGTATATGCACTAGTTTATATATGGATTCTATTTTTGATGTATCCATGGTATTTTTGTTTGTATTATGTTGGTTATAAGCATGTATTGTGATAGTGGTGAGGTGTGGCTCTCTCCATGTTTTTACTCGTAAATTAATGCACAATTAATTTATGTTCTAATAGATAGTACGAAAGCTAATGATGTATGGGAACAATGCCTCTTAATGATTCTCAGATAAGTATGAGACCCATATGCTTAAATTTGTAGTTTACACCTGTAGATTCAATGTTTGTGACATGTTTGAAAAAATTCATGTCATGGCTAGGAGGGTTCCATATGAGTTCATGTTGATTTGATTTTTTTTATATCATTTTTCTAATGGTATTTATCGCCCCCTAATTTTTTATGAAGTTATGGGCAGTGATTGAGGCTTTGCGCTTAAAAAGGTGGCTCAAATCTCGGAGTTGCAAGCGCATAACTATGCATTCGGGACCTTGGCCACATGCTTGCTATGTTGTGCCTACGGCTATAGCCTCACGGGCACTACCTTGGTGTGCCATGCCTATGGCTATGGCTCAAAGTAGTCAAAAAGTCACTCTAACCCAGGGGTATGAGGCTTGAAGGTTTTGGATACCTCCAGGGGATGTTGTTGATGTTGTGTAAGGTTTTTTTATCATGTTTATGTTGATTACACTTCCACAAGGTCATCTAGGAGGTTGAGTATCATATTAATAGCCTCTCATCACATGTTTACCTCGGTTGGTCGGTTACTTGGGTAGATGTGGGAAAAGGGTGTTACGTAAAGATCAGTGGATCACGGTGGATCCGGGTACTAAACCAGCGACAATGTCAGAAGGAGACTGGGAAAAGTTGGATCGGAAGGAAAAGAGAAAAATATGGTTGTATATCTCAGATTCAATATTGTTGAATGTATCTGGGGAAGCTACAATGAGGCCTTTGTGGGAAAATTTAGGGACTTTGTAATGTAAGTCTCTGGTGAACAAACTATTCCTACGAAAAAAGTTGTATAACTTACAAATGAGGGATGGAGACTGGGTGACAGATCATCTGAATGCCATCAATACTGTGGTAAGTAAATTGTTAACTGTTGATATTAAAATCTCATATGAAGATAAGTGCATCATTTTTTTGTCTTCTCTACTAGATTCATGGGATATTATGGTTGTTGCAATAGGTATCAATACAACTACCTTGAATTTTGATGAAATTGTCTCATCCTTGATATCAGAGGAAATGAGATGGAAAAATATTGAGGGCCAGAATGGAGATGCCTTGTTTGTATGAGGACGGTCCCAAAATAGAAACAAAAATAAGTCCTCAAGTGGCATATCTAAATATAGAGGGAGATCTAAATCTCCATGAAAATATGTAAAGGTGTGCTGGAAATGCGGAAAGCAAGGGCACTTCAAAAAGGACCGTAGATCTAAAGCTCCTGAGAAAGGAAAGGTATTTGATGATTCTCCTTCTACAAAGGTGAAAACCACCTCATATGAAGGTGGGGATGTGTACTTGGCTTCTTCTTCAAGTATATATGTATATCATGAGGCATGATTGATTAAATCAAGTGAATCCTTTCACTTCACTCCCCATAGGGAGTGGTTCTGCGAGTAGGAAAAATATGATGGTGGTGATGTCTTCCTAGGGGATGACAGGAAGGCCAAAATTTTCAGATGCGGAAAAGTAAATTTGAAGTTACAAGGTGGAAGGATTAGAACACTTCTTGGTTTTCTGCATCTTCCTTCATTGGCCAAAAATATGATTTATGTTAGAAATATGGATGATGCAGGTGTAAAAATAGTGTTCGAGAAAGATACATGCATGATAGTTCGAGTAGCACTGGTATTGATGCGAGAAGTTTGGATTGGAACTTTGTACAAGCTTTTGGTCAGCACTGTTATTGATGGGTGCAACAGTTTTGTGGTTCCTAAAAGTGGAGTTGAAAACCTTGTGGTCTTTGGAGAAAACACAATGTTGTGGAATAAAAGGCTTGGACATATTCAAGAGAAGGGCCTTTGAATACTACATGGTAATGGTATGGTAGAAGGTATGTCTAATTTCTCTCTGGATTTTGATTTCTATGAACACTGCGTATATGGGAAATAGAATCGTGTGAGTTTCCCTTCTAATGCTAAGAGGGAGAACAATATATTAGAGCTTGTGCACAGTGATGTGTTTGGACCTGTGTCGGTTCCATCACTAGCTAAGTCTATATACTATGTTTCATTTATAGATGACTTCTCAAGGAATGCATGGATATATTTCCTTAGGAATAAGTATGGATTCTTTGACAGATTCAAATAATTTAAGGCTCTATTGGAAAACTAGACAGAGAATAAGATAGAGGTGTTGAGGACAGATAATGGTGGAGAGTTTTGCAATAAGGAATTTGAAGAGTTCTATAAGAAGTGTGGTATAGCACGACAAAAGACTACTCCATACACACCTCAGCAAAATGAAGTTGCAGAAATAATGAATGAGACATTGATGGAAAATGCAAGAAGCATGATCAGTGGTAGCTTGTTAAGACATAAATTTTGGGCAGAGGCAGTGGAGACTGCATGTTACTTGGTTAACAGTTCACGTTCATCATCGTTGGGGGGTAAAACTCCACATGAGGTATGGACTAGTAAGAAACCCTCTCTTTCACATCTGAGGGTATTTATCTTTGACGCATATGTACATGTTCCAAAGGAGAAAGAACCAAGTTGGATAGTAAATATGAAAGGTGCGTCTTTATTGGGTATAAGGATGGCTTAAAAGGTTATAAGATTTGGAACCCAGAAACAAGGAAGGTTGTGTATAGCCGAGATGTGGTGTTTAGAGAGGTGAAATATGTTATTAAAAATGAATTCCTACCAAAGGAACCTGAGAAGATATAGTTTTATCTATAGGAGGAAGAATCAGACTCTACAGCAGAACAAGAATCAGAAGAGGAAGAGCCTCAAACTCCAACTTTGAGAAAATTAGTTCAAGAAATAAGGTAGCCATAAAGGTATAGTCGATATGCTTTCCATTCAAATTTTGTTTTATCTATCACTGATGATGATCCCAGAACTGTCAGGGGGGCAGTGGATTCAGAGGATGGAAAATTTTGGAAGGAAGTCATGGTTGATGAAATGGAATCCTTGCACAAAAATGAGGCATGGGAACTGGTGGATTTGTTGGTTGGAAGAAAACCCATTGGTAGAAAATGGGTGTTTAAGAAGAATATGAATGAAGAAAGCTCCATTGGTAGAAAAATGTTATTCGCAGGTGTTGGGAATAGATTTTGGTGATATTTTTTCTCTTATTTCTAAGGAAACTTCTATTAGATTACTTTTATATGTTGTTGTTGCTTTTCATTTTGAGGTAGAAAAAATGGATGTGGAGACAAGATTCCTTCAGGGGAATCTGGAAGAAGAGATCTACATGAAGCAACCTGAAGGATTTTCGGTGAAGGGTAAGAAAGAAATGGTATGCAGGTAAAAAAATTCTCTGTATGGTTTAAAACAGACACCAAGGATGTGGTATCGGAAATTTGATACATGTATATGGGGAATTGGCTTCACCAAAAGTAAAGAGGACCATTGTTTGTATTTTAAATTTATTGGTGATTGTCTTATTTATTTGGTATTGTATTTGGATGATATGTTGTTGATTGGAAATGACAAATAAATTATCCGAGATTTGAAGAACCAATTGTCCTCCAAATTTGACATGAAGGATCTTGGTGCTGCAAACTATATTTTGGTCTTGGAAATTAAATGAGATCAGGAAAAGAGGAAGCTCTAGTTAAAATATAGGAAGTATGTTGAGACAATATTGCAGAGATTTAATATGCAAGATAGTAAACCAGTGAAGGTTCTTATTCCTTTAGGTGTAAAATTTATATGTTGAATAGTGTCCCAAGACACAAGAAGAGGAAAATTACATGTCCCATGTTCCATATGCAAGTGTAGTGGGTAGCCTAATGTATGCAATGGTTTGTACTATACCATACATTCTACGTATAGTGGGAGTATTGAGCAAGTTTATGTCAAAACTAGGGAAGGAGCATTCGACAACAATTAAGCGGGTTTTCAGATATTTGCGTGGCACTAATGGCTATGGTTTGTGCTACCAACAAAGACCAGGATTGGACACAGTTTTTCACATCCGAGGCTTTGTTGATGTAGATTGGGCTGGAGATATAGATCAGAGAAGATCTAGAAGTAGGTATGTGTTTAACCTATTTGGAGGAGCAGTCATTTGGATGAGTAAAAGACAGTATGTAGTGGCTCTTTCAACTACAGAGGTAGAATACATGGTAGGCACTCATGCAATCAAGGAAGCATTTTGGTTGAAGAGGTTGTGTTCAGGTATGGGGTTGGTGTAGTGAGATATAAGGATAGACTGTAATAGCCAAAGTGAAATTTTCTTGCCTAAGAACCCTACATATCATTCAAAGACAAAGAACATTGGCGATCGGTATCACTTTGTGAAAGATATGGTTGACGACAAAAAGGTGTTGTTGGTAAAGGTGGACACTTTGAAGAATGTTTCAGATGCATTTACAAAGTCTGTGAGCATTGAGAACTTCTCTTGGTGTAGAGAAACAATGGGTGTTGCAAGGCTAGACCAATAAATAATCTCTCTTATGGCCTCATGTGCAAATAAAACAACAAGCGGGAGAATGTTAGGTTTGTGGTATATTATTTCCACGACTAGCCCCACGCACAAAGTGGGGGGTAAGAAGGGGGAGGCTAGCGCCCCTTCGTTGCACCAGGCATAACAAGGGGGCACAACCCCCCCTGTCGGGGGGTTTGTAGGGGGGCGATATCCCCCCTACATGGGGTCTAGGGAAGCGCCCCGGGAAATTTTTTTCAACCCTATATTAGGTGAGCAAACCTACCTATGGTTTTTTTCATGGGTTTTGCACATGGTTTTGGGCATGATGGTTTTATGTCCATGGCAGGGAAAATTTTTGGGGCGAATTTTAGCCCAAAGGCGAATTTTAAGGGATTTTAAATTTTATTAGGGCGAGTTTTTTATATAAAACCCATTTTTTATAGTTTAATAAAGTTAGCCCAAAAAATATTTTAAAAATAATTAATTATTTAATATTAGCCCACCAAAAAAAGGGCGCACAAAACTGGAAACATGAAATTCGCCCCCGATTTTCTAGATTTCCATGGCATTCGCCCCATTTTTTCAACCAATTTTCCAGATTTCCATGGCATTCGCCCAATTTTTTCAGTGGTTTGGAGAGGTTCTTGTTGGCTGACCGAGGCCGAGTCGGAAAAAAACAGTCATAGGAATCCCATCATGGTCCGTTAGGGCCTGGCCGACTCTCTCTCGTCCGTCCCTCTCTAGTCTGGACTCCGTTAGGGCCTCCCATAGTTCGTATATAGCAGCGAGATACACTTCAAAGAGATGGTGTTGAAGCTTTTACTGTGACCCATTTTCCTCTTCCTCGTCGCCATCACCATGTGTTCGAGCAATCTCTCATTCCCCATTTTGCAGCTGATATCAAACAATCTTCATCAAATATATCCTATGCTTCTTCTACTTCAATGAGTACTCCCCTGGATTCCCATTCTATTCTATGTCCTACTCCAGTGGGGAGTCCCATGAGGGGAGCTCTGAGTCAAATGAGAACTTACCTAGAAGACATGGGACACCTCACCAAGCTCAACCCCCAGGACGCATGGCTTCCCATCACTGAATCTAGAAAGGGAAACGCCTGCTACTCTGCCTTTCACAATCTCGATGCTGGGATTGGCTTTCAGGCCTTGCTCCTCCCAGTGGCTTTTACATACCTTGGATGGTAATGGTGTTTAAATATCTACAGTTTTCTTATTAGTAATGTTATTTGGTTCTAACAAGATTTACTTCTGTTTGTATGTTACTAGCTAGTGGACATGGTTGAATATCAATTTTTTATTTTAACTGTGTGAAGATTTAAAATTATTTTGGGTGGACTCACTACCCATCATCAGCTAGAGCTACAGAAGCAAATCATAATCTTTATTGGCTTCTGTCTCTGTTCCTGATGATGGGTGATAAGTTCACAAAAGACATTGAAAGAGTTGTGCATTGAAGGGGTTGAGATCTTCACATAGTTAAAATCCAAAAATTGATATTCAACGAGATTTTCTTCTTAACGATTTGTGGCTAAACGCTCTTGATGCAGGGCTTGAGGGACTGTAACTTTAAGTGTGTCATATGTTTGGAAATTGTATACGTTATGGCTGTTAATAGGACTGCATGAGTCAGTCCCTGGAAGACGTTACAATAGATACATGGATCTTGCTCAATCAGCTTTTGGTATGCCCATTAATGCTGTACTGGGCTTTGATTTCATGCATTCTTGATTGCATCAATGGAGAGAAAGTAGGTGCATTGAGCATAAGGGTGGTAGTGGGGTGATCCAATTACCTGTCAGTTACATTAACCATGAATGGTAGATGGGGTTGGTATGGTGATTCACTTATTTTTTAATCATTAATTTAATCTAAATGATTCATTAGCTAAATTGATTACCATTACATTCTAATACACTCCTGCATTTATAACAATGATAGATAAAAGTGAGGTACATTCTACAGGGTGTAATTGTAGATAGATTGAAAGTAATTTATCAACTGTGTGTTTTTATATTGATTCTTTGAAGAGCATTGGATAAGCCCATATTAACCCACTTGGAGGTTCTGTGAGATTCACATAGGATGTATATCTCAGTGGCTGAAATTGTAATATGTATACCTGCACATTGAGGGGAGCTCTGAGTCAAATGAACTTACCTGAAGACATGGGACCTCACCAAGCTCAACCCCCAAGACGCATGGCTTCCCATCCTTTGAATCTAGAAAGGGAAACACTGTACTACTTTCACAATCTCAATCTTTGGGATTAGCTTTTGGGGCCTTGCTCACTCCCAGGTGGTTGTACAACCAGATGGTAATGGTGTTTAAATATCTACGATTTCTTATTAGTAATGTTATTTCGTTCCTAACAATTCTACATTGTATGTACCCTGGCTTAGTGTTTATGTTGAATATCAATTTTTTATTTTAGCGTGAAGATTTAAGGTATTTTGGGTGGACTATACCCATCATCAGGCTGAAACTACGAAGCAAAATCCTAATCTTTCTTTATTTCTCTATTACGATGATGAGGTGATAATTCTAAGAACGTATTGAGAAAGAGTTGTGCATTGAAGGGGTTGAGATCTTCACACAGTTAAAATCCAAAAATTGATATTCAACGAGATTTTCTTCTTAACGATTTGTCCCTAAATGCTCTTGATGCAGGGCTTGGGGGACTGTAACTTTAAGTGTGGCATATGTTTGGCAATTGTATACGTTATGGCTATTAATAGGATTGCATGACTCAGTCCCTAGAAGACGTGACAATAGATACATGGAGCTTGCTCAATCAGCTTTCAGTATGCCCATTAATGTTGTACTGGGCTTTGATTTCATGCATTCTTGACTGCATCAATGGAGAGAAAGTAGGTGCATTGAGCATAAGGGTGGTAGTGGGGTGATCCAATTACCTGTTAGTTACATTAACCATGCATGGTAGATGGGGTTGGTATGGTGATTCATTTATTTTTTAATCATTAATTTAATCTAAATGATACATTAGCTAAATTTATTACCATTACATTCTAATACACTCCTGCATTTATAACAATGATAGATAAAAGTGTGGTACATTCTACAGGGTGTAATTGTAGTTAGATTGAAAGTAATTTATCAACTGTGTGTTTTTATATTGATTCTTTGAAGAGCATTGGATAAGCCCATATTAACCCACTTGGAGGTTCTGTGAGATTCACATAGGATGTATATCTCAGTGGCTGAAATTGTAATATGTATACCTGCACATTGAGGGGAGATCTGAGTCAAATGAGAACTTACCTAGAAGACATGGGACACCTCACCAAGCTCAACCCCCAGAACGCATGGCTTCCCATCACTGAATCTAGAAAGGGAAACGCTTGCTACTCTGCCTTTCACAATCTCAATGCTGGGATTGGCTTTCAGGCCTTGCTCCTCCCAGTGGCTTTTACATACCTTGGATGGTAATGGTGTTTAAATATCTACAGTTTTCTTATTAGTAATGTTATTTGGTTCTAACAAGATTTACTTATGTTTGTATGTTACCACAACTAGTGTTTATGTTGAATATCAATTTTTTATTTTAACTGTGTGAAGATTTAAAATTATTTTGGGTGGACTCACTACCCATCATCAGCTACAGCTATAGAAGAAAATCATAATCTTTATTGGCTTCTGTCTCTGTTCCTGATGATGGGTGATAAGTTTAAAAAAGAAATTGAAAGAGTTGTGCATTGAAGGGGTTGAGATCTTCACATAGTTGAAATCCAAAAATTGATATTCAACGAGATTTTCTTCTTAAAAATTTGTGGCTAAATGCTCTTGATGCAGGGCTTGGGGGACTGTAACTTTACGTGTGGCATATGTTTGGCAATTGTATACGTTATGGATGTTAATAGGACTGCATGAATCAATCCCTGGAAGACGTTACAATAGATACATGGAGCTTGCTCAATCAGCTTTCGGTATGCTCATTAATGATGTACTGGGCTTTGATTTCATGCATTCTTGATTGCATCAATGGAGAGAAAGTAGGTGCATTGAGCATAAGGGTGGTAGTGGGGTGATCCAATTACCTGTCAGTTACATTAACCATGAATGGTAGATGGGGTTGGTATGGTGATTCACTTATTTTTTAATCATTAATTTAATCTAAATGATTCATTAGCTAAATTGATTACCATTACATTCTAATACACTCCTGCATTTATAACAATGATAGATACAAGTGAGGTACATTCTACAGGGTGTAATTGTAGTTAGATTGAAAGTAATTTATCAACTGTGTGTTTTTATATTGATTCTTTGAAGAGCATTGGATAAGCCCATATTAACCCACTTGGAGGTTCTGTGAGATTCACATAGAATGTATATCTCAGTGGCTGAAATTGTAATATGTATACCTGCATACCTTGTGTTGTATAAAGTCAGCCCCTACATTCAAATTCCAGCTAGGGTCCCCTTCTTCTTCCTTATCGTTGCCATTTCCCGAGCCAGAAATACATTGAAAAAGGGCTAAAATCTACTTTTAAGAAGTTATATAAGGCCTAGCTCCTTTCTCCCCTAGCTCCGCGCCCTCTTTCATCCATATAGCCAAGCGCTGCCCCTTAGAGCGTTTATCGCAGATCGCATAACCGCACTGTCGCATCTTCCTCCCCATCGCAAAAGCACAGTTTCCCGTTCATGTCATTTTCCGGCATCGCGTTTTTCATTCTCGCGATCTGCGCTCGACCTGTCACGCCCATCGCATAGCGCAGAGCGCAGATTCTGCTTATTCCATCGCTTCCTCCATCGCATTTTCTCCACTTGCGATTTTGCGATGTGCGCCCTGGGTCCCACTTCCAAAGCCTTTGCTCTATTGTTTTGTCACGTTTTTCTTTGTATCTCCCACGAAAGTTAATTTCTGAGTTTCAGTGTCGTTAGCATTGTTTCGCCATTTTTCGTCATTCACCCACGTGTCATCCGCTGTTCCTTCCACTATTCACATGTCCTGTTTATGTGTTGCATTCTAAGTGTCTCTGTTTGACGTCTTGGTTCCTGCACTTATCCTCGTCCCTTCGTATTACCTCATTTTCGCTCCCCATTCCTCTGTTGTTCTCCTGAGTTTTTCGCCACCCCGCGTCATCCCATCATTCTTTCAAATCCGTGCCTCCACTTCCCTTAACCTCACTACGTCCACTCTCTCTGTGATTAGTCTTATTCAGCAGGCTTTTGTTTTTGCAGGAACTTGTTCTGGGAATGAAGTTGGCGGAAAGGATCCGGGGGCCACTATGATGTGACCCCCATCGAAGTAAGATATTCTATAGAACTCTCCAGAGAATCAAATGGGCACATTTGGACGGATGAAAGCATTAATGCAGCAGCAGATTATTAATGAAGGAGTAATGAATTCAGTGTCCGGCATAAAAAAGGTTTCAAATTTAAATTCAAAACCTGTAGATCGAAAGTACCACGTACAAAAGCAAGCGCCTCAAGGTTTAATTTCCGCAGAGCTTCCTCCTCCAGCAAAGAGCCGAATATCTACATTTTTTATTATTTATGTCTTATTTGTAAGCATATTTTCATTCCCAGCATTCATTTCCGGAAATAAGTCGTAAAGTACAGTCATTTATATTCAGTCATTCATAGTGTGGGCGCGAATGTTTTCCGCCATCTGATTCAAAATAAATCATTAAATGTCTTCCATCTACCTCCTTCTCTAGAATTCTCTATCCCTTCTATAAAAGCTGAAAAGAAAGACATTGTAAGGGTTCCAGATTTCTATCAGCAAGTTGTGCAGTGAAAAGGCTTTTGCATACATTTTGTAATATTTATGTATGAAAATTCAGAGCCCGTAGGGTCTCAGTGAGGAGGAGTTATAACTGTAATGAGGATTTTGGTCTTTGGTATCTCACAGTATGTAATTTCTCTTATGTGTTAATACAATATCTCATTTCATGCTATTTATCTTCTAGTATCATGTTCTAGAATGCGAGTGGCTCACTGGTTTGCGGTAAAAGTTCATCTTGGTGCCCTTTACGGAATTAGTCAAGCGCTTTAAATAGGCCTAGTCATGATATACTGTTCCATGTTCATCTTATCCATATTTTTTGCTATATTAGTTACTTGAGGAGGGTGCTTTTAAAACGCCATTTTCATGTATGGATTCTTAGTTGGATAAGCCCATATGTGATTTTGTTGTGTATCTGGGTATCAGTCTCATGTTAACTAGTATCTTCTTCATGTTTCTTCACTACATCCACTTTCTGATATTTGATTTCTGTGGCATATTATTTGAACTGGCCCTCTTTACAGTAAGTTGTATCTTAACTGTCTGATGCCTTTGTATTGGAGTTTCGCAGTGTTCCTACATTATTCTTATCTTTGTGTCAAACACGAGAAGTTTGGTCCCATTGAAACTTGCTACAGTTTTAAGGGCTAATGGAAACTTTTGGATTATGTTAAGCTACATGAGGGCTCCTTGCTATATTAAGATGTCCTAGGCACTAGTACGAAACTCTAAAATTTGTCTCTAGGAGGGTGACAAAATCATCCCCAACATCTTTCTGGCGCTATTGCCGGGGAGTGAATTCAAGAATATCAGTTTCCCTGGGTCTCGACAAATTGTTTTCACTCTCTAATCAGGTGAGCACAGAGAGTTGAAGAGTTGCATATCTCTCACCTTGGCGACTCCACTGGTCTTTATTTGATAAATTTTATTGGTAGTCCTGGCTTCTCGTAAGCCACATTTGAGGTCAGATACATCTCAGTCGAAAACACCTTACGTGTCTAACCCAGAGAAGATCATTCATAAAAGATTTTGGAAGGAGAGGAAGTCAGTTCGTGCTGAAAACCCTGAATATTCCATTGAAGATTATCCGCCCTCTTCTTCTCAAGAAGTTAGAACAGAAAATCCCGAGTTTTACTCAGAAACTCCACGTAGAGGAAGTGCCTAGATTGAAGAAGATTCTCATCCTACTTTCGAGGCTGAGGAAATTAAAGAAGTTACAGAAGTAGCTCCTGTTAACCGTGAATTATTCCCATCTACACCGCAGGCTTCTGTGCAATATATTCCCATTGTTATTCATACTCGACTTTCTCCTACTCCCCTCCCTTCATTTGT
Organism: Pinus albicaulis; assembly: GCA_034641835.2. Classification (NCBI taxonomy): domain Eukaryota; kingdom Viridiplantae; phylum Streptophyta; class Pinopsida; order Pinales; family Pinaceae; genus Pinus; species Pinus albicaulis. The sequence goes on from CM076574.1 coordinate 789,776,301, forward strand.
TTTTCAGACTGTTGCTCAACCTCCACCTCCTCCAATGGCCAATGTTCCCGCTTTTCTTTTGAACAAATACGCACCACTGGCCTTACCCCAAGTGCTAAATGATATGCCACAAGATTATCTAAAGATTCTGCCGAGATTTAATGGTGAAAATGAAGTTGATGCTCAGAAACATCTTGAGACTTTCTGCTCTTTTGCAGAGAACTTAAATGTTGAACATTTGTATGTGGTCTTGAGATTATTTGTGCAGTCTTTGGAGGGTGAAGCCAAAAAATGGTTTAAGACATTGGGAAATAATTTTGTGACCACCTGGGACCAAATGGAGAATAATTTTCTCAGGAAGTGGGGAGAAAAGAAAGATCATGGTCAATGTCTTACTGAGTTTAATACAATGAAGAAGAAACAGAATGAAGGGGTATCAGAATTTATCAAAAGATTCAACAAGTTATATTTGAGCTTGCCTCCTGAAATGAAGCCCCATGAAGATGCTACCAAGATAATTTTTATAACAGCCTTTGATTTTGACTTTGGATTCTCCTTGAGAGAAAGAAAACCTACCACTTTAGATGATGCACAGTCAGACGCTCTGGAATTGGAAGCAAACTTTGCCTCCACTGGGAAAATGAAGGGAAAAATTGAACAAGATACCAGGAGGAGAGGCAAAGAAGAGGTTTCCACCTCTAATCAGGAAAAATATTCAGATAAAATGGATGAAATAAGCAAAATGATAAAGAAGATGGTCAAGCTTGAACTGGAAGCTAAAAATGCAGCTCCCAAGAACTATTACAATGCTCCAAACAGAGGATACAATCCTCAGTACAGAAGACCCCCATTGCAGATATTGCCTAGAGAAGCAAAAGAATAGAAAGACCAGGTACCTCATCCCTTATACCTGGAAGGTCCAGCAGAAGACTCCACTGAAGATGCGGCTTATGGATTAGAAGAATCAAACCTGGCTCTTTCAAATAATGATGATATGGAATGCCCATTGCAAGATGAAGAAGAAGAAGCAGAGATTGACCATTATTGTAAGAAATTTGCTGATTTCATGCAAGCAAAATTCAATGTAAAGTATGATCTCCGATCTTAAAAGGAGAGGACCAGAACTCAAGATCAAGAGGAGGAGCCACCTCAGAAAGAAGCACCTGCTCAGAAGGAATCAGCAACAAAGAAAAGCATAGAAAAAGGTAAGAACCCTCTAAATGTTCCCCTGCAGTCTAATAATCAGATTCCTTCTTCTTCGAAAATAGTCAGTCCTCTCAATGATGAGTCAGGGTCGAAAGAAATTAAGTCTTCAGCTGAAAATAAAGAATTTAAAGAAGTTGTAACAGAAAATGCCCATTCTGCTTTTAATTTACAAAAAGAACTTGAGAAAATTAAGATTCCTGTCCCCCTGACTGAACTATTAAAACAACCTGTATATCAGTCCCAAGTTACTTCCTTTATTCTTCCCCCTGAAATACCAATCGTGCCTGATAGTTTAAACCTTGAAGAAGAAAGACCCATGGTAGTCTTTGGCCCACATGTTGAGGAGATAGACCCCTCTACTCCTCCCTTTTACGTGTCCCTAGTTATTCATGACCTGCTGTTACACAATTGTATGTTAGATTCTGGGGCTTCCCATAATCTTATGCCTTTGTCTGTCATGGAGCAACTAGGGCTGAAAATTACAAGACCATACAAAGACCTATATTCATTTGATTCTAAAAGGGTTAAATGCTTGGGAATGATTAAGGATTTAGTGGTCAATCTGGCTCAAATCCCAGCAAAGAGTGTGGTCATGGACATTGTGGTTGCCGATATCCCAGCCCGCTTTGGCATGCTACTGTCAAGGTCCTGGGGTACAAAGATTGGGGGATCAATTAAATTGGATTTAACGTATGCTACTGTCCCAGTCTTTGGAGGCCAGGAAAGGAGGTTATACAGGGAGACTAGATTTGTTAAAATGGTAACTAAGGTTGATTGCTCAGAAAATTCTCCAGTTTATAACAAAGAGGGAGACTTCTCATGTTTGATGTTAGAAGAAAATCAAAATTATGCTCATGAGCCCCTTTTTGGTCAAATTCAAGCTGAGCAGCCTAAAGAAGATCAGGAATCAGGAATTTGGACTTTGAATTTTGATGGAGCAAATTCAAGAGAAGGCAATGGAGCTGGGGTATTGTTGATCTCTCCTACAGGGAAATGGGTGCCACTGTCTTTTAAATTGGAGTATGAGGCTACAAACAATGTAGCCGAATATGAGGCACTATTATTGGGACTGCAGACAGCTAGAAACATGGGCATCCAAAATTTAAAAGTCTTGGGAGACTCTGAGCTGGTGGTGAGACAGATCAAAAATGAATGCCAAACTAAGCATCCACGGCTCAGAGCATATAGAAACGAAGTATGGGACATGATAGAAAATTTCTTCTCAGCATTTAACATACAGCTCATGCCCAGGGAGAAAAACAGAATAGCAGACTCTCTTGCTATAGCTGCCAGTACTTTCCGTCCTCCTCAGAATCCACTTTTAAGATATGAAGTGGAGGTACGGTACAGACCATCCATCCCAGATAATATAAAGCATTGGCAGGTATTTGAGGATGATGAACAGATGAAGAGATTCATGGAGACAGTGGGAGAATTCTCAAATATGGAGATTGATGATAATGAGGAGGAAGAATTTGTAAATGTTGCAGAGAACAAATGGGAAGAGAAGATAGCAGGTAATAGAGTGCTGCAACTGAAAGGAAATGTTATACCTATAGGTTTGGTACCTCTAGAAAGATTATTTAACAAAGATGATATTCCATTGCAGCCAAACAAGGCGACAGAAGAAGATCAAGTAGGAGATTTGAATCTGGGTACTTATGTTGACCCCAAAATTGTTAAATTATCTAAAAGAGTCCCAGAAGAATACAAAGAAAAATATTTGAAGTTGTTTCAATCTTACAAAGATTTATTTGCTTGGTCCTATCAGGATCTAAAAAATTTTGATGTTAATATAATGCAACACAAGATTCCATTGAGGGAAGATGCAAAGCCGTGTAAGCAGAAACTCAGACAGATAAACCCTCTGCTGCTTCCCTCTATTGAAAAAGAATTTAAGAAGCTACTGAAGGCCAAAATAATTGTGCCATTAAGGTACTTGGAATGGGTAGCAAACCTTGTTCCTGTTTGAAAGAAAAATGGAGAAACAAGGCCCTGTGTGGATTTCAGGAATTTAAATAGAGCATCTCTCAAAGATAATTATCCACTGCCTAAGATGGACCACATCCTGCAGAAAGTAGTGGGAGCATCCAGAATGTCAATGATGGATGGTTTTTCTGGTTATAATCAGGTGGCTGTTTTCCCAGAGGATCAGAAAAAAACTGCATTCACTACACCATGGGGAACCTTTATGTATGCCAGGATGCCATTCGGATTAATTAATGCGGGAGCTACTTTTCAGAGGGCAATGGATGTAGCCTTTGTTGGAGAACAGGACAAGTTTTTGGTAGTATACCTTGATGACATTACAGTGTTTTCAAAGAATGATGATGAGCATATTGAACATTTAAGAAGAACTTTTGAAAAATGCAGAAAGTATGGCCTTTCTCTCAATCATCAAAAGTCCTTATTTGCATTAGATGAGGGAAAACTCTTAGGGCACATTGTAACTAAAGATGGTGTGAAAATAGACCCTAAGAGAGTGGAAGTAATAAATAGTATTCCTTTACCCAGGAATAAGAAGGAAGTACAGGTCTTTTTGGGTCGAATTAATTTTCTAAGAAGGTTTATTCCTAACTATGCTGAGATAGTTAGGCATATAACTAATATGTTGAAAAAGGAGAATGAAGTAAAATGGTCCCAGGAGTCTAGAGATGCATTCACAAGGATAAAACAGGCATTCATTGAAGCTCCTGTGCTAGCTGGACCATATTACAAAAAGCCATTTATAATATTCTCATTTGCTTCGCCTCACACTATTGCTGGAGTATTGTTACAGAAAAATGAAGAGGGGTATGAGCAGCCTATAGCTTTCTTTAGTCAAGTACTTTATGATGCTGAATTGAAATATAATATATTGGAGAAGTAGGCATATGCCCTGGTAAAGTCACTTAAAGATTTTAGAGTGTATGTTTTGCAATCTCATGTTACTGCATATGTTCCCACAGCAGCTGTCAAAGACATTCTTGTTCAGGGAGATAGCGAAGGTAGAAGAGGAAGATGGATTGCAAAAATACAGGAGTATGATTTAGACATAAGGCCTACCAAATTGATTAAGGGACAGGGACTTGCCAAAATGTTGTCTGAATCGAGTCATCAAGCTTTGGGCATTAATTTATCTGTGATAGCAAATGAAGAATCTGAAAAAGAAGAAGAGCAGCAAGGACTGGAGATGGCCACTCAAAAGGTACATATGAAATATCTAACTAGTCCTTGGTATAAAGAAATAGTTGAATATCTTTTGACACTTAGCTGTCCTCCAAGCTGTGATAAGGTAAAATACAGAGTTGTAAGGATGAAATCTCAGAAATATGTAATTGCCAATGGACAGCTCTATTGGAGAGACCCTCTAGGTATATTACTGCTATGCCTCACAGAAAATGAAGTGCAGCATGTATTGACAGAATTTCATGAGGGAATATGTGGAGGACATTACAGCTGGAGGGCTACAACTCATAAAATCTTGAGGGCCGGTTTTTACTGGCCAAAGTTGTACTCAGATACTTTTGCTAGGGTCAGAGCATGTGATAAGTGCGAAAGATTTGCAGAAAGACAGAAATTAGCAGCTCTGCCCTTGATTCCTGTTCACGTGAACGAACCATTTTAGAAATGGGGATTAGATTTTATAGGAGAAATACATCCCCCATCAAGTAGCCAACATAAATGGATACTGACAGCCACAGACTATTTCACGAAATGGGTGGAAGCCATACCTACCAGAAATGCTACAGATGTCGTAATAATGAGGTTTATAGAGGATAATATCATATCTAGGTTTGGTTGTCCTGCCAGAATTGTAACCGACAATGCGCAGGCTTTTAAATCTGCCAGTTTTGTAATTTTCAGCCAAAGGTATAACATTACATTGACTCACACCACAGCCTACTATCCACAGGGGAATGGCTTAGCAGAGTCTTCTAATAAAACCCTGGTGAGAGCCTCGAAGAAAACAATAAGTGAGAATCAAAAGAACTGGGAATCTCAGTTAAAATTTGCTCTATGGGCGAATAGGATAACTAGCAAAAGAGCAACTGGGAAGTCACCATATGAGCTGGTGTATGGACGAGCTGCTGTGTTTCCCCTACAATTGGCACTACCAGTGGCACGTTTCATGCAGGAAAATCAGGAAGAACCAGATGATATGATCAGAAGAATAAACCAATTGGTGGAATTAGAGGAAACACGAGACCAGGTAAATAAGAGACTAATAGAGTATCAGGAAAAAATGAAGGATATTTTTTATCGCCATGCAAAAGATAGGAAGTTTCAAGTTGGAGACCTGGTTCTCAAGTGGGATGTTCGCAGAGTAGAAAAAGGCAAGCATGCTAAGTTTGATCCACTGTGGTTTGGCCCTTTCAAAATTGTGAATCTAGGGAGAAATAATACTTTCATGTTAGAAAACCTACAGGGTGATCTGCTGGACGCTCCTGTAAATGGACAATTCCTTAAACACTACTTTCAGTACTGACTCAAGCAGATCAAGCTTGATGTATTTAATGTATATAATGTATATAAGTGTGATTTAAATTTTGAATGTAAATAGTATAAATAAGCTGATAAGTTTTGAGGAAAAACAAAGGGATCATAGAATGAAATTCACGCACAAAAGGGTCTGAGGTCTGCGAGTTCTCGGCATGCCCGAGGATGAACATGTCGTCCCCAGATGGAGCCAATGTTGTATAAAATCAGCCCCTACATTCAAATTCCAGCTAGGGTCCCCTTCTTCTTCCTTATCGTTGCCATTTCCCGAGCCGGAAATACATTGAAAAAGGGCTAAAATCTGCTTTTAAGAAGTTATATAAGGCCTAGCTCCTTTCTCCCCTAGCTCCGCGCCCTCTTTCATCCATATAGCCAAGCGCTGCCCCTTAGAGCGTTTATCGCAGATCGCATAACCGTGCTGTCGCATCTTCCTCCCCATCGCAAAAGCGCAGTTTCCCGTTCATGTCATTTTCCGGCATCGCGTTTTTCATTCTCGCGATCTGCGCTCGACCTGTCACGCCCATCGCATAGCGCAGAGCGCAGATTCTGCTTATTCCATCACTTCCTCCATCGCATTTTCTCCACTTGCGATTTTGCGATGTGCGCCCTGGGTCCCACTTCCAAAGCCTTTGCTCCATTGTTTTGTCATGTTTTTCTTTGTATCTCCCACGAAAGTTAATTTCTGAGTTTCGGTGCCGTTAGCATTGTTTCGCCATTTTTCGTCATTCACCCACGTGCCATCCGCTGTTCCTTCCACTATTCACATATCCTGTTTATGTGTTGCGTTCTAAGTGTCTCTGTTTGATGTCTTGGCTCCTGCACTTATCCTCGTCCCTTCGTATTACCTCATTTTCGCTCCCCATTCCTCTGTTGTTCTCCTGAGTTTTTCGCCACCCCGCGTCATCTCATCATTCTTTCAAATCCATGCTCCACTTCCCTTAACCTCACTACGTCCACTCTCTCTGTGATTAGTCTTATTCAGCAGGCTTTTGTTTTTGCAGGAACTTGTTCTGGGAATGAAGTTGGCGGAAAGGATTCGGGGGCCACTATGATGTGACCCCCATCGAAGTAAGATATTCTATAGAACTCTCCAGAGAATCAAATGGGCGCATTTGGGCGGATGAAAGCATTAATGCAGCAGCAGATTATTAATGAAGGAGTAATGAATTCAGTGTCCGGCATAAAAAAGGTTTCAAATTTAAATTCAAAACCTGTAGATCGAAAGTACCACGTACAGAAGCAAGCGCCTCAAGGTTTAATTTCCGCAGAGCTTCCTCCTCCAGCAAAGAGCCAAATATCTACATATTTTATTATTTATGTCTTATTTGTAAGCAGATTTTCATTCCCAGCATTCATTTCCGGAAATAAGTCGTAAAGTACAGTCATTTATATTCAGCCATTCATAGTGTGGGCGCGAATGTTTTCCGCCATCTGATTCAAAATAAATCATTAAATGTCTTCCATCTACCTCCTTCTCTAGAATTCTCTATCCCTTGAATAAAAGCTGAAAAGAAAGACATTGTAAGGGTTCCAGATTTCTATCAGCAAGCTGTGCAGTGAAAAGGCTTTTGCATACATTTTGTAATATTTCTGTATGAAGATTCAGAGCCCGTAGGGTCTCAGTGAGGAGGAGTTATAACTGTAATGAGGATTCTGGTCTTTGGTATCTCACAGTATGTAATTTCTCTTATGTGTTAATACAATATCTCATTTCATGCTATTTATCTTCTAGTATCATGTTCTAGAATGCGAGTGGCTCACTAGTTTGCAGTAAGGATTCATCCTTGTTGGTGCCCTTTCTGGAATTAGTCAAGCGCTTTAAATAGGCCTAGTCATGATATATTGTTCCATGTTCATCTCTTCCATTTTTTCTGCTATATTAGTTACTTGAGGAGGGTGCTTTTAAAACGCCATTGTCATGTAAGGATTCATAACTTAATATGCCCTTATGTGGTTCTGTTGTGTATCTGGGTATCAGTCTCATGTTAACTAGTATCATCTTTATGTTTCCTCACTGCACTCACTTCCTGGTATTTGATTTCTATGATATATTATTTGAACTGGCCCTCTTTACAGTAAGCTGTCTCTTAACTGTTTGATGCCTTTGTATTGGAGTTTTACATGATGTTCCTACATTATTCTTATCTTTGTGTCAGCTTCTGAGAGAGTTTGGTCCCATTCGAAACTTATTTCCTGGTTTTACAAGAGATAGTAAGAGAGCTTTTGGATTGACAACCCAAGCTACATGAGGAGCTCCTTGCTATATTAAGATGTCCTAAGCACTGGTCTATGGCAACTCTAGACTGTCTCTAGGAGGGTGACAAAATCATCCCCAACACCTTGATTTCACTAGTTCACTCAACTGTACACTGCGTGTTGAAGATATTGAGATTTAAAATATGCAATCTCCAGTTCACAACCAGTAAGTACATTTGAACCTAGATGTTACATGGATCTTTGGTCTAAATCTAAAACCCAGGTACATACATATAAGAGAGGTGCATTTACAGGGAATGAATAGGGTTTGGCAGGGAGTGATTCATTAAGTAATTTCATATTGTATCTTCATAGTGCATTGGATGCACTGAAACCCATGCAAATGAGGATATTATGTGTATTCTGAGGTTTTGAGGTTAGAGAAAGACCTTTGTTTTTTAGAAGAAATATCTTGTAGATTTTAATTTTGTGACCCTGGAAGAGGGAACATAGGTTTTCAATAACTAAGTAGATCAAAAACAGAATATTTTGGAAATTTAACAAGTAGAAGGTTGATTTTTGCTCATGTCTATTAACTTCCCAAAATAAAATTTACAATCAGTTAGAATTTCCATAACCATTCTAAATTGGAAGAGTTTTTTCATAGGGGAAAGATTGGGCACCCGGCTAGCGCTGTTTCCTGTGATAAATCTGTCAGCTAGAACAGCCACAGGCCTCATCAACGTAGGCGGAGGAGCCAAGAAGCTATTCTATAAGAGCTCCTCGGGATCTCCTGAAGTTCTTACAACAGTGGAATGGTTCGTTGTCTTTGCGGTCCTGGCAACTATTCTGTCGATTATTCCCAACCTCAACTCCATGGCATGGGTATCATTCATGGGAGCTGTGATCGCAGTAGCTTATTGCACTCTGTTGTGGACTCTCTCCATTAGCGTACCCAGACCACAGGGACTTTCCTACCACATAGTAAATTCGTCCACATCTGTGGACACAACTTTTTCTATTTTAAACGCAGTGGGCATTGTGGCCTTTGCATTCAGAGGCCATAACCTGGTTCCCGACATTCAGGTAAAAAAAATTCTACCTAACAGAGAACAGAGGTGTTTTTATGAGTTGAATTATAATGAGCTTTTCTTCGGGATCCATCACATAAGCAATTTTAGTGTTTTTCAAATTTTTGATTTTTAAGAATCCAATCATCTTTAAGAGTTCTGAAAATAATAATTCAAACTTCGGCAATAAAGCTACTTATAAATGTATCCAGAAAAGAGAAACTCAGCATAATCCTACAACCAACAGTACATTCATTTTTAGATATATCACAATCTTCTCTTATTGGGTTCTTTTTATCAATTTGGCATGAAAAGAATTCTTTAGACAAAATCTCATAACACTGGTGTTGCAGGCGACGATGCCATCAACTATGGAACGACCTGCGCATGTTCCCATGTGGAGAGGGGCGTTAGCTGCAAATGTCATGGTGGGGTTATGCTATTTTCCCCTTGCAATTGGAGGATATTGGGCTTATGGAGACAAGGTTAAGAGCCATGATTGGGATTGATTGATTAATCAATTTTCATATATTAATATTCATATAGATGTTGTAAATTTGTTTTCTTTGTTTTTTTTTCTGGAGAAATTGTGTGAAAATCTGGTTTCCACAGGAAAAACAAATTGACAACATGAATTCTAACTAAATTTGAAAATCTGTCCACTCAATATTTATGAATTTCAAATTATCTTTCATGGCAGATGCTCCCTGCAGGAATCTTGAACACAATATACTCTCTTCATGGAAAAGAAATCCCTGGTGCAGTTCTAGGATTGATATATTTGTTGGTTGCATTGAACTCAGTGAGTAGCTTTCAGATATACTCGATGCCTGTCTACGATTCCCTGGAGACCAGTTACACGAGCAGGAAAATGAGGCCATGTCCCAGGGGTGTCAGACTGGGATTTTGTCTATTCTTTGTGATGTTCGATCTGTTTGCAGCAGTGGCTTTTCCCTTTGTTTCCACCTTTGTAGGGGTGATGGGGGCAATATCCAGTATCCCTCTTACTTTTGCGTACCCCTGCATCATGTGGCTCTGCATCAAAGGTTCTGATGCCAAAGAAGTTGGTATTTCTGTGGTATGTCAACTGGTTTTTGGGTTGTGTGGGGATTGTTTTGATATTTTGTGTGACCGCTGCATGCCTTTATACCATCCTCCACACCCATTCCTTTCGCTTCAACTTCTTCAAACCCCAGATTCTAATCTGAGGAAGAAAACCTTGTAAATACTAGTTGATGGTGTTGGTTGGTTCAATGAAAGTCCAGTGTGTTGTTACTATATCCACCAAAATATCATTGTAAATCACTCAATGCTAAATGTTTCCGTTTCAGGTCACATTAGCATACGGACATTTGGGTTTCAATAGATTATTTGTGTAGTTTTTTATAAGATTTTTTTATGAGTTAGTTGTTTATTTCAAAGAAGTAATATAAGTTTGGTTGAAAATATCAATTTTATTATTATTTTTATTATCTAATTTTAAGATCAGCACCAAATTAAACACCAACTTTTATTTGTAAAACTGTATTATTATTATTATGATCATGGTAGAAAAATTATGATCATGGTAGAAAACTATATGATCATGGTAGAAAAATTGCAAATGTCTTTTCACAGTCTTTTTTTCATTTGTTCTCTCTCGAAAGCCCTTACACTACCTGCTCTGAACTACATCACCAAGATGACCAGCTCTAAGCTGCAATTCTATCTGAAAAAGGTCATGGAGCCTTGCTTCAGCTGCAACAGTGAAAAAAATTGAAAACAATAAGTGTTGATGGCTTCACCATCTAATGTTAGGGAAATTTATTTTCATTAACCCAAGTTTAAATCTTAAATCTCTTGACCCATGTAGTTTGGTGGATTGATCAAAGCTTTATTAGTCTTCTTATTCTATTAAACTCATTATTATTTTCTTTGTTCATGTTTTAACCTGTGAACTTAGGTTGGAATTTACAATGTGCATATGTTGTAATTATTTCACTGGTCTTTTGTTTTATTTCTTACCCTTACTTTATGTTGCACTATGATAGAATATATAATTTTTCAAGATTCATTCCTTTACCAAATTGTTTTTGCAGGTGTTCGCTGAAGTGAAGTGTCCTCCCGTCTGTCCTCGGGGAGGTGCATTTGGGATGACTCCACTTTGTCCTCCTGGTTGTTTTCAGTATAAAGGAACTCTAGATGTTTTTTACAAGATCATTCGATAGGTGTGTTTTTTTTGTTCGTTACCAATTTTGAAATGTTGCTTTTGTTATCACAGACTGATGTTCTGTCTGATGTGCCACTTCAGAAGGCATATGCTTCTACAGAGAATTCTAATTGTGTTGCATTGACATTTGTAGGAAGGCTTCTCTCGCCTATGGAGAGGTACCAATGCAGGTTTAGCATTGGCCATACCTACTGTAAGTGCCCTTCCAACAAACATGTTTTAGTAGTCTCTCAAATATTGACAGGTTTTTGTTTTCATTTTTATGGAAAAACAAAACTTTGGTACTGTAGATAACAGTGGAATTTAGGTTTAGGTTCTTACTCTCAATTGCATATTAAACTTGTTTATTTTCTTTAGATCCAATAGCATACCTACTTCCATGATGTATGGCATGTGTTATGGGTTCTCTTTGATCTTCATTGTATCCCTTAGCAATTTTATCAGTGTGGTGATCCCTCTCTTCCTAAGCCAAAACCCATTGGACTGGATCACAGAAAGATCACCTAATTCTTCTCATATATGCGTAACAGTGTTCTCATTACCTGGAGGCTCTATTTACTCAACCTGTTATATATACATGGCAGAGCACCTTTTATTTATAGATCCTAACCTTATCTGTTTAGCCTTGACAGTGGTGAGGATAATTTGGTTGAAATCTTTGGTTTCTAGCATCATTGCAAGAGAGTGTGCCCATAGAGGTCTCATCTAATGCATCAACGCATACGATCAACAGTGTAAATGTTACTGTTTGAACCCAACAGATTTTATCATCTAGTTTTGAACCCATCAATCTAATATATGAAGATCCAGTATTAGCGATGCAACCATTCTGTCATACTCTCTTTGCATTTAAGGATCACGTCTCTTGTGAGAAACATATATAATATTTTTGTACTTAAATATGAACTCAGAAATTTAATACACCAAGGCGTACTATCAGCAATACGACCATTACTACCATGCTGTCAATTTCCATTCAAGCATCATGTCTTTCATGAGCAGTCATATATAATGTTATTGGACCTAACTTGGAACTCAGAAATTTAATACACCAAGGAATACTATTAGCAATGCGACCATCCAAGATTTTCTTTCAGATAAGTTCTATCATCTTTATCGACACTGCCTTATCAGATTCTTAAGTTTCAGAAATACTTACCAACACATACCAAAGGGAAAAATGGAGCCCATCATGGGGTACTCTTTGTAATTCTCCACCACTGCTACCTTCCATGCTTCCTCAAACTCTTGTCCAACCTCAATATCAGTGTTAGTAGTAGCATGAGAAACAACACTACGCTTAGCAGAACTAGAAGAACACGTTTTCCAAACTACACGAGAACTACTTCCCTCACGAGTCACCATGTGCCATGCTTGGTCTCGGTGGTTCTCTTCCTTCTACTCCTGGTTCAATTACCATATCTTCATTGGAACCAACACCCCGAACTCCACTAGACAATGATTCACCATTTTGTGGTAGTGATTCGCCATTTGTACTGGTGATTCGCCATGATTTTATAGGATAATATAATCTCGTGAGAGATTCGCCAAAAAATTATATATACATATTATATTATTAATGAAATCGCCTTCCATTTTTCCTATGTATCATGGGGATTCGCCTATTTAATATATATATAAATTTAGGGGGGTTCTTAAAATTTTCCCTGGTCCATGGTATTTTGTAGATCTAGTTAAGGGAACAATGGTTATGTTCTAATATAGGGTTAATGGATTGGGGTTTATGAATGCTTCGGCATGTATATATATGTGTTGTAACATTGAAAATAATATAATGAAAAATCAACCTAGTAGTCCCAATTTTGGGATCCAGGGAAAATGTCTGTGTATATATGTTTTATGTTTCAATAGATAAATTTTAAGGTCTAAAATGGGCCTCTTCAGAAAAATGTACAACCGAAATAAACTTTATAAGAACCAATAGGATTCAATATGATGATGTCAACCATGAGCGATGATTCACCATTTTTGGGGTTAAAAAGTAAAAAGATTAAAAAATAATAAAATAATAAAACTACTTTTTCAACTTGTATTTTCAACTTATCTCCCTAAGGTTTTAATCAAATTTCGAGCGAGAGTATTCATTGGATGAAAAATTTAATTCATTATCCAAGGAGTACCCATGTCGAATATTTTTTATGGACCCTGCTACACGAAAAATGAGAAATACATGAAAAACGTGATTGCAATAATGTTTTTCAATTATTTCTCATTTTTTACGTAGCAAGGTCCATTGAAAGTATGCAACATGGGTACTCCTTGGATGAGGCAATCACGTTTTTCATGTACTTCTCATTTTTCGTGTAGAAGGTTCCATCCAAAGTATGCAACATGGGTACTCCTTAGATAAGGAATCGAATTTTGCATCCAACTAGTGTTCCCGCTCAAAATTTGAGTAAACCCATAGGGATATAAGATGAAAATACAAGTTGAACAAATAGTTTTTTCCTTTTTCCCTCTAAAATTTGATCATGTAATCTAATATTCTTTTATTATTTCCACTATTGTTTTATAATTTCCTTAGGAGGCCCATTTTAGACCTCAAAATGTTTTTCCTCATTACTTTGCGTGTTATAGCTTGGATATAATATTTTGACATAGTGGTATGATTGGAAAAAAAATTATTTAGATAGGTGGTTCAACATCTGTCATACAAGCATCTGCACAAGTGTGAGAATAATGCAAGCATGAACACATTTCATCTGTGAGACAGACCTAAGCGCAAGTGTGAGATTATTGCAAGCATGAACACATTTCATCTGTCAGACAGACATCTGCATAAGTGTGAGACTATTGTAAGCATGAACACATTTCCTCCCCTCCCTCCTCCACCCTTTAGGTTGTTATCTTTCCTTTGTTGTAACATTTTTGCAGTAACATCATAAGAATGTTCAATTCCGTCAGTGTATCTTTGCACCTTTAGGGGAAATTTCCAGTTTACACATTAAACAACTTAAAATTATAATTTTAAAAACATTTATCATATTTTATACAAAATTAACTAGAAAAAATGTTTGGAAAATAACAATTTCTTCTATTGCTTAGACAACAACGCCCTTATTTATTATTGATTATTAATATTTTCACAAATATTCACATATACTTTAATAATGAATAATTTCCTTCGTTTCGTTATTTTCTTTGAAAACAAATAATTCGGTTTTTTATTTTATTCCTAACAAACTCTTTGAAATTGTGCCAAAAGCGTTTTGTTTGTTTTATAAAGAACGTGTAAAAAATACTATGGCACTCATATTGATGGAGCAACTTTGTTCATTGCTTTGCTTTGTTGATTTCAGAAAAGCCTTTGACATGGTTCCTAGGGATAAGCTTTGGCGCAAAATGGTGGAACTTGGGGTTCCCAAGCATTTGAGAGCAGATGTGCATAGGTTGTATGAAGAGGTGAAAGTCAAAATTAGAACTTCAGCAAGCATTTCTGAAATTTTTAGAACTGATATGAGGGTCAAGCAAGGTTTCCCATTGTCTCCTACCCTTTTTGGTTTATATACTGACAAGCTTGAAGAGTGGCTAAATTCGCAAGGGGGTGGCAGTATCCATTTGGGCAAGTTCGTTATAAGGCTTCTTTTGTACGCATATGACCTCATATTGATTGCTAAATCAGCTCTTGGTTTGCAAGATCACTTACGTTCCCTTGATCTTTTTTAAAAAAGGGTGGGGATGCAAATCAATATTAGCAAAAAAAAGTAGTGGTTTTCTCTAACAAAATAAAGCATAACCAGCATAAGTTCTACTTTGAAGGCAACATTGTGGAAGAAGTTGCAGACTACAAATACCTAGGAATTGACTTCAACAAAAATTTAAGTTGGGATGGTTGTAGAAAGAAAAGAAATTTGGGGGTTGGAAAGAATTTTATGCTCTTCAAAACAGGTGTAGAGAGGCAGAGTTTTGGGATTGGAAAACCACTCTAACTCTTTTTGGGGTTCTAGTGATTCTGGTGATTCTCTACGGTTGTGAACTATGGGCCAACAACACAACCGAGATGCAGTGGAAACAAATTGAGAAAATTCAGAAGCGTTTTATTACAAATAAATTCAAATTAAAAGTGCAGTTCCTTATGTTATCTTGTTAAGTGAAACAAGGGTTGTTCCTATTGAGGAAATTTCTATGGTGTGAGTCATAAGGTATTTGAAAAAATTTGAGCAAATGGAAGAGGCTAGATAGCCTAAGGTTGTGTTTAATGATAGATTGTGCAAAAGAAAGAAGGCTTGGATTTCGAAAAAAAACAAACGGTTTAGTAAATAGGGTATTTTCTTGAGCATGTGTCCTACAAACAGTAAAGAGATAAAAACTTTTGTTATGGATAAGTTCCACAAATGTACTTGGGAGAAAGATCTAGGGAGGAAGAAGAAGTACTACATTGAAGAGTTTAACCCCACTCATAATCATCAGAAAAAAGCATACATAGGGATGAATATTTCTTGGAGATCTAAAATTCTTATTTCTCAATTAAGGACTAATTCTCACCAACTCCGTTGTGAAACAGGGCGCTGGAAAAGGCCAAAAGAAATGTGGGAGGAATGAGCGTGTATTTTTTTCTCTTCCAGAAAAGTGGAAAGAAAAAACATTTCATTTTAGAATGTGAGGCCTTCAAAGACAACAGGGAAAATTATGCAGAAATTCTTGCAGCTAGCTCTTGGGATAATCTATTTAGCGAATATTTTGTCAAGAAGCAGGGAGTGATTATTGTAAAACTCCACAGGAAAAGGGCCGAATACAATAGCCAGATGGAGAAGCAATATGTCCCATAGGCTATTTTTAGCCTCGTGGACGTTAAAAATACTTTCTTTCTTTCTTTCTATGACATTTTTTTCAATTTTTAATGTTAATATTTGGATGTCACAAAATTAAAAGAAACATCCATTGAAAATATCAAAAAATCCAAATATTAATATGATTTTATCAAATTTTATCGTATTGTCTTTATACATTCAACAATAGAAAGGTTTATTTTACTATAAGGTTATCAATTTTTTATTTTTTATTTTTATGTATTTTATACATACATTCAAAAATAGAAAGGTTTATTTTATTATAAGGTTATCATTTTTTTATTTTTTATTTTTATTTTTTTTTATTATTTTTATTTTTTTCAAACAGAAAAAATCGAATTGGATTTTATTAAAGGAGAAAAATAAAAACCCAGTTACATATGTATTTGTCATTATGTCGCATTTATGTGTCAATCATAACAAGTTATCATGTTTTGCAGAAACAAAATAGCATTTCCAGCTTATTTATCTAATAAAGTCATCATTTTTCACAAATAAAAAGGATAATATTGACTAAGGTCCGAAGAGGAAAACAATTAAATTCATATGATTGAAAAGAGTAGAGAAAATAAACCATTTGTTGTCGAGAAAACTATGGGAGAGCGATGTGCCCCTCCACACTAGATACGCCATCAGAAATAAAGGAAAACTATATGCATCTTTCTGAATCATCCAAACCTTTCTTAGATAGGGAGTATGCTGTGAAATTTATTTCTCTATAGATGTGTTGAATATCAAAATTGGTAAAATATAGAATGAGAGCTCCCACCCACTCCCTCCAGCCTCTAAGATCTAGGTGGTCAAATGTCTTACTGCCCAAGATGCCCTAAATAATAGTCATGGAATCCCCATATACATTGATCAGATGCTCAGTGTAAAAGCTCAAAAATGAAAGTGCTCATAATTGATTTGAAACTGAACGATAGTGAAGAGCTAGTCACCAGGAATATGGCGTAATTCATTTCGTCGAAAATAGAGTTCGAACAAAGAAGATAGAGCCTATTGTTCGTTTTCCTTAACAACTAAAGAAATTGCAGAACAAGATAGAAGGATGACATGGCAGCCCAGTCAACATACAAGGCATATTCTGGGAATATTCTTCAGTTTCTCCCAATGACATTGTGATGAGTGTCACTGCAGGATTCGCTAGTTTGGTTTGAAGGTGAATTTTTTTTTACAATTTACTCCTAAGGTTGAATGAGAACTTTTTTATGGTTTAGGATAGCCCAACCAAAGGCTGACACATGGTGTAACTAGGGGCCGCCACGTTCCCCCTCTGGTGGACATTTTCCAATTGTCAAATTACATTTTCTATATGCCAAGTTCAAATTGCATATATCAAATTTTGAAGACATTATGAATCTGGGCGCATATTGTTATTATAAAGTCCAAACGGATATATTTAGGCGGCCTTATCTGGAGTCTTCTCCATATTTGGAGGAGATTTCCTAGGAAAATTAAATGGGACATATCTTGAGAAATTTTCGACCAAATTGAGAAAAAGAAAGTCATTTCTGATAGATTTGTACATTTTGGACTCATTGAAGCAGGTTTCAAGAGTTCTAGGTGAATGTAAACAACATTTTTTCACCTTTTAGCTAATACAGAGGCCCAGCCATGGAAGTTGGACCAAGGAGATGTAGCCCAGGAGGGGTGAACTCCATCAAAACATTGTGTTAATGGATCAATTGTGATGATTTTTTGTACTTATTTTTCTTTTGTTCAGCATTTTTTATTCATGCTTTATGCTCTTGAATTTAATTTAAAAACTCAGCTCATTTACCTATTTGACACACATAAATACCAAGGAAACCTATGCACACAAAGCATAAGATCAACAAATTAATTTTAAATCTGAAGATGAAATTAGCATATAAAAACTAACATTCATACTCAGATCAATTTGGTATAATAGCCATGTTGAAAGGTTGTTTCCTTGATAGTTGCTTGAGTTTTGTGAAAGTAGTGTTTTAATGGTTGCAAATTTGTGATGCTTACAAGATTGAAATTGCAAAGAGGTGAGGGAAATTTTTGGTTGTGAGTCTTGAGATTAGGACCAAAAGAAGGAAAGACACAAGGGCACCATCTCTACCCAAAGTTTCACTCATAGCTACACTTGAAGCACCTCAAGTTTTATCTCAAGAAGTTGATATTAAAGAGGTACAAGCACCAGAAGTTGAGCTTGAATCCATAGCCATCATGTCAGGTGTTTGAGAAATTGAATGTCATTCAGAAGAGGATGATGTCAAGAAATACTTCAATGACATAAAGAGGATGGTTAAAATTATGTTTGACGCACTTACTGTTGGGATGGCAGGAGAAGGTTCTAAGCCTCCACATCGAGAAGGAAATTTAGATGATTAGAAGGACGAAGAAAAGGATTCAAAGGGTAGTGGAGGAAAACCACCTCCATCTTCACCATCTTCATCATCCTCATCATCTCCATCAACATCTACTTCCACTTCCACCACAAAAACTACCATGCTCACTCAAAAGCCACAAAAGGAAAAACACCTTTACTCAAACTTGATGTCAAATTTGAGCTTCCAATGTATAATGTTGAGGTAAAAGCAGAAATATTGGACAATTGGATACCTTAGTTGGAGGTGTGCTGTAGGATTCAGAACCTTCATGAAGATGACATAAAGATTCAATTGGCTTTTTTGAGAATGGAAGGATCTGCACTTGTATGGTGGGATGCAAGGACTCAAGAAGAGATTAAAAACTATGGTAATATATCTATGTAT
Organism: Pinus albicaulis; assembly: GCA_034641835.2. Lineage (NCBI taxonomy): Eukaryota > Viridiplantae > Streptophyta > Pinopsida > Pinales > Pinaceae > Pinus > Pinus albicaulis. Next base: position 789,794,998 of record CM076574.1, read on the forward strand.
TGGTCAAGATTTATTACTGCCATTAAAAGGAAATTTTATCCTCTATCTTACATCCAAAAGGCCATTATGGACTGGAAAAATTTTAGACAGTTGAAAGGGTAGAGTGTGCAATATTATACTCATGAATTTAGGAGAAGAGCTCTTATTTTGGATATTAATGTATATTCTCAAGAAACTATGTTAAAGTACATTGGGAATTTGCATAGTTACCTTAGGCACACTATTCTCATGTTTAATCCCACAAACATAGATGAGGTTTTTGTTCAAGCCACACACTTAGAAGCAAGAGGGAAACAAAACATAGATGATAAAAGTGATAGTGAAGTTAAAGGAAAGGGAAAATTTTATGGAAGAGGAAAGAGAAATAGCTTTGTAAAAAGAGAAAAAGAGAAACTCACGTGTAAACATTGTTTGAAGAATGGGCATGATGAATACCACAGTTGGAAACTTCATCCAGAGGTGAAACCAAACAAACTGAAAGCCAAAGAAAAGGGGAAAAATGTTGCTATAATTGAACATGACTTAGGGTCAAATTCAGGAGATGAAACAAATATTACAGCAATGGGTTTGAAAGGTAAGAACATATCAAGAACTAGTTCTTCAAATTTTTCTAATGTCACTCAAGATGAAGATGCAAGAATAGAACTTTTCCATATTAGAGTTCTCTCTAAACATACAAAGACAGACACACTTTTTGATAGTGGATCACAAGCTAACTTGATTCCCAAAGACTTGGTTAAGCAGCTAAACATTGAAACTGTTAGACATCCAAGGCCTTATCCTTTAGGGTGGATATGCAAGAATGCAAACTTTCAGGTTACAAGGAAGGGCATACTAAGGTTCGCCATCAATTCAAACTTTCTTGATGAAATTGAATTTGATGTGGTGCCGCTTGAGATATCAGATATTATATTGGGAAGTCCTTATCTTTATGTTAGGAAAGCAGTATTTCATCGCCATGAGAATAAATATCACTTGTTTAAAGATGGAGTTGAGTACATAATTAGAGTGCATAAGAAGAATACAAGTTTGTCTCTTATAAATGCAGAAGAAATGAAGAGGATAGTGAATGCAAGTTAGAATTTGACATTGTTAATGATCAAACAAAGAGATGTTTTGAATCAAACCTTTCAAAAAGATGCATTGAATGAACAAGTTGATTTCATTAAGGTTTATTATGCCTGTAATGAGATGTTTCAGGAATCTAACATGTTTCCTTTGAAAGGAGGTGAACATGATGTAAAACATCTGCAGTAGTCAACATCAATGTTGAGCAGTGTTGGAAACAAGATGTCGGTGCAAGAGAGTGCAAAGATCAGAGAGAAAGCGACAAAGTAGCTTGAAAAAGAATATGGGTTCCACAAATTCTTATTTTTTGTTTCCAAAGGGCACATGGAAATAGCAAAAGTACTTGGTCAAGAGTCGACACAAGTACAAAGCAAGATTATTTAAGAATCGCCATGATGACAGTGTGCAAGGTGAGACAGTTTTTAAGTTTCCTTTGATTGATGACCGAGGTAGGAACAATATGGTTTTTGCAAGAACGGCTTTTTTCTCTGCAAATTTATGGAAATTGCAGCATGACGATGTCAACAACAGCAAGGGAATGTCACAAGAGTCCAGGAAAAAGTTAAGTTTTTGTGAAAATCTCAATTTGAGGAAAATGGGGAAATTTCAGTGGATGGAGACCGGAAGGGTGAGGGAACAGTACCCTCATCCACATGATCAATAATCAATGATATTTTTGGTCCAAAAGGATTCTAGTGGGGAGGAATGATCAAGTGCTCAATGTAAAAGCTCAAAACTTAAAGTGCTCAGAATTGATTGGAAACTGAACGATAGCGAAGAGCTTGTCGCCAGGAATCCGCTACAATTCGTTTGTTGAAACGGAGTCCAGATGAAGAAGATAGAGCCTTTTGTTCATTTTCCTAAATAGCTAAAAAAATTGCAGAACAGGACAGGAGGATGACATGGTAGCCCAGTCAACATACAAGGTATATTCTGGGAATATTCATCAGTTTTTCCCAATGACACTATGACAAGTGTCACTGCAAGATTCGCCAGTTTGGTTTGAAGGTGATTTTTTCTTACAATTTGCTCCTATGGTTGAATGATAATTTTTTTTTATGGTTTGAGATAGCCCAACCAGAGGCTGACATGTGGTGCAGCCAGGGGCCGCCACATGCCCCCTCTAGTGGACCCTCTCCAATGGTCGAATTTCATTTTCTATATGCTAAGGTCGAATTGCATATATCAAAGGTTGAAAGCATTCTGAATCTGGGCACATATTGTTATTCCAAATTCTAGATGGAGGGTGGGTCGAACCCGTGACCTCCCCCTCCTAATCCAAAGTTATTACTGTTATACCGGCGGGCGAGACTTGTTATACGATGGCAGAAACATTATATTTCAAATGCCAAGTATCTCTTTTGAGGGAATGGAGGGGGTCAGCCCCGCGGGCCAACCCCCTCCCATGCGACCACACCATACAACCTCTTCAAAGAGCCAATGATAAATGTGCTTAGTGCGCCATTAGCCACACATAATCTAGTTTTGTAATTAATTAAGCTGTAGTTAACTCTAAGATTATTTTGGCGTAGTTTTAGAGGCACCTTCAAAATCGGCGGGTTCTCCAATTTAAGCGGCCTTATCTGGAGTCTTCTCCAGATTTGGAGGAGACTTCCTAGGAAAATTAAATGAGACATATATTGAGCAATTTTCGAACAAATTGAGAAAAAGAAGAATCATTCTAATAGATTTGGACATTGGACTCATTGAAGCAGGTTCGAGAGCTGTAGGTGAATGTAAACAGAAATTTTTTCACTTGTGAGCTAATACATAGGCCCAAGCCGTGGAAGCTGGACCAAGGAAATGCATCCCAGGATGGGTGAACTCCTTCATCAAAACATTGTGTTAATGGATCAATTGTGATTGTTTGATGTACTTGTTTTGCTGTTGTTTAGTATTTGTTATTCATACTTTATGCTCTTGAATTTAATTTAAAAACTCATCTCATTTACCTGTTTGAAACACATAAACACCAAGGAAACCTATGCACACAAAGCATAAGATCAGCAAATCAATTTTAAATCTGAAGATGAAATTAGCACAAAAAAACTAACATTCATACTCATATCATACATGTATTTTTTGGACTTGTTTTTCTGTAGCAAACCATAGAAGGCTTCATAATGCCACCAATTCTGCCATGCTATTAGATCCCAAGCCCCCATACCAATACAAATTTTAGTGGGAACATTTAGTAATGCGAAGCCAAACTCCACATCTGCATCTCCCCCTCTGTGTAGCACCATCAAAAAAACTGGCGGGTAGGCTGGTATGTGTGCTCAAATACCTTCCCGACAGGTCCTTGTAAGTCTTCTTCAGTGGTTCAATACATTCTATCCAAGCAATAATCTTGGAGAAAATCATGTGAGCATTAAGTTGTAGACCCCGAAATATGAGATGATTTCGAGTCTTCCAAATATCCCAGATAACAAACAAGGGAATGTATAGATTAGCCTCAAAGCAATGTCAAAAAGGGAAAGAGTGGTCGCCCATATCTCGATGGAAAACCTGCAAATAAGAAAAGATGAAATAAAGTTTCCAGATCCTTAATTTTATATAAGGTTATCAATTTTATATATTGTCTTGATACATTCAATTATAGAGGTTGGGGATAAAATTGGTCTGGAAACAAATTTGATGGAAAATTGCACATTGCAAAGCAGTTTTTGATAAAAGTATATTTATCTTTTAATTAAAAGCATATTTAGTTTTGAAATTTTAATTTTTTATAATGTTAATATTAATTTTATTTAAATGAAAACTTTTGAATTTAAATGAAATAAGGGTATTTTAATTGTTTTTCATTGTTGTTTTTTTCACCCAAATGTGGTAATACTTTGTTGTTATTTTCATTGGAATTTATACAAATTTATTAAATTTTTTCATTATTTAAAATGCATTTTTAATGTATAAATGGATTTAACTAGTTGAAAAAGTATTTGGTACATACTTTACAATTTAAATTTGTAAATTGCACAAATTCTTATGAGATTCCAAGCAAAATTGCCTAGAAAAAAGGAGACTAGAAAAAAGGCAAAAAAATGTTGAACATTTAGACTACGCTATATATATATATATATATATATATATATATATATATATATATATATATATATATATACTATATATATATTTTTTCATTATTTAAAATGCATTTTTAATGTATAAATGGATTTAACTAGTTGAAAAAGTATTTGGTACATACTTTACAATTTAAATTTGTAAATTGCACAAATTCTTATGAGATTCCAAGCAAAATTGCCTAGAAAAAAGGAGACTAGAAAAAAGGCAAAAAAATGTTGAACATTTAGACTACGCTATATATATATATATATATATATATATATATATATATATATATATATATATATATATATATATATATATATATTTGCTAAGTTGTGTGAGTCTTGAGATGACTGCATGCTTAACCTTTGGCTTGAGAAATCATGACCTAGGGGAATCTAAGTTGTCAAAATAACCTCGGATCGCACCCAACCTCAGCCACACCATCCCTTACATGGCTGAATTTTTCCCACAGAGTTTCGAATAAGTGACCTTTACATCACACAGTGCTTTAATACATCCTATCACCATCTATTCTATACCCCGTAGGCAATATTTTAATATATATTAATTTATATATCTATAAATAAATACATATTATATTAATTAATAGTATTTTTTAATAAAAGTAAAGTAATAAGTGAAATATGCTTGAAACCAAGTTTTATCCAGTATGACCAAATCAAAATTCTAGTGCATTCTCTCTCTCATTTCATATTATTTGGAAAGTCCTAAAAATTAAAAAGCATCAACAAAATATTTTTTTCTAAAACATAGTTACAAACTTAGCCAAACTTGAAAACCTACTATTCATTGGTTTTATTATTATTAGTTTTATAAAAAAAAAAAATTATCGTTAACTCTTAACCCTAGCTATTATTTTTTTTAAATCTTTATTTTCTTTAATTTAATAATTTTTTGGAATGCACTTTCTCTTTTCTTTGTTTTTAATATTTCGTAACCCTAAATTTCCAAAATAATTTTATTTTCTTTCTTTATTAAAATTTTTAGTCCCCTTATGATTATTACTATTAAATAATTTTTCAATTGAGGTTATCTTGGGTGGTTGGGTGGAATGGTTGTTATATTTCCCACCTATATTCAAATCCGTGGTGAGCTATAATTCCTTGTGAACTCTTAAGTGAGTATGCATGTGGGTTCTTTGGTACCAGCAACCTCACTCTAATACTCGGGTATCATACTAAAAAAATAATAGCATACTAGTTGGCTTAAACAAAAATAAACTTCTATCAATACTATGACTGCAAAATACCAACTATACTAATCTCTATATTAGACCAGCAAAACTTGAAAATTTTCCAAAAAACTCCCAATCAATATCAATATTCTACATTGGGTCATTTAGATTTAGGACAAGGTGTTGAGGAGACTTTCCTGAGGTGTTGGCTTAAGAAAGTGTTGAACTCTATCCTAGGTTAATTTGGATATCCTCCACTTTATGTTGAACGTTATTTATTTTATCTTGCAACTTCTATATTGAAGTGCAGTGTTCAATCAAAAATTCCATTGGAGATGTTAAATTATATACCATTATGATTCAATTGGTAGGGTGAGAATCTCTACTTTCATTTTTTGCACCTGATACTATTTAGAAGCATCCATTGCTTGGGAGATGCTAAAGGACCCATGTTCAATTCCTTTTTTATATAGGTTTAAATCGTTGCCAATATCATCCAAAATTAGACCCCCCAAACAAACCAATAATGTGGTGCCCAAACAAACTATTTATGGTGTGATTTTCAAAATACAGTGCCACCACCCCCAAGTTGAAATTATCCCCATAGAAATCTATAAAGGCCAAACTTGATGCCTCAATGAAATTGTTGTAATTTAAACTCTTTTATAACACAAGTTTTAAATCAAATATAACAATGTGAATTGAATAAGACCATGATAAGACCTGAGTAATATACCTCTTAATTCAATGCACAATGAGAATTTCAGGGATGTAAGAGCTTTGATAATAGCCTAACCTGACACAACAATGAGAATGTTATAATTTATACACCCATCTAACTCAAACATGAAAACATATATAGTAATGCAAATTGAAACAGACCTAAGAGAGGTGCCTCAGAGAACAACGCATAGAGAGAAGACCAGAGATGAGAGAGCATTTGAACCTCCTTGTGGCCATTGAGAGAATATTTCCTTGCAATTCGTGCAATACTAGGACCAATGTAGGAATTTCTTACCAAGCCTAGAAGAAAATTCCCAATGAAACACTGTGGAAAGGACAAAAGAACGAGCAAGCACTCACCCCTATTTATTATGGAAATATACATCATCCACCTACACCAATACAATTTGTTTATAAATATGATATGCCTCCCTGCCACAAGGAAGTGCGGACAACAAGTAGCAAATAACTCAATGAGCATAGACACTTCCATAGCCAAATTGGAATTCCCTTATGACACAAGCTATTGATCAATTATAACATGGAGTATAGCTACCAAGCAAGGCCCGAACAAAGATTTCATGTCCTTAAGCCACTTCTCCTCATGATGTAGAGTAACACAAATAATTTCCCCAATCCAATGCGCATCAATGCAGTAAAGTTCCTTCACATTCCAATTAGGGGAAATTGGGACTAACTGAGGATGTAAGGATTAAAAATTGTCCTTCCTTTTCTCATGTCCTAACTTCAGTATTAACCATTCTCCCTTATGCATATCAATCCCATAGCAATAAAGGATTTGACACGAGCATTTCCATAAGTTCACACTCACTTGCATACTTTCACCATTACTACTAAGAATTGTATTCATGGAGATGATGGAGGTGAGATAAAAAATAAATAAAATAAAAAATTAGCATGGTGAAAAGGTAACTCGTTGGATAAATTTAGGTGAGGCCCAAGATCAAACCTAGTAGTTACCACTATAACACCAAGAGTATATCAAACAATCCACAAGCCAGATAGACTAGGAATTTATGACTTATAAGGAGCGGAGAGTCCACGAGGGTGGGGGAGCCTACACCTTGATCCTTATCACAATGGACCAAAGATGTCCCCTAGTTGGATTTGAAATCATGTGGAGGGGATAACATCTCATTGTGCCAACCACTTGGTCGTCCCATGAGGAGACAAGTGTGATATAACCCCATACTCATATAAAGTTTTAAAGGCACCCATGCATGTATCTCGACATAAATGAATGTCACATTTCCTTTGTTTTGGAGAGATATGGACCTTTGGAAACCATTTTTGAAATGTTTCATATACATTTGATCAAGATAGAGTACATATTAAAACTTTCCCATTTACACTTATTTCACCAAGCTTAAGTTGTACCCCTTTAGTAGTCATTGCATCAACTTCAAGGTTGTTAATCCTTAGAACATAATAAAATTTATTGGGAACATAAAATTTATGTAATTTATTTTATGTTTAGTTTTCATGTAATAGTTAAAACAAAAATATCAAAAAAACAAAAAAAAATTACTGTTAGGCAATAAAATATTTCAATGTCCATATTAAATAACATATTTTTATATCAAGTTTATATATATATAAAAAAAACAAAGTAATTTAACTTTAATTTTTCCCTTTTTTTCACTTTTTTTTTTGTAATTTGGGTAGGACTACATTTTCGTCATCATGTCCAAATACATCACCTTGATCGGGACAGGGTATTTAACCAGTGACTTCACATGAAGGAGTGCCTTAACAGCGCACCAAATCACCGTCTATCCAAGACCCCATGGACATTCTTTTCACTTTTCATTATAAGGGATATGTGTAATTACGTCGAAATGTGTTTTTATCTGGTTTCAGTGTGCAAACAATGTTCACTCCTGTGAATAAGAAAGCTTAATTTCCTTCCTCCTCACACCTATCCAACTTTGATAATTGCTTGGTTTTCATTGCTCCTTATTCTATTCGTCTTCTTCCCCACCATGCCCGGAGGCACTGCCCTGAACTATCCATCGCCTGGTTCTTTCGTCATGTTGTCGTCGCTCGAGCATGTTAATAATTTCCAAGAGGTGGCTATTCTCGTCTGTGGAAGAGCCCTAGATGGAGCTTTCAAGAAGGTTAGAATGAACCAAACATTCATGGAGGCGTTGAAGAGCTGCAGGAGAATGGAAATCAAATCTCAGAATTTGCAGTGCTAGATGGAGGACATGGCCAGTCCCAGAGTCATGAGTGACATGCTCATACACCTCACGACCCAGATTCTCATAATCAAATATGCAAAAAATGGCATTGCCGACTATCAATTTGCACGGGAGCTTGCATTGATTCCGTTCCTTTCCACTCCCATAGAAGGTGTTTACAGAGTTTAAGGTGCAGAAATTTGGACAAGTTTGTAATGAAAGAAAAGGTAAGTCTGCAGTTTTGAATAGCAAGGAGAGAAACCTACTCATCAAAGCCAATAAGGAGAATAACGCAACAATAAAGGGTCTATGTTTTGATCTGTACTTACCTCGCATGTTTGAGGTATGTCGAAGATACTCCAAGAAAGGAACGGTCACATAAAGGTTCTGAAGAATAGTGAAAAGTGAATGGTCTGATAGCATATAGTGCGGATAAGTGAAAGTACAAATTACGGATCTGAAAACTGAAGATTGCATAAAAGTGCAGGAAGTAGAAAATTGCGGAAATGTGCAGGAAGAGGATTGCAAAGAAGTATAAGGTACAAGTTGCGGATAAGAAGGAAAGTTGCAAGAAGGGTACAATGATATCACTGTGTTGAAATATGAATCTAAGGACGTTTTGAATTATAGACACAATTTGCAGAGATTGAGACAGTGATCATAGGAGAGGAGGCAGTAATTGTGAGTTACCTTCCAATTGTTGAAGTAATTCATCTACAAGCATATGTGAAATGAAGATCAATGTCTTGGAAGCACATCTAGGTTAAGGGTATAAGTCTGGGTCATGGTACTTTTCATTTGAAGATCTATAAGAATAATTATTTTCGGGTTTTCCTCTCCAAGAGGGAGAGGTTTTTCCCTGGCTCTAGGAGCCTAAATTTCGTGTCTTGTGCTCTTTGATAATTGACTTGATGAAAGCTTAACTTAACTAAAAGAAGAGAAGACAGAAGTACCACAATTAAGGTCACAGTCAATTATCAAGAAGAGAATTTGAATTAACCTACAGCCCTCCAAATTCTCAACATGGAGACCATTGCATAAAAGGGTAATGGAATTATGGTTTTTGTGGAAGGGATGGACCGCCAATGGGGAAGCACCACTTCTAGTATTTTATCTCCTTTCTCCTAATGATACAGTCCAACTTATTTTTTTTGTTTTTCTTATACATTTTGTTGATTGTACTATGTTTAGAAACATATGGCATCTAATTCTTCATGCTTGTACTGGAATTCTTATATGAAATATATATATTACTTTTATTGATACATTACAAGAGTGAATGTTTAGACCTTCTCTAGCAATTGTTATCACAGAGCATACAAAGTGAGTGCTACCACATCCAGATTTAGTCGTAGTCTTTTAGCTTGGAGTCGAACTACTTGTATACTCAATGTTCTGTGAATGAACTAATGCATGACTTAATTTTTGTCCATGCTATTTCTTTTGTCAGGGTAGCAAAAGTTTCATGTAACAACCCTAGTGAAAATTCCATGTAATAAAAGTTAAAAATAATAACCACGGTTGATGGGACACTTATTCCAAGATTGATTTTGGGAAAATAATCTTAGTGGGTGTTAATTTCGGTCAATATGGCTAAGGAAAAATGCAAAGGCAAAGGTAAAGGCTTTGGAAAGGTAAAATGCAATATTTGGCACAAATATTTATGAAAATAATGGAAAATAGGATAAAAGGAAGGTGAAAGGTCACATGTTGCATATGAGGAGGAAAATGAAGGAAAATAATGGAAAATGAAGAAAATAGAGGTCTCTTCTATAAAAATTCTTCTGAGGATGAGTTGGCAAGATTTTGCAACCTTTTTCCAGCTCAGTTTTTGAATCTCTCTCAGTATTCTCAGGTAAGTATGAGACCCCTATGTTTAAATTTGTTGTTTACACCTGTAGATGCAATGTTTGTGACATGTTTGACGAAATGTTTGTCATGGCTCGGAGGGGCCCGGATGAGTTCCTGATGATGTGATTGCTTACATACCTTTGTTTTAATTTTATTTATCCTCTCCTATAGCTTCATGAAGTCTTGGGCAATGACTTGGGCTCTTGGGCTAAAAGGTGGCACAAATCCCAGAATTACAAGCACAAAACTGAATTTTTAGGGCCATGGTTGCTACCTTGACTTTGCATGCTTGTGGCTATAGGCTTATAGCTTCTCCCTTGCCTTTACATGCCGACAGTTAAGGCTCAAAAGATCAAAAATCAGTTCCCCCTCGGGGGTTCATGGGGCTGGGAGGTTGGGTTACTTCCTGGAGGTGTTGTTGATGTTGTGTAGGGTTTATTTATCAGGTTTCTGTCGGCTCCACTTCCTTAAGGTCATCTAGGAGGTTGAATATCATATTAGTATCCTATCATTGCATGTTCACCCCAGTTGGTTGGTTACTTGGGTATATGTGGGAAGGGGGTGTTACGTTTCACCCACTGAATCTGTGTACATGGCGACAAAGATAATGCAAGAAATTCGGATGAATGCAATAGTTGTAACAGTTGAGAATAAACCACAAATAATTATCATGTATGGATGTTTTGGATCTATTTTATGAACCTTGTCATTTTATTTCATTCTAGTTGTTCCGACTTATGGTGTTTATTTAAGCACAAATGAAAAATCCCTTTGTCGATACAGAGCAGATCTTGATTTTTATAAAATATGTACCAACTAATTGCTAGCTCTTGTAAGATATAGTTCAAAGGTTTTTTTCATCCGATTTTTAGCACAAAATCTATCCCCATAATCAAAAATGATTGAAAAGGTATCTTATCAGACTTTTAAAGCTTATATATCTTGGTTTTTGTCCTTCATACTAATATTCTAGGATCAATATGCTGGGGATATTGAATCTAGGACTATTATGTTTTTAGAAGATGAGAATATATCAAGCATCCAATTTTTTAAATAATAAATAAGTTTTTTATTTATTATATATGCTTTTATAAGAGCACCAAATGCAACAAAAAAAATCAGAGAGAGCTTTCCAAAAATAGGGAAGTGTCGGGATTTGTCATTCATTATAAAGACCGACTTCTGTATATGTTATATATGGTTTTAGAACTGAGTTCAAACACTTCATATAGAGAATTAATATGTATTCCGATGATAAGTCTCTACAAATGACTAATTTTAATTATAGAAACTAACCTAAAAAATCTGATTTAAGCATGTGAGGGGCTTCCACAGTGCAATGTTATTATATGTCATTTTTTGGGGGGATAAATTGCTTAAAACTATTTAAATTCATTCATATATGGTCCAAATCTCACTCTCATGAGTGTCATTTGGTTGTGATCTATTTTTTTGAGCATGATTAGTCCACTTAACACTCACTCTCTTCTTCGTTTATTGTTGTTTTCTATATCTATATGTTGCTCGTTTCGATTCCATTCTACTCCTCCTACATGTAACACATAATATCAATTTTGAATGGGTATGAAGCTATGTTTTATTGATGCAACAATCCAATCTTAATCTATTGATACCTATACATTTCTGAGTGTAGGTTGGGCACATTGAGTTTGATGAGTTTATGAAGAAGTGTCAAGCATTTTCAAAAGACATTTGAGCGTCAAGAATGGTAGAAGAAAGAACTTATATTGCTAAAGTCACTAAAGTGGAGGTAAATCATGGATAGAACCTAATGGTGAAGAGAGTGTTGTTGTTTTAAATGAAGGAAATTACCAAAGAGACAATACAAAAGAAGAGCATTTTCAAAATAAAATGCAAGGGAGGAGGTAAGTGTTGCACTTTAATTTTTGATGGGGTAGCAAAAAAAACAATTTCTACTAAAATTGTACAAAAGTTAAATTTGAATTGTATGACTCCACCCAAATGTGGCAGCACAAAAAATTTAATTTCTACACAAGTGATGCAAAAAATGATTTTTTAATTTTATTCCTCTATCCAAATCCATGTCTTAGTTGTATAAGGGACAATGGGTTACAATGCATGGGAAATGTATGATTGATTTTAATAATAGGGGGTGTAATAATAATGTTTTGTGTGATGTATTTCTCATGGATGCCCTTTCACTTTTGGTAACAAGGACCATTGCAATTTGATCAGAGTGGTGTGAATTATGGAAGAAACAATACATACCAGATAATAAAGGATGGAAGGAAATACAAGTTGAATGTCTTGAAGATGAAGAGGAGATCAAACAGGTGATATTTAATACAATGTTGGCTTATGTGATGGAAGAAGATGTTGCAGAAGCAAGGAATGCTGTGGCAAAATCTATTCAGTTGAAATAAAGTGAAATTCACATAATGTTTTATGTGTTCATATTCTTGTAGGTAGAGAAAAACATGAAGCAAACAAGAAAAGAGATGTCGCTACAATGAAGGTGCCAATTATGACTATGAAAAACACCGTTCACCAACAAAGATGAAAGCAGTGATTGCAAAGAAGAAGATAGAAAATAGCTTGAGCAACAACACAACAACAAGAAGATAGGGGAAGAGATCCATCGATGGTGAAACCCTAACTGCGACAGTATACCGATCCTTCGATGGCGGCGTGGTGGAGCCTGTCGGGCTGAGGCAGTACCTGGCATCTAGGGCCACTGATGGTAGAAAGATAGCGGCTTCAGGCTATTTTTCTAGATGCCTCGAGTACCACACCTCTGAAAATGGGGGTAAGGAAGTTTGGGTTTCATTGTCCTTAACCCTTCCAGATTTTCTTTCACCATTTTCTCTGTAAGGTTTGTAGGCTAGCCGCTTAAGCCAGTAGGTGCACACACCCTGCGTGAAGGTGAATAGGGGAAACGAAATAGCTGTTGCCGACACAGAGGCTCCAGGAAACCATGGTCAATGGTTTGGAAAAGGTGGAGGTGGATCCCAAGCTAGGGGATATGCTAACTATGTGGGGGTTAGAAGTCACAGACCAAAATCTAAAGCAATTCATTGGGCTAGCTGGAATGTGTGCTTGGATCTCTCGAGACTCGGGAGAGGAGAGGAAGCAAGGAGGGGTTCTGTTTTCCTTGGAAGGAACCCTAACCAACATGCAGAAAGGGACCCTGCTACCGACATAGAACTCAACGAAAAGACAGGATACTGCCATTTCCTCTGCGGATGAAGCAGGGGTTCAGTTGGTAAGAGGTAAAGCTCATGAATTTCACGCTTGCTTCACTTGACAGGAGGCCTAGAGGACATAGTAGCAAGTTGCAAACTCCTAAAGAAACAAGGTTTGAAAACGTTTTTGGGAGGGGGCTTATCTTCCTCGGTCGTGATCAAGGGTAGGGTGGTGGAGGGTATGGTGGCGCATAGACCCCTGAGAGATCTTGGTAAAGGTGAAAAGAGTCTACAAGGTTTCTTTCGGGAGGAAGGTTTTGGGAAAATCGTTGATGCCATTGCAAAGGACAGGAGGGTTTGGGATGAGTCACAAAGTTAGGAAGAAGGGTCTTCAGCAGTCAGTGGACGTTTCGCGCTTAGCCACTCCCAGGATTTTCACAAAGGAAACCAGAATCCCTTGGGGGCGATAGTAGGGGGTTTTGAATCGGAACCATTTCATCATCTGGTAAGGGAAATTGGAGATCTCAGAGGTAGGGAAGAGGGCTAAAGGGAAAAGGAAAACACAATAGTGCAAGCCATCGATCAGTGAGGTTTCTTGAAACAAGAAGATGAAGGAGCCTCAGATAGCTCAGGGGGCACAAGGAAGAAAGAAAAAGTGGTGAGGAGAAAGTATAAGATCCCTAGCCTGGTTCTGGGCATCAACATCTCAGTCGACGAGGAAATGTAAATAATGGAACTCACCTTGGTTGGAAGAGCCAAAGGAAAGAAGCTCTCTACAAATTATATCAAGGAATGGGCAACCAAGGTGTGGAAGGATGCTCCTGACCAACGTTTTTAGACGGTAAACCTAACCAATGGATGGTTCATGATGAAGTTTCAGAGCAAGGAATCAGTTCAATGGGTATTGGAGAGGAATTGGGGTTTCAGTCGAGCCCCAATATTATTCAAATGGTGGAGTCCCTATTTGACGCACAAAGAGAGAAGGTGGAATACCTTCCAATTTGGGTTCGACTCCTAGGCCTTTCGCACCCTCTTTGGTCCTAAAATGTTTTTAGGGAAATAGGGAATGGACTCGGTAATTTTCTAGAGGCTGATATTTCATTTAAACAGACATGGGAGCAAGGAATCACAAGAATTTTTGTGTGAATAAACCCCAGATAAGGGTTATCATAGGTGATTCAGCTGCAATATAGATATTGGTCTTTTATCCAAGCTCTCCATTATGAATAGTTTCCCTTCTGATGCCATAGATTCCATCAATATGGACATCTAGCAAAGGATTTCCCTCCGAGCATAAGGAGGAGGAAGAAACACGGGAAGGGGAAGAACATGACTAATCAGGAAGAAAGGACATCAAGGAAAATGCCCAACAAGGAGGCAAAAATAGGTCAAAACCCAAAGGGTTCTATGCCAAGGGTAGAGGAAGGAAATTTGGACACTACGATGGAAGAGGTGTAGGCTCAGGCACAGGAAATGGAAGAGGAACCTAGTCATGTTGTGCCTTTGGAGACAGCTATGGCCACAACAGTACCAACTAAACAGGGTATTTTCCTTGATCCCCCTTCCTCTCTTTCTATTTTTGTTTCAGATTTTTCATCTCTGCTTTCGGGGCCTGGTCCTTCCAGGCCTACCCAACATGAATTATCTCAATTTCATGCAAAACATGTAATCGAATCGCTGGAAAATATAAGTACTTCTATCCCGTATATTCACCTGGATAAGCATCCCTCTCCACTACCAGGGTTTCTTGAACCTTTAAAACATGAAGGAGAGTGCAGCCCTTATAACCTGAGACCAAGAGAAAATAATGAAAATATTCTCGAGGTGGTAGTGGGTTTGGGGAATATTTTGGACTCCTCCTCGAGCCCTAAGAAGAGAGGTAGGAAGTCGAACCTATCAAAAGCAATGATCATACCCAAATTAAATATTGCGGATGGGAAAAAGAGGTCCTTAATAGGGTTACTTAAAGCAGTGCACACCCCAGGCATGGTGCACAAATGATTATTTAGTCCCTTAACTGTAGAGGGATGGCTAGTAGCCCTAAAAAAATAGCTCTCAAGGCCCTAATCTCAAAATATGGGCCAAACATTATTATGCTCCAAGAAACCCTAGGTGATGGTGAAGAAGTAAAATCAACACTCACAAATATTTTCTTGGGATGGTCTTTCAGTGTCTGGATGCAAAAGGAAGGTCTGGGGGTCTTGCCCTAGGTTTCAAAGAAGGGGAATTGAAACTGGTAAGCTCTTGGGGTTTGGAATGCGCCCTAGCTCTTGAAACCTACTCCACAGACCTCTACTCTAATATCCTTCTACTGAACATCTACGGGCCATGTCAGGACAGGATGGCCTTTTGGAACAATCTGTGGACAAAATATTTCATGGGAAACACAAACCTCATTATAGGAGGGGAATTTTGGGCAGTTTAATTGTCGGATTAAACCTCTCAATATTAATTATCAATCTGGGAGTCGTAAATGCGAGTTGTACTGCGTATTGGCTCAGCTTAATGGTCAGAGTATAAATATATTCCTTTGTAATGATAAACTAGATACTGGAATGAAACACACATTTTCTTGCAAATAAACAATCTTGAAAATGAAACTCACTGAACTAATTCCTATCAAGCCAACTCCATACTACAATTAAACTACAAAGCAATCCTCAATCATGTAACATTCTTGCACTCACATTCTATTTTTTAAATCTCCTATGATAACTTAAAAAAACTAATCTATTAACTCTTCTCCCTAACACTTGAAATAAGCAAAAAAAAAACATTATTCTAATGATAGCTCACACATTAAACTAAAAATACTCTTCATAATCAATTCAAGGTTCAAATTAACAAAGGACAATTATATCTATTGAAAGAAAACTACTCTGCTCCATGTAAAAATAACAATTAAAATATCCTATTAAAATTCGCATTATAAATAATCTATGATAAACCTTCTATTTAAAGATTTTAATCTAGGTGAAACAAATTATTCAAAAACAAACCTACTTCTAAATCAAATCATCACACTTCATTTAAACTTGATATCTCTACCTAATCAAATCCACACTCAAACTTGCTCGCATAAGGAAATGATTACACTATAAAAACAATAAAGAATCTAATTAAAAAGAGATCTAAAACAAAACAAATTCTAATTAAAAGAGATCTAATTATTGAGTGAAATCATGCATAAAAAAATCAATTGTGCATTTAAATCCTGCAAACATTCAAAGAAATTAGATAATGCAAACAGTGATTTAATATTTTAAATGAGCAATGTTAACATATTCAAATTCAAAGCATCTACAATCTGTTCTAATTCCATATTTAAAATCAGAAATTGGATGCTCCCATTACATTCGATTTTAACAATAGGAATAGAGTATAACGCTATGTCAAAACTCAGATTATGTAATGAGTCCAAGTTTACAATAATTCTTCAGTCCATTAATTTTCAGGTTGCAAAGATGACTAAAATGCTTGAAATTGAACCATGTTTACAACAAATTCACACAAAAACAGAAATAGAAAACTATGTTATGAAATCACTCACACATCTAATTATCTTAGGCTGATTGACCAAGCTTAGGTCCAGAGGTCGTTGGCCCTCCCATGCCTAGAGTAAGCTGAATTACTGCAGTGGGGGAAAGCTTTTTAAAACATCAAAGACTGGAATTCGCAGTTAACCATGGCACAGATGCTTCTGTTCACAACAGCAAGTTGAAGGCAATCATGTATTTAAAAAATCCTTTGGAAATCGATCTATATAAGTCCTGCACCCGATTCTGGTTTACACACAGCAATTCCTCTATCTATATTAAATTTCTCCTGCAAACTCGAAGCCCGTTCTACACCTGAGCAAATTGACTTTACATCTGAGAAAGTCAACTTTTACATCTGAGAAATTCCCTCTGTCTAATTTCATGGCAACTCGTATATATACTGGATTTACAAATTGGGGCTTCAATCAGCCAATTTAAAATATAGAAGATAATTGGTTTTACAATTTTCCGGAGTAAGAATTAGTTTTGAAACAAAATTTCGAATTAGGAAATCGATCCTCTTTTCGTGGGACGTTGTTGTTGCTGGAAGGTACAATCTTGGGTTCTAGAGGAAATTTTATCTTCATTCCTTTTGGCAGAGACAACACACATCTGACAAGCTTCAATATGGGATTATGATTTATGTTGCAACAAATAGGCAGACTACGCATTCGTTGTCACCACACATTCATGGATACACTCTGAGATATTACCACAACACCCAAAATTGAGAAGCAGTGCTTCTCAATCCTTTAACGAATATTTTTTACCGATAAATTCCTGGAACTTTGGTTCTTCCTTAGGTACCTCCTATTTGACCTCCTTCACAGCTGCCTTAGAAGCATCAAAAGCATCCGCCGAAATATTACCCATGCCTGAGCCAAATACAATCTTTCCTGAAGGATGGCGTTGTGAAGTGCCCAAAGAAGAACCCGGCCCGGATGTTTTGTTGTTTGTAAGATGGGATATTATTTCTGACCTCCCAGAGGAAGTCGATGGTTTCCCATCCAGACGCCTTCCAACTCCAGTAAAGGGACTAAATTTCGGTTCTTCCACATCTTTCGATTCCTCTTGAGATGTTGTTGTGCTTGCAGAAGGAACAGGTTTGGTTGGAACTCTTTCTGGTTCTTTGTAATCAAGAGGAGGAGCAAAATCCACCTCACAATATATCTCAATAATAGTTATGGCAGAAGCTGGTTTTGCCTCGACGATGTCTATACAGTATTTCTTATTGCTATAAGCTACCATGATGCTATCACCTATGGTCAAGCAGGAGAAGTTCCTCAAACTAGTCCCCAACACTGCTTTAGGATTAGATATGTCAAGAAAATCCTTTATATGGGGTTGTAGTTTGACATATGTCCCTTTTGGAAGGGCGGCATTTTTCACTTCTATTGTATCGCCCTCTGCTAAAAGAATATTTCCCATCATCCACACAGGAAAATTGCCACACCTTCAAAAGCCAAATGGCGCTGGAAAATACCTTCTTAACACCTTTCAACAAATCTCTAAAACATCATGGACCTATCCATCATGATTCCCAACATAGGAAAGTGTCAACGCTTCCCTTGTTGCATCTAGTCTTGTATAAATCCCAATTCAAATGAATAGTAAAGATTTTTAGTTGCTGGGGCAGCATTTCCATGGTTGTAATGGCCAGTCATATACGTGATTCCCAATACATACATGATAAGGAACCTTGGATGCGATAGGCTCAATCTATGTAAAGAAAGCATCCCATAGCCATGCATAGCTTCTGGCATAGATGATATCACCAATATGAGAAATAGACGTAGCTTTATCCCCAAGTTCTTCAAGGTCGTGCTTCAGCCATTTGACTGTAAGCTTGCTCTCTTCCTAGATCCAGAGGAACGTTCAGTATGGTACTGAGACTCCCATATCACCAAAAAAAGGAATGCAACGATTTCATCTGAATCTTTATCTGAAGGTACAAAACTCTAAATAGAACTCCAGCCACCCTCATCACCTCCAACATTGCAGAAAAAATGTATATTCAACCATGCTCCTTGACTGCACGTGCATCCTTATATCCTTAGCGTGAAACGGTATTGAGGATTCTTGCAGTCCCGTGAACTTTGGATAGTCATAAAATCTCATTGTGTTCCTCCAGAATGATGGTTTGATCCTTTAAAAACCATCTTGGATTGACTTACAAACCAATGCATTAGCACTCCTAGATGCACGATGGATAGAATTATTAAAAAGTAGAGTAGTAGAGTTGTTGTTCCCAATAGCAGAAGATATCATTTTCCATCAACAAGATGAAGGTTGGAAGCATGACTTAACAGTACAAATGTGAAATCCCCTGCCATCATGAAAACTTATTATTAATGATATTATTACACAAATCACTTATTCAATTTAATTAATAACAAGAATTTAGAATTTAATAATTAATATTTCTAAATGCCTCTTAATAATAAAAAATGGATTAAAAAAAAAGGTACAAAAATGTATTTATTTCATAAAAAACCATGGAAATTTGGACAAAAATGCAACTCAATAGGGACCTTAACTTCTCTATTGGATAGGTAGAAACCAGGGACCGACTGCCCGATTTGACCCTTTGTCAGACTACTTTTCATCCAAAATCAAAGATGGAAAGTTAATTGATATAAACCTTCTCAAGCTTAGGCCAACTTGGCGGAATAAGAGAATTGGTGAAGTTAGAGTTGCAAAGAGGTTAGATAGATTCTTGATCAAAGAGGATCTCATGGACATAATCCCTATGCTTCAGCAATGGATTGGTGAAGGGGGGGGTTCAGACCATCATCCTATTCTCCTGGAACTCAAAGGTACCTATGACAAACAGGGTTCGCCTTTCAAATTTATCGATGGTTGGCTCAAGGAGGAATCCTACAATTCCCTCTTCAATGATACATGGAGGCTTCTAGCTGAAGAGGAGGGTACTAACAAAGCAGCCTATCTATGGGAAAATTTTAAGCAAATGAAAAAATCCACTATTGAATGGGAGAAAAAGAGGAAAGCAAAAGAGGAGGAGCGGCTTAAATGGTTAGGGGAGGAACTGGCTAGATGGGAGAGCCTAGAAGTAGATGGATATGAAACAGTGGAAAAAAGGGAAAATATAAAAAATCTAGAGGTGGAAAGGAATAAAATTTTACTAGAAAGGGAAGAACAATGGAGGTTAAATATCAGAGCAATTTGGATGTCAGCAGGCGATGAAAGCTCAAATTTCTTCCACAACTATGCCAAAGGGAGGAATAACACCAATAT
Organism: Pinus albicaulis; assembly: GCA_034641835.2. Classification (NCBI taxonomy): domain Eukaryota; kingdom Viridiplantae; phylum Streptophyta; class Pinopsida; order Pinales; family Pinaceae; genus Pinus; species Pinus albicaulis. The sequence continues at coordinate 789,815,063 of CM076574.1, forward strand.
TATTTTGTGGATGAGGTCGAAGGATGATAGGATTGAAAAATCCTTTGCGGAATTAGCATCCATGGGAAAGGACCATTTTAGGAACCTATTCAAAGCCCATGCGTAAGTTACCATAGCAGAAGTGGTGAAGGTGGCTCAATTTTTCCCTAGATATGTTGAGGAAGAGGAAAATGAGATGATGTCAAGCCCAGTGACAAAGGAGGAAGTGGAAGGAGTCATCAAAGCAATGCAAAAGGATAAGAAACCTGGGCCGAATGGGTGGACATTAGAATTCTATCAACATTTTTTTGAATATTTGGGGAAGAAGCTAACAACTATTGTGGAAGAATCAAGGATAAAAGGTGTTATATTCGAACCCTTGAACTCGACCTTCATAGCCCTTATTCCTAAGTCGGATGAGCCTAGCTCCTTTGACGATTTCAGGCCCATTTCACTCTATAATTGCATCTACAAAATTATATCAAAAGTCATAGCTGTCAGATTAAAACCGATCATGTCCAGGAACATCTTGAAATAATAATTTGGGTTCTTGGAGGGAAGGCAGATCCACGAAGCAATTGGAGTTTCCCAAGAAGCTCTGCACAACATCAAAAGGAACAGGAGAAAAGGGATGATCATTAAAATATTCTTATCAAAAGAATATGGTAAGATAAGTTGGATATACATAAGGTTGTTATTGACTCATCTGGGCTTCAACATTGATTTCATCAACTGGGTGATGGGATGCATCTTGGATATCAATTTTTCTATTCTGATCAACAGGCAACCTCTCCTTTTTTCAAGATTCAAAGAGGGATGAAACAGGGGTGCCCTATTTCGCCTTTTCTGTTTCTTCTGGCAGCGGAAGGTTTAAGTCAAATGTTGGTGGAAGCCAAAAGGAAAGGGGACATTAAAGGTATCGAATTAGCAATAAACCTTCACATAAATCACCTGTTGTTTGTGGATGATATTCTCCTGTTCAATGATGGTAGTAGAAAGGATATCAAACACAAAAAATCCTCCCTAGATCTCTTCCTCACTTCCATAGGCATGAGCATTAATGTACAAAAATCTTCTATTCTAATAGAAGGCCTCTCAGGAGAGGACTCCAAGAGGATTGTAGGAGATCTCCCCTTTGAGATTAATATGATGGACAAAAGCTTTAAATGCCTTTGTTTCTTCCTCAAGCTTAACTCCTACAAATCGATAGACTGGATGTGGATGGTGGAAAAATTTGAAAAAAAAGTACAAAATTGGAGTTATAAATGGATATCAAGAGTAGGCGGGATGGTGTTAATCAAGTCAGTGCTAATGGCCATCCCAGTTTACTGGGCCATGCTCTCTTGGATGCCAAAAGGAATAATGGAGAGGGTCCAGAAAATTTGAAGTAAATTTGTTGGGTATGTGTTATATTCTTTCCATGACTAGTCACGCGCGAGGGGGTCACAGGGGGGGCGATAGCCCCTTATGTACATTGCATCGGGCGCAACAGGGGGGTCATAAGGGGGGAGGCAGCCCCCCTATCAGGGTCTGGGGCAGCGCCCCGGAAAAAAAAAAAAAAAAAAAAATTGGTCCTTATTTTCTGGTGGGCGGACCCGCCCATGGTTTTGTGCATGGGTTTGCACATGGTTTTGGGGCATGATGATTTTCGGCCCTTGGTATTTTGTAGATCCGGTCAAGGGAACTATGGTTATGTTCTAATCTAGGGTTAATGGATTGGGGTTTATGTATGCTTCGGCATGTGTATATGTGTTGTAACACTAAAAGGAATATAATGAAAAATCAAGCTGGTCATCCCGATTTGGGATCTAGGGGAAAATCTCTGTGTATATATGTTTTATGTTTTATCATCTCGAAATTGTTTATTTTCTGTTTTAAGATTCGTTTGTAGATAATTTATGTACATGGTTAAAACGTACATTTGGTATCAAAGTTGTTTCGGCTTCAAGGGGACGCCTTTGTTGCTGAGGGTTTTTTGCTCGGGCTTGAGGTAGACCCTGTTCAGTGGGAGATCTGCGCGATCGATTATTGCGGTGAAAGAAGATGGCAAGCAGCGGGAAGATAGAGATCGAGAAATTTAATGGTAAAAGTTTTGAGTTGTGGAAACTCAATATGGAGGATCTGCTGGTGGATAAAGATCAGTGGATCACTGTAGATCCGGGTACTAAACTAATGGCAATGTCAAATGAAGACTAGAAGAAGCTAGATCAGAAGGCAAAGAGCATAATACAGTTGTGTGTCTTAGATTCAGTATTGTTGAATGTATCTTGGGAAGCCACGGCGAAGACCTTGTGGGACAAGCTAGGGACTTTGTACCAATCTAAGTCTCTGGTGAATAAATTGTTCCTGCGGAAAAAGCTGTATACCTGAGGATGAAGGATGGAGACTCGGTGACAAAGCATCTGAACGCCTTCAATACTGTGGTAAGTCAGTTTTCATCTGTTGATATTTAAATATCAGATGAAGATAAGTGCATTAGTTTGTTGTGTCTCTACCAGATTCGTGGGACAATCTAGTTATTGCAATAAGTAGCAATACAACTACCTTGAATTTTGATGACATTGTCTCGGCCTTGCTGTTAGAGGAAATGAGACGGAGAAATATGGAGGGTCAGAATGGAGATGCCTTATCTGTACGAGGAAGGTCCCAGAACAAAAACAAGAATAAGGTTTCAAGTGGGAGATCTAAATCTCATGGAAAGTTTTTAAAGGTGTGCTGGAAATGCGAAAAGGAAGGGCACTACAAAAAGGAATGCAGATCTAAAGCTCCTGAGAAAGGAAATGGATATGATGATGCTCCTTCTGCAGAGGCAAAAACCACCTCGGATGAATGTGGGGATGTGTATTTGGCTTCTTCTTCAAATACACATGTAGATCATGAGTCATGGTTTATTGACTCGGGTGCATCCTTTCACTTCACTCCCCATAGGGAGTGGTTCTGTGAGTATTAGAAATATTATGGTGGTGATGTCTTCTTAGGTGATGATAGGAAGGCTAGAATCATTGGACGTGGAAAAGTCAAGTTGAAGCTGCAAGGCGGAAGGATTAGAACACTTCCTGGTGTTCTGCACATTCCTGCATTGGCCAAAAATCTGATTTCTGTAAGCAAGAATGATGATGCAGGTGTAAAAACAGTGTTCGAGAAATATGCCTGTAAGATGGTTTGGGGAGCACTTGTATTAATGCGGGGAGCTCGGATTGGAACTCTGTAAAAGCTTCAGGGCAGCACTGTTATTTATGGGTGCAACAGTTATGTGGTTCCTGAAAGTGGAGCGGAAATCCTAGCCGTCTTTGGAGAAAATACCATGCTATGGCATCAAAGGCTTGGACATATTGGAGAGAAGGGCCTTCGGATACTGCATGGAAATGGTATGGTAGAAGGTATGTCTAATAGCTCTCTGGATTTCAATTTCTGTGAACATTGTGTATATGGGAAGTAGAATCGGGTGAGTTTTCCTTCTGGTGCTAAGAGGACAAACAAGATATTAGAGCTTGTGCACAGTGATGTGTTTGGACCTATGCTCTGCCCATCATCAAATAAGTCTAGGTACTATGGGGCCTATCTTATAAACATGACTTCTCAAGGAATACATGGATATATTTCTTGAGGAATAAATCTGAAGTCTTTGACAGATTTAAAGAATTTAAGGCTCTGGTGGAAAACTAGACAGAGAAGAAGATAAAGGTGTTGAGGACAGATAAATGTGGGCAGTTCTGCAAGAAGGAATTTGAAGAGTTCTGTAAGAAGTGTGGTATAGCACGACAGAAAACTACTCCATACACATAGCAAAATGGAGTTGCAAAAAGAATGAATAGAACGTTGATGGAAAAGGAAATAAGCATGCTCAGTGGTACCGGGTTAGGACAAGAATTCTGGGCAGAGGGAGTGGAGACTTCATGTTACTTGGTTAACAGATCACCTTCATAAGCGTTGGAGGATAAGACTCCACATGAGGTATGGACTGGTAAGAAACCCTCTCTTTCAAATCTGAGGGTATTTGGATGTGATGCATATGTACATGTTCCAAAGGAGAAAAGGAGCAAGTTGGATAATAAATATGAAAGGTGCATCTTTATTGGGTATAAGGATGTTTTAAAGGGTTACAAGCTTTGGAATCCAGAAACAAGGAAGGTTGTGTACAGCCGAGATGTGGTGTTTAGAGAGGTGGAAGATGTTGTTAAACATGAATTCCTACCAAAGGAACCTGAAAAGATAGAGTTTGAGCTAAAGGAGGATGAATCAAACTCTACAACAGAAGAAGACTTAGAAGAGGAAGAGCCACAAACTCTAGCTGTGAGAAGATCGGTTCGAGAAAGAATACAACCAGAAAGGTATATTCCATCTATTTTCTGTTCAAATTTTTCTTTAACTATAACATATGATGATCCCAGAATCGTCAAGGAGGCAGTAGATTCAGAGGATGGAAAACTCTGGAAGGAGGCCATGGTTGATGAAATGGCATCCTTGCATAAAAATGAGGCATGGGATCTGGTGGAGTTGCCAACTGGAAGGAAGCCCATCAGGAGCAAATGGGTGTTTAAGAAGAAGATGAATGTAGAAGGCAATGTGGAGAAATACAAAGCTTGGTTGGTAGCAAAAGGTTATTTCCAAGCGCCGGGAATTGATTTTGGTGATATTTTTTCTCCTGTTGCCAAAGTTACTTCTATTAGATTACTTTTATCTGTTGCTACTGCATTTGATTTTGAGGTAGAACAGATGGATGTGAAGACAACATTTCTTCACGGGGATTTGGAAGAGGAGATCTACATGAAACAACCTGGAGGATTTATGGTGAAGGGGAAGAAAGAGCTGGTATGCAGGTTAAAGAAGTCTCTGTATGGGTTAAAACAGTCACCAAGGATGTGGTATCAGAAATTTGATACCTATATACGGGGACTTGGCTTCACCAGAAGCAAGGAGGATCACTATATTTATTTTAAATTAATTGGTGACTGTGTTATTTATTTGGTCTTGTATGTGGATGATATGTTGTTGATTGGAAATGACAAAGAAATTATCCAAGATTTGAAGACCCAATTGTTCTCTAAATTCGACATGAAGGATCTTGGTGCTACAAACTATATTTTGGGCATGGAAATCAAGAGAGATCGGGCAAAGAGGAAGCTCTAGTTAAACCAGAGGAAGTATGTCGAGACTATATTTCAGAGGTTCAATATGCAGGATAGTAAACCGGTGAATGTTTTGATTCCTGTAGGTGTAAAGTTGTCTGCTGAACAGTGTCCCAAGATACAAGAAGAAGAGGAGGATATGTTCCGTGTTCCATATGCAAGTGCAGTGGGTAGTCTGATGTATGCAATGGTCTATACTAGACCAGACATTGCACATGCAGTGGGAGTATTGAGCAGGTTTATGTCAAAAACCAGGTGAAGAAAAGTTACTGATGTAGCGTAGTTGACGTTATATATTTAGTGGCACTAGTGATTATGGTTTAGTACGTGAAGACCAGATTGAAATATGTGTTAGACATTCGTGGTTTTGACAGATCAATGAGATTTGGACTAATCAAGACCTGCTGATAGAGTTTAGTCATTTGGAGAAAGTACATGACGAGCAAACAGATTGAGGGGTTTTTAACTACAAAGAGGTTAATTGACATACAAGCACTATGTTAAAGCGCGAAGCTAAATTATTGCAAAGAGATCGTGTTCAAGTATGGGGTTGGTACAACAAGCTATAAGGATAGACTGTGATAGCCAAAGTGCAATTTTCTTGGCTAAGAACCCTGCTTATCATTCAAAGACAAAGCACATCGATGTTCAATATCACTTTGTTAGAGATATGGTTGAGGCTAAAAGGGTGTTGCTGGTAAAGGTGGACACTTTGAAGAATGTTGCAGATGCATTGACGAAGTCTATAAGCACTCAGAAGTTCTCTTGGTGCAGAGAAACAATGGGTGTTGAAGAATTGGCCAAATGACTAAGCTCTCCTGTGGCCCCTTGTGGAAAGAAAACATGGAGAATGTCGGGCAGGCGATGATGTCTGCATGGGACATGCTGGGGTGGCAGCACCTTCGAGATAAGTTAAGGCTCAGTCTCCCTTGGGGCTCAGGGGCCTAGAAGGTTAAGAAAAAAAAATTGTCCTGTTTTCCTTGCAGTGTTCCACTCAAGGTTTTGGGTACAGGTTTTCACTGTATTACACATTCTGGGTCAAGGGAACCATATTATGTTCTAATTCAGTGTTAATGGATTGGGGTTTATGCATGTTGATCAATGCATATATGCAGGGGTGCTATAACATTAAAGGAACATAATGAAAATCAAGTTAATGCTCCGATTTGGGATTCAGGAAAATCTCTTTGTGTTATCTCATTGAGTGTTTCATGTTCTTGCTTATTGTTTATCGCTTTGCCTGCCAGACACTTAGCCGTACAAAACCTACAAAATTCCTGTGGGCGAGATCAAAGGAGGAAGCAATGCTACCATGGATGGCATGGGACAAGATAGCCATACCAAAATATTGGGGTAGTTGGGGTAGAAAATAACTTCCCTCTTTTGTGACTTCCATGGCAGCAAAAATGGGTTGGAGAATCCTCTTCAAGGACTCTCTATGGACTATGGTCATGAAAATAAAATATATTGATCCAATGCCTTTGATTGAATGGCTACGGACCCCCGGAAAAAAGCTCTCCTAGGCTTCGGTGGAGTGGAAATCCATCCTGGGGTCTTTAAAAATCGTTGAGGAAGGGCTGGTCTGGCAGGTTTGGAATGGTGAACAGGTTAGGATTGGGCTTGACCCCTGGGTCGGATGCAACGAAGGATTTTCCCTACCTGAAGAATTAAGGAATCACATATCCTCCATAGAGTTTCACTTCTTAAGCCAAATTGATAAAGTGGGTTCCTCCTCTAATTGGCAGCAAGCGTGGATGTCAGGCGCATACATGCAACTAGATCCACAATGGAATGAGTCTTGGCACACTACACAAAAGAATTGGTGTGGTCAAATGTTTGCATGCGAGATCGGTCTGATGAATTGAGGTGGGTTCATGCCCCCACGAGAAAATATTCACCAAAGTTTGGATACTCTTTCATTATGTCCAAGAAGGGATGGGAGGCACCAGAATGGTGGGAAAAATCACTCTAGAAATTGAAATGCGCAGAAAAAAGCAGACAATTCTTCTGGTTCATTTTAAAAAACAAAGTCCCAACTTGGGACAATATTCAAAAAAGAAAGAAGGTAGGGCCAGGTTTGTGTTCTCTTTGCAAATCATATGTTGAATCAGTCTCACACCTTTTCATCCATTGTACTTTAATAAAGTCAGTTTGGGCTGAATCTATGAAGCTGATAGGAAAGTCATAGAGATGGAGTGGGGAAAATGCAAAGGAAGCATGGCAAGATTGGTGGAATAGTAGCCAAGAGGAAAACTGGAAAGCGATCCCCCTCCTGATATCTTGGGGGATCTGGTTAGCTAGGAACGAGATTATTTTTAGAGATCAGGTGACTTTGTATCACATAGTAGTATCCAAATGCGCAACAATCTATGAGCTAATTCCTGTCCAACAACAAAAAACAAGGCTCGGGGTGATCATTCCCAAATAGATGAGGGGTTCCCTTAGACATATTTAGACGGAGCATCCAACTCTGAAAATATCTGTGGGGTGGGTATAGTGATCCATTTAAGCTCGAGTAGAAGACTGGAAGCCTCGATAGGCCTTGGTCATGAAACAAATAATTATGCAGAATTCAAAGCCCTTCACTATATTTTATGCTGGCTTATCCACCTTGGACATTAATCTGTCCAGATATTCAGAGATTCACAGAACATCATAAAATGGTTCAATAAGGAATTCATTTGTCAAAACTATTTATTATGTCCCATTCTTGAGGAATTATGGATGATAAAAGAATGATTTTCTTACATATCTTTGTGTCATATTTATAGGGAACGTAATGTTGCGGCAGACCTCCTTTCTAAGGAGGGTTTATAGCAGGATCTTGGCAAATAGATCTTGAAGGATCAGTGGAGCTGGACAACCATCCTTTTTCCTAAATCTTTTTCCATGTGTTGATCTCGTGACTAGTTTATATTACATGTTTTTGTAGTTATTTACATATAAAATGGACTTGTATCAGTAATTTTGGTTGGAACGGACTTTTACAACTTATATTTGGTCTACTAAACTATGGTTTATACTATGACCGCTTCTTTGCTCCTGTTTGGGTTGGTTTTTCCTCATAATAAAAGGCACGAGAATAGACGCGGGATTTGCATGCCACACTATGGCGAATGTCTCACCAGTAAACCGAGTTTTGAGTTTTCTAGTTTTTTATTTGGCCAACTAGTAGCGATCGATTTCTCTTTTTTAAGGGCATCTCCAGAGGCCCAGCCAAAAGGAATGCTTAAATGCATGTGCAGTGTAACTCTTATTACTCAATAAAAAGTTCAATTTTTTTCTCTGGAGAAAAAACAATCAAAGAGGGAGGTTGGGGAGGACACATTATTCACCAAGTGGGAGTTGCAAGCAGTTATTGGTAAAGTGGTTAATATAATGAAAAATAAATTTACCAAAACAAAGAATGGAGAGAAAATGAGCGGAAAGAGAATGAAATAGATGTTGTGGATTATTGTGGTATAGATTAACAAAGGAAGCATGCAAGCTTGTAATTTTTGTGCAACAATTTTTTGATCAAGATGATCAAAAGTTTCCAAACAAGAAAGTATGACACAGGGCATCTCTTTCCAAGTGAACAATCCTACACAATAGCAATTTGTTTTTTGTTATAGATTATATGTACCCATGTTTATGAACGTTTTCCATGATTTAAGTAGACTTGTCTTCCATTAACAATTATGCATACTTTTTTTATTGAATCATGAAACTTAATCCCATGTAGAGTTAGAGAACATGAAGAAAAATATTTTGCAACTTCCAAGTCATTTATGCCATGAATATTTTAGCCCGTGCTTGCATTTCTTTAAGCCTCTGAATTTTGTTATCTAACTAGAAAAAATGTTGAAAACAACCAAAGTTCTAACTTGGCAGATTACATGTGTGTTAGTGGTGGTGTGTTGGACGATTCTAACATTTGGGTTTTGTAGATGGAATTCCAAAATATAAATTTGTACCTTTAATTCTTCTTTGACATACTTTTATACCAGTCCTGTGTGCATGTGAAAATGCCCTCCTCGCTTGATTTCTCAATGTGTTTATGGTATTTTTGAACAATAGTAATTTTTCAGCTGCAAATAACAAACGTGAAAATGTGGAAAGGTGATCCATCCCTCAATGATAACCCATCAAATTGAAAAGCTTGATTTGGGCCTAAAATGAACCCTGGGGCATGAATTTAGGTGGAGTCGAGCAAAAATAGTTAAATTTTCATCCAAGGGTAACTTTCCACACCATTTATGATAAATTAAATATTCTTAGATATGGGTTTTGTAGTTTTAGTTCCATATGTCATTCTTGTAACATAGAATTTCACATGACAACAACTGAAGGGTGCCTTCAATGCAGTTTTCTGAGGCCCCTGAGATTAGTTTGCATTATGTTTTTCTAAGCCATAAATGAAAATTTGAATAAAAATTAGACTTTTGAAGCAGGAGCTGGAAGCCAAGCCTATCAAAGGATCTTACAAAATTGATAAAGTGCCAATGATGCATTCTAATGCTACATGAGTGCATTTTCACCTTATTGTTCCAATTGTATTCAATGAGAGGGTTTGGATTTATTTTCAAATCATAGGAGTTTGTAAATTTGTTGATATAATTTTCTCATGTAATACCAATAAAGGATTTTGTCATTTATGCATTTGGTACTAAGCTAAAATATGACAATTAGAGGAGTTTGTTTCTTCGTTCCATTAAACGAAGATTACTGGGAAGATCAAATAGGTCTTTTACTTTTGAAGAGTAACATGATTAGAAGGAGGCAGTTATGGAAGGCCAAATGTTGTAGAAGAAGGTGCACAAGGGAAGTTGATGAGTACCAACAAAAAAACTCAATCTAATGTTTTTGTTATAGAGAGGGAAACCCTTGAGTGAGTATGAATATCGAGAGAAATGATTTTCCATTTTCTTTGCAATCTAATCTTTAATTACTGAGTGGAGAAATTTTTAAATTATTATAGTTGTATGTTGTTTTTTCATGTGAATTCTAAACTAAAAACCTCATATTTACATCAAGAAGTAATGACACAACAAGTTTCACTTAATGACAACAAATCTGTGACAAAATATATGATTTCTATGGTTATAATCTTGTCATTGATGTGTGTTTCAAGTAACAATAGTGGTCCCATGACAAAATATTTTCCTTTTTCACCATCTGAACCTTGACCAATTAAAAATCTTCATATTTCATGTTTTCCAGGCATGGTCAAGAATTGCAAAGACCAATAACAAAAATTTAACATGTCATCTCAAAAATTTATTGAGCATGAAATTTTTATTTTGGCTTTCATATGGAGTTATTCAAGTCCTTACATGGATATAGATAATACAACACAACCAAAGGTCAAAAATAAACTATTCCAATAAATCATGCAAAGCTCAAATAATTTTTACTTGTTCCTAGGGAAATGTGTATCTAAATGCTTGTAATTAAAGCATGTATGTTTCCACAGCCGTGAACATAATTTTGATGAGAAATTCTGGAAATTTGTATATTTTTCTCAAAGAGCCTGACGTTTCAAATGAACATTTCACCCATCTTCAGGGGCAAGAAGCCAATACAAATTATCGGAAGGGTGTTGGACCATGAATTTATAAGTAAAGGGAAAACTATCCATTGGATGGATGGACTTTTAAGGGAGATTATAATTTAATTAAGTTATTAGAATGTTCGAACGAATTTGATCATAAAGATTTTAATTTTATGATCAAATTCATTTGAACATTCCAATGGCTTAATTAAATTTTCATCTCCCTTAAAATTCCATCCATCTAATGGCTATTTTTCCCTTTACCTATAAATTCATATTCCAACTCTCTTCATATCATTTGTATCAGCTTCTTACCCCTAAATATGGGTGAAGTGTTCACCCGAAACGTCAGGATCTTCGAGCTAAATGCTTGTAAGTTGTAAAATGTTTAACAACAAAGCTAAATAAATTTCCTGTCAACTTGATTCAGAAGAACATTAGACAACCATAAATTATTAGCATCATGGCTACTGACTATTCTAAACTACCTGTAAATAAACTAGAAAGCAAAAGCAAAAACTAAATTGAAACCCTAAACCAAAACCCCTAGATTTGTTACAACTAATTGTATTGCTCAAGATGCCACACATTGAAAAGCAATTCAGTTCTAGAACAAAAATATGAAACCTCAAATTACACAATTCCTTGAGATCAATTTTTATATAAAAAACAATTCATATTCATTCGACCAATGGATGTGACGGTTACTAATATATAACTAGCCTAGATCCATCTTAACTTTGAGTCTACCAAATGTCGAGAGGGATCATATCAAAACTTCTTTTCCGCTAAAGTAGAAAGTTACTCTTCATAATATATTTTTCTCACCCTTTTTTTCAATTAATCTTTATCTAATATTTATTCTATTTGAAATAAGGGTTTTTATATTTAGTGATTTAGTTTTCCAAGATGATCTTCCTTTTCAGTTGATTAACTCAATTATAAGAATGACAATATTTTAGAATCTAATTGAAGAGAACAAAGTTATTTACTTCCTTTATGACATTTTAGGATTTTTTTAAAATTACCATAAAGATAAAAATGGTCATCAATTTGATATTAATGAATTTACAATTTTAAAAAAAAAATTATAATAAAAAAAACTAATATTTTTATGAATTAAAATAATTTTACATTGAACCACAATTTCAATGAATTTCATGATAATGTTCAATCAGTTACTACATTGATGAGAATTGAATGAATTGGCTTAGAAGTGGCTTCTCTTTGAAACAAATTACAATACATTAATTGCTCAACTAGAAAAGGCTTGCTCTCTTAAGCTTCCATTGATTGAGTTATTTTAATGGCGTTGTCAACCGCGAGCACATCATTTCTATCAATGAGTATGCTTCTTATTCTAATTTTGATTGTATTTCATTGTCAATATAATTCACTTGTTTATTTCCTTCCACATTCTCCGACTCCTCCTATCGGCATTCCTTTGCACCTCTCAGCGCAATTGCTAGTTTCTTACATTCTTAATATAGAATTGATATATATATATACAAAGAGAGAGAGAGAGAGTGTTCTTGTCCATTATAGGTTCTTTAGGGAGACTTGTAATGCATTCATTTTTTGATATGGAGAAAACTAATCATTGCTTAATCCCAAGGGCATCAAGGAGAATTGACCCGGTGAGCTCTCAATGATGAAGTGCTTTAGCAACGAGACCTCAACCAATTTAACTAACCCTCAAAGCTATTTAACATTTTAAATATTAATAACAAAATATATATATATAACATATTTTTTTCAATAGAACAAATGATTTTGTATTAAAATAAGATGCTTTCAATACCATAAACTTGTACATATTCCATTGATTCTTCAATCTCCAGCATTTGACTAGACCAAAAAAAATCATACCTTCTACTATTCCTTATGCCTATCGTAGTCTTGATCTTACTATACTTACAAGTCTTTCAAAAAAACCTTAAAAACAATATATATTTGTAATACATATTCTAATAAAAAGAGGGGAAAATTAACTAGCCAGCTATGGACGACCCATCTCCAACATCTTTTGCAACTAGCTTCACTTTCTCGCCTTCTTGGGGAATTGGTTCATTAATCGGAGGAGTGCCCATTTATGCATAGAGTTCTAGCTCCACATTCACCAATGTTGAACCAATTTGGACAACAATTTCAATTTTCTCCAAACGTCAAGCCTGCATTTCCACTTTTGCGTACAGCCTATCAAGTTCGACCTATAGGAGACCGATTTTTTGATTGGAAAGGAATATTTGGGCCGGGTTTCCATTAGCCAACATTTTCCCTTGTATATTCAGCAGGGATAAAATGTGCTCCGCGGTGGATATAGTCCATTTGTGTTGTTTTTTCTGCATTTTCTTACCTCATATTATTTTGTGTTGCACACTCCATATAGACTACCAATTGTTGACGTCGTGAAGCTTTAGATATTCACTTAGACCATATACGAACCACAATCTCACGGAGAAGAGATTGACGAATCTCAAGAATTGATTTGCCAACAAGAGCCTTTCTAGCCTGTTTTGCCTCCTCTCGGGGTTCTTGAGAAAATTTCCCCCCTCATTAATATTGCTCTCCATCAGTCCTCAACCTGCAATATTATTTTCCATCAATCCTCAACCTGCACGATCATATTTGATGTTCAAGGCCACCTTCATCACTGTTGTGCTACTCAAGCGTACAAAGCTCAATTTTTGAGTTAAAACCCCTTTCCACCTTTGCTTCGTGCATTTATGAGGGGCTCTAAAATGGCCTTACCCCTCTCCCTTGCACTTATAGTGCCCTATTCTCTAAGGACCTTATTATTTTTCATTGCTATGTTCATGGAAAGGGTTTGTATAGACATTCTTTGTTATTTTGAATAGTCATTTCTTGTTCCAAAGAGACTCCTTTATTTTTTTTGGGAGTTTGTTTTAGAGTTGAGGTGTCACTTTATATGGAAAAGCTAGATGGATTCGAACTTTCCCATTTGTATATGGATCCTTTGCAGAATTGGAATGCGATCATCATCAAGATTGTCTTTTAATTTAAGAATTTGTTATATGATTATCATTGAGTCTCTAAATACCAAAAAATGTTGAATATTTTTTAGTAATGCCATTTCCCGTCCTTGCCACAAGGCTAAGAATTTCGTTTGGTTATTTGTGGCGATCTCGAGATCCTAAGCATGTAGCATATTGTGGCTCTGTGCTTTTTTCTTGATTTATAATTGCTCACTTTTTTTTTGCTTTTTGCCAGGTCATCTTGCCCAAATTTCTTCTCTGAGGTATTGGGAGGTTACTTTTCTTTGCTTATTGGAAGCGGCCGGTGATAAATTTTTCTGTTTAAGGAGGTTCTCGCTCTTCAGTTCCTCTGAGAACGTGCTGCAATTTGATTTTTCAGGCTGGGTGACTTTGTTATGATCTAGGGCCTCGTTGATTTTACATTTGCCCACTGTTGGGGAGATTGCAGGGACCTTTGGTGTAGTTTCCTAGCATTTATCATTTTGTTTTGTTGAACGCTGGAACTCAATATATTTGGATTGTAAATTTTTTTGCTTGTTTTGGTTTTCAGAGCCACTTCAACTATACCATAGATCTTATGCTGATCTTTGTATGACAGTTTATGTTTTCAAGGCTTTTAAATGGCATAGTATATAAGCCATAGTTTTTTCTTTGTGAAAAAAAAAAAAAACATTTTAAAAATACATATAAAATAAATATAATTATATCTTTAGACAGCTAGTCTTATGGATATATATTTTCTAGTTCCAAATATAAATGGAACATGTATTAACATTTTAATATGTAGAATATGAATCATAAATAAAATATTTCATTAAAAAAATTAATATATATATATATATATATATATAAAGAGAGAATTTCTATTACATTAATAAGTTTTTTTTGTTTAGATTTGTAATTCATTCATTTTTTAACATGGAGTTGAGATGCATTTTAAATTATTAATAGAGAGAGAGAGAGAGAGCACTATGAATATATGTTTTCCACTTCCAAATATGAATGGGGGCATGTTAAAAGTTTAATGTGTTGAATGTGAATAATAAATAATTTTGTTTTAAGAAAAAATCATAATTATATTCAACCTAGAAACAAGGAACAAAATTACATTTTGTAGATGTCTCTAGGCATTCGATCATGTCAACCTTTCGGTTTGATGCACAAGAAAATAAAAACACTGTGAAAAATTACATAAATTTGTCGGGGCTATGTGTGATAATAATCGTATACTTTCCCCTTCTTTTTCTAAATGTAAATTTCCAAACCCCATGGTTGGGATCAATAGTTACTATTGCCAATTGATTTCCAGCTTCTTGCAAATGTATTTATTTGTCTAAATCCGAACTCTTCGATACATGGTTCCTCTTTATACCCACTTATCCATATTCATTGAGTGTTGCCTCTTTTTTGTTGCTTTGTTGCTTTGATCTCTGCTAATTTTGTACTCTTACATATATGACTTACGACTCTTAAATGAGCCCCATCTCCTTTATCTGCTTGGTTGTTGTGTTGTGCATGAGCATCCATATTTGGATTATTCTCATAGTCTCTTTTTCTTCTTCTTCTTCTTCTTCATAAATTTCATATACCTGTCAACCCTTTGGCTTACAGGCCTACCTCTTTTTTTGGGTTTTTTATTTTTTTTCCAAAGGGCATGTGTTTAGTAGGTGTCATGTTTAAAAACAAATTCAGCATCTAAATGTTGTATTCTCATAATCTAAAAGCTTGGTCCGTTGTAAGTTTTCAGGTTTTAGATGGATACGATCAAGTATACCTTTACTAAGGTCTATCTCCACACAAATTTTGGCAAATGTAAATATACCTTTTATTGTTTTATAAAAGTCCATTTTTTTAATTTTCCAAGAGTACTTCCAATATTTGCGAGGACCTAATGGTGTCAGAAAGGGAGAGGAAGATTTGTTTATCTCACCCAAACTAAAGTTGTAGTGACCACCATGCTTGTAGCATCAAATTCTCAGAACCATGGGGTAATGAAAATCCCAACTCTACCCCGAGACCATGACCTATCATTTAGGGATTTCTCCATACATTTCTATGTATCAAATTGAACTATGAAAAAAACCCTTGGAACATAAGTAGAGATCAGAGTTACCCACTTGTGTAAATCTTTGAATCTTGGCCAAAAGCCATTAAAACTACATAGTAATGCCTTATATTAAATATCCACAGAAAGACGATTTTACCTCGGGGGGTTTAACGTTCATAGTTGGTGTTTTTTCCACTTGTTTGAATATATAAGGTCTTGACATATTTTGGATCTAATTAGCACGAGAAGTGTCCTTCCCTTCCACTGCATCCTTAAAAGATCTTGGTCCATTAGGATTTTTGAAGCCTGAGGCTCCACCCTGTATCTTAAAAATTAATATTATGATCGAGTTCCTTTCAATGCCACAATCTTTCACATAAAGAACCTCTTGCAATAATTTCCCATCAAATAACAGACTATGTAAACATACATACTTTAGGTTATTATGAATGGTTTGCTTCAAGTTTTCCACTAAATTTGAGCCGTGGGTCAAGAAGATAGAATAATTCCATTGATTTTTTTTTTTTTAAATTGAAATTTTCTCGTCTGTGTCTGGCTCACGACTATATATGGGAGAGAAAAACAATAAGTTATCCCGTAGGAAGGTGGATCCCCAATTTTTAGACCTATAAACCCAGATATAACTCAGGTGGTTTCTCCTTTGGCAATGCATATCCATTAAAACAGTGAGTGTAATGGATCTATGTCCATCGGCGGAAAGGCGCAGACTAAAAAACTCAAGAGGAAACCAATAGGAAGGTAAAAACTCATTGTGAAACAAATCTATTAGAAATTGCTCCTTCAACGAGCAACGGTTCTGAAAACCAACCTCTGCATGTGGAGAAACACGGTCCGAGATCCCTTCATGGTGCATATCTCATCAAACCGGAGTCACCCAACCATCATGACCCTATCCACAACTCGATCTGGAAGAGAAAAAACATAACATTTGGCCGCGACTTTTCCATGCAAGTCAGATATATGATTGCTCTTCATGCTACCAGCATAGATCCATCTAAAACATGGATTTAACATGAGCCGAAAGGGATCAAATTCCTTTTGTTGCAAACTTATTTTAGAATACAAAAATTTGTTATTGTTTAAATTTCACTTTTGATTGTTATAGAGATTACATAACATGTGTATTGAAACATTTTATATTAATTCATATTAAATTATTTTATTCATAACTCACATTGGATATTTGATTCTATCATACATCAAAATATTTTCTTTTAACATTTTTTTTCTATATATAGATTTATATAAAGTTGATATCACTTATTAAAATATTTTTTAAAAACATAAGGTTTAAACATCTTACTCACATATTTTTTTTACTTCTAATTACTCTACATGATATTAGGTCATATGGACAACTAATTAAAAATGCATAGCATATATTTTTTTTTTCATTTTTATTATAGTTGACATTGTTTTTCTATTTAGAGAATATTTTATTTTTATTTTACCAGGAATGAACATACTTAATGTAGCCTTCACACTGGGATGTAGAAACAATATAGATGCAGTTTGACCACATATCTACCAAGGGCCTTGAGAGATCCAATATCAAACTTTTTAAAAAAATTACATGTCAATTAATACATTTTACTGCTTCGTAAATTTGTGATTAATATAGTTTTATGTGGTAATTTTTCATTGTTTAAATTGTATAATTTTATATTTTATCATTATTAATATTTTATATTAAAAATTTAATTAGTCACACATTTTCCTCTTATTAAAAAGTAACTACTCTACATTACCTTCAATTATTTTTTCTTTTCAAGCTAAGGTTAACACACACACACACACATATATATACACACTTTCTGTAGAGAGAGAAAATCCATGCTGAAATATATTAGTTAATATGGATATTCAAACACTTTCTTTAAGTTCTATATATATATTTTATTTCTATTAAGTTGTATAAAATTATAATATCAACCCTTAATTGTTGTGTTAATAGATTTTTAATTGTTTAAATTATTTTTATTATTTTTTGAGGAGGTGACAGACTTACACATCTCCCTTGTACTGGATTCTAGAATGAGCCTTTTGGCTCAATTATAATATCAACACTTAATTGTTGGGTTAATAGATTTTTAATTGTTTAAATTATTTTTATTATTTTTTGAGGACGTGACATACTTAACATCTCCCTCATATTGGATTGTAGAATGAGCCTTTCGGCTCAACGAGAGGCATGTTGAATGGGAGATCCGTAGATCCTAATTAGCAAAGATTATCGTGCAAAAAAACCACTGCCAATCCATCCCAACGCTTACCTTCAACAGTTTTAGGCGCATGGAAATAAAAGAAAACCCAAACGAATCCCTTCCATGTTCTTTGAGAGACCCAGTCACCTCAGCCCAAGGCCACCCCACAGCCAAGAGGAATCAAATATTTGAACACGCAAATCTTTATTTAAGTTTACATATTGAGAGATTTGATTCTTCTCAATCAATTACTCTTAGTAGATGAAGAATTGAGATGGACTTATGTCTGTTAGTAATAGTGATAAATTAAAGGTTGAAATTTATCCTAAAAATAATTATGTTTTTTTTTATCTTTTTAGTTAAATTAATTAATTAAAAAGAAATGTAAGAAAAATCTTTATAATGTTAGTTATCAATTTACAATTAATAATAAAATGAATTTTATCTAAAATTATAATTAAAATGCTACATTCATTTTAAAAATAAAAATAATAATATTTTGTCAACTTATTATGCCCCAATAGGTATATTGCGTTGATTTTTATGCAATTTCATAAAGTGTAACTTTACAATTTATATTTTTATTTATTGAAAAAAAAATTATTCACATTTATTGTAATATTATTTGCTATAAATTTAAACATATTATAAGTTAGTGCCTCTTAAATTGTGGTATTGTGATATATGAATGTAAACATGACATGTGTATAATCTATACAAACACTCATTGTAATTATTATAATGTACTATTTATTCTTTACAAAATAATATTTGTATTTATGTACTTGTTTTTTTAATTTAATATTACTTTATGTATTGATTAGCTTACCCTCTACTTGCACTGTAATAGCTCTCAATGCTCATTGTGGTAGTGCATTCGGCGCATGGGCAGACGAAATACACTATGCTTAGTAGGGAGGTTGCTTTCCTACAAGCAAGTCATAGGTCAAAGTGATTTGTCAAATGTTAATGGAACAAGTTCAACATGTAATAAGCTAAGTTAAATGGAAACATAGCATGCTACATAAACAATGAAACAAAAGCAAAACAACATGCACAAGAAACAGTGCACTCAATAGAGAAAACACACTAATAACTCAACAATGGAGTGCTCTCTCCATTTATTAGGTGTTGATAGTAGTAGAAGATAGAATGCTAAATCTCTTGTAGTGGATCCTTCGAGCTACGGAGCTCCAATATCCAAGACAATGGGGTCTCTTCCCCTCAAGTTTTCAACAATCCTCTCTTCCCTTTCAAAGGATGGTAGATTGATGGACACGTGGTGAACTCTTCTCTCTTGGATTGAGGTGTTGGATGGCCAACAATTGAATCCTTTCAATCCTCTTGTTGTTGGACAACACAAGCTGGTTTGTTGATGAGAAATTTGGCCAACATTACAATGTGTCTCTCATTTCTTTTCCCATGGTTGGATTTTATAGACAAATTTCAAATTTTCCCTCCTTCTCTTGTTACAAGATGGATGTTGACACAAGAGTGGGAGTATGATTCTTTTTTTGTTGCACAAAAGCCTCAAGTTGGCTCAAAGGCGATTGTACTTGGTTAGCTTGAGTGAGAATATTTTTCTCCAAGTGTGCCAAGTGGTCCCGGATAGTAACATTCTACATTCTTCAGGACCACGTGGCTATTGGAGGGATAGTTGTGCTCTTCACGGCTATTGAAGAAAAATCTGCAATGCATGCTCAGTGCTAGTACTTCTTGTGCGCGATACAAAACTTGTCTACTGACCTTAGGAAAATTTAAAATTTTCAGGTACTGTAATGTATTTCTTCCCTCTAAATATTTATTTGTACCCTCTGCTTGACATTTTCTAATGTATTTTTCTTGTACAGTTTTCCAGTGTTCACAGTTTCTCCCTAATGACGTATGAGGTCTAGAAAAAACTGTATAGCTGAAATACAATATATTTTATTTTTATGTGTAGTCCTTTTGAGAGAGAGATACAGTAACTTGCTTGAAAATTGAGGTTGGAGACCCCTTGTCATGAATAAAACAGACACCTTGCTATGTTGGAACCCTGCAAGAGATAGAATGAATAAAACATTTCTACGAGGTGGGCATGTCCCATGCTCGTGATATTTTAACTAATTAAGCTTATCTAACAGTAAAGGTTCTATTTATGTCACTTTTGTGGTAGTGACCTGCTGTTGGTTGATGACGATGGTTGCTGACGCCCTCAAGGGCATTTTTTCTTTGAAATAAGGTTGAATGTGGTGTCCACATGCATAATCTTGGTATGGCATGTTTTTTTTAGAACAAGTGCTCATTGTATGCATGGGTCTCTGACTATTGGGGACCTTCCCATGTAAGCATTGTTGAAAAAGATGCTTAACAAGTCACGGGTCTTCGACAAATTCTGATAGAGTGCAACGGTTATGAAGTACGATACCATCTTGACATGAAAGTTTATCTTGAAGTCGAATGTCAAGAGGATCGATGACATCAATGGGCAATGATGATTCCCATAGTGCCATCTGGGGATGCCCCTATTGAGGTGGGGATTCATCCAAGGTACTACCTCCTTCTTGGAAAATGTTTGTTGTGGTTGATAAGAAGGAAGTACCAACTGACCAAGATGAGTACTGAAGCAAGGGACCAAGGTTTCTGATGTAGCAGTGCGTGGATATAATTGTACAAGAAATGGATATAATTGATGATGGTAGTTAAGTGGCCCAAGGTTGAAGCTTGTAAATGTGAGTGGTGGAAGTCATAACAATTTACGGTGAGGAAATCCCTGGAGTCAGTAGGACATCTAGGGTGGGTGTGTGGTTGTTATGAGTGTCACGGTGGGGTGTGGTAAAGAATGCGTAGCTTTGACCAAGGGTGATTAGGGATTGTTTCCAAGTGAGAAATGTGAATGGATGGGTGGGATTTCTATCCTAAAAAATCTTTGTACACTTGCCAAAAGAATATAGAATGGGTTTGGATGTACAAGCACAGAGACGGTTGCCCCTATAAACATGAAAATAATTTGTCACTATGGTGTGAGGAAGGTGTTTTGATGAGGTTGGGGGGCCCATTGGTTAGTCTTGGTGCGGGGGTGATGAAGCGGATGAACAATGTCGCAGATGGGATATGCTAGTGGGGGTGTGATAGGCCAAGTGCGAGAAGAGGTGGTGCGTATTCGATCTACTGATGGGAATGGTAGTCCGGGAAAGGGGTTTTAACATGACATGGGTGAAACTTGACTTGATGTATGACAAATGAGTGAACATGAAGTACTTCTCGTACTTGGATTTTACGGCCATGGCTCCAGAATTTTGGTGTATGGTCTACATGATTGATGGATGCCATAAAGGGTGAGGCTCTACAGACCTACGAGAATTTTTTTCATGTGAAAGGTGAGGTGTTCATAAACATGGTCTGGTGAATAAGACCTACAGTTGAGTTTTGTGGAGAAATGATGTCAGGATATGCAAAGATTCTTTGGGGAGCCTATAATGTTAGGGATATAATGATACCTACTCTTGTACTTTTAGTGGCTGGGGCAACTGGTGATTCAGTGTTTTTGTAATACCTGCAACCAATGCCCCAAGTAAAAGCATCCTTTATATTTAGACATATTGAAAATAACGTTGAATGGAAATCGATAAGAGAGGCCATACCTACTGTGACTGAAAAGAAAATGACTTTTTCTAAGGTGTGTATGTATGGAGCCTATCTTGAATGTGATGAAGTGTTGATCATGGTGTTTCTTGCAGTTTTGCAATTTAGCATTCTGAGCCCCAGTTATGGTCTGTCGAATAGTGAGAAAAGGGTGATAGATTGGCCAATATGGCTCATTTCAACTCATTTGTGTTGTTCGAGATTTTGAGTTCAGAGCTGAGCCCTTGCTTCTGATCCTTTCTTACTGTTGCGGTCAGCCTGAGTACCCAAGATTTGCGCTGTTAGTGTCATGTAGGGCCCCGAACATCCAATTTTGTAATTTTGTCACTTTTTACCTAGGGGAGTTCGTACAAATATGATTTGTATGGATTTCCTGTCTATTTTTTTCCTTGACCATGGGGGCGGTCGAGGCTGAGCTGCGTGGTCATCGCACAGAAGGAAATCTTTGCGTGGGGTCTTCACGTTTGGAAAAGGATATACATGATGATTCGTGTGTCTGTATCTCGTACAGACACGTGGTCATCGCGCCTGTTCTCTACACAAGCATGGCGAAGGCAAAAAAAAAATGAATTGTTTTTATTTTTTGAGTTTCAGTCACTAATTTTGGTTTTTTTGGTGACAGGATGTTGTGGCATGAGATAGATTGGCCCAATATGCGAATAGTTGTGACCTAAGACCCTAGTGCTCGGGGGCTTTTGGCATAGTGGGGGTTGCTCAAATTTCTAGAGAACAACATACTGATGTCACAGGATAGCCTTCTTCGATTCTTGGTCCACTATTGGAACAGGAGACATCGAGTTATGGTGTTGTGCCATAGAGATGTCGTTATCCATCTAGAGAAGGATATTTACTTTGTGACTAGTTTACTACCTCAAGGGGAGGCTCTTCCACACCCACTCCCTCTTGGGAGAGTGAGCATTCAGCATTGGGCAGAGGAGCATTGTGGTCCTAATACGATTACACAGGGTTGTGTTCATATCATCTCTATGATATATTTAGCTGAGAGGGGTGCCTTGGCGATGATAGTTCGCCTGGCAGGGTCGTCGTCACCTAATAGAGCAGTTGGTCCTAATATTGGCATCTTGCACCGGCTATGGGCCGATCACTTCTATGATTGGGCTCGTTGTGTTTTTTATGGCATGGTGACATAGCTAGTCAAGGCCAAGAGGGGGTCTTCCAAGATTTTCACTTATGCGAGCACCTTATGCAATAATATGTATGAGAGGGTGGTGATTCTCAAACCTTTTGTGCCAATGCCCTTGGGTCCTCTTAGGGATCCCCGGATGTGGCAATGGGCGCTCATGATGCCCCACGGTGGAGGAGGGGAGGTTGGGCGCTATTGGGATGCGACCATTGAGGCATGGTTCCAAGCGAACCCACAGATGTTTCTAGACTATCCATACTTGGCGATGGACTTCCAGGGGGACCCGTATATGGGTCTTCCTGCCAATTACGTATAGGGGCTAGCAAGTACAACCTTTGATTTTTTTATGCATTTTTTTTAGGATTTTATTATGTGTAGATTTATATGTCTTTTATGGTGACACTAACACTATTTTTTATTTCTCTTGTAGAAGTGGGTATGGAAGGGCGGCCTACTGTTCGCTTGGTGGTACATCATCCATTGAGGAGGGTCCCAGGTGGGGTTGGTTAGGCCCAGGTTGGGGGGCAAGGAGGTGTTGGGGGGCCTTTAGGGGAGGGTAGTAATGTTACAGCTCTCGGAGGGGATGCTGCCCTCCTTGCCCGTGTTGAGGTGGCTGAGGCTCGTGATGTGGCAGTTGAGGAGCTATTAGCTGCTATTGACCTCAGGCTCATGGTGGTTGAGGCTACGGATGATCGTGCAACTGGTTTCGCTGACTCCTGGATTTGGTTAGAGATATTGACCCGAGGTATTCCGACCCAGGGATTTTTTGATGATTTGGATGATGTATGGCTCGAGACAGTGATGGCTTGAGAGAGGGCGCATCACCCTACTTTGCGTTGTGCGACACTCGCAGTTTTGACTGTTGCACCTGTACTGGCACCGGGTGCAACCATGGGTCCAAAGGATGCACTAGGTGGGGCTCAACCCTAGTTATATTTGTATGATCATAGAAAGCACCCATTATGAGGATGCTTCCCTATTTTGATGACATGTAGATATATTTTTTTACTGACGTTATGGTCAAGGACATGACTTGTACACTATGACTCATATATTTTTTGGTATATATATGAGAGATGTGTATTTTTTGCGGCTCTTATGATGTGTCTATGGCTATTTCTTTTGTTTGTTTATGGATGTTATGTACCTATGATGGATATCTAAGTTTTCATTTTTTTCTTTTTTATGGATGATGGTTGATATGAGATGCATTCCGATCTAGGATTTGGTTAACTATGCGATAAATTGTCTGGTTTTGATTTCTTGGTACATGTGTGAATGTTATGTGATCAAAATGATGACTTAATCGTCATGCATACAAGTACTTCCTAAATAGGTGTGAATTGTGTACTTCAAAATCTTGGTTTAACTGTGATACCACTCGCTGGGAATCAAGGTAGACATGTAGATGGTGAATGCCCTGGTTAGAGGCATCCCTCAATAACCTAATGATTGCATCATATTGCACTTGATTATTGATATATCCTATACATACTCTGTTGGTGAAGAATCGTGACTGGTCGAGATAGTATATGGCCCAAGCGGCTGCTGTTATATTTTGCAACCATCGTGAGGCTCCATTAGTGAATCCAAAAGAGTGGATGGGGGGACGATCCATCTGTGACACTAGATCATTTCTTATAACAAGTCCTTGATGATTGTGATCATCTCAAAAAATTATGCTACATGCATCTTATCTATAAGGCTGAGACTTCTTGCCCTTATGGGTGAAATTTTTTGAGGTAGAGCCCATTGACGGGGTTAGCTAGGCATGTACCGTTGGGCTCTGACATGATGTATGCTCCCTTGAGGAGGAAATTTTTTATGATGTAAGGACCTTTACATAATGTTTCAAACTTCCCAGGTCCTAAGACCTCTTTTGCAACATCATAGCGGAGGACTAACTCTCCCTCTATAAATGAGCGAGGGGTGATGTTGTGGTCGAATGATGCTTTTACTCATTTTTATGTGCCTCATTATATTAGAGAGACTCTCATCGATTTTCATTGACGAGTTCTAACTGTACCAACCTTTTCTCTAAAGGTTGGGTATTATCAAGGAGTTTGATGGCTGCATGTAAATTAGGGATTTCGCGTTCGATGGGAATCACAGCTTCTACTTCGTACACTAGTTGGAAAGGTGTGAACCCTGTTGAGGTTTTAACTATCATGCGATATGCTCACAGGGCTAAAAAAACCATATCGTGCCAGTTTGTTTTATGGTTGTTGACCATACGTTGTAACATTCTTTTAAGCACTTTTTCAACAACTTCTACCTATTCGTTGGACTAGGGGTAGTATGGCGACGCAAATTCATGTGTGAATCCTAGGTGATGAGACAACTCCTGGAATATTTTGTTTTTTAAATGTTTTTCATGATCAGAGACTAACTCCTTAGGCACACCAAATCGTGCGATGACATGGTTGAAAAGAAACCATAATGTGTTTTTTTTCATGTTTTCATATGTGGGCATGGCTTCCGCCCACTTGGTAAAATAGTTGACATCTACAATGATGTATTTGTGGTTCCATAATGATGTAGGGTTGCAAGTCATAAAATTGATTCCCCATTTTTAAAAGGGACCAGCTACAATGACCGGGTGTAGAGGAGTGGGAGGTGCTCTTTATTTGTGGGTTAAGCGTTGGCATCACTTACACCTTTTGACTGCTTGGATGCAATCACATAATAAGGTAGGCCAGAAATAACCTACCCATAGAAATTTTTGGGCGGTATCCATCCCTGAGAGGTGGCCGCCACAAACCCCACTATAATAGTCATTTAGGGCTTTCTAAGCTTGGTCGTGTGTGAGGCATCGACGTAGGTTAGTATCAAAGCCTCGTCAATAAAGGGCATCCCTCATGAGGAGGTATCGGGGGGCCTGGTGGTGTATGCACCTTCGGTCATCACGTGTGAGCTTTGGATTGAACTTTTGGGTACGTAAAAATAAGAGGATATCACCATACCAAGGATTGTTAATCGTCACTAGAAATAGATGTTCATATCATAGTGAGTTGTTAACTGGGGATCCTTTAGTTTAACTTGGTAGGTCAGTGATGAACTCAGCTAAGATTAAAGATTTTTTTCTCTTGGGGGAGCTAAACTGCAGGTTGAATTCCTGCAATATGACTACCCATCGAGCGTATTTGTGGTTCATCAGACAAAGGGTTAGTAGGTATCTCATGGGGTTGATAGCTACTACGACTATTGTAGTGTGCAGGATGATGTAATGCCGAAGTTTTTGTTCTGCGTATACAAGGGATAGGGTATTTTTTTCTTCAGGTTCATATCTTAAATTGGGGCCAGATAATTTCTTATTGACGTAATAGATTATGTGTTCTTTACCATTTATTCCATCTTGGAATAACACCCTAGCTATGGAGGTCTCTGATGTTGATAGGTATAGGGTGAAATATTTGTCATAATTTGGTGGGTTGATCAAAGCGGCTGAAGACAATGTAACTTTTAGTGCCTCAAATGGTTTTAAAGCTTGATCATCCCATTTAAACAGGATATCTTGATGAAGTAGGCGTAGGAATCCTTGTAGGCAAGTGGTGTAATCTGGGACAAAGCGTCTTAAGAAGTTGGCTTTCCCTTGCAAGCTTTGAAGTTTCTTGAGAGTTTAGGATGGTGGCACCTTTTTTATTTCCTAGAACTTGAGGGGGTCCACTCTGATCCCTTGTTGGGATAAGATAAATCCTAATAGTCGATCTGCATTGATGCAGAAGACGCACTTGAGAGGGTTCAAGCGTAGGTTGTAATGTCAGCATCGTTGTAATACCAACCGTAAATCCTCAATATGATCACTTCAATTCTTGGATCATACGGTGACGTCGTCTAAGTAAGCTAAGACTAGGTGGTCCAGGTCATGGAAGATATAATTCATGGCCCCCTGAAAGGTGGCTCCAGTGTTTTTCAAACCGAATGGCATAACCTGGTATGCGAATGTGCCCCAAGGGGTAGTGAATGATGTCTTGTACTGATCCGTGTGCTGGATTTTAATTTGATTGTACCCTGAGAATTCGTCCATGAAGGACAAAGCCTCATGACCGGCGCAAGCATCAATGACTTGGTCGATAAATGGGGGAGGGTAGTTGTCCTTGGGACAAGCTTTGTTCGAATCTCGAAGATTAGTGTAGACCTTAATGGTGCCTTGTTTTTTCATGACGGGAACAGGGTTGGAAACCCATGATGCATAAGCGATTGGGTAGATGAACTCGGCTTTGTCAATCTTTTCAATTTCTTTCTTGATCGCTTTTGCCTTAGATGGGTGCGATTGATGTTATTTCTGGCGTATTGGTGGTATGTCAGGCCAGGTGTCAATGTGATGTTCTACGATAGTGGGGCTAAGCCATGACATTTATGAATAATCCAATGCAAAGATGTCCCTGTACTCTTGTAACAATTTTATGTAAGTGACTACCTCGTCTGGGGAGCATGTTGCCCCCAGTGATATTTCTTCGATTATTCCTGGTTTTCTTGAGATATTCACCTTAATGGTTTGAAAAATATTTGACATATTCCCTTCTTTAAATGCATCAAGCGCTGAGATGGGATTTTTGAACTATTCTACCTTCCCAGATGGGAGGAAGTCCTTAGATTCAATGGCGTATATATCTTGGGTTTTTGGGTTGTTAGGACCGAATGTTTTTTATGGAATAAAAAATGAGCAGTCATGAATTGAGTCCCATGGACAATCTAGTTTTGTCATGGCCTCTAGAATATCCTCAACTGAATGGAACAAGACGTCTAAGGGGGAATTAGTTTGTATGAGTTCGTAAGGAATTGGTTCAAGCCTAACATTTTTGGTTGACATACACAATATGATTCCATACTTGATGTTGTGGAACCAAACGAGGTCGACAGGGTGCAGACTAGTTGAGTTTGCACCATCGATGGTATAACTACTGTTGTAGCTACAACGGTCTCAACACTAATGACAGATGAGAAAACAACACGAGTCATGGTTCCCATGCATGATTAGATTAATCGTATGTGGTGTTGTGTGTCTTCGACATTGAATCGTGGAGGAACTTCCATTGTGGTGGCTTGTGTGAGAGAAAGCTTATGCTCTTCTCGTGGTGTACTAAGGGTACTCACACTTTCCTGGATTCAGAAGCTATGTTGAGTGCAGAGGTGCCTAAATGTTTCCATTAAGGGGCATAGCTCTGTTTCATGATTGTGACTTATGCAAATAGTGCATGGTGTCAAGGTGCTTATTGAGTAGATGGTGTGAGAACCAACACTACTCTTTGTGCCCAAAGTGGATGCTCGGAGATGATTTGGCATTTAGGCATGTTTGCACTTCTTCCATCTTCGTGTCTTTGGTTTTGGTTGGTCTGGCTCTTTTAGGTAGTTCAGACTCAATGTTTCCCTTATTTCTCATAGCCTTGGGAGGTATTCACAATTCATAGTATGGTGGAATTGTGAGAAAATCCTATAATAGCAACATGTGATCTTCTCTTTATTGGAGTGTAGGATGGTGGTGACCATGCGAAGACTGTCAGTGAGTTTCTTGAGTTCCTGACATTGATTGACTCTATGGTCATTTATATCGCACATCCCACATGTCGTTCTTGGCCAGTTTTGGGCCCTGCTGGGACAATGGGATGTCTTAGCCTCCCTAATGTTTTGGTAACGATGGGGGGGCAGGATGCCTTGTGGCAGGTTTCCTTGCATCAGGTTGCCTTGTTTCTATACTAGTTACATCCATGTATTGGGTAAACAATGAGTGTATGGTGTCTAACAAAGGTCGAAATTAGGAGATGTGAATATAGTGTCAAGTTTGATGGTTGTTATGACAAACCATACAAGACTATTTTTCCTTGGTTCTCCATTCCCTTTGGACTGCTGGAGTAATTAGGTACCATTTGCAGAATGATCTTAAATTTGGGCATTGGGTGACCAAGTGGTTATGTGTGTCGCATAATGTGCAGGTTTGGATTATTCGTGGAAGGCAGTTGGGGGTGATGATGTGCCCCTTTGTTGGCCATTTTCCTGTTGATATGAAGAAAATGGACCTCGTTTCCACATTTTCTTAAGTTGTCAAAATTTCCACGGATTTCAAATCTGATTCGTCTATTGCGGTGAGGTGTGTTAGGGTCTGGGGTAAACAATTTAATGCCAAACAGAATCGGGGGATGTAGGTACAACGATGAATAGGGTGGTCACCTGAACATACTTGACATGAATATTGGACTTCTTGTAAGCTGTCGTAGTATACAAGGTTGAGTGGACATCATCTTTGAAATAGATCTAGAGCTGCATAGTCAACGATGAAGTGATCTCCTTCATCACAGAGTAAGCAGAGCTGGATATGAGCTTGAGGGAGATAACGGGGGGAGGTGGTCGTTCAGGTGATTACCTCTCCTCGGACACATATAATATGATCCTTGTTTATATTGTCCCTTGAGTGGTAGTAATGTTCGCGGATTCCATGTCTAAGCCGGCTAAGTTGGAGTTTTCAGAGATGAAGCGTCGCATGAAATCCATCATGGATAGGAACCGATGGATGTGGGGACAACGATGCACGTGGTGGTTGCTTCGATAAATCTGACACGTATGTCATTGATGTTGAACTAAGTTGCTTTTGGAAACGTGAGGGACTTTGTACCAATGGTTAAACGCCCTTAATTCGGCACACTTTGTGACAAAGTGGTCAGGCTTGTCGCACAGTGCACAAACTGGGGCATGTCGAGTGGCCTTCGTTTGTTGTCTTTGGTCTGTTGGGCTGACTGTGTATGAGCAGGATGTAGGCTCCTCTCATAGGTATAGTATGGTTCTAGGCTCTCCCTCGTCCATTTGTGTGGGTGGACCTGAAGGGCCCTGTTGGTAATATTTCTCTAGGGCTTGCAGGGCATCGCTATATCGTGGCATCTCTGGGCAATGGTGGGTATAATGCCCATAACGGTCGCATATGGTACATGCATGATTGGTGTGCAATGCTTTCCCTTGTTTTTTCGTGGCTTGTTCCTTTTTATGGGAACTTGAGGCCGTGAAATTTATTTCAGTGTTTAGAAGAGGTTTTTATTCATATAATTCCGAGCAAATATTGGTGGGATGACCTACGATATCACATAATGTGGAAGGTTGTAATGCCTTAGGTATTTTGGGATTTTCAATGTCCTTCCCTTTTCTTTTCTTTTTCTTGGTCGTGTTAGCTAGCACTACCAAGGGTGTTTCATTAATTGATGTGGCCTCCTAAGGGGTGATAGGGGTTATCCCTGTAGAAGTGATGCCACAACTTCCTAGCATGGCTGGTGGGACCAAATACCACATAGATATTGTGAAAGCCATGTTTGGAAATGTAATAGTTTCCAAGACTTTCTTTGATACAAAACCAGGTGGGGGGTATAAAAATGGGGTTTGAGTGATGGCATAGGGTAGGAATGTTGTGTCAGTGGCTTTGGTATCTGTACTACTTGTTTCCATACCCGAGCTGGTTTCAGTGTTTTATGATAACATCATGCACACTAGTGCCCCTGTGATTTATGGGGTTCCCTCTGGTATGTTAGGTGGATCTCCTAGGAATGATGCTAGGATCGAGGATGGTTTGAATCGAACAGGTCCAAATTATATATACTGTGTAAGTGATTCCATCATTGTGTCTAAGTATGGTAACATAACATCGAGAGTCGTCGTGAGTTTATTATCATAGTATGTAAGTTGGTCGATGGTGATGATCTAATCGTCATGGGGGAACATCATCACCCGAAATATAGAGGATGTTATTGCAGTCATGGCATACATATAACTCCATCCAAGGAGTATATTATAGTCTAACTACGCTTCCAAGACTTCAATGTCTATAAGTACCATTTTTCCGGCCAGGTTTATAAGGAAATTTTGATATAGCCCGACGGGGGCTGAAGGGTGACTGTCATATTCTCTAAGAATGATGTCGGATAGTTTCAGTTCATTTGATCCTAACTTTTTCCAAACGGATTTGGACATGATGCACGTGGATGCTAATTATCAATGATGCATCAGTGTATGGTGATATTCTAGACTGAAACTAGTATTTGGAAGGCGACCAGAGAAGAAATCCCCGAGCTTGCTTTGTCTAGGTCAAAAACCATTAAGCACGAATTGAAAGGATCGATTGCATCTAATGCGAAAAGTAGGACTTTTAGTTGTCTTGGGTATGATTGTAGGACTTATAAGGTTGACATAGTAGCGGGTGATTGTGCTAAACCATCCACTATGTTGTAGCTATGGGCAACATTTGAGTGGTGTCTTACGCACGTGGTTGGCCCCTTGAATATTTTCGGAAGGGGCTCTATCAGTACTTTGGATATCGTTAACGGTGCAGTAGGTGCACTCGTGCTCGTACCTCATGGGTTGGTGTCCGGGGGGGGGGGGGGGGGGGTGCCATAGTTCCTATTCCTTGTTTGGAAGAAAATTCCTTCGCAAATCATGTAAATTTTATGGATGTCGCTTCCGATATCATTTTGGGGTGGTTGTTGTTGTTGGGCGTTAACGACTCCTTGGTGGGGGAAAGGCTCCTGCATTAAATTAGGTTTTTGGGTAGGTCCCCCTTGTCCATGGTTACCCTAAATTTTTTTCAATTCAAGGAGTTCAGTACAGTGGTGAGTGTAATGGCCGTACTCACCACATATGGCACAAGAATGGTTTTTCCTTAGATTGGACCTCTTGTTTTTCCCTTGGGAGTTGTTGTTTGGTTCCTGGTTTTGGTTTTGATTGGGGTTGCCCCCAAAATGACATCGCGGGGGGCATTACTGGTTACTACCCCCTAGTCCAGAGTCTCCATTTTGTTTATTCCCAAGCTTATGTTTTTTAGCCATGGATGGTTGCACTAATTTCATCAGTGTGTTCTTTTGTGGTGGTGGATTTTGTGCAGGGAAAGGGAAATATTGGCTTCCTTGTCCTTGGTTGGTGTAATACAGCTGGGGGGATCTCTTCCATCAGCATTCCTAGTTTATTATTGGGTCCCCTACGAGGGAGGGTACGAGCCTCCGTGATGTTGATGGTATGGCATCACCCTATTCGTCATATTCTGGAAAGGCGCAGATTGACTTTGGTGGTAGCCAGGTTGCGTCACGTTCTGGGTAGAATCGTACGAATATCTTGGGTACTGGATATTGCTACCTAGGTGACCTTAAGTCAATGACCTGATCAAACTGTCTGTAGTATTTGACGTGCCTGGTAACTCTCTATAAGTTTGCAAGCGTGGGGCGTTTGGCAGGACATTGTAAATATATCCTAACTGGGTTTAGATGAGTTCGAGCTGCTGGGCTTTGCAAATTTTGTCCTCCTCAGAGGTAGGTTTCGGTGTCACCACGTCTTTTCAGATCTTTGTTGTGATAATTTTCAAAATAATACCAGTAAAACTCTATTATCGAGTTTGTCTTTGCACAAACTACGATGTCGTCGCCATTCGTGGAGATGGTCCGATATATGGACGACTTGCGTTTTCCTAAAATGAGTCAGCAATTCCATTCATGAATTATGGTGAACGGGTAGCTAAAAATAAGTGAGGAACGTAGTAGCGAGGGCACTAAAGGTTCCATGCAAAGAAGAAAGCTGCTCACCATACCATTTCACCACAAGCCCAGTTAGGATGTGTTGAAACAGTCTCAATTGAATAGTATCGTCAATGACACTATTGGACGAACACCACATGTGGAAATTCATAATATGATTTCTTGGGTCTTCCGCTTGCTTCCCTTCAAATTTTTGTATATCCAAAGGGAGCTTCGTGGTCATGGAAGGCCAATTAAGGCTAAGCGCAATGGGGTCATTGGTTAAATTTGATAGATCTGTAAGGTTTAGTGATGCTAAAAATGGTCACTGACTATTGACTTCCATTATGTACTATGCAAACACAGGTGTTTGAGTGTAATGGTTTATGGGGGGTGTATGGGGAATATTACCATGTGATGTACCCTATTGAATGTTCTGATGACTCCCCAAAGGGGTAGTGCTCCTCTGCCCTTCGAGGGTTGTGAGAGGAGTTGAGTGTGGTGACCCTGTTGGGGTTTCCATTGGTGTGGTGTTGGGTGACCCTTGGGGGTTTCCAATCATAAATGCCGTGATAAAGGATGAACCAATAATGGTGGCAGTGTGTCGTCTTTGATGACTAAATGGAAAAAGACCTGGAACTCATACCTCTAATGTGGGGAGGTCCAAAAAATCCTACATCGACAAGGTCCCGTTGGGTCCATTATGGTGTCGACTAGCTTAATCTTGGAAATATTTTTGGTTTGCTGAGGGAAGGAAGATTTTTATCAAAGAAAATACGATCACATGTATGAAAAAAAAGTGAAAAAAAAGAGGTAATTTTTCCTTCAAATTAACCTTATGTGATCAAGCAAGAAAAAAATATGGTTTGGTTTTTTTGCATATGATACTCAAAAGGCTAAATAGACCTAATCGTGCTTACACTCTCAAATGTAACTAGGCCTTGCAAAGATGTCTTCTGATGGGTACTGGGGCTAACGTTCCAAAATAATTGACAACGCCTTCCAACAGTCGAAGAATCAACCAAGGTAATGGTAAGAGGATCTAGTGCTTCCTACACCGTCATCTATAGAGAAGGATGCCCTAGTTTTGGCCACTAAAGTACCATCATCCCACGTGAGCGTTCAAGTCTTGAGATTCTTGGTATTCAGCTACTAGTACCGAGCACTAGATGGGTCAAGTAGCCCCAAAATGTATCGTATGCACTAGGCCTAAGCTTAACCTCCTTTATGATGGGTCTCTGGTAATGCTCGACTATTTGTTTCGTGGGCGGATAAATAGATTTGAAGCTCCCTAAAAAGTCAACATATATGTTTCAAAATGTTGAATGACCACAACGACTTATTGGATTCCTTCCCTCGATGGTACTAACCTGCGATATAATTTCTTTTGTTGCCCTTGTGGGGAGAATTTAGTGAGTTCGATTAGTGATTACTTTTAGAGAGTCAATTTTCTTAGGGTGTGCCTTGGTGAAGTAACTGTAAGAAGAGGACAAAGGTCCTAACACACTGGGTGCCTTTTGGTCCAATTCTTACCGATGCTTCGTGTGTGCTTTGGAGTGTACAATCACAAGTGTTATGAGATGTGGATATGTTGTGATCCTTTACAATCCTTTTCTAATTACGCTATGTGTGATTTTTCCTTGAAAAAAAAATGATGTGCAAATTATGGACCGCTTACACCTTGCCTAGTTAGGCTAAGTTTGCACTATAGGGAGATGGAAAATTGTCTTAGGAAAGCGTTCATATGCATACCTAGGCTCATCGTAAGGTGCAAGGGTGGTAGATATTACTTACTTTATTTTAGACAGTTTGGTCCTGGTCCCGATTCCTAATGCAGAAATAAAACTAATCTAAAGGCAAAAAATGAAAAACAAGAATTAGCTAAAGATGTGTGGATGTATGGGCCACTTACTTTTATGATTGTTACTCTATGTGTTTTTTGTCTTTTACCAACAAATCATTTGTTTGGACAACATATGTGGATTGAAGGCCACTTACTTTCCCCTACTTAAAATATGTGTGATTTTCAACAATAAAAAAACTAAAATAAAACTACTTAGTTGTTAGGCTAAACTCTAGCAAATAAGTGTCCTAACCAGTCATAAAATACCATAGCACAGTGATGGAAATTTTCTTATGGGTTTCCAACACCTTACAACTGCAAAAAAATGAAAAAAATAAGTGAAAAATGGGCTTATTTCATACTGCTCGACTTATTCTCCCATAGGCGTGAAGCGCGCGTCTATCTCAATAGAATGCGTGCATTCAGGCAGAAGCAAGAAAAAATCCTCCTTCTCTAAGAAAAATTTCTCACTGAGGGTGACTGAAAGTACTAAGAGGATGCAAGAGTGATTTTGCAACAAGTTGAGCAGGAAGAAGGACCTGCATCAACAACCATTAACTCAAAAGAAATAATCTAGTGGAGTTGCCATTCTTGTGGTAGTGCATTCAACGCATTGGTGGAAAAAATACACTATGCTTAGTTGGGACTTTGACTTCCTACAAGCAATTCACAGGTCAAAGTGGTTTTTCAAACGTTAGTGGAACAAGTTCAACATGTAATAAGCTAAGTTAAATGGAAACATATCATGATACATAAACAGTGAAACAAAAACAAAACAACATGCACAAGAAACACGCTCAATAGAGCAAACATACTAATAACTCAACAATGGAGAGTTCTCTCCATTTATTAGTTGCTGGTCGTAGTAGAAGATAGAATGCTAAATATCTAATAATGGATCCTTCAAGCTACAGAGCTCCAATATCCAAGACAAGGGGGTCTCTTCCCCTAAATTTTTCAACAAGCCTCTCTTCCCTCTCAAAGGGTGGTAAATCGATGGACATGTGGTGAACTCTTCTCTCTTGGATTGAGGTGTTGGATGGAAGACAACTGAACCCTTACAATCCTCTTTCTCTTTGACAGCACAAGTTGGTTTGCAGATGAGAAATTTGGCCATCATAACGATGTGTCTCCCATTTCTCTTCCCATGGTTAGCTTTTATAGACAAATTTCAAAATTTCCCTCCTACTCTTGGTACAAGATGGATGTTGACACAAGTGTGGGGGTATGATTCCTTTATGTGTTGTGCTAAAGCCTCAAGGTGGCTCAAAGGCAAATGTACTTGGTTAGCTTGAGTGAGAATATTTTTCTCCAAGTGTGCCAAGTGGTCCCAGATAATGACATTCTGTATTCTCCAGGACCACACGGCTATTGGAGGGATAGCTACACTATTCACGGCTATCGAAGAAAAATCTGCAATGCGCGCTCAAGGCTAGTGCTTCTTGTGCACAGTCCAAAAATTTGTCTACCGACCTTAGGAAAATTTAAAATTTTCAACTCCTGTAATGTATTTATTCCATGTAAATCTTTATTTGTACTCTATGCTTGACATTTTATAATGTCTTTTGCTTGTACGATTTTCCTGTGTTAACACTCATAAATATTGTTAATTTTCTACACCCTTAACATGAATAAGCAGTTGAAATTTGATGCCAAGAAACAATTGTAATCGGTACTTAACCAATTTCCCGAAGTTCTTGTGTATCATTCTTTATTATTAATAGAAAGGAGAACATTGTTTTGGGGAGAGTTCCAAGAATCCCTGTGGAAGTTGAATAACAAGGATCGCCTGGTTATAATCCATCTCAGGGCTATTTGTTTATTTTTGGGATTGGAATTCATGTTTTCTGTTTTCAATTTCATGAGCCCTAGATCCTTGCCTTATGTCAGCTCTCCTGGAACCCGTGTTGCAATGAAGCCATGTCTGAGTTCAATGCAATGATATGGCCATTGATTGCAGGGAGCCACTTTGCACAGCTCAAAGGGAAGTGTTTTAATGGAGAAGAAGAAAAGCTCCCAAACATTATGAGTACATGCCAAATGGAATCTTGAGAGAGTTACAGTGTGGGAAGAAAGGAATCGGATGGCTTCAGAATGTATGTGTTCCACTGTAGGTTCTTATGACTACATTGCTCCAAGAAGAGATAATCGAACTGCATAGTGTTCGTAGAATTTATTTAGTGCATAAAGGGTTTGCATTGAATATTAATGGTCAAGGTGATGCAATTACATGTATTGCTAGATTTGTTATGCTCTTTAGAATAATTTCTTTATTTTGGTGTGCAAAGTTTGACTAATTTTTTTATTCTCCTTGGAAAGCTTGGCAAAGTTCCTATAGGTTAAAAGATTGCAGGGATGTATATATCTATCTTTACAATTCTTGAAATGGCTAGCATATGAAATTTTCTTATGGAAAGATAAGCATAAGCTATTTTATTTAAAAATATATATATAGAGAAATTTATATTGAAAAGTTAGATTATAAACTTCCTTGGATATATTTGCATGGATTTGTTGAAAGGAAAATATAAGCAAGCATGAAAGACAAATAACCATTATGCATCATATTTCTTGAAATATTTGGCAAGGGGTTATATATAAAAGATTAGGAACCGTGTCATTTAAGAAAATGTGACTATTCTAATAGTTCAAGAAATGAATGGATATTAAGGTGGTCTTATTTTGAAAAAGGAAATTAAGGGAACAATTGGTATATTCTCCAAGGAAAAGATAAGTAACCACGCTATCTTTCTTGAATAGTTGGCATAGTTAGTGCACATAAAAGATGAGTTCATAAGGTTATTTTTCTTAAAAAGAATTTAGTAGTTTAATTATTGAAGATATTTCATGGGTTGGAAGATAAGTTAATGAATTTTTCTTGGAAAAGAATTCATGAAGAACCCATGTTAGTTTCTCATAATCTTTTCTTTGTGAAAGATCATGTTGGATATTGTGTGAAAAGAATAATTGTTTCTTGGGAAAAGATTATGTTGTTTTATATATGTTGTTCTTACTTGAAAAGAATAACCTCTTGAAAAGATTACATGGCTAGATGAATTGTGTCAATTTCTCGATTTAGGTGTATAAAAAGTTAAGTTAACCTTGTTATGCTTGCCTAGCTTTATGCATAAAATATGGTTATCTATGATAATTTCTTGAAAGGGAAGCATGAGAAACTACATGTAGAAAGACAAAGAAAGTAGGTTATATTAACTTCCTTTTGAAAAACAAGTATGTATTTGTTTACATGAAAATAATAAGTTAATGATGGTAGAATTCTAAGAAGGGAATATGTGTTGTGTACTTTAAAAAAAAACTATTATGATAAGCACTTGCATGCACAAATAATAGTCATTCCGTTATATAGATATGTTCTTTGCATGGATAGAAGAACTATGGAGCTATATTTCTTTAAGAAAAATATGTGATTACTTTTATGCTATCATAACTATTATGTTAGTTTTTTTTGGAATAAGACCATGTATATGCATGCAAAATTTGTATTAGCTTTCGTTGGAAAGAATATACATTTGTACGTGGGAAATGATAGCATTTTGTGTTAGCCTACATTGGAAAATATTCTTTGGGAAAGAATATGATTTACATGCACAAAAACCATAGTAATTGTGTTGGTTTCCTTGGAATACATATATATGGGTAATGTTGGTATAATCCTTAGAAAATACGACATGTATTTGTATGTTATATTGCATTAGCGTTATGGAAAAGAAAACATGTTTTTGCATGCCTTATTATGCTAAATTTCCTTCAAAATGAAACATGTGTTTGCATACTCTATTGATGGACGGTTGGAATGATTTGTCTTGCAAGAATTTGTGACTGTGTAAAGGAAATATTAGTTAATGCGATATTTATATTATAGACATATTTTGATAGTTACAGTCTTATAACTAGCGCATACACGGTGTTGTTAAGGAATCATGTCATGATATTGTACTTGCATGTCATGAATGTACATGCATAGATGGTGAAGCATCACTAGTATATATTTATGAATGGGTTTATTAATACTTTATGTAATCTTGAAATCAATGTATGCTCACGACAATAATAATAGGAAATGATGATGTTTTGTGCATAG
This sequence comes from Pinus albicaulis, assembly GCA_034641835.2. Classification (NCBI taxonomy): domain Eukaryota; kingdom Viridiplantae; phylum Streptophyta; class Pinopsida; order Pinales; family Pinaceae; genus Pinus; species Pinus albicaulis. The sequence goes on from CM076574.1 coordinate 789,853,164, forward strand.
GATAAATTTTTCTTAACATGGTACAAGTAAATGGTTAACTGTTCATACAAATGAGTGTGAACTGCAGGATGGTCCACTATAGGAACAACCATGCCACAAAGATATGAAGATTGAAGTTTTGTAGGTAAATCTTATCTTAATGTTTGTAATATATTTCAACTAGATATTTTATATTTAAACGATATTTCCTTATAAGGTTTTATAACAATGGTTAAGGGATGGACTCCCTTATAAACCATTGAGTGAGGGGCGAACACCCTCAGAATAGTTTAATAATAAAATTAAACGTTTGTTGGTTTTCACCTTATGGGGTTTCCAAGATATATCAGTGTTCAATGATGTGATTGACTACTGTGTCAGTTTGATGGTGTTGATTCATTTCCTGATGTGATGTTCATAATGTCAAGTATGTGATTAATTAATTAATCTAGTTAAAGGAATCATGAAATGGATGCATGTTTATATCATACAGTTTATGTTAATATGCTACAACAATGTTGTTAATGGTTATGCACTTACTAATCCTATACTAAAGTTACTCTATGTATTGATGAACATTCTATCTAATGGTTAGTGAGGAATATGAAATAGTGATTTAGATGGTTACTCGTGGGTAATTTGTGTAAAAAAAAATAACGGCATGCATTTCTATGCAAGGTTACCGGGGTATGTTACAAGTGGTATGAGAGCTGAAGGTTGCAACACTGTCGCCTTTAGGAATTGTTAAGCGGAAAAGAAATTGAGGTATGTTACTAGTAAGCATCAGCTTAGGTATGAGACTAACAATCAACATATTGATCTATGTAGTAGACTAGCTTTGACATGACATGTGTGATTCATGTTTAAACTGCATTGAAGAGTAGTAAGTAATAAAGTCTGCTGCAAAATTGTTTTCATAACATTTTAATCTTGATGATGAAAAAAGACAAAAATACATTTGTTACGCCTATGAACAATCTTAAAAATTTCATTAAGGAAGTGAGAATCAACTACCAAACTTTGCAGATCTTAAAATATTAATGATACATTTAATAACCTTGACTAAATCTACAAGGTACTACTTATGGAGAATAAATACATGAATGCAAAAGATGGGGAAAGTTCTTGAAGATGAAAATATATTGGTTTAAATTGAAATTGAATGAACCATTTTAGATGTTAAAAGTACACAATGGGTCGTGTAGTGAGACTTGACTATAATGGCTAGTTGTTGAATGAGTCGTGTCATAGTTGCATTAAGATTATTAGTAACATTGATTAGTAAGTGATGCATGACTAAATAATTAAACAAATATGCATGAATTGGTTTTGATTAAATCTTATTGCAAGTTGTGAACAAGTGATTATGGTAGTTACTTCATGTGTCAGTTTGTTAGTAACAATACACTGTGGTATTTGGAAATGTTTGGAATATTATAGTAACCGTTATTGACATATACACATTAATGAATATTTGTTTGTACTTTTATGCATGACAGAATTATACGCATGAAACTAAAATGATTGTGAGATTGAATGCATATTTATGACTAACGTTGTTGATGGGATTAAGCGGGGTGGCTTAATGGAAACAAGAAAACCTGTGAAGGTAAAATTTTGCAATGTGAATTGCAACCGTAAATGACAAAGTATAATGTTATGATGTGCATGATTGTGTTATCTAAAAAATCATAATGTATACAACTTGTATGTCAGTTATGTTTCCTACCAATCTACATGTTATGGACTCATGCTGAGGGTCAAGTATAATTGCATGATATACATTAAATTTTCTTTTGCCTTATGTATAATGTGCATATCGTTAATTATGTAAATTACTATGGAAAAGAATGCTAAAAGAAAATTTTAATGTGCCAAAAAATTGTGGACAGTTGTGAATGGCCAGAAGGCCTTGGGTTGATAGCGGTTTCGTGTCCAGAGGGATTGATGGTGCTTTCTTGCCCGAATTTCCTCTCCCTCGAGATAGACAATCACTAAGGGAAAAGAGTTGGCCAAGATGGTGAAGAGGGAAAAAGGCCGAGACAACTCTATTGATTTTGGAGCCTGTCGAAGGAGGCCCAAAATTCCTCATAGAATGGATGTTGTCAGAGGAATAGGCAGGACGCTACCAAGAGGAATCTTGTATTGGACCTTGTGTTGTCATTGGAATTCTTGAGCTGCTTTGCCAGTGGAATTCCAGGTTGAACCTAGAATGGTCTCTATCAAAGAACTATATGGATGCAAAAATGGCTCGACCTGGTTGTGGAAACCATTTCCCATTAGTTGGGAGGAGAATTTGTTTGCCAATGTGGTTCTCATAGCATAACAATTAACTAATTTGTGTTATGTTAAAAATGATTTTTCTATATAATTGTGTAAATATTTTATGTGCATTGTATTACTAATCGTTTGAATGTCTTAGCGGGGGCTATGACAGTATGCACTTGGTGCATTTATTAATCATTTGTATGTTTAGAAAACTAGGTTCTCTCTTGCATTTATGATAATTTCTATGTTTAGAGAGGTGGATGCTCTCTTAGTACTTTTAGAAGTACTAGGTGGATGTCTTTAGCAGGAGTTAAGACTGTACACATGGTACAGTTATATATCATTTTTATGATTAGAGGCTTGTTGCTCTCTAATTATTTGTAGAAGTACTGTGATTGAAATATCACCTAACATTACATAACTGATTGATAGTTAAAAATATTTCATTTTGATTTAAAATGTTGTGACTAATATGCTTTTGTTGGATTTGTTAGTTATATATTAAAGACTGCTTTCCATGGAGTGTGGATGGGTTGTCAAACCATTCATAGAAAAACTTTCATAAAGTGACTATGACTTTCAATAGTAATGGGTAAGTAATGGTAAGTTGGTATAGAGATTTTATTTGTTTCTATGAATTTGAATAATGGCTTATGTGATGAAAAGTATAACTTGAATATTTTATAGCTATAAATGCTTATGACTATTGATCAAAACATTATTGTTCATTTAATAGTATTACTTGGAAATGAAAATCCTTCCTTTTGGAGAGGTAGGATTCCATTTTGGTTGTTTGAATTTTATATCATGAATAAAAGTGAATGATAAACACCGAGGAAGGTGTTTAATTCAAGGGAGGAAATATGTAATAGCCCTCAACACTCATAAATATTATTACTTTTCTACACTCCTAACTTGAATAACCAATTGCAATTTGGTGCCAAGAAATAGTTGTAATCGGTACGTAACCGATTTCCCGAAGTTCTTTTGTATCTGTCTTTATTATTAATATAATGGATAACATTGTTTTGGGGAGAGTGCTAAGAAGCCCCTGTGGAAGTCGAATAATGAGGATCGTCTGGTTATAATCCATCTCGGGGCTATTTGTTTATTTTTGGGATCGGAAGTCATCTTTCTCGTTTTGAATTTCATGAGCTCTATATCCTTTCCTTCCATCGGCTCTCCTGGAATGGGCGTTGCAATGAAGCCATGTCTGATTTCAATGTAATGATACTGGCATTGGTTGTAGGGAGCCACTTTGTACAGTTTAAAGGGCAGTGTTTTAAAGGAGAAAAAAGAAAATCTCCCAAACATTATGATTATGTTCCAAACAGAAGCCTGGGAAAGTTACTATGTGGGAAGAAATGAATTGGGTGGCTTCAGAATGTATGTGTTCCACTGTAGGTTCCTATGACTACAATGCTCCAAGTAGAGATAATCGAACTGCATAATGTTAGCAAGAGTTATTTAGTGCATACAGGGTCTGCATTGAAGATTAGTGGTCAAGGTGATGCGATTAAAGGTATGGCTAATTTTTTATGCTCTTTAGAATAATTTATTTATTTTGGTGTGCAAAGTATGGGTACTTTTTTATTCTCCTTGGAAATCTTGGCAAAGTTCCTATAGGTTAAAATATTGCAAGGATGTGTATATTTATCTTTCGAGTCCTTGAAATGGCTAGCATATGAAATTTTCTTATGGAAAGATAAGGAACATAAGCTATTTTATTTTTAAAATATATATAAATAAATTTATATCGAAAAGTTATATTATTAACTTCCTTGAATATATTTGCATGGATTTATTGAAAGGAAAATATAAACGAGCATGCAAGACAAATAACTATTATGCATAAGATTTCTTGAAAGATTTGGCAAGGGGTTATATATAAAATATTAAGAACCATGTCATTTAAGAAAATGTAACTATTCTAATAGTTCAAGAAATGAATGTGTATTAAGGTAGTCTTCTTTTGAAAAAGAAAATTAAGGGAACAATTGCTAGATTATACAAGGAAAAGATAAGTGACCATGCTATCTTTCTTGAATAGTTGGCATAGTTAGTGCACACAAAAGATGAGTTCATAAGGTTATTTTTCTTGAAAAGAATTTAGTAGTTTAATTCTTGAAGATATTTCATGGGTTGGAAGATAATTTAATGAGTTTTTCTTGGAAAATTCATCAAGAACCCATGTTAGTTTCTCATAATAGTTTCTTTGGGAAAGATCATGTTGAACTTTGTGTGAAAAGATCATCACTTCTATCACTAAAATTTGGGAAAATTCCCTTAAAATCACAAAATGCCCAAATTTCATGCTTAAAGCAAAGGATTTTCTGAACAATTGGTCTAGTTTGATCAACGTTGACCAAGCACTTTTGTGAGCATGCCCAGGAGCAGGATAGGAGTTTCACTATCCTTGTACACTGAGGTTTACCCAACAACTCTTTGATTTCACCTAGAAACTCTCGGATTTCACCCAATTGTCCTGCACATATGAAAACAATGGAGCAATTACGGGATGTTACAACTTCCCGTAATTTCTGCTAAAAATTTAATTTTAAAACAAAAATTTATCAAAATGTAAATCATTCAAAAATAAATAACAAGTGTACCTGATTTGATTAATTTCAAGGATGAATATGGATGAATACTGAAGTATACAAATAATAATGAAGGAAACAAATGGCTTATGTGGCGAAGGAAAAACACCAAAATGCGAACCCAACATTCTCCCAACAGGAAATATTTGCATGTCCTCATGCACAAAAAGGTATCCCTGTGTTTCTGTCACTGTTCCCCTGCCTCTTCTGCTTCTTTTGTTGTCTGCAACAAAATGTCTACATTGGCTTGCGGCATGTGGAGAACTTTCAGTCTTTGGTAATTTTCCTTTAAAGCCCTCTTCTGATGATACCACTTGTGTCCCTGCTTAGAGATTAGGATTTATTTAATTTTAAACTTCTTATTTTTCTTTTTCAATTTCTCATTCTCTTTTTTCAATTCTTGGCTCTTAGTTTTCAATGTTTCATTTTCCTTTTTTAAATACCTCTCAAGAACTTCCATCTCTTTGGCAGTCTCCTTTAATTTCTTGAGTTTCTTACCTTTCTATGAAACAATTTTCTCTTTTACCTTTTATGGATTGTTGGGCTTTGGTCCATTCCTTAGTAGCTCTTCTATTATTTCCTCTTCTTGCCTCTCTCTTTCCTCTTGTTCTTCTAGAGCTTGAAAATGATCATACTGATATGTTGTGTTTTGTCATTTTCCTCCAACATTTGTCCCTTTTTAGCACGAGAGTGTTTTCTAGATTTTCTCTCCTGTGTATGGAAAAATTTGTCTTTTTCCTTGAGTCTCTCTTCCTCTCTAATCATACCCCTTGTTCTTCTTTTCTCCAAGGACGGCTTTGAGCTTGTCGCCCTTGAAAGTATTTCTTCCTCTTCATCTTCAATTGGTACACAAATATAATCATTTTCTGAATCATTCTCCTCTTCAAAAGTATCCCTGGTTATGAACTGATTCCACCCACAATTCTACTTTTGAAGCTCATGCATAATGACCATTTTTACCAATCCATAATGATAAAGACTCTTTTCTGGATTATTGCCTTGTTTTTGTACTCCTTTGGACATTTTAGTGAGACTCTACAACAGGTATTAGGGCATATTGATTTTGCAATATCCTTTTAAGTGTTGCAAAAGTTTAACATGATACAAGTAAACTATGTTAAACCTCCCCTCACATGTAATAAATTTTTGGATGATATACACCATCCCATCCCAAGGATGTATGAGCCAACTTCTAGAAATTTTCTTTTTCCAGTTAATTGATGACATTCTAGATCTGCTAATGAATGGAGCCCATGAGTTATCCTTCCACTATTTAGTTTTGAAGTACCTCTCCCCTTCTTGAGGAAGACCAGTGATCTATGCCATAATATCCTCTCATAATCTGATGATAAGATTTCATACAATGAATTTTTCTCCAGCAAATGATGTTGCAAACTCTAGGCATGCCTTCTCATTATGCCCATTAAATTTCATTAAAAATGAAGTCCAGTGATTTTCTTCTAAAATCCCTAAACAGTCTTGGTCCACTGTAGAAGTGTCAAATTGTTCTGGTTCAATTCTAGACACCATTTTGAAACAAAATTCAACTCCTTTGATTGCCCCTTTTAAAACTCTATTCTAGAAATTTTCAATGTGTTTTTTTTTCAACTCTAGAATTTAAATATGAAAATTCACTGTGTTCAACTCTAGAATTTCAATCTGAAATTTTCATTGTGTTAAACTCTAGAAATACTGTATTCAACTCTAGAATTTCAATCTGAAAATTCCACTGTGTTTTTTTCAATTTTAACACTCTGTTTTGAATTCTGTAAAACAATTTGTTGTAATTCTGTTTAAGAAATCTCTGTGCTTCAGAATTCTAAAAACTCATGAGGACCATCCCTTGTGACTTCTCTGTGCTCAAACTTTAATTTTCTGTTGTTCCCTGGTTCAGAATTTCTGTGTGAAAAACTTTGTTTCAAATGCCTCTTAAATCCCTCATTGAACCCATAATTCGATTAGCATCTTAAAGATTTTGATTTTGATTGAATATGTTAACATCATTTCGATTTTTATGGACAAAGCTTCTAGAAAATCGATGACCAGATTCCAGAGAGATTTTGATAAAGATTTTTTTTTTTAACAAATTTCTATTGTTTTCCTTATTTTGGGCAGAGAACTGAGGATTACCTCCTTCAACGCACAAAAACAAATCCTTTGAGTGATTTTATGCCTTTCAACGATCTGGACCTTTCACTTGGTCAATGACTTCCACCACACGCTTGTATCCAAATATGCACACTCAATCTCAGGTATTCAAAAGTCCACAATAACCTCTGCGTTTTTCACTCAGCAACCCTACAGTCTTTGCGTTCAATCATAACTCGGCATCTAATTTTGACAACACCCTCATCATTTTACTCAACAAATGGCTCTGCGTACAGGAATTTGATGCCCAATTGTTGTGTTTCACTCTCAGATGGGCTTTCTGCGTTCAATGGTTACACTGTACATGCATATGCGTTCAATGCAGCTCAACATTTTATTGTTATACACAACTTCGACATTTAATTTTGACACAACAATAGCTCTGTGTTCCACTCAACAGGCTAAACATTTGATTTTTATACACAACAAGCTCAACAATTTTTGGAATTAACCTTCTCGATATCCATGGCATACAGGTATTCAGTCATTTAGCTACCCACGACATAATAGCTCTTCTCAACGTTTTTTAACTTGAGCTTCTCTCCTCTCAATCACATTCAGTATATCCTCCAAACTTCGACGCTACATCCTGAATTCGAATTTTTGACTTGACACCTATAGTCTCGGCACTTATAAATTTTATGCATGACTTGTCAGCCCATCAAAATTTCATTATTAAAATTCCTGTAGGTGCCAGTTTTGCCAGCAGAGAGATATCATTATTTTCAAAATCATGTAGTTGTCAGTTCTATTAGCCGAGAGGCATATGTTTAGTTCTTTGCATAAGGCTTATCATAAGTCTTATATACATATGTGCATGCCTTATATATTGACAAATGAAATTGTCAATATTTAATAAAAATAAAAAATAAAATTATTATGCCTTCGTCTTTTTTAAATTCTCTGCACTTCAAAAAATGATGCCCTATACCTGCTACTGAGTGCCCTGATCCTTCAAAATGATGCCTTGTTCCTTCCAATGAGTGCCCTATTTTGCTGCCTCTGCCTCTTTTTGCTATTTTCCCATCTTGCAATGTTTTATCATTCTTCAAAAGAGCATATTGAGTTCATGATTGGTGTTTTGAAAGGATAAATTTGAGGTAGGATAAGTAAGGTAAAGAAATGAGATGGTAAGTAGGGTAGGTGAGATAAGTAGGGTAATTAGGGTGGATGGAGTAGGGTAAGTAAGGTAGGTAAATGAATAAATGAATGAGGAATTAATCAAATAAATACAAGCCATTAAAATTGAATTTTCTTACAGATTTTGCAATAGATTCCTAGTTTTTGAAGTTTCTTCTTTCTGAATTGGAAATGCAATTGCTAGAGTAAACTTCAATTTTTATTTTTATTTTGTAGCAACTGGAGCTTGTTCTTATGAATTGCTGAGGTAAGCTACATGTCCCTCTAAAACTCTTCAAAAATGATTGGAATTTTAAGTCTTTTTGACAAGACCTCAAGTCCCTCTATCACTTGCAATTGTTGATGCTGTTATTTCAAAACAGGTTCCTCTGATCAAGAAAAGACCAGTACACATGAAAGTAAGAAAACTTCAAAAATTATTTGCACCTTCCTCTCTGCTAAAGTGTTGACTTGCCCTCAAGTCTCCATGAAAATTTGTTTTTATTCAATTGAAATCTTGACATCGAAATCAAACAAATGAAGTAACTATATAAGTGAATTCTCATCGGCGAATGCGACTTGGTTTTCCAATGAGAATTATGAGTTTATGTTATGCCAGTTTCTTGGTTTTCACAACTAAACTCTTTTTTTTTAAGTAAATCTAAAATGGAAGAGAAAGTGGGTGGATTTAAGGGAGTATGGTAAACTTGTGAAGAAAAATAGATGATTGTAGTATGAAACTTGGAAGAAGGAAAATGGCTTAGAGAATGGATGAATGGAATTATGAATTGTAGAGATTTTGAGAGGTCTCTTCAGTAGTTGATGTGACACTGACATGATATGGAACTTGATTGCATCTTTTGATGATTCATTCCATGGATTTTCCCTTGATCTTAATTCATCTTCAAGTATCTATCGGTCATCCACTGGGAGCTTTTTGTAAAAATCTCCAAGTATTTAGAACTCAATGTCAAATGATATTTCACTTTGTTTAACTTGAATATTCCATGCTCTCATGTATGAATTTCGAAAACTTTGACTTTGAAAATCACTTGTTCATATATTTGATCCTTTGGACTTCCTTAGACCTGCAAAAACTAAGCATTGCCTGCAATAAAATGTGAGATGATGGGAGAAAAAAGATTATTGGTCTTTCTTCTTCTAATAAATATGTAAAATAAATGCAACAATGGCTAAAACAAAAAAATCCAAAGAACATAGATGAAGAAAAATGCATTTGTTTACCCGTTGAAAAGTGGTATATCTAATTGAAGTGATTCCAAAGCTAGATTGAAGTGGATTCATAGGGATATTTCCAGTATAAATATGTTTCCAAAGTGAGTTTAAATAACATGTCAAATATACCGAGGAACACCTTACATGATGGGAATATTCGTGAATTGCTTTATAGACCAACATTCACTAATTCGAGCATAACATTTTCATTCAAGCATGGATTGACGTGATTCCACTCTGAGATTAACTTAGACTCATGTAAATACCTAAATAGAAACATGTTTTTATTATCTCATATCCACTTATGAACATATCTAAGAGGCAGAGTTTCACCATGTTGGTTTTAAGACACGCAGTCACAAAATGTGACATAACTTTTTCATATGATCTCCAAATGGGATGATTCAAATTGCGGATTACACTAGACTTGAAGTTGTATCTCAGGTTTTGAAAATAATATGTTTTGATATGTGAAATATGCCAATGAACAATCAATTTGTAGAATTGTCACAATGCATATTTTATGACAAGCAGTGAGTAATTTGAGCATAACATTTTCATACAATGTCGATTTGAGGTGATTCAAATTGAAATGGAAACTAAGTTCTAAAGTCCATCTCCCCTATAAATATCTTGTAAAAATATGTCCATTAATTCCATCAAATCGTAGTTGTACTAACTTTGTTTTTGAATTTTCTGCTTGAGACCTAGTAACTATTTTGACCATTTTTTTTTCGTTTGAGATGCAAATTGAAAAATTTAAAATAGATTAGAAAATATATTTAAAGGGCTTATTGGTTTAGAAACATATTTTAAAAATGATCCCACATATTCCTCCAAAATAAGACTGCCATGACTGCATTTTGTCACAAAATCCTCTCAAAATGAGTTTTATTCATGCAATATTGAACTAATTTTATTTTGTAATTTATTTTTTAATTCATTCATTTATTCCTCTATACTATCCTATTCTATTTGGAAAAAAAAAAAACATTCCATCAAGTATAAGAGAATTTCTAATGCATCCATTTGCGTAACAAGATCATAAGTAAACTCATATCTAACTTTGAAAAATATGCCTTAACTAATGATTGGACATGAGAGGTCAATTGTTCATACAAATTTGATGGCAAGAAATGTTGAAAAATAGAGTGGTATGGTGGCCTAGTGACTCTTTGGAACCAAGTTTAGATATGATCTTTGTTTCCTTGGGTTTCCTTTGTTGTCATACCAGAAAGTTCTTCTAAAATTTGTTCATTACATTCATGAATGCACAAGGGATCTTGTGATAGACAAGAGATAAATTCTTCAATTTATGGCTCTAATGTTTGATCTTCATCGAATATGGCCAATGACTCTTTGTCCTCCTTACAAGGATAACTAGAAAAAGATTCTAGGTTATCTTTTTGTGAATACTCTTCATAGTTGCCTTTCTCCTCTTCTATCTTTTGAAATGAAAATTCATCCCCAGTGATAATTCTGAATTTTGGACAAGGATTTAAGAAGATCCTTGTGGTGGTATACCCTCCTTCACTGAATAAATTCTTTAGCATCCTCTTTTGAAGTTTGATAGGTCTTGACTTGCAAATTGATTCGTAGTTGAAGTTATTTTTTTTTTAGTGGTTTGGGGGTTTTACTCAGTATATCTACCCTTTTTGTCTCTTTTTCTAGGCATAAAGAAACATAACTAAACTAGAAACTAAAATATGTTTTTGTTTTTATTATTATTATTATTATAAAGAGAAATCTAAATGAATTAACTAAGATTTTAGTCTCTAAATGTTCTTCCCCAGCAACGACACCAAAATGTTGGTCCAATTTAAGGTATAAATTAGACCATCATCTTTTATCAATCTGGTCTTCATAAGCTTAGAAGCACTCCAACATATATGGTTTAGAGGCAATTTCTAAAATTTTAACATCTAGCTAGTTTGAAATCTTAAGTATTATTGTCAAGAAAACTTCAATCTCCCTTATAGGAGATGGATTCAAAAAGTTTCCAATGACAACATTAACACCTACAGATCATCAATTTCTTCAATTAAATAATGAATTAACTAATATTGCAGCAAATCAGTCACATATAAAAAAATGAGAAATTTTTGACAAGTCTAGCTTATTGAAGGTGAAAGAAATACCATACTCTCTTACAAGAGGTTAATTCATAATATCTCTTATCAAGCATTTCAATAAGAACTTAATCAAAAATTAAATATACAAAAAAAAAGTACATCAAACTCAATGAAAGTACATCAACTTGAATGAAAGTACAACAAACTGAAAACTATACCAAAGCAATGAGAAACTAGTGCATAGGTTCAACAATGGGGATCCTCCATGCTTTGCTAGCACACTTTAAGTGAATATCGGCTTAGAAGAACTTGAAAACTAGACTAAACATCATCATCAAGCATATTAGAGATAGAAGAAACTATGAACCAACTCCCTTCACTAAATTGCAAAAGTTTTCAAATTTAACATAGATAATAGATGTCTTCCTCCTTCAAATGTCACATATTTATACAAGTTTTTGGTAAATGTTAGGTCCCTATATTACTATTATAGTCCCTTATTGTTGTTAGTGTAACCCCCTTATTGTTATCGTTGTATCCATGTAACCTCCATATTGTTATTATTGTGCCCTTACATTATTATTGTTAGGTCGGCTAGGATTACATTGTGGCCCCATGGACTTCTATATATAGAAAGGAGGTTTTTCATTTGTATCATCCAAGAATTTTTCATTTATGTAATGTATTAGAGGTTTCCTCCTCGAAGTGGCTTATTTCTAAGGTGTTGAACTCTCTTTTCTTCTATTTTTGGAGCTAGTTTCATAACATTTGGTATCGGAGCTTTGGATTCTAGGGTTTTGCTACTCCAAACAGGTCACCGTGTAATTTTTGCTATAAATTTTTTTCTCCAAAGGTTCATAAGCTGAAATTTTTAGAAAGTGAAGCCGAAATCCCAAGGAACGTCGTGTAAAAATTTCAGATCTTGGTTCGAACTATTTTTGGATACATGATCTATGGAAGTTAGAGTTTTTTTAGGCTCCTGAATTTCACCTAAAACAGGTCGTCGTAGTATTTGCGCTATAAAAAATTTTATATGAAGGCTCATAAGCTAAAAATTTTACAGAGTGAATCCGAGATCCTGTGGAACTTCTTATACAAATTTCAAATCTTGGTTTGCAATATTTTCGGAGATATGATCTATGGAAGTTAGGGTTTTTGTAGGCTCCCAAATTTAATCTCAAAGAGGTGACTGTGGGAAAATAATCATAACTCTCTCTCTGAGCGTCAAATTGGAATTCTGTAAAAAGTGGCCGCAAATACACGGACTTTAGTTTCCTTTTTATCAATTTCAGATCCGGAGGAGGAAACAGTGACACGTGGCATGTTTTACAAGTTTTCTCTACTAAACTAGTCCATAATTAGGTCATTGTGGGAGATTGGGCATAAATTTGCTTTGAAGAACCCAAATAAGGTCAGACCTATGGCATTCTAAATAAGATTTAGAGTGCTAATACAAGGCCAAATTTTAGATACTGAAGATCCGAAATCATAAAGATAATTCAATTTCAATATCGAGCTCCTCAAAAGCAAGAAAAAGGTGTGTATTTTTTTTTTCCGAATTGCATAATTCTTGTTTGAAGAATCAATTTGAATTGATTCCAATGGCATATTGTAGAATAAATATCAATATTGGGTTATAAAATGCCCCATAAAAATAATTCAACACCCATTAAGCCTTCAGAAGGCTCTACTATGGCTCTTGAAGATGAAGAAATGCAACATGACATATCAAAATTACAAGAGCAAGTGCACCAAATTTCACTCTCGCAAAGAGCAACAAAAAATGAAATGGATGTTTTGAAGAAAAGCATGGAAGCTAAGATGGATGGTTTGAAGAAAGGCGTGGAAGCTATGATGGATGGTTTGAAGAATGGCATGGAAGAAAAAATGGAAGGTTTGAAGGAAGACATGGAAGGTTTGAAGGAAGGTTTGTCAAAGTTGATACAAGAAATTATTCCTAATGGAAAAAAGATAGTAGAGGAAACTCATGATGAGAACAAAATAATTGTTAATAGTGATTTCATAAACTCTAATGTTGGATTGAAGAACCACCATATTCCAAAGATGGATATGAGGAAGTTTGATGGCAAGGATCCCGTAACATGGATACTACAGATGGAGCAATATTTTGATCTCAATAATGTGAAAAACACACAAAAGGTACGCATTGCAACTTTACATTTAGAACAAAAAACATTTGTATGATATCAATAGCTTTCCTCTCGTAAAATTTGTCAATTCGTCAATTTTTATGGAGGAAATGATAGCACATTATGAGGATACAAAGAGAAACACCTTCTTTTTTCAATAGATAAATCTCAAACAAAAGGTTTTAGTGGTGGAGCATATTGAGCACTTCAAAAAATTGAATATAAGGGTAACTAATATTCCAGAGGAAAATGAGATTGATGTCTTCATAGGGACTTTGAAGGATAACATCCAACATCAAGTTTGGTATTTCAGGGGCTGACGCATGATATTCAGGTTGACACAGAAAAATTGAATAAAATTATGGACACAGGAAAACATACTATGTCTTCAAAGAGATAGATGTGCTACGCCTAGATTTCCACAACCTACAAGGTTGACACCACAATAATTGGAAGAAAAAAAGAGCAAAAGGGCTTTGCTACAGTTGTGATAGCAAATACACTAAAGGTCATAAGTGTGCTGAGAAGAAATTATTTTTCATAGATTGTGAAGAGGAAGAAGAAAATGAACAGAAACTTCAAAGAAGGATATACACCGAGGAAGCAACCTAAGAAAGAAGAAGAAATGAGTCGGCCATATCGTGTATTCACAATTGTGAGAATCACCCTCCTCTAACTCTCCGGAGATATAAGGACATATCAAAGAAGAAAAAGGTATCAGTGTTGATTGATTAAGATGCATTTATAATTTTATTCATGTAAAAATTATTAGGAGTTGAATTGTTTCTATACCCGGTACCATAATGTCAAGTGATGGTTGCAAATGGAGGAACTATAAATTTCTCTTGGAAAATGCCATAATATAAATAATGTTGAGAATATGTATTGAATAGTCCAATGCTTTCCATCCTAATGGGAGGTGTTGATGTTGTACTAGGAGTACAATGGTTACAATCTTTGGGGATGGTAGCTTTTAATTTTCAAGAACTTTTCTTGAAATTTTTTTCGGAAGGAAAGGAAATTGAATTATGAGGTATCGCAAAGAAGCCAGGAAAGATAATAAGCTCTAATTTCATGACAAAGCTTCTGAAGAAAGAACAACGAGGTGTAATTGCACAATTATGCTCACTAGAAGTTCCAATATCAAAATCATCTATTTCTCCAAATCTCCAAAAAGTCTTGGAAAATTATTCCAAGGTGTTTTAAACTCCCAAAGAACTCCCACCTATTCGTGATCATGATCATGCTATTGATTTGATTCCAGGAAGTGTTCCTCCAAACATCAGGCCTTACAGATATCCTTATGTCCAAAAGAGCGAAATTGAACGTATGATTGCAGAAATGTTAGAGGCTGGTATAATTCAACCTAGTCAAAGTTCTTTCTCTGCTCCAGTAGTATTGGTGCACAAGAAGGATGGATCATGGTGCATGTTTCCGGATTATAGGGAGCTAAATAAGCTCACTATTAAAGATCAATTTCCCATTCATGTGATTGATGAATTATTGGACGAATTACATGGAGAAATTTATTATACCAAGTTGGATCTTCGTTTAGGATATCATCAAATTAGAATGAACACTAAAGATATTCTGAAAACAACATTTCGAACTCATGAGGGTCATTAGGAACTTTTGGTCATGCCTTTTGGCCTTACCAATGCACCTTCTACATTTCAAGGGTTGATGAATTCCATTTTCGAACCCTTCCTTAGAAAATTTGTGCTAGTATTTTTTGATGATATACTAATCTACAATAGGTCTTGGAAGGATCATGTTTAACATGTTGACAAGGTGCTCAAACTATTAGACGAGAAACAATTATAAGCAAAAACATCCAAATTTTTCTTTGGAGTACAAGAAATGGAATATCTGGGTCATATTGTCTCTCACGAGGGTGTTAAGGTAGACCCTAACAAAATTAAAGCCATTAAGGAATGGAAAGTCCCCACAACCATAAAGAAGTTGCGCGAATTTCTCGGGTTAACAGGGTATTATCGCAAGTTTGTTAAGAATTATGGGAGAATAACAGCACCTCTAACAACATTATTGAAGAAAGATGCATTTTCATGGAATCTTGAAGCAACTAAGGCCTTTGAACATCTTAAAGAGGAAATGTCCCTAGCACCAGTCTTAGCTACGCCAGACTTCACAAAAACCTTTATTGTGGAATGTGATGCCTCAAGAAATGGAATTGGTGTTATTTTAATGCAAGAAGGAAGACCCATTGCTTTTGAAAGTCGTCCAGTCAAAGGAAAGTATTTACAAAAGGCTATTTATGAGAAGGAAATGTTGGCAATACTAAATTCACTAAAGAAATGGCGACCTTACCTAATGGGAAGACAATTCAAGGTAAAAACTGATCATGATAGTCTTAAACATTTTTTGGAACAAAGACTATCTTCAGAAGAGCAAAAAAAATGGGTCACAAAGATGTTGGGTTATGACTTTGAAATCATCTACAAAAAAGGGAAGCTAAATGTTGTTGCAAATGCACTCTCAAGAAAGGATGAAGAGGTGGAAGCATTGCTTTGTGTCATTTCTACTATCCAATCAGAATGGATAACCGAAGCAAGGGATGAATGGATGAAGGACAAAGAAGTGTGGACACTCATTCAAAATTTGCAGCAAGATCCTAGTGCATCTGATTCCTTATGGTACAAAGATCATTTAGTTGGAAAAATGATTCCTTATGGTACAAAGATCACTTATATATTTGCAAGAATTCCCAACTAAAACAAAATATTCTTTTGGAATTGCACACTTCTCCTTTAGGAGGACACTCTGTATTTTTAAAAACCTACCACGGGGTGAAGAAAGATTTGTTTTTGGATGGCCGTAAATCTGATATTCAAAATTTTGTGGCAGAGTGTTTGGTTTTCCAGAAAAATAAAGTTGAGACAATTAAGACCCCGGGTCTTCTACAACCTTCATCCATTCCAAGTCAACGTTGGGAAGAGATTTCAATGGATTTTATCACAGTTTTACCTAAGTTCGATGGAAAGAGTGTCATCATGGTGGTAGTTGATAGACTTACCAAGTATGCACACTTTGTGCATTGTCTCATCCATTTAAAGCAAGTACAAGTGCTACTGCATTTATGGAAACAATTCAAAACCTACATGGAAACCCAAAGATTATTGTAAGTGACAGAGATCCCATTTTTACAGGAAATTTTTGGACAGAATTATTTTCTTGTTTAGGTACTCAACTAGCTCATAGCTCATCTTATCATCCTCAATCCGATGGTCAAACTAAGATATTGAATAAATGTTTGGAAGGATATCTTCATTTTTTTGTATCTAATAAGAAAGCACAATGGGTCAAGTGGTTACCTCTCACTGAATGGTGGTATAACACTTACTTCCATAATGCAGCTAAAATGACCCCATTTATGGCACTTTATGGATATAATCCACCACATCTTATTTAAGGGAAATTCTAGGGTTCAAGTACTCGAAGATCACATCGAGCATCAACAAGAAGTTCTCCAACTCTTAAAGGATAACCTAAATTTGGCACAAAATCAAATGAAACAACAGGTAGATCAACATCGCAGTGAGAGAAGTTTTGATGTAGGAGACTGGGTATTTTTACGGCTACAACCATACAAAAAAATGTCCCCTCAAGCAAGCTAAGAAGGGTAATAAATTATCGCAAAAGTACTATGGTTCTTACAAGGTGTTGCAAAAGATTGGTACTATGGCATACAAATTGGAGCTTCCTACTTCTTCATGAGTGCATCCAGTTTTCCATGTTTCATGCTTAAAGAAGGTTATAGGGTACAAAATTCAATTTCAAACAATATTTCCAGAACTTGATTAGGAAGGAAAAACCATATTGGAACCTGAAGCAGTCACAGAAACAAGAACTCGACAACTATGAAATCGATTAATTTCAGAGTATCTCATCAAATGGAAGAAATTACCCACTAAATATTCTACATGGGAAATGTTGGGTGCTAACATGTGTCTTTAAAAACTCCTAATTTCCTCACATTAATTATCAACCAGGGTAAGTCCTTTTATCTCAAGTGTGTACACATTATGTGCAAGCTATTCATACAAAGAGTAATGCAAAAACCAATCGTTTAATATAGATACAATCATAAATCTTGAAGCTTAAAAGGAATTGATTCATCTACACATTAGAACACAAAACTGTAATTCATTCCTAATTCAACTAATTCAAATGATAATCAACCGAGAGCACTGAAGCATTAACCGAGCTCTTTTAGCTGGATCTAAACAATTGAACAAAAGGCAAGTATTATAAATGACTGTCTATGCTTTAAGTAATCAAAACCAATTCTGTTTGCTAGCAACTAATTCCTTAAAGAAATAAATTAGAAATGCATATTCAAAGAAATAAATTGGGCATGCGTATTCAGTGGAGATAAATACCATAAATGTGAATTATCAAAAGTATTGTAATTGTAAAGTGAAAAAGCAGAATATACTTGCAATAAACAGAAAAGTATAACACAGGGAACAACAGCGAAATCCACCAGAGACCGGGCCCTTAGCCATCGGCAAATACTGCTTAATTACTCTAGAATAGTTGAATAAATAGTAGCGTGAACTATGTATTAATCATCACAGTCAATTGACATTACAATATGATCTTTGTTCAGAACTACGTTTTGTGAATTACCATTACAAATTATGCAGAAATGAAAGATACATCATTCCTCCTCTCCGAGAACTAGCTCTCCTTGTCCCTTTATTGCTAAAAAGGAAAGATAAGTGTGATCCCTCAGGATCAGGAGATCCTTAGGGATCCACGACAAAATGCTATCCTCGGACAGTTCGTTCGTCTCTGCGCTATCCTTACTGATTTATCTTCGATTCAACCTCATTTAACGCGTCCTCTTTGCCATGATTAAGTCCTGCTGTTACTTCTGTTATTTCCAGCATAAAAATCAACGAGAATTAGTTTGGAAGGTTAAATTGCATTAGGATCATTTGTCATTCATTCTTCATCAAAATCCTTTCATTATATTATTCTATCATGGCACAAAATGGATAAGAAAGAGGAAAAGCATAGTAATAAAGAGTAAATACATACCTATTGCAATGCTCAACATACTCCCCTGTTTACCTTTTTTCATGTCCTCGTGAAAAATAAATAATTTTGATGCAAATAAGTTAAAGAGTAGGCTGGAGAAGGTCTGTCTGTAATAGGCCAGAGACCATGATGTCGTGCCAAGTGTACAAAGGCTGTCGCTTCTTGTCCTTCAGGTAACTCATAGTCAGGATGATATCCTTCAGGAGCATACCAAATAATGGGGCTTCTATAGCGACATCCCACCCAATAAGGTCCTCCTCTTAAGATAAAGTTGTTGTATGGGACTAACCGTCTCGCAGCAGCTTTGAAATTTCCATAATTAAATGGTTCTCTGTCTTTAACACTGTTGCTTGAAACCATCCATCTCATTTTGGATGAAACCAAGGATCTTTCTCGAATGGAGAGGAAATATGTTGTTCCTTCCAGCACAAGTTCCTTATGTATGGGCCCTAAACTCTTAGTCACACCCTCCTGTGTCATTAGTGTTTTATGCTTAGCAAACACTTGCAGAGGGTGAGTAGGTTCACTTCTTACCCAAAGATCCAAGCTATGTTCTTGTCTTTGGAACGAATTATAAGCCTTCAACCACTTGAGTTGGTTGACTGCAAAAAAGATAAAAGCCTGAAATTGAACATCTCCAATAAAAGTGCTAGGATTCACATCCACTTCTTTATCTAATACGAAATTATGCAAACAAAATTCACAAAGAAGCCTTTGGACCTTTACTCCATGTGTCTCACATCAATTTATAAAATCCTCCATCGTCTTCAGCTCAATTGGTTTGCCAGCTCTAAGAGCTTTAATTTTTAACAATAAATATCGTTCTAATAAAAATAAGGCATAGTTCGTAGAAGGGGATCGACTAGTCAATATATCCAAATAAAATGAAAAAATGGTGTCCAACTGATTCCTGACATCGTTCAGCTTAGTTTTCATTCTATTCATTTTTTCTTCTTCCTGTCTAGCCTTATCGAAAGCCTCATTCTCTGCTAGGGCTAATTCCCTCAATTGTTTTTGTAATTCCTGGTATTTTTACAGGGAAACTGTCTGTTGTTGATGTTGTTCTAAAGCAAGGTGGGCTTGCGTCAACTCTTCTTGAAGTTTTAAAATAATAGGGTCATTCCTTGACAAGAAGTCCTTGGATTTCCCTTTTGTCTGAGTACCAATGCTGTGAGAGAATACCTTTTCAGTCTTTATTTCCTTATTGTGGGAGGACCAACCCTCTGTTTGAACAGCTGCATTTACCAAATTATTAAGCAAATTAACCTGGGTGGATATTGTTCGAGTGGGAGCGAGTTCGGTTTGAATTTATATTGATTTATTCTCGCATATTCTTATATGTGTAGCTATAGAATTTACTTTAGGAGCGGTGTTCTGAGTTTTACATTTGTTAACTGTCTTTTGGAGGTTTTGGTATTGTTGTCGCAGCTTCTTAAGTTTTTCTCTGGCTCCTTGGATCTTTTGAGGAGCGTCAGCTCCACTAACAGTTTTATCAATGGTTTATAGAGCTGCTTGTTGGTCATCAAAGTTGTGTTCCAAAAGAACCGTATCGCCTGACTGATTGTCTGATTTGTGACTAACTTCTATGTTTGCAGACCCCTGCTGGTCCCCATGGCTTTGTTCCAACGGAATCGTGTCACCAGACTAGTAGTCGGATTCCTGAACAATTTCTGTGTCCACAACCTCTGGAGATGGCGGTGTTTCCATATGCCCGGAATTCTCTGGGACTTGTGTTTCCCCAAGTTTCATATATACATTAAGATTTTCCAAGACCTCGGCTATCCCTGTCTCTAAATCTTCCAAAGGTTCATCCGGTCCTGCTTCACTTCCCAGTTCATTATTATAATTATGTTCTTGTTCTTGTTCTTGTTCTTGTTCTGAATTGGCCTCTTCTTCGAGCTCTTCTTCGGGTTTTTCTTCTGAACTGGGTTCCTCTTCTTCAGGTTCTGATTCTGATTTGGCCTCCTCTTCAGGTTCTGATGCGGAATTAGGCTCCTTTTCTTCAGATTTGGAATCTCTTATCCTAACTGGACTGACTGTCTCCGCAGGTTGATTGCTTTCATCCCGAAGATTTTCAAACATCCTCTGGGCTAGTTCAATTCTTACAGACCTCCTGCATTTATGGGGTTCAGCCTTTGAATAGGCAGGCCTTTTTCTTTTCAGAATAGGGTTCTTCTGGCTTGTCTCCACAATTTCAGGATTTTGGATTACAGGGTTTTGCATGCTCTTTAGGGCCGTCATGAAATCATCCCAAGTTAAGTTGTATTGAACCAGGCTATGACTAATGATTAATCTAATCAATCCATGGTGACTTACTACAATTTCTGGGTGTCTGGCCCATCTTATTCTAACAATAGTATCATGCAGAAAGAAAAAAAAAAGAGAGATGGCATATTAACAGTGAGTTTTTGTTTCAAGGCAACTAACAATTTAAGTTGTCGTGGTCTTACCACATCTCGACGTCCATCACAGGTAATGTATCTTTGGATAATGCTTGCTAATTATTTCCATGGTTCTGTCAGAGAAGATGGTTGGATGCCTTTGCCTTTCCTAACTACTTGTTCACCCTCATCTTTGAAAGTTTCCACCGCGTCTTGCAGCGATACATGTTTTTGTGACCATATAGTTCCTTCTGCCAGCAGCCCAGATACTTCAGCTATTACAACGTCTGTGACTGTAATTCTTCTACCTTTCACCATGGATTCCCCATTCTGCAGATGTTGTAGAAATTCAATGGAAATTTCCTCATTCAAGGGCTGAAATCTTGTGAGATAGGATATCCACCCTGTACGGATCAGAATTTCCCTGGCTCTGTCAGATACATCTAACACTAAAGGTTCGTGGCGCACTATCTTACCACCCATAATGCTTGAATTATTCCTACTATTGCAAAGGATGAGTGAAATGGAAAAATGCAGCAATATTGAAAAAACATAGCAATACTGAAAAAAAACACAGCAATACTTAGAGCGATAGAACAACAAGTTGTTGTAACAGCAAAGTGCAGTTGATATTAATTATGTTATAAATTGTCGCATACCACGTGATCATGGAATATCTTGTCAGCCAATGAAATAATGACAACGCATGCCTCGTGTAAGGGAAGTTCTCTCCCCCTTTCGAAATGAGAGGTCGCCTATGACCGAATAGACGTGGAATGGTTGTTCCGATGGCAGGATATAAGGATGAAGAGTACAGAGTACGTAAATAAATGACGGGACAATAAGAGAGATGGATAGAGTGAAAGCGCGGTGTATAATCATAGTAAATGATAAGAGACAAGACACTTTGGTTGATGATAAGTTATATAATAAGGAAAGAGGACAACAATATGTATAGCTTTGCTGATGATAATCCGGCTGTACATGATATGATTGAATAAAAACATAAATGCATGCATAAAGGTTCAAAGTAGGGAAGCGTTTTAAAGGAAACAACCTCTCGGATAAAAAGATAAATGGGAAGAGGGTATTATAATAATTATTGATTGAGGAAATAGAACTTCAATTCCAAAAGCAAAGCTTCTGCTGCCAGCAGACGTCCATAGCCTCGACAGAGTTGATTTTTGACCCATGTGAGCCAGGTTCCTCAATTTATAATTGAAAATTTTCATTGTTGTTTCTACAGAAGAGACCAGTGTGCTAGTGTGGTAACCAGATAACCATACTGCCCTTCACTGGGAAGTAGCAAAAGTGAGCAAGTCGGCTCGTGATGAGACCTCTTGTTCTAAGGATGTTTTAGCCATCCAATGGATCATAACCTTGGTGTGGTGGCCATGGTGGGAATGTCACATTTCTACCTCCATATGAACATGGTAGGTTGGCTCTTAATGAGACCTCCTATCCTCTATCTGTAGATAAAATTTAGTTTTAATTACATATTTTTATGATAAATAGAGGGAGGCTCAGTACTCCTTAAGAGTAGGGATGGTGTAAGAAGTTGAAACATGTCAATAATAAGAAAAATTATACCCATAATCCCATTGATAATAGACAGAGATAATTATAACCAGGAAGAGTAGAACCAGCATGGTAAAGATGATCAATCAATATTATATACAGTAGAAATCAGTACAGTAAAGTGAAATATAAATAATTGTGTCTCTTTCAATTGTTTTAAGTCTATCATCAAGAAGTTGTCTTTGTCAAAGATCATAATGTTAAAAATATTCACCTGCTTTAATAAAATCCATAATTCTTATCTGCATGAAGGTACTGTACTTCAGGCCATAAAAGTAAAGAAAGAAATAAGGCTGAAATGAGCTAGGAATAAGTCCATGAGAGGAAAGAAGTGTTTGAATGTGTTGTTCATAACACACAAAAATTGTACAAAAAACAAAAGTGTTGTTCCAAAATTGGAATAGAAAAAAAAAAGAGAGTGTTGTTCCAAAGATGGAACAGAAAAACCAAAAAGTGTTGTTCTGAAGATGGAACAACAAAACCAAAAAGTGTTGTTTCGAAGAGGGAACAACAAAACCAAAAAGTGTTGTTCCGAAGATGGAACAACAAAATAGGCAGAGAAAAAACAAATTGAATCAGCAATCCTATTTACAATTTTTTATTTTATTTTATAGATAGAAAAGAAATGAATTTTACAAAGATGAAGCTACCGAAGGATTATCTTCTGCAGCTAAAATTTTCATGGTGGAGTCCTTGTGTATTTGTTGACAAAAAGATTCTCTTGTAAGTGATCTTTGGTAGAGGCGCACCCGATGCTCATTTTCTTTAAAGGAACAATCAAACCCATCAATGGTGGTCAACGTAAGAGTGCCATTGTCATGTACTTCCTTTATTTCATAGGGACCTAAGCACCTAGTCTGCAATTTACCAGGGAAGTCTTGAAACCTGGAATCGTAGAGAAGTGCCTAGTCATCCTCATGAAATGTCTTTTTCTTGATCAGAGAGTCGTTCCATTTGGCTCTTTGTTGTGAATAAGTGTAATATGCTACAAAGCCAAAATCTGGATTTCGTCTAATTCATTTATTTGTTGTAATCTATTAATCTGGGCTTCAGTTAAATCCAGTCCCACTTCCTAGGCTGTCCTTAGTGTTTTTATCTCAAATTCTATGGGAAAAATAGGTTCCTTACCAAATACTAGCTGATATGGGGAGTATCGAGTAGTATTCCTCCAAGTTGTGCAATATTCCCACAAGGCTTCTGACAGTCGAGTAGTCGAGTCTCATCTATGCGATGAGATTGTCTTCATTAGAATAGCTTCAATTACTTTGTTGGTGCTTTCTACCTGCCCATTCGCTTGCAGGTGGTATGGAGAGGTAATTCTGTGAATAACATGATGATTTTTTAGTGTAGCAGCGATCTTGTGGCCTACAAATTACGGCCCTCCATCAGTGATTACTTCTCTGGGTAACCCATATCATACAAAAAATTCGAAAAGAAATTTTATCACAGTTTCTTTTGTGCCTCTTGGTAATGCTGCTGCTTCTACCCACTTAGTTACGTATTTTGTTGCAATCAATGTATATGATTTCTGGTTGGATGATGGGTTGATTGGCCCAATAAAATCTAATGCCCAACGCTCAACAGGTTCTATGACCAGCTTTGGATGCAGGGGCATCTTATCAGATTGGCCAGGGCATCCCATCCTTTGACAACTATCGCAGGCCTGAACAAATTTCTTAGCGTCCCTAAAAATCGTGGGCCAGTAATAGCCCATTTGTAAAATTTTATGTCCAGTTCTGCGGTCTATAAAATGTCCACCGCAAGGTCCATTGTGGCAGGATTTTAATATATCACAAATTTTTCTTCCCTGATACACCTGCAAATGTGCATATCGGCCCCTATATGAAAAAGGTATCCTCCAATCCAGGAGAACTGACTGTTGCGTTGTACTATCGATTTCCTTTCTCTGGGTGTCAGATGTTTAGGTAGTTTTCCCACTGCTAAATAATTCGCCACATCTGCGTACCATGGTGTTTTCACGGTTACAGCCAACAGGTGTTCATCCGGAAACTGATCCTCTACTGCTATTGCATCATCTGTTCTTGGCACTCGGGAGAGGAAATCTTCCATAAGGTTTTCCTTCCCTAGTCGACCCCTTATAGTTATATCAAATTCCTGCAAAAGTAGCAACCAACGTGTCACTCTTCCATTCATAATGGGTTTATTAGATAGTTGTTTAATAGCAGAGTGATCCATATACAGAATTACAAGGTATCCAGTTATATAGTGTCTGAATTTGTTAATAGCATAAATAACAGCTAAAAACTCCTTCTCTGTTACTGTGTAATTCAATTTAGCAGGAGTTAAGTTTTTGCTAATGTAATATATAGTGTAGGGTTTCTTGTCTTCTTCTTGGCCAAGAACTGCTCCAATGGTTGTGTCTGATGCATCTGATGAAATCTGGAATGGTATATCCCAGTTCGGGCCTTGTAATACTGGTGTTGTTGATACTAGCCGTTTTAAATCTGTAAAGGTAGCATCACATTTGTCAATCCATATGAAATCACTATTTCCTGTTAAGGCATATAATGGTGCAGCAATCTGTGAAAAATTCTTGATAAATCTACGATAATATCCAGCAAATCCTAGAAAACTACATACCTCTGTTTGAGTGCAGGGAGTAGCTAGTAAGAGAATTACCTGTATTTTTGCCGGATCTACCTGAATTCCAGCTGCTGAAATGTAATGACCCAAGATCAGGCCTTCTGTCATCATCATATGGCACTTTTCGTGACTTAAACATAGGCTGGTAGCAATACACCGTTCCAGAACTTTTTCCAATGTTTGTAATGCTTGCTCGAAGTCATCTCCATAGGGTGTGAAATCGTCCATGTATACTTCCAATCCTTCATTTATCAAGTCTACAAAAATGCTTAGTATGGCTCTTTGGAATGTGGCAGGTGTGTTACACAATCCAAAAGGTAATACCCTATAAGCGAATGTTCCCCACGGACAGGTAAAGGTAGTCTTATCCTGGTCTTCAGGAGAAATCTGAATTTGGTTGTAGCCACTGAAGCCATCCAGGAAAGAAAAAAATTTCTTCCCTGCCAGTGTATCTAGGACCTGACCAATAAATTGAAGGGGGAAATGGTCTTTTTGCGTTGCCTTGTTGAGTTCTTTATAGTCAATGCATATTCGCCATTTCCCATTCTTTTTGGGAACCACAAATAATGGAGAAACCCGTTTACTGTCAAATATAGGATAGATAAAATTTACATCCAACAGTTTTTGAAGTTCTTCTTTAATAATATCTTTTAGGTTAGAATTTAATCTACACTGAGGTTGTCGAATGGTTTTTGCATCCTTTTCAGTGTAGATGTGATGCATGCAAAGCTGAGGGTCAATCCCTTTCATATCTGAGTAATCCCAAGCAAAAGCCCCTTTATTTTTCCTAAGGACTTGAATATTTTTTTGTTGTTGGCCATCACTTAGGTTACTGTTAAATTTCAGGATCTTCCCTGGTTCAATTTCGATAGGTTTGCTATTATAAACAGTGGTTGTTGGTATTGTTTGATCATTGATATCTCTCAGGGGATCTTCTTTGATTTCATTGTCAAGGACTGCTTTAATCATGTGGTGTTTCGAACTTGTTACTGTGGTAGGATGATTGATAAAAGCATTAATGACATCATCTTCAATTTGGTTTTTGAATTCAAGGGCATCTACCATAGTTAATGGTGACCGAATATTTTATGTTAAGTATGTTGCAGGTTGCTTCCAGGTTTTCATAATAGTCAAGCTTGGCTGAGCAGGAGGGTATAAAGCTAAAATTTTCCCATCATTCCCCTTGGTTATAGTCATACTGCCTACCCGGTAGCTGATATAAGCATCAACAGTTGCTAGCCAAGGCCTTCCTAATATTAAGCGATGTCCATCTAGCTAGTTCCTAGGGTTAATAATCAAGAAATCCACCAGGTATTCCCAAGTGTCTACATAGACCATCACATCTTGTAATATTCCTTCTGGTCTAATGACTGAGCGATCAGCTAGTTCCAGTAAGGTAGTTGTTGGTTCCAAGGTTGTGATGCCAAGAATGTCGCAAGTTGTAGTTGTGAGAATATTAATGGTTGCCCCTAAGTCAACTAAAGCATTGGGAAAAGAATGTCCATTTATTTGGACTGTGACAATGGGGTTTCCCGGATCCTCATATTTTACAGGAGTCTCTTTGCCTAGTAATAAATCAGACAAAGTCCTGACAACATGGACAGTAGGGATTGTTTTTTTTTTTTTCCTCACAGACTTCTTTATACACAATTCTTTAATAGTTTTGGCATATATTGGAATATCTTGGATAGCATGGAGAAGGGGAATTTTTATACAAATGTTCTTAAGTTCACCCAAAAGATCAAAGTCAGGATATTCAATCGGGCATGGTATCAACAATTTTTTTGGGAATGGGGGGGAAGTGGTTATGATTTGTTCGGGATTTTTTTGTCTGACTGTATCTTTCCCTTGTTTTATTTGTTGATCATCTACAGTCAGAGGCTTATTTGTGTGAGGTTCTTCCAGTTGCAAATCTTTATCCTTATCTAGAGTGATTATGCGTCCAGATCTCAACTTATCTCATTGCATTCTTTCAACTTATCCTGAGGGTCCAGACCCTCTATGATTTGTATTGACTGAACTGGTCTGTTGTTAGGATTTAGGTTGGGTTGAGCTGGAAGTTGCAGTCATATATTAGATTGAGGATTCTGCTGCAACGTGTAAGGTGCTGGTAAAGTTGGTTGAGGTAGAGGAACTGTCCCCATAGGCTAGTTTGTAGATCTTTGCTAATTTGATTGCCAATTCTGATTTTGTGATGTGGAAGGGGACCATTGGGAGTAATAAGGGTTGTTCTGCCATAATGGTGGTGGGTAAAGGGAATTTTTCCAATTATTATTATTTAGATTTGACTGATTGGGCCATGGTGGCATAAAAAATGCTTGAGGTGGCAAAAAAGGTGGATGATTCTATTATGATGCCCCTGAATACTGCTGAGAATTATATTGCGAGGGAGGAAAGAACGAAGATGGATCAGTAGGCATACATGTCTAACGTTCTTTCCATTAACGACGGTGGTTCAACATATATATTGGTTCCACTTCTTCTTCCGCTTCCTTGAAAACTGCTTTTAATCCTGGGAGTGATGGGCAGCTTTCCGTGGCATGCTCTTTAGTGCACATGGCACATGTTCGTATCGCATCTAGGGGGAATTCTTTATGACTATGCTTCTATCTGCAACGGGGGCATAAAATAGCCAAGTTCTGTTCTTCTATAGCCTACTTTTGCTTAGCTTTCATGACATCCAATTGTGTCGCCAAGGTCCGTAGGATATTAGTCTTGAAATATTCCAACATATTGCCTATTTCACTTCGGGTAATGCTTCCTCCTGAGGCTTTGTTGTCTCTGGGGCTTGCATCGCGTTCGACTGGTTTCAGCCTTATACTGCCCCTAGAACACTTGATGCACAAATTTATAATATCATTATAGTTTTCTTGATAAATGTCACCCTTACCCATTATATTTAGTGTCTCTAACCATTGGTCTTTCATACCTCTAATCGTCGTGATTTTTAGAACATTATCAGGCAGATTTGTGTAAGGAGATCTTTGCAAATTATATTGAAAATGCTCTACGTATTCTTCTAGAGTCTCGCTAGGCTTAGCTACCATTTGAAAATTTTCATCTTTTAATTCGCTAGTTCAGCAATAATCTTGATATTTTTTAAGGAAAGATGTTTCATTTGGTCCCAGTCATTGATGGTGCCTCCACCAAGTCCCATGAACCAACACAGAGCTGCTCCCTTCAGAGTACAGGGGAATAGCTTCAGCATCTGAGGGTTGGTAGTGTAATCATAACCCCTGCATAAGACATCAAATTTGAAAAAGAATGCATCAGGATCTTCTGAAGTTAGCCCATGAAAGGTGGGAATGTTTTGTAATGGGATAGCCTTCATGGGGGCATTTACAGTTGTGTCAACAATAGGGTATTGCAATGTAGAAGTTTGCGGTTGTTGGTTATTAGCCATTTGGTAAAAAATATTCCAATATTCTTCAGGGATCTCTAGAGCTAGAGAGTTATTCCTATGATGTCTACAAGAGGCTGGAATAGTTCTAACAACACTACCTTGATCTGAAATACAGGGTGTCCTCTGCTCAGTCACTACTTCAGGAGATCTAGGTTCTGATAATTTAATTTCAAGGTTGCCTGTTTCTCCTTCTCCTTCATGGAGGTTGCAAGAATTTCCTTCTTGTAAAGGGCGAGTTTGCGAGTTATCAGTATCTTGAAAACTCTGCTCAATCCCTTCGGTCTTACTGTGAATCTCAGTGTTAGCTACATATGGTGATCCTACGGCTTGAAGGAAGTCAGTAGGATGTCTGGAAGCAATAATTCGGGGTCCTACTGATGGCTGAGACTCAAATTTTTCTTAAGATTTCGTTAATAAAAGTTGATCGTCCAAGGGTCACCAGTCCCTTAGGTTTTTCAGGTTTAGAAAGAGGAATTTTGTTTTTTTACAGGTCTTTCCCTATTAGTCATTCATGCAGAAATACAAACATTCATTCCTACCTTAAACTCTTACGCAATTCTGCTAGAAAGCGGGCGGGTGAGCGAGAATTTTGCTTGTTCTTTATGCAGGTTCTTACCTTCCGTTTTTAATACCTAATTCTCCCTCAGCAGAAAAAACATCAATCAGAAATTACTCTTTACAGAGTGGAAACACGCTCCCCGACAATGGCGCCAAAATTTTGGGTGCTAACAAGTGTCTTTAAAAACTCCTAATTGCCTCACATTAATTATCAACCAGAGTATTGCCTTTTATCTCAAGTGTGTACACAGTATGTGCAAGCTATTCATACAAATAGTAATGCAAAAACCAATCGTTTAATATAGATACAATCATAAATCTTGAAGCTTAAAAGGAAGTGATTCATCTACACATTAGAACACAAAATTGTAATTCATTCCTAATTCAACTAATTCAAATGATAATCAACCAAGAGCACTGAAGCATTAACCGAGCTCTTTCAGCTGGATCTAAACTATTGAACAGAAGGCAAGTATTATAAATTAATGTCTATGCTTTAATTAATCAAAACCAATTCTGTCTACTAGCAACTAATTCCTTAAAGAAATAAATTAGAAATGCATATTCAAAGAAATAAATTGGACATGCGTATTCAATGGAGATAAATACCAGAAATGCGAATTATCAAAATTATTGCAAGTGTAAAGCGAAAAAGCAGAATATACTTGCAATAAATAGAAAAGGATAACACAGGGAACAACAGTGAAATCCACCAGAGACCGTGCCCTTAGCCACCGACGAATACTGCTTAATTACTCCAGAATAGTTGAATAAACAGCAGCACAAACTATGTATTAATCATCACAGTCAATTAACATTACAATATGATCTTCGTTCAGAACTACAATCTGTGAATTGCCATTACAAATTATGCAGAAATGAAAGATACATCATTCCTCCTCTCCGATAACTAGCTCTCCCTATTCCTTTATAGATAAAAAGGAAAGATAAGTGTGATCCCTCGTGATCAGGATATCCTTAGGGATCCATGAAAAAATTCTATCCTTGAACAGTTCGTTCGTCTCTACACTATCCTTACTGATTTATCTTCAATTCAACCTCATTTAACGCATCCTCTTTGCCGTGATTAAGTCTTGTTGTTCCTTCTGTTATTTCAAGCATAAAAATCAACGAGAATTAGTTTGGAAGGTTGTTACACAGTAATTTGTCACTGTCCCTTCAATCCCCATCTCACCCATTGGAGGGTCGTTTCTGTGACCAATAAGCAGTGTCATGCCTTGCAAATACCATTATTACATCCCTTTCCATGAGGACAACATTTCTTCTGTTGATCATTTCCTGAGCAGGCCCCTAAAAACACTTGTTTTTGCCTTGGCGCTGGTAGCCTGTTATGTCCTCGCGCCAATGGGGGAAAATTAACACTGAGCCCGCGCCAATTGGCTCTCTGTCCCAGTTAAGCACCCGCACCAATCTGCTTTTGGAAAGTTTTTTAAAAAAGAGGCGAATTTTTTATTACAACAACTTCGTGGGTGAGTCATCAGGAGTGGTTTCACCTGAATAACCACAGCCTTCCTCCTTTGGCCTCTTGTTTCCACCTTTTGGGGAACCTCCCAAGGGATAAGGCCTCCCTTCCACTATTGTAGGGATCCCAACCTCCTCCTCTCCTCTATAAATATAGCCTTCATCCATTGATGAAGGGGTTGAATAGCTGAATAGCTAGTCTCCAAGTTCCCAAGAGCCATCAGAGCCTTATGCTGCAAGAGCCTTGATTCATTCCTTTAAGGCAAAATCCAAGCAAGGAGATTATTGTCGAGACATCCGAAGAGAGAGGCTTGTCCCATCCCCGACAGGATTTTTCGAGATGTGTTCCGCTGGCGACCCTCTGAAGGAGAATTCAGCGTTAGGGCTATGGTTGTATTCTTCTTTGATTGATTAATGATAAGCGACTATTGGTTATGGTTCCACTACTGTTGTTGATTATGATGATGAGTTATGTCTTCTCTGACTGACATATAGTTGCATGTACAGGATTTTACGCTTGCGTTTGTTTTGTTTCTTGCGTGTGCAGGTGTCCGATCACGGAGATCGTGAGGATTGTGATCTGCCGGAGCTAAGGAACGGGAGCGCCACTTTCTCTACCAGCGACAGCGTTAGATCCAGGTGAGCCTTCATCGCTAGTTGGTTTATTTTCAATTAGAAAACTGCACTATAGCGTGAACGATTGTTGCTAGAACCGATCTGGGCTAGTAGGGATCGCCTCTGTCCGCAGAGGGGATTTACCTCCACAACAATTTGGCAACTCCACTGGGGAAGTCTAGCTTGTTGTTGTTCTACTTTGTAAGCTACAAACAGAGCCTGAAGCTAGCCAGATAGCCTTCGAAACGCTATTGCTCTACATTAGCGAAGTAGATCAAAGCTGCTTCAGTCAATCTCTGGTTTAGTTTATGAACTGAACACTTGGAGTATTGTCTCGTCTTTTCGGTTGTTTCTCGATTCTGCTTGATTCTTTTTGCTTGATTCTGATTCTTTTTGGTCAGCTTGATCATCACTGGTCTACTTGTTGGATTGCCTGTTTTTATTTTTCCATAGAAAACTCGACTGGCGCGCTTTACAGCCTGACAGTCGCGCCATTGGCCCAGGTTGTTAGTGTATTACCTGCGCCAATTTGTTTCTGGTGCTAGATTCAGCCTCACAGTCACGCCAATCCTGTGAGGTACTAGGGTTTGCCCTGTTCTGAGCTTCCTGAGCTTGATCAATGTGTTTGGTCTTGTTTTTTCGAATGCTTGAGTGTTCTGGAGCCTTGTTTGACTGGCTGTGACCTTCGTCCTTTGGTTGTTTGCCCGTTTCCATCGATCTCACGTTCTAGCCCTAGGACATCTAGGTGTTGTAGTGTGTCGAGCCTCCCGTGGGAGTTTTTGGTTTCTGCCTGTTCAGTCAGCTTTGTGATAGCTTCTCTGCACTCATTTGGTGGTTGTCTATCATTTTATTGCGCTATTTGAGTGATTGGTTTCTTCTTCATTCAAATTATGCTTTGTCTCACTTTGAGCCTAGATTAGATGGTTCATTTAAGTCTCAAAGACTCTGCTTGAAGTGGTGAGTTTGGTCTTGGTTGGGAGAAATTCTTTGTTTTTTCATTTTCAGGCGTTGGCGCTTGTTGTCAGTTAGCAACCTGCGCCAATTTGCCATTGGTGCTAGTTTTCAGTGAGCAATTCGCGCTAGTTGTCAATGACAGAGTCGTGCCAATTTTAGGGTGTGTGAAAATTGAGATTTTTTCCCTAAATCCTTCACCAATGTGTCTTTCCCTTCCGGTCTTTTCACTGTATGAGCATAGATTACATTGCTCATTGTTTGAAATGTCTTATTTCCATGATTGTTTGATGTAAAAGGGAATGAATGCCTTGTTTTGATCTCTTGCTTTGGAAGTCCTCTTTGTGTTTGACCTCATATGTCTTGTCGCCTTTTGAGGGATTTCATGACAAAGTGTTTGAAACAGCGATTGCATTCTTAGTGTTTGTTTACATCTCTTTTGCATTCATCCCTCATTAAGGAGATTTGCGTTCTTTCAGTTTTCGTCTCATAGTTTGCTTTTCGTTAAAATGCATTAGATCACATTTCATTGAAAAGTGTTTTTTTGAGATCCATCATTGAGCTTAGATTACATTGTTTAATGATTGAAAACTTAAAATCGCTTTGAGTGCATTCTCTTTCATTAAAAACATGCATTAAGTAGATTCTCATTTCATCAAAAAATGCATTGAGTGCATTCTTATAATTTGAAAAGGAAAAGGAAATTATGCATATATTACAATTGCATAGTTTTAGAAAAAGAGGATTTTGCATAGATTACATTGCATTATTCGCATCGTTGAATGTTTGAGATTACTTTTGGATAGTGAAAGTCATCTAGTTTGGAAAATATTTCGTTTGCAGTGTTGTTATTTGTTGCATCATTGTTTGAAACTCTTCCTTTAACTAGATAGCATTCATTGAATTGAAAGATTTCTTTTCTCATACAGCTGCATTTAGGAGATTTTGAGACATCACACTCGCTAGGGCATGAAAACTGAAACGTAATTGAAGATCAACCATAAAATATATTCAATTAACCTAAGGAAGCATTGAAACATTAACGAAACATTTAGAGGTCTAGGCTAGAGACGTGTTCCGGCGTCTTTAAACCTAGTGGCTGTCATTCGCCTCTTGGCTTTAGACAGCACTATTATGGACTTGTGCTCCCCGTACCGTCGATTATATAAAGGGAGATCCCACTAGGTTTCTATCCTTTATCCATAGGAAGTGAGTCTGCCGCCCTATACCCGTGATACACCGGACACAGCATTCGGGGAGATTGCCTGCACATACGTCAAGTCCTTGGTTGATTTCTCTTTCATTTTGAAACCAAGGTGTATATTGCAGTTCATGGTTATTTGGTACACCCTTTGCCTAGAATTCTTGAGTAGTCATTTTGATCTTTTCTGACTCCTTAAATTTGAAAGGATCACCAAGCGCTTTTCCTTTCACGCTTGCTTCAAAAATGAAAGAGATAGAGTCACCTTTTATCCGTTTCTCAACTCTTAAAACATGAAACGGTGAATTTTCTAAGTTTCAATGTGGTAAAATAAATCACCCGCGATCACATGCCCTTTTAGAGTTTGCTCGTTGGCCGTTTGATTGTGTGCCTTGGTTTTTAGCCCGTGTGCGGTTTTGAGTTGTTGATGGCAACTTTCTCGGAGTTCACCAACCGAGGAATCCCCTCCGATGGGAATCCTAGTCATTTTCCTCCTTTTGGAAATGTTGGTGCTCCTTATATGGCGACGTTGTCCCTTCCTGGGTTAACTGTTGGGTTGCTTGTTTGGTTGTTTTCAACCTCTGTGGTCCCAAATGTCTCGGCTACTGGTCAATCAGTTCCTCCGCCTGAGCAACATCATGTTGATTCTAAGGTGGACCTCTCCCCTTCTTCGCCTGTTTCTGCGTCCTCCTCTTCTACTTCGCCTAGTGAAAGTCTGGATTTGAGTAACCGGGTGGCTAAGAAGAAGAAGAAGAAGACAAAGAAGAAGAAGTCTGATAAAGGAGAGGCTAGCTCTGCGGCCATTGCGCCTAAGAAGTCTCCTATTGATGAACCTTCCAACCCTCCACGGAAAGTCAAGTTCCCTTGCATGTTGTGCACGGGAGACCATCTTCTTTGAGACTGCCCTGGCATTCCCAAGGTACTTGAAGAATGGTCCAAGGTCGTCCGCCATTGCCTTTGGCTTCCGGGAGTCAGGTTGGGGGCACGTCTTCAACTGGTGCTGGTAAAACTCTTAAGAAGAAAGGTAAGATTACCAATCCCTGTAAGTTATGTGGGGGGCACCATGCCATTCACCTTTGTCCACATATGGATGAAGCCAAACGAGTTTTGGACAACTTAACCGGTTCTACACCATGCCTTCCAGCTAGTTATAATCGGCTTTCTTTGAGTCCTCCACCAGCTGATCCTACGATTGTTCAAGAGTCATCCTTGGTCAATCCCGCTCCCTCGGAAATTCAAATTCAGGAATCCGTTCCCGACCAACCATTGGTCGTGGGATCGGTTGAGCTGGCTCCATCTACGGTGCACCAGGTATTTTCCATAGAGAGTGGACCTCACACCCCCCATGTCCTTCTGGTTTCTTCAGATTCTTTGGACTTGGAGAAAGATTCTCTCGTCCCTACACCTCAAGAAGCTGCTCCTCCACTTCCCATGATAGAGGTCCCGAAGGATACCCCTCTCGCCTTCGAGATGGAGGTCGTGGAGGATGCTCCTTATTCGGTCGTAACACCAGGGGAAGACCATCTCAGTTCGATGGTAGCCCCTCCGAGTAGTTTGGTCGCTTCCTTTGATTGGAGTCGATTTGCAGGATACCGCCTTCTGTCTTATGTGCCTTTCGAGATCACAGTACAGGCTTTTGGTCTGGTCATACCCAGCACCATTATAGATGAAGGTGCGTCTGTAAGTGTTTTATCCTCAACTACTTGGCATGCTTTCGGTTCACCACCGCTTGCGCCTGTTACATAGAATCTATTGGCATTTAACAGAAGAACTAGTCAACCGTTAGGGATCCTTCCAAGGTTACCTATTACTTTGGGAGGTAAAACTGTCCATATGGACGTGATGGTTGTTCCAGGCCCCTTGGATTTCAATCTGCTCTTGGGGTGCGATTACACCTATGCCATGGGAGCGCTTGTCTCCTCCCTTTTTCGTGTGGTTTGTTTTCCACATGAAGGACAGATCGTGACCATTGATCAGCTTTCGTTCTTTGGTCCTGATGTGGCTGCTGGTCCGCCATCATCCCTTCCTGGTTTTTATCCACCCGTTGTATCTGCCCCACCGCAGGTCAACTATGTGGCTACTTACCCCGTGCCTGTACTCAGTGATAGTGCCATTGTGCATCAGGTGCTGGGGGAATTGGGTCCTGACTTCCAGGATGTTTTCCTTCCATCGCGAGTGGAACTCTTGGAAGTGATGACTTCTTGTTCATTATGATGAGGTCGTCCGGAGCACAGTTCGTTTTCTTGTGTCAAGCTCCTTAAAAAATGAAACAAGGTCGTCGGAGCAGAGTTCCTTGTCTTGTGTCAAGCTCCTTAAAAAATGAAACAAGGTTGTCGGAGCAGAGTTCCTTGTCTTGTGCCAAGCTCCTTAAACCATGAAACAAGGTGTCCCAAGGATAGTTCTTCTAATGTGTCAACCTCGTTAAAATAATGAAACACGTTCTTGTTCAATTCGAGTCTTTGATCAGATCTCGTAAAATCCCAGTCGAGTCTTTCTTAGATCTTGTAACTTGAACCTTCACTCCATCTGCCTTTCATATGGACTGAAGCTTGGGGGGCATGTACCTCGAATTGAGTCACCATGCTGGGGGCATGCTTACTTTTTCAAGCATATTTTGTTTCCATTTCAAGCTTGTGTAAAAATGAAACCGGTTTCAAGCATAGTTTATCTTTGTTTCGAGCTTGTGTAAAAATGAAACCAACTTCAAGCAGAGTTTCCTGATTTCAAGCTTGTGTAAAAATGAAACCATTCCCATTTTACCTCTTGTGATTGCCATTTTATCAGCCTTTTTTTGCCAGATGAGCCTTGGTTTTCTCACTCCATCGTCACTATCTTCTTGGCCGATCATATGCCTTCACTTGGTTGTTTCACCCATTCCTGAGGAACCGCTGCGATGAGTGGTCTTGTTAGCCAGCCTCTTAACCTTTACTTGTTTTGAGCAGTTCCACCATTACCGGAACCAGTTGCTACCCTTTATACCACTCGTTCCTCCAGGAGGAGTCATCTTTCAGCTCTTTTCTGACTCTCTAAACATGAAAAGATTGCCGAGGCCCTTGTCATTTCGATCTCGTTAAAGTGGACACGAAACGACATCTACCCAGTATACGTTTACCCCTTTTTCGGGCTGGGATAGATTATTTACGAAAAAGGAATACCCTAGCCTATCGCGACTAGGAGGTTTTCTCAGACATAGTTTTCTACCTTTTCGGATCTGAGGAACTATTTAGGAAAAGGGACCGTTGGAGTTTACTTTTCAGCTATCTTTTCAAACTCTCTAAACATGAAAAAATACTTTGAGTTATATTTATCAGAATACAGTTAAACCTTGATGACCATTGGATTCGGTCGTAATGGCATTATCAGTTCCTCCTTCCTACGGCTCGTTAAATGTACTAGGATGGACTTATATAGCAGCATATGGTATCCTCTTCAAGCTTGTGTAAAAATAAAGAGGTACTCGCCGAGAAATGGTGGGGAAAATGGAACCAACATCGTTGTCGTGTTGGCAGTCCTCCTTGCTCACCAGACATGGCCGCATGCTGCGTTCGTGTCGGGTTGGGGACATCTCATCTCGTTTTTTCACTTGCCTCTGTGGGTTTGGGTAATCCCTTTTCACCTCTCATCTGCTCTTTGCCTCATCACTATGACCTCTGATCTTTTGATGTCAAATACTGCTAAGTCCACTGTCGTGTCGTTTATATGTTCAAGAGAAGTTGACCTCTGCAAGTACCAACCTTCCTCTGATTCTCGTCTGACCATGATTCACAAAAGACGTGCTAGCCTGCGTCTCAAATGATGATACATGAAACACTATGGCCACATTCGATCGAGGTCGCTTCCTGTGGAAACTTTCGCTCCATTATCCGAGGCCGTCCCCAGAAACTCCCTTCCGTGCCTTGGAACACCGCATGCCTCGGTAAGCGAGGCTCTTCGTCGCGTTTGACGTGAGGTTTTCATCATTGGCCTCCGATCGAATGATTCTACGGGTGTTCGACGCCAGCTCATTGATTCACATCTTGCGTGGGTGTACCTCCATAATTACACCGGGGGCCATTTTCATCGGTAGTGCATTGCCCTCTTGTGTATTCTTGACTTTCATCTGATGCCGAACAGTAATGGGCTGATGCGCTCTTTCATGTTCGACTTCAGCTCACTTATTCGCATGCTTGAACTTGTACATTGTTTGGGTCGAGATGGAGCGCAAGAACCTGGATACTGCGTGTATTCTAGGCTACAGTTTGCAGCTGGTCTGTAGTTAATTACACACTGAATCTAACGATTGGATAGGCGCGACCATACCTGAGTCTATTTATCGATCCTTACTGGATGGCTGCGTCCATGCCTTGGATCCGAATTATTGTATACTCTGTTATGGATGGCTGTGCCCATACCACATATATATCATGTATCTGAGATATCAGTTGTATTTCTCTACGCAGGTTTTCCGACGGTGGTGTTTTCAGTTGGACACGTTCTCGTAAAGCATTTCACCCCTCTCTCTCTTTCGGGCCTCATGCTTTAGGGGGCATCTGTTACACAGTAATTTTTCACCGTCCCTGCAATCCCCATCTCACCCATTGGAGGGTCGTTTATGTGACCAATAAGCAGTTTCATGCATTGCAAATACCTTCATTGCATCCCTTTCCATGAGGACAACATTTCTTCTATTGATCATTTCCTAAGCATGCCCCTAAAAACACTTGTTTTTGCCTTGGCGCTGGTAGCCCGTTATGTCCTCACGCCAATGGGGGAAAATTAACACTGAGCCCGCGCCAATTGGCTCTCTGTCCCAGTTAAGCACCCGCGCCAATCTACTTTTGGAAAGTTTTTTAAAAAAGAGGCGAAGTTTCGATTACAACAACTTCGTGGGTGAGTCATCAAGAGTGGTTTCGCCTGAATAACCACGGCCTTCCTCCTTTGGCCTCTTGTTTCCACCTTTTGGGGAACCTCCCAAGGGATAAGGCCTCCCTTCCACTATTGTAGGGATCCCAACCTCCTCCTCTCCTCTATAAATATAGCCTTCATCCATTGATGAAGGGGCTGAATGGCTGAATAGCTAGTCTCCAAGTTCCCAAGAGCCATCAGAGCCTTATGCTGCAAGAGCCTTGATTCATTCCTTTAAGGCCAAATCCAAGCAAGGAGATTATTTTCAAGACATCCGAAGAGAGAGGCTTGTCCCATCCCCGATAGGTTTTTTCGAGATGTGTTCCATTGGCGACCCTCCGAAGGAGAATTCAGCGTCAGGGCTATGGTTATATTCTTCTTTGATTGATTAATGATAAGCGACTATTGGTTATGGTTCCACTCATGTTGTTGATTATGATGATGAGTTATGTCTTCTTTGACTGACATATAGTTGCATATACTAGATTTTACGCTTGCGTTTGTTTTGTTTCTTGCATGTGCAGGTGTCCGATAATGGAGATCGTGAGGATTGTGATCTGCCGTAGCTAAGGAACGGGAGCGCCACTTTCTCTAAAAGCGACAGCGTTAGATCTAGGTGAGCCTTCATCGCTAGTTGGTTTATTTTCAATTAGGGACCTGCACTATAGCGTGAACGATTGTTGCTAGACCCGATCTGGGCTAGTAGGGATCGCCTCTGTCCGCAGAGAGAATTTACCTCCACAACAAAGGTTAAATCGCATTAGGATCATTTGTCATTAATTCTTCATCAAAATCTATTCGTTATATTATTATATCATGGCACAAAATGGATAAGAAAGAGGGAGAAGGACAGTAATCAAGAGTAAATACATACCTATTGCAAGGCTCAACACATGGGAGGATGAGAATTTTATACAAAATCACCTAGAGCTACTCAAGCGTTGAGGACAACACTTTTTTTAAGGAGAGGAGCATGCTAGGTCCCTATATTACTAGTATATTCCCTTATTGTTGTTAGTGTAACCCCCTTATTGTTATTGTTGTACCCCTGTAACCCCCACATTGCTATTATTGTGCCCTTACATTATTCTTGTTAGGTTGGCTAGGATTACATTGTGGCCCCATGGGCTCCTATATATAGAAAGGAGGTTTTTTCATTTGTATCATCCAATAATTGTTCATTTATGTAATGTATTGGAGGTTGCCCCCTCGAAGTGGCTTATTTCTAAGGCGTTGATCTCTCTTTTCTTCTATTTTTGGAGCTAGTTTCATAACAGTAAATAATTAACTAAAAATACTAAAATACATTTATGAAAACCTTAGATAAGGCATA
Organism: Pinus albicaulis; assembly: GCA_034641835.2. Taxonomy (NCBI): domain Eukaryota; kingdom Viridiplantae; phylum Streptophyta; class Pinopsida; order Pinales; family Pinaceae; genus Pinus; species Pinus albicaulis. The sequence continues at coordinate 789,892,790 of CM076574.1, forward strand.
CAATTTGAATTCATCACTCCTATCACTAAAATTTGGGAAAAATCCCTTAAAATCACAAACTACCCAAATTTCATGCTTAAAACAGGGGATTTTCTAAACAACTAGTCTAATTTGACCAGCGTTGACCAAGCACTTCTGTAAACATTTCCAAGAGAAGGATAGGAGTTTCACCATCCTTATACACTGAGGTTTACCCAACAACTCTCGGATTTCACCCAGTTGTCCTGCACATATAAAAGTGATGGAGTAATTACGGGATGTTATAACTTCTCGTAATTTCTGCTAAAAATTTAATTTTAAAACCAAACTTCATCCAAATTTAAATGATTCAAAAATAAATAACAAGTGTACCTGATTTGATTAATTTCAAGGGTTTTATGGATGAATGTGGAAGTATAAAAAGGATAATGAAGGCAAAAATGGCTTATGTGGCAAAGGCAAAACACCAAAAACTGAACCCAACAAGGTGTATAAAAATTTAACATTTTTATGGTTGCCTAGTTTTATGCATAAAAGATGGTTATCTATGATAATTTCTTGAAAGGGAAGCATGAGAAACTACATGTAGAAAGACAAACTAGGTTATATTAACTTCCTTTTGAAAAAGAAGTATGTATTTGTTTACATGAAAATAATAAGTTAATAATGGTAGAATTCTAAGAAGGGAATATGTGTTGCATACATTAAAGAAGATTTATTATGATAAGCTCTTGCATGCACAAAGAATAGCCATTGTTTTATCGAGATATGTTCTTTGCATGGATAGAAGAACTATTGAGCTATATTTCTTTAGGAAAATATATGTGATTACTTTTATGCTATCATAACTATTATGTTAGTTTCTTTTGAAATAAGACCATGTACATGCATGCAAGATTTGTATTAGATTTCGTTGGAAAGAATATACATTTGTATGTGGTAAATAATAACATGTTGTGTTAGACTACATTGAAAAATATTCTTTGGGAAAGAGGATGATTTACATGCACAAAAACCATAATAATTGTGTTCGTTTCCTTAGAATACATATATATATGGGTAATTTTGGTATAATCCTTGGAAAATAAAACATCTATTTGAATATTTTATTTCATTAGGGTTATGGAAAATAAAACATGTTTTGCATGCCTTATTATGCTAGATTTCCTTGAAAATGAAACATGTGTTTGCATACTCTATTGATGGACAGTTGGAATGATTTGTCTTGCAAGAATGTGTGCTTGTGTAAAGGAAATATTAGTTAATGCGATATTTATTTTATAGACATATTTTGATGGCTACATGCTTATAACTAACGCATATGCAGTGTTGTTAAGGAACCATGCCACGATATCGTACTTGCATGTCATGAATGTACATGTATAGATGGTGAAGCATCACTAGTATATATTTATGAATGGGTTTATTAGTACTTTATGTAATCTCGAAATCAATGTATGTTGACAACAACAATAATAGGAAAGGATGGTGTTTTGTGAACATGATAGATTTTTCTTAACATGGTACAGGTAAATAGTTAATGGTCCATACAAATGAGTGTGAACTACAGGGTGGTCCACTGTAGGAACAATCATGCCACAAAGAAATGAAGATTGAAGATTTGTGTGTAAATGTTATCTTAATGTTTGTAATAGCTTTCAGCGAGATATTTTGTATTTAAATGACATTTCCTTGTAATGTTTTATAACAATGGGTAAGGTATGGACTCCCTTATAAACCATTGAGTGAGGGGTGAACACCCTCGTGAGCGTTTAATAAAAAAATTACACGTTTGTTGGTTTTCATCGTACGAGGTTTACAAGGTATATCAGTGTTCATTGATGTGATTGATTATTGTGTTAGTTTGATGATGTTGATTCATTGCATGATGTGATGTTCATAATTTCAAGCACGTGATTAATTAATTAATCTAGTTAAAGGAATCATGAAATGGATGCATGGTTATATCATACAGTTTATGTTAATATGCTACAATAATGTTGTTAATGGTTATGCACTTACTATTCCTCTACTAAAGTTACTCTATGTACTGATGAACATTTTATCTAATTGTTAGTGAGGAATATGAAATAGTGATTTAGATGGTTACTCGTGGGTAATTTGTGTAAAAAAAAATTAACGCCATGCATTTCCATGCGAGGTTACCGGGGCATGTCACAAGTGGTATGAGAGCTAAAGGTTGCAACACTGACACCTTTGGGAATTGTTAAGTGGAAAATAAATTGAGGTATGCTACTAGTGGGCATCAACTTAGGTATGAGTCTAAGAATCAACATATTTATAGATGCAGTAGACTACCTTTGACATGACATGTGTGATTCATTTAAACTACATTGAAGAGTAGTAAGTGATAAAGTCTGCTGCAAAATTTTTTTCATAACATTTGAATCTCGATGAGGATAAAAGACAAAAAAACCTTTGTTACGCCTACGAACAATCTTAAGACTTTCATTAAGGAAGTGAAAATCAATTACCAAACTTTGCAAATATGAAAATATTAATGATACATTTAATAAGCTTGACTAAAGCTACAATGCACTACTTATGGATAATAAATACATGAATGCAAAAGATGGGGAAAGTCCTTGAAGATGACAATAGACTGTTTAAAAATGAAATAGAATGAACCATTTTAGATGTTAAAAATACACAATGGATCGAGTAGTGAGACTTGACTATAATGGCTAGTTGTTGAATGAGTCATGTCATGGCTGCATTGAGATTATTGGTAGCATTGATAGTAAGTATTGCGTGACTAACTAATAAAACTTATATGCATGAATTGGTTTTGATTAAATATTATTGCAAGTTGTGAACAAGTGATTATGGTAGTTACTTAATGTCTCAGTTTGGTTGTAACAATACACTGTGGGAATTAGAAATGTTTGGACTATTAGCCTAACCATTATTGACATATACACATTAATGAATATTTGTATGTAATTTTATGCATGACATAATTGTATGCGTGAAACTAAAATGATTGTGAACGTGAATGCATATTTATGACTAACGTTTCTAATGGGATTAAGCAGGGGTGGCTTAATGACAACAAGAAAACATTTGAAGATAAAATTATGCAATGTGAATTGCAACTGTAAATGATAAAGTATAATGTTATGAAGTGCATGATTGTGTTATCTGAAAAATCATAATGTATACAACTTGTATGTCAGTTATGTTTCCTACCAATCTAGATATTGTGGACCCATGTTGAGGATCAAGTATAATTGCATGATGTACATTAAAGTTTCTTTTGTTTTATGAATAATGTGCATATCGTTCATTATGTAAATTAATTTGGAAAATAATGCTAAAAGAGAAATTTAACATGCCAAACAGTTGTGGAAAGTTGTGAAAGGCCAGAAGGCCTTGGGTTGATGGCAGTTTCCTGTCTAGAGGGGTTGATGGTGCTTTCTTGCCTGGATTTCCTCACCCTAGAGATATATGATCTCAGTAAGGGAAAAGACTTGGCCAAGATGGTGAAGAGGGAAAGAGCTCGAGACAACTCTATTGATTTTGGAGCCTATCGGAGGAGGCCCAAAATTCCTCATAGGCAGGCCGTTGTGAGAGGAATAAGCAAGATGCTGCCAAGAGGAATCCTATAAAGGACCTTGTGTGGTCATTGGAATTATTGAGTTGGCTTGCCAGTGGAATTCCAGGCCGGACCTAGTATGGTCTCTGTCAAAGAACTATTTGGATGCGAAAATGGCTCAACCTGGTTATGGAAACCAATTCCCTTTAGTTGGGAGGAGCATTCTTTTGCCAATGTGGTTCTCATAGCATAACAATTAACTAATTTGTTATGTTTTATGTTAAAAATGAATTTTCTATATAATTGTGTAAATATTTTATGTACATTGAATGTCTTATCAGGGGCTAGGACAGTATGCACTTGGTGCATTTATTGATAATTTCTATGTTTAGAGAGCTAGGTTCTCTCTTGAATTTATTGATAATTTCTATGTTTAGAGAGCTAGCTGCTCTCTTGGTACTTTTAGAAGTACTAGATGGATGTATTTAGAAAGAGATAAGATTGTACACGTGGTGTAGTAATTTATCATTTTTACGATTAGAGGCTTGTTGCTCTCTAAGTATTTGTAGAAGTTATATGATTGAAATATCACTTGACATTACATAACTAATTGATAGTTAAAAATATTTCATTTTGATTTAAAATATTGTGACTAATATGCTTATGTTGGATTTGTTAGTTATATATTATGGGTTTCTTGCCATGGAGTGTGGATGGGTTGTCAAACCATTCTTAGACAAACTTGCATAAAGTGATCGAAACTTTCAATAGTAATGGGTAAGTAATGGTAAGTTGGTATAGATATTTTGTTTGTTTCTATGAATTTGAATGATGGATTATGTGATGAAAAGTAGAACTTGCATATTTTGTAGCTATAATTGCTTATGAATATTGATCAAAACATTATTGTTCATTTAATGGTATTACTTGGAAATGAAAATCCTTCCTTTTGAAGGAGTAGGATTCCCTTTTGGTTGTTTGAATTTTATATCACGAATAAAAGTTAATCATAAACACCAAGAACGGTGTTTACTTCAAGGGGGGAAGTATGTAATATCCCTCAACGCTCATAAATATTATTAATTTCTACACTATTAACATGAATAAGTAATTGCAATTTGATGCCAAGAAACAGTTGTAATCGGTATGTAACCGATTTCTTCAAGTTGTTATGTATTAGTCTTTATTATTAGTATAATGGAGAACATTTTTTTTGGGGAGAGTGCTAAGAAGCCCCCGTGGGAGTCGAATAACGAGGATCGTCTGGTTATAATCCATCTCGAGGCTATTTGTTTATTTTTGGGATCGGAAGTCATATTTTTCATTTTGAATTGATCTTTTTCATTTTGAATTTCATGAACCCTACATCCTTGTCTTCCGTCGGCTCTCCTGGAATGCATGTTGCGATGAAGCCATGTTTGAGTTCAATGCAATGATATTGGAATTGATTGCAGAGAGCCAATTTATACAATTCAAAGGCAAGTGTTTTAAAGGAGAAGAAGAAAATTTCCCAAACATTATGAGTATGTGCCAAATGGAAGCCTGGGAGAGGTACTGTATGGGAAGAAAGGAATCAAGTGGCTTAAAAACATATGTGTTCCACTGTAGGTTCCTATGACTACATTTCTCCAAGCATAGATAATCTAACTGCATAGTGTTAGTAGGATTTATTTAGTGCATAGAGGGTCTGCATTGAAGATTAATGGTCAAGGTGATGTGATTAAAGGTATGGCTAATTTTTCTATGATCTTTAAAAAAAAATCTTTATTTTGGTGTGCAAAGTATGGGTACTTTTGTTATTCTCCTTGGAAATCTTGGAAAAGTTCCTATAGGTTAAAATATTGTAGCGATGTATATATTTATCTTCCCAGTTGTTGAAATGGCTAGCATATGAAATTTTCTTATGGAAAGATAAATAACATAAGCTATTTTATTTAAAAATAAATATACAGAGAAATTTATATCGAAAAGTTGGATTATAAACTTCCTTGAATATATTTGCATGGATTTCTTGAAAGGAAAATATAAATGAGCATGCAAGACAAATAACTATTATGCATGCATGGATTTCTTGAAAAGAAAATATAAACGAGCATGCAAGACAAATAACTATTATGCATCATATTTCTTGAAAGATTTGGCAAGGGGTTATATATAAAAGATTAGGAACCATGCCATTTAAGAAAATGTGACTATTCTAATAGTTCAAGAATGAATGGATATTAAGGTAGTCTTCTTTTGAAAAATGAAATTAAGGGAACAATTGGTAGATTCTCCAAGGAAAAGATAAGTAACCATGCTATCTTTCTTGAATAGTTGGCATACATAAAAGATGAGTTCATAAGGTTATTTTTCTTGAAAAGAATTTAGTAGTTTAATTCTTGAAGATATTTCATGGGTTGGGAGATAGGTTAATGAGTTTTTCTTGGAAAAGAATTCATGAAGAACCCATATTAGTTTCTCATAATCGTTTCTTTGGAAAAGATCATGTTGAATCTTGTGTGAAAAGTATAATTGTTTCTTGGGAAAAGAATAATTGTTTTTTGGGAAAATATTATGTTGTTTTATATATGTTGTTCTTACTTGAAAAAAATAACCTGTTGAAAAGATTACATGGCTAGATGAATTGTGTCAATTTCTTGATTTAGGTGTATAAAAATTTAAGTTAACCTTGTTATGCTTGTCTAGATTTATGCATAAAATATGGTTATCTATGATAATTTCTCGAAAGGTAAGGATGAGAAACTACATGTAGAAAGACAAAGAAACTAGGTTATATTAACTTCCTTTTGAAAAACAAGTGTGTATTTGTTTACATGAAAACAATAAGTTAATGATGGTAGAATTCTAAGAAGGGAATATTTGTTGTGTACATTAAAGAACAACTATTATGATAAGTGCTTACATGCACAAAGAATAGTCATTGTGTTATAGAGATATGTTCTTTGCATGGATGAAAGAACTTTTGAGCTATATTTCTTTAGGAAAATATATGTGATTACTTTTATGCTATCATAACTATTATGTTAGTTTCTTTTGGAATAAGACTGTGTATATGAATGCAAAATTTGTATTAGCTTTCGTTGGAAAGAATATACATTTGTATGTGGGAAATGATAGCATGTTGTGTTAGCCTACATTGGAAAATATTCTTTGGGAAAGAGGATGATTTACATGCACAAAAACCATAGTAATTGTGTTGATTTCCTTGGAATACATATATATGGGTAATGTTGGTATAATCCTTGGAAAATAAGACATGTATTTGTATGTTTTATTGCATTAGTGTTATGGAAAAGAAAAGCATACTCTATTGATGGAAATTTGGAATGATTTTTCTTGCAAGAACATGTGCTTGTGTAAAGGAAATAATAGTTAATGTGATATTTATTTTATAGACATATTTTAATGGTTACATGCTTATAAGTAGCGCATATGTAGTGTTGTTAAGGAAGTGTGTCATAGTATTGTACATGAATGTACATGTATAGATGGTGAAGCATCACTAGTAGATATTTATGAATGATTTTATTAATTCTTTATGTAATCTTGACATCAATGTACAGTGACGACAACAATAACAGGAAAGGATGATGTTTTGTGCATAGGATAGATTTTTCTTAACATGGTACAGATAAATGGTTAATGGTACATGCAGATGAGTGTGAACTGCACAATGGTCCACTGTAGGAACAATGATGCCACAAAGATATGAAGATTGAAGATTTGTGGGTAAATGTTATCTTAATATTTGTAATATCTTTCAGCTAGATATTTGGTATTTAAACGATATTTCCTTGTAATATTCTATAACAATGGTTAAGGGATGGACTCTCTAATAAATCATTGAGTGAGGGGTGAACACCCTCAAAAGCGTTTAATAATAAAATTAAACATTTGTTGATTTTCACCCTATGGGGGTTCCAAGATATATTGGTGTTCAATGGTGTGATTGATTACTGTGTCAGTTTGATGATGTTGATTCCTTGCATGATGTGATGTTCATAATGTCAAGTATGTGATTAATTAATTAATCTAGTTAAAGGAATCATGAAATGGATGCATGGTTATATCATACAGATTATGTTAACATGATACAACAATGTTGTTAATGGTTATGCACTTACTATTCCTCTACTAAAGTTACCCAAAGTACTGATGAAAATTATATCTAATGGTTAGTGAGGAATCTAAAATAGCGATTTAGATGGTTACTTAGAATTATATCTAATGGTTAGTGAGGAATCTGAAATAGTGATTTAGATGGTTACTCGTGGGTAATTTGTGTAAAAAAAATTATCGCCATGCATTTCCATGTGAGGTTACTAGGGTATGTTACATGCACCTTGTTACATTGTGTGTTCACACGAGTAATGGAAATAACCAAACAATTAAAAACAAAAAAATATGGTTAGTATGCCTCAGGAAAAGGAAACCAATCTAATGTATCACGAGTTTTCTAAAAGTTATTTTACAATAAGTTATTAATTTAGAGATTGTTCAATTGCCTTGATTTTTAATTAACAAGGGAATATGATTTAATTTTTAAAAACATTGTCGTTTATAAATTAATGACAGCCAATTTTTAATTTATATTAGATGTAGTTGTGTGTGTCAGGTCAATAACATCATCATATGCAACAACAATTGTCATGAGGAACTAAACATCGTTCCCCAATCAAAGCAACATTTGATAGTCATGCAAGTAGTTTAATCTATATTTATTAATGGCATGAAAAGGTTCGCTCTTTGGTCTCATCTTGAAAATGTTGAAAAGTGTAACTAGGTCGGTCTTCATGTTGACTATGTAATTATGTATATACAAGACAAAGATAATAAAATGTAATCCGTTGTACTTGCTTCATGGGTTTCATGAGCAAGAATTTTTATTATAGGTTAATAGACTTCTTCTTGATGTCTATTTAGGGATAATTAGTGTCATGTAAATGTAGAACCTAGTCTTCAGTAGAGTGCTCTAAGATCTTGTCATATACCTTATGGAAGAATGAAATATAATAGCTCTTTCTCAACGCTGGAATCAAATGATGAATTCGGCCTATCTGCAGCATTAATGTTGGCCTACAACTTAGTGAAGGGTTGGCCTAAAGGCAGTTGAAGATCATTATAAATACCCATGTTTTTGTGGCTCATAACAATACAACTCAATGTGTATTCCTCTGAGATAAATGCGGACAAGTCTGAGATAAGTTTATGGATGGTTTTGTAAAAGGTACGCAGATATATATATATATATATATATATATATATATATGAACCTACAGTAAACACCTACCAGAAAGTAATTTCGGACATCTGAGATTATAATACGGATAAGGAACAATGGACAAGTTCTGAGATTAAAACACGAAGTACAGCACTGAAATCCAAGTGCAGATATATAATACTACACTGCGGATAACAAGAAGATTACATTGCAGACAAGGCTGACTCTACCATAGAGATTGCGGATAGAAGACAAGAGTATTGAGGATCTACACGTTTCAAGGGTTACGGATGACACTGAAATCCAAGTGCGGATATATAAGACTACATTGCGGATAACAAGAAGATTACAGTGCAGACATACGAAGCACATAAGTGTGGATAAGTATCAACAAGAGGTGCACATCAATCTTAGAATATTTGTGGATCAAATCTCAGGATCAATTGCGGATAAAAGGAGAGTGTATCAGTGCGGACATAGCAGCATATGTATAAGTGCAGGAAGGGCAGCATAGAAGAGTGGCACATGAATGTGGATAAGTGAAGGAGTAGACAATGATCAGAAGGTGAAAGAGGCAGTAATAGTGAGGAAGGTAAATCTATGATTTACCTTCCTACTATTCAAACAATTCAACTACAAGCATATGCAAGGTGAATATCAAGGTCTTGAAAGCACATCTAGGTTAAGGGTCTAAGTCTGGGTCGTGATACTTGTCATTTGAAGATCTATAAGAAGAATTCTTTGCAGTTTTCCTCTCCAAGAGGGAGAGGTTTTTCCCTTGCTCTAAGAGCCTAACTTTTGTGTCTTGTGCCTTTTGATAATTGACTTGATGAAAGATTAACTAAACTAAAAAAAGAGAAGACATAAGTACCACAAGTAAGGTCACAAGTAATTATCAAGAAGAAAATTTATATTAACCTACAACCCTCCAAATTCTCAACAGAAAATTGTATCCTAAAATTTAGGAGTATGCTGCAATTCAAATTCGCTTATAACACTTTATTTTTAATACATTAATTTAAGTGATTTAACTTTTTTAACACAAAAATGTAATCATTTCAATTAAAAATATAATTTTAATAACAAAAAATTCAACACACTTAAATTGACCCTAAAAAGGGTTTCGTTAAGAAATGAGCACAAAAAATAAGACTAAAATGTGTATTTGAACCAATAGAGACAACTATTAATTATTACTATTCACAAATACAAACATCACCTTAATTGAAATTTTTTTTTTTGAGTATTTTATACTACATAGATTTTCACTCCATACATCTCAATCTATTTTTACAAATTGCATTGAGATTATCTCATTTATATGTATTATTTCATCACAAAAACAATCAAACTTATATAATAAAAAAAACAATTACAAGAAATAGGAGATTTCTTTATATAATTTAAAAAAAAAAAAATCATTACTTGAAATATATTTTTAAATACATAAAAGAATTTAATACATTTTTTATATAAATATAACAACTCAGATTTACTATTTTAATAATATTTATTTAGGTATTATTATTCAATTATTTTTCATCATTACTTACTAACTATTATCCATAAATACAAAAATCACCATTATTCAAAAAAATATATATTATCTATAAATACAAAAATTACTATTATTCAAAATAAACTATTATCCATCCATGAATGCAAGAATCACCATAATGTAGCCCTTGTTTAATGTCATAGTATTAAATCACTTTAGTTCATATTTCATATGATTAATTCACTTTTTTAATATGTCAATGTAGCCGTGGTTTAATATGTCATATTATTAAATCACTTTATTTCATATCTCATATGATTAATTCATTTTTTAATATGTCAATGGATAACGTCAGCTAAATTTATATTCATTTTGATATAATTATAAGATTTCTGGTAAAAGACAATAGTATCCGACATATATAAAAAGTGAATTTATTTTAATGAATAAAAGTTAGTACTCTTTCTAGAAAAGTAAAATAAGAGTCACATGACGTTGTTATGAATGTTCGAGTTGATGGTGACATTGAATGGTATTCATGGTCCCATGTGCATATATAATTCAGAAAAAAAAAAACAAAAATTTTCTCGAATTTTTCACATTAAAGTCTTGGCCCTAGGGAAACTAAATGTATCTGGTTAAGTATCACTATAAAGTGCATTTTGGATTGTTTTTATGAATATTAATTTAAATATGTTATCATTTAACTTTGGAAAAGTATTGACTTATTGGAAAAGAATTGGAAAAGAATTATTTTATGAATATTTTATAATTTAAGTTAATTTTATTTAAGAGATTATTTTTTTGAGTTATTGGTAAAGGAATTATTGTGTCAAAGGCATTTTTCATGTGGGTTTTTAATGTTTAGACATTGTTCATCGCAGCGAATCAATGAACATTGTTTTCGTCTTTCTTAGACTTATTCAAATTTGACACGTGGACTTTCGTCTTCATCTTCATTGAATGGGACCATGAATGGTATCCACGGTCCCATGTGCATATATAATTGAGAAAAAACAAAAAATTTCTCAAATTTTTCACATAAAAGTTTTGGCCTCCCTAAATGTATCTGTTTAAGTATCAATATAAAGTGCATTTTGGATTGTTTTTATGAATATTAATTTAAATATGTTATCATTTAACTTTGGAAAAGTATTTCTGGACTTATTGGAAAATAATTGGAAAATAATTATTTTATGAATATTTTATAATTTAAGTTAATTTTATGTAAGAGATTATTTTTTTGAGTTATTGGTAAAGGAATTATTGTGTCAAAGGCATTTTTCATGTGGGTTTTTAAAGTTTAGACATTGTTCATCGCAGCAAATCAGTGAACATTGTTTTCATCTTTCTCAGACTTATCCAAATTTGACACGTGGACTTTCGTTTTCGTCTTCATCTTGCTCATCGCGGTCCATCGTCTTTGTCTTCCTCACTGCAAGGTTGACTATTTATCCCAACAGACCCCCAGTTAAAAAACATCACCGCAGCTCGTCGTCTTTGTCTTTTCACCGCAAGGTTGACTGTCTAGCCCAACATACCCCCAGTTAAAAAACAAGTTCGACCTTATCTTGCTACTTTTGTGAATGAAATCTATCACTGAAACTAAATTTATCGATCATAAAATACATATAAATCTTCTTGCTTGATTTTTTCTAGGTTCAAAGATCTGCCGAAGACTCAAAAATCGTGGTAACAACTTACGAAGGTGAACATACTCATTCTCTGAGTCCTCTAGCTATGGTTGTCATGGACGTCAGCTTGTCCAAACTTATTAGTGAGGGACTGAATAAAGAAAAATTCTTAGCGGACAAGTGATCAAGTGCTCAAAAATATGGTAAAAAATGAAAGATGTCGGAATGGTGTGGAACCTGAATGACCGTGTAGATCTCGTCATTTGAATCAGACGCAACTCATTTCGCAGAAAACTGACACTGTATGCTCCCGGAAATGAGTTCGATTTGTTTTCCCAAACATGCAATTTTTTCAAAAATGAAGCTGACTAGGAAAATTTTCGGCCAGTGGTAAGCTACCATGTGGCCTCTTGTGATTGGTAGAAAGTCAAATATTTTTGGGTCTACCACAGCTTGACACGTGGTAAGCCTTGAATGGTTCTGTCACGGGTGAATTTGATTGGTTGGATGATGGCCAACCATATGCTGCCACATGGCCCAATCGGACGTTGTCACGTGGCAGCACAAGGGCCACCAAAATTTTGGTTAAGGTCTTAATTTCCTCTGTAGGAGTCGAACGCCAAACCTCTTACCAAACAACACAAAGTCTTAAATGGGCAGGCTACCATAGTTCTTATTAAACTATGAACCCCCCCCCCCCCCCGCCCCCCAATTATGTTACCATACGACCATAGTTGGGGTAATGGGCCAGGGCTTAACCCCAACCCTCCCATTATGTTACCATACGACCATTGTGGCGGAACCGGGTGGTGCGAAGGAAAACTCGTCGAAAAATTTAATTAAAAAAAATTAATTCGACTGTCATTTAAATTAATTAAAAATTCAAACTTATGGCGTTATTATGCATTTTAATTGTCCCACAATTTGCACCAAAAATTTGCAAATTTGTTGCTCCGTTAGCAAAATTCAGGATGAACTTGTAGGATGGTTCTGGATTTTGGGGAATTTGTAGAGCAACTAGCAGAAAAGCTAGGGAGGCTCATAAATTCTTCAGTTTTTGACCAATTTGGGAGAAGAAAGAGGCTAGACAAGCATTTTTGATAGCTCTGAAGCTGTTGGGGCTGGGATTGAAGCCATTTGAGAACTATAAATGTATGTAATCACCATTTTATGAGCATAATGACAGAAGGTCACTCATTGGAAGCTATACCAAGAGGGGTGAACTCCTTCATCACTTGTCGTGTTGTGATTATTTTTATGGTGTACTTTCCTGCTGTATTCTGACATTTCAGAGTTTAAACTCATGCTTTATGTGTGTACGAATTTAATATAAAGGCTCATAAAACTCAATTTTAATGCATGCAAAGTATGCATCCTCAAGCACGTTTACATATGCATCTCATACATATCAAGTTTGGTATCAGAGCATATGTTTTCTTGTTTCTCTGAGGGCTTAATTGTTTTCAAGTGTATGTGATGCTTACAAGGTTGAAGCTCAAGAGAGGAGAAGGAAAACTTGTGGTTGCAAGTCCTCAATTTAGGTCAAGGACAAGGAGAGCAAGTTTGCACAATATCCACCACAAATTCTTCCTCAAATTACAATTGAAACTTCAAAAAGTATGTCACATGAAGGAGAGCCTGACAATATGTCAAAGGAGGAAAAATCCTTCAGGAAAACATTCTTTGATATGACAATGATGGTGAAAGTTCTCTATGAGGATAGAAGCACAAGGATTCAAGGTGAGAGCTCCAATATTCCAAAGGTAGATAAGTCTTCAAAAGGAGGAGAAGGAGATGGATACAAGTCTCCAAAAGGTAATGGGAATCATTACAAACCACCTTTGACACCACCATTCTCTTCACCTCCATCCTCACCACCATCTTCACCATCATATTCTTCCACAACAAGCCCTTCACAAACACCTCCACATTGTCCAAAAGTTCATGGTAAAACTCCATTTTAAAAGTTTGACATCAAGTTTGATTTGCCTATGTATGATGGAGAGGTAGATGTTGAAATATTATACAATTGGGTATGTTAGTTTGAAGTGTATTGCGCGATACAAACAATCAAGGATGATGACACAAAGATTCAACTTGCTTCACTAAGATTGGAAAGTGCGACTCTTATTTGGTGGGAAGCCAAAACTCAAGAGGACATGAAGAAACATGGTAAGGTATTAACCTCTTGGAATGAATTTTTTGCTGCCTTAAGGAGACAATTTTATCCATTAGCATACATGCAAAAGGCTATAATGGACTGGCAACACTTTAGGAAACTTAAAGGACAAAGTGTACAAAACTATACTCAAGATTTTAGGAGAAGAGCACTAATTTTGAGTACATATTTGACATCTCAAGAAACTTTGTCAAAGTAAATTGGAGGTTTGCATAATTACCTAAGACGTATTATTCTCATGTTTAATCCTTCAAATTGAGCTAAAGTATGTGCACAGGCCACACATCTAGAAGCAAGAGGGAAACATGTTTCAGAGGAGACAAGTGAGGATACCTTTGAGTATGAAGAGAAAGGAAAGGGTAAGTTCAAGGGTAAAGGTAAGAAGAATGCTTCCATCAAGATAGAGAAAGAAAAACTCACATGCGAACACTATTCCAAACATGGGCATGATGAATATCATTGTTGGAAACTTCATCCAAAGATGAGACCCAACAAGCTTAAAAACAAGGAGAGGGAGAAGACATTTGCAATAATAACACATGATTTAGGTTCCGATTCGGAAGATAAAACAAAGATCATCACAATTGAAAGGTAAATACATTGCAAGTATCAGTTCTTCAAGTTGTCTCAATAGTATTCAAAATTATGAAACAAAAATTGAAATTTTCCACGTTAGAATTATTTCAAAGCTTACCAAGATTGACACCCTATTTGATAGTGGTTCACAAGAAAATCTTATTTCAAAAGACTTAGCCAAGAATTTGAATTTAGAAACCATTCCTCATCCAAGACCTTATCCTTTAGGGTGGATAGGTAAGAATGCAAATTTGCAGGTGATGAGGAAGTGCATACTTAGATTTGAAATCACTGCAAACTTTCTTGATGAAGTTGAACTTGATATTGTTCCGCTTGATATTTTTGGCATTGTTTTGGGTAGCCCATATCTTTATGATAAGAGACCAATCTTTCATTTTCATGAGAATAAGTATCACTTGTTCAAGAATGGTATTGAGTACATTGTTAGAGCACATAGTAAGAAGATGAATTCATCCCTTATGCATGCTGGACTGTCAAACCAGGAGGTAACTCCTCAAATCAGAATGTGTATTAGCTGAAGAATGTACATGCATTTATACATGGAGGTGAGGCTATTGGGATTCATCTCCCAATGACTCTTGGCCTTCCTTATTTCCTAATATTAAAATAATATACAATATTACATATGCACACCCAACCCATAGGATTAGGTGTCAACATTCCCCCCTTTGATCTGAAGGGATGTTGGTGAGGCCCATCATCGTTCTGAACTTTTCAAACTTTTCTCTTCCAAGTGCTTTGGTGAAGATATCAGCAGTTTTCTCATTTGTGGAACAATGATGTAGATGGATGGTTTTGGCCTGAACATGATGTCGAATTAGATGGTACTTTGTATTGATGTGCTTTGTTCGATCATGGAACTTTGGGTTCTTGGCCAACTTTATTGCAGAAGTGTTGTCAATCATGAGTGGTGTGGAGTACATTTGTTTCATCTGCAAATCTTCCAGGATTTTTCGAAGCCACACAACTTCCTTTGTTGCTTCAGCTGCTGCCACATATTCTGCCTCGATCGTGGAATCTGCTGGAACTGACTATTTGCATGATCTCCATGAGACGGCTCTTGATCCAAGACTCATGGTGTAACCTGTCGTAGACACCCCTGTTTCTTTGTCGCCATCAAAGTCTGAATCAGAGTATCCGATCAAGCTGAAGTCGCCTACCTGTGTATATTTGAGTCCAAAGTCTTGAGTCCCCTTCAAGTACCTTAACACTCTTTTTGCAACAGACCAATGTCCTTCACAAGGTTTTTGCATGAACCTTGAGAGGATTCCAACAGCAAATGAAATGTCAGGTCTGGTGGTGGTCAGGTAGATAAGACTTCCTACAAGCTGCCTATACTTAGTTGCATCCTCAAATTCCTTCCCTTCAATAGATGTGAGCTTCAAGTTTTGTTCCATTAGAGTGGTTAAGGGATTACAGTCATCCATGCCAAATTTTTTCAAGAGATCTCCAATGTACTTCTTTTGAGAAAGAAATATGAATTTAGGATGTTGAATTACTTCAATACCCAAATAGTAATGAACATGACCCAAATCAGTCATTTAAAAACCTTTCTTCAACTCTTTCTTCATGGATGCAATATAGCTCTCATTGTTCCCTGTTATCAAAAGATCATCTACATATACCACAAGATATACAACTGTTTTTCCAACTTTCTTAACAAAAAAAGTTGCATCATCAAGATAAAAATGTTTGAAGTCAAGTTTCAGAAGATGCTCAGTTAATTTCTCATACCAGGCTCGTGGTGCTTGCTTGAGGCCATACAAGGATTTTATAAGCTTGCAAACTTTGTGTTCTTGACCCTTTACCACAAATCCTTCTGGCTGGGACATATAAACTTTCTCCTTTAGATCTCCATTCAAAAATGTTGTTTTTACATCCATCTGATGGACTTTCCATCCATTCTGAGCTGCTAGGGCAAAGAGAGTCCGGATGGTGGTCAATTTTGCTGTGGGAGAAAAAGTTTCTTCATAATCGACTCCTTCTTTTTGTGCAAAACCTTTTTCCACAAGCCTAGCCTTGTGCTTATCAAGTGAGCCGTCTGCTTTGTACTTCTTCTTGTAGACCCACTTACAGCCAATTGGTTTCATTCCCAAAGGCGGATCAACCAGCTTCCAAGTGCCACTCTTTATCAAGGCATCATACTCCTTCTGCATCGCTTCTTTCCATTCATCATGAGAAGCGGCTTCTTTGAAGGAAGTTGGTTCATGATCTGTAGACAAACTCAATTCACAGTTATAAGCAATATCCATATCAACAGGAGAATCAGAATTATCTACATCACCTTCGATTTGCTGAGTGGAACTTCTTGTTCCTGTTTTTCCAACCTCATCAGGATGAACATTCTCCAGTGTCTTTGTCAGCCATTTGGGAGGACCTTTCTGAGATGGCCCAGGCTGGTCATTTGATTGAGTTGGGATTGATTCAAGATTCAATCTCCCAATTCTGTCAATCACATCATTCAATGTGTCATCCGTGGTTGTTTCTTCATGTGGGGGAGAGAGTGCTTGAGGACATGATTCCACAGTTTGATTCAATATCGGAATCCCCCCTTCAAGATGTGGAATCTCATTATCAAATTCTTGGAAAGACTTTGCGTGTGTGAATCTATCCAGGCGATCAAGTTGCCGCTCAACAACCTTATCACTCTTGGAAGATTCAAGGAATATGACATCTCTTGCTATTACAAAGTTCTTATTTGCTTCATCATAGAGACGATATCCTTTGGAGGTATTGGAGTACCCCAAGAAGATACATTTTCGACTTCGAGCACCAAGTTTGTTCCTTTGACCCTTGGGTATCAAGGCATAACAGGTGGACCCAAAGACCCTGAAATTCTTTACCGAAGGAATGTGGCCATGCCACATTTCAAAAGGATTTTTGTTTCTAATTGAACTTGAAGGACACCTATTCTTTATGTAAACAGCACATAGAACTGCATCAGCCCAAAACATCAATTTCACATTCTTGAAAAATAACATGGAGCGGACCATATTTAAAATAGTTCTGTTCATTCTTTCAGCTACACCGTTCTGTTGGGGATTATATGGCACAGTTGTTTGATGTTTGATTCCATGTTGACGAATATAATTTTCAAATTCGTTTGAAGTGTATTCTTTTCGATTATCAGTACGTAGAGATGCAATATGTGTTTGTGCATCATTTTCAATCCATGCATGAAAATTCTTGAAAGTTTGAAAAGCATCAAACTTATTCTTCAATAAGTAAATCCAACACATTCTAGTGTAGTCATCAATAAATGTCATCATGTATTTATTTCCATTTGCAGAAGTAATAGGCATAGGGCCACATAAAGCTGAATGAACAAACTCAAGTTTTCTATGTGCTCTGGAGTGTGAATCATGAAATGGCTGTTTGCTATGCTTTCCTAGAATACAAGCATCACATTCCTTACGTTTTCTAGGAATTGTAGGCAGTCCATTAACACCATTTTTCTTCAACAAACGAAGGCTTTCATAGTTTAAGTGTCCAAATCTAGCATGCCATAAAAGACTTGATGGGAATGTACCTTCATCATGATGTGAACTAAATGCAAAGTTTTGAGCATGAGCAGATGAACCTTTCAGCTTCAAGAGTCTTCCTTCTTCTATTCCCTCCATGACAAGTGAGTGATCTGATGCTTTTCTGACCTCTGCCTTGCCATCAAACAAGTGAATGGAGTGTCCTTGCTGGCGGATTTGGACCAGGGACATCAAGTTTCTCCTCAACTCAGGGAGGTATAGAACCTCATGTAGGATATGATCTGGAAGACCAGGCAACTTAAGCCTGACTGTGCCAAGCCCTGATGGCTTGAGTTTGGATTTATCTACGAAATATACTACTCCATCAACTTTGTCAGTGAATTCTTCAAAAAAATCTTTTCTAAATGTCATGTGACATGTTGCTCCTGAATCTAGCAACCAATCATCTCTCCATGAAGTAAATGAAACATCAAACAAGTCTTCAGTTACTCCATTGTTACAATGTGCTAGAACATAATGAGCGGATTCAGGTGCTTTAACTTTGTCTTTGTCATTAGTTTTACCTTTGTCTTGATTTCTTTGCTGCTCAATTTTCTCCCAAGGTGTTCTGCATTTGGATGCATCATGTCCATCTCTATTGTAACGTGTGCAATGAAGATTGGATTTGTCAGATTGTCTGCCCCCCCTTTCTGTGAAGTTTCTTCTTCCTCTTCCTCTTCTGCCACCTCTTCCTCTGGATGAATCTGGAGCATTACTCTTTTCTCTATGTGCCAAGTATGCAACCTCTTCGAAAGATGAAGGGACTGTCGTCTTCCCAAAAGCTTTCTCTCTTTCTGCAAACTTTTTCTCAAGTGTATCAAAGGTGATATGCTCAAGGTTCCCACTTGCTTGCAAAGACTCAAGATAATGTGAGTAATTCGGATATAATTCCTTAACATATGTTATGAGAGGTATGTCCATTTTTACACCAGTTCTATCAATATCATGCATGATCGATCTAACTTCTGAAGCTAAGGCAAGGGGATCATCATTCTTCATTTCAAGACTGAACAACTTAATCATCAATTGAACATTTTCTAATTTTGAATGTGAGTCATAGAGTTCTTTTAGCTTGCTCAAGGCATCATAGGCATTTGAGAAAGATGAAATGTGGCAGCTCACCTCTTCATTTACGGAAGCTGCAATCAAGGCATAGGCCTTGCAATTCTTGTTTTCCCAAATGGCGAGCTCTTTGTCTGAAGTGGGCTTTGCTGGTGGATTTCCTTCTTGTCCTTCACAAATTCCTCTCCACAACTCATTAAAAATGAGTGTGTGTTTAATCTTCCGAGACCATTCAAGATAGTTCTCTTTGCCGGAGAGAACCACCCCAACAATAGAGATGAGAGAATGCATTAGTTTTCTGGAAAAAAAATGTTTTGAAGAGGAAAAATTCTGCTAGAAAATCTTCAACTCTGGAAATTTGCTCAATTAAAGGGGACAAAAAACTCTTGCTAAAATCACTGAATTTAAAAGGATAAAAAAAATCTTTGCTGCAAATACTGAATTCTGCACAAAAAAATATATGTATATTTTTATTTTTTTGGAGAAAAAATTTATATGAAAATATGGTGGAGGGGGAGGTATTGTTGATAAATGGGGCGCTGTTATATATGGGCAGTATTTTATAAAGGAGATAGTATTATGAGTGGTGGAGGGGCGGTATTATAAAGTGATGGAGGGGCGGTATTATGAAGGGCGGAATGGTATTGAAGGATGGGAGGGGGCGAAATTTAAAAGGTGGATTGGTATTAAAAGATGGGAAGGGCATATTAAAAAATGGGCAGTATTGAATATTATGAAGGAGGGGCGGTATTATGGAGAGCGTGTTATGGAGAGGCGGTATTTGATACTGTATTGTGTGACAACGTATTATGGAGAGCGAATTAAGAAGACGATGTAAGACGAGGGGCGGTATTATGGTATTACAAACGCGTGGAGCAATCAACGTATTATATATGACAGCGTGTGAGCAGTCAACGTAGGGTGGTGAGCAATCAAACCAGCGTATTGAATAGATAGAAGGTGGTATATGCAGAGGGCGTATGACAGGACAGAGGCAGTGTATTACATGACAAACAGCGCTGGAGGAGGGCCGACAGGCCACGAAGAGGGAGGCGTTGTGTAGTGATTTGGTAGCACAGATAGCGTGTAGTTATTGGAGTCGGGAAGCATCGTGGTGTATGTGGTAGCGTGTAGATAGCGTGGGAGAGTGGAGCGTTGGGAATATATGCAGCGTGGGAATACACCAACGAGGCAGTATACAGGTGGTGTGATAATTACCAATGAGTTGGAGTGAATGACAGAGCAATGTATATTAAATGGGAGCAGTATATGCGTTGTATAGTGAGTAGTGTATGAGAGGAGGGACGTGAGGAGGTAGAGGGTGTGCGCAGGTATGAATGGGGAGAGATAGCAGGTATGGGAAGGGGTGAGGGCGAACGCAGGTCGTGAGGGAGTGAAGGAGAAAGTGAGGCCGAGAGGCCGTTACAAAAAAACTGGAATGGGATATTTGCAGGACTGCAGAGGGGGGGTTGCAATTTGCAGTGTTTCAGGAACTGCAGGATTGCAGAATATTCAGGAGCTGCAGGAGCTGCAAATGTCAGAGCTATGCAGAGATAAAAAAAATGCAGAATAACAGTATAGCTTTAAGTAGGAGCAGAAAAAATTATTATTAAAAAACTGACTGAGCAAAGGAGAGGGAGTTACACGACAGGCAAGAATGCCAATAGTGGTACTGGCTCTGATACCATGTCAAACCAGGAGGTAACTCCTCAAATCAGAATGTGTATTAGCTGAAGAATGTATATGCATTTATACATGGAGGTGAGGCTATTGAGATTCATCTCCCAATGACTCTTGGCCTTCCTTATTTCCTAATATTAAAATAATATACAATATTACATATGCACACCCAACCCATAGGATTAGGTGTCAACATGGACAAATGAAGAGAATTGTGAATGCTAGTCAAAAGTTTGCATTTAATGTTCAAGCATCAAAATGTTGTGAATGAGCCCTTTCAAGGTGACGCATAAAACGAAAATTATGATTTAATTAAGGCTTTTAATGGTTGGGATAATATTTTTCAGGAGTCTAATATGTTTCCTTTCAAAAAAGGTAAACATGATGTTGTAAAATTGCAGCAGCATGCATCATTATTGAGCAGTGATGTGAACAAGATGTCAGTGCAAGAGAGTGAAAAGATCAAAGAGAAAGCGACAAAGAAATTAGAGAAAGAGGGCATTGGGTTCTTCTTGTGGGTTTCACAATGTATTGTCTTTGAAATGGAATTTTGCATGGCGATGGTGATCACATTTTGTCAAGAGTCGAGCCAAGCACAAGGCAAGAAAAGCTAAACATCGTCATTTCGACAGTGTTCGAGGTGAGAATAATTTCAAGTTGTTTAAGTTTCCTTTGATTGACGACCGAGGAGGGAACATGTTTGTTTCTTCGAGGACAATTTGTTTTTCTGCAAATTTTGGGAAATTGCAACAAGATAGTACCTACAACAACAAAACACGGTGTCTAGAATCAAGGGAAAAGATCAGTTTTCATGAAAAGCTCAAATTGTTGAATTCAGGAAAATTCAGTGGATTAACACTGGAAGGGTGAGGGTGTTGTACCCTCATCTAAATGTTCAATAATAAAAGAGGTTTTGGGGTCCAAAATATTCCAGTGGGGAGGAGTCGTCAGGTGTTAAAAATATGCTCAAAAATGAAAGTTGTCGGAATGGTGTGGAACCTAAACGACCACGTAGATATCGTCGTTCGGAGTCTGGCGCAACTCGTTTCACAGAAAACCAACACTGTATACTCCCATAAACGAGTTCTGCTCATTTTCCCAAACATGCAATTTTTTCAAAAATGACAATTGACTGGGAAAATTTTAGGCTAGTGGCAGGCTTCCACGTGGCCTCTTGTGATTGGTTGAAGTTCAATTTTTTTGGGCCTACCACAACCTAACACGAGGTAGGCCCTGAATGGTTCTGTCGTGGGTGAATTTGATCGGTTGGATAATGGCCAACAACATGCTGCCACGAGGCAGCACGGGGGCCACAAAATTTTGTTTAAGGTTTGAATTACCTCCACAGTAGTCGAACATCGAAGCTCTTCCCAAACAACACAGAGCCTTAACTGGGCAGGCTACCATAACTCTTATTAAACTATGCAACCCATATGTTATTTAAATGTTAATATAGGCGGAGTTGGGGTAAGGGGCTAGGGCTTAGCCCCAACCCTCCCATTATGTTACTATACAACCATTGTGGCGGAACCTGTTGAGATTGCAACAAGATGATGAGCTTAGTGGAAAGGAGTCGCCTTCACTAAGTGGGCCCGCGGGCTATTTTTGGCGCAAAGTCTATTTTTAGACTATGTCTATTTTTAGACATATGGATCATGTTTTGTGAGTTGCAGGATGCTATTTGTGGATGGTTGGTCAAGTCGGAAAAAATAGATGGACTTCTATTTTTAGACATACTGGGTGGAATCTATTTTTAGATTGCCAGTCTAAAAATAGATATGTCGAATATTATTAGCTCTTAATAATATTTGGACTCTAAACATTATATTATACTCTTGGAGCACTTCAGTTAAGTGCATAGAAGATGATCTCACATACGGTGACAAAGGAAAAGGGCTATTCCTAAGGGTTAAGTGGAGCTATTGCATGGATACTTCGATTTAGGGCATGTGACGAGTTTGGTGGAGTTATTGAGGTAGTTAGTGGAGTTGTATTCGGTTTAACTCGGTTAAACATAGTTGAGCTAGTTGTATCTAGTCTAGCTGATTGATACACTAGTGAAAATTGGTGTGAATTAATTATTAATTAATTCACTAATTATTAACTCATAAATCAACTAAAGAATACATCAGTTAACTTCAGTGCATGGACAGTTTTAGTGGAGACCAGTGAAGAGGTAGGTGAAAGAGTAGTGTGACTATCAGTTGTGACTATATTGGTGCATGAGTTTGCACCACACATTGATGGAGATGCCAATGAGGATTACACAATCCATACCAGGTGAATAATTTAACAGTTATTCAAATTTCTACATGTTATCAAAGCAATATTGATCATTGGAGCAATTGCAAAACATTGAAGTGGTTAAGTTTTGAGCTTGTGGAATTCGAATTTGCAGTAGTGTTTTCTTGGTGTCGAAGTCAAGATGTCTTTCAATGGATTGCGATTGGAGTATGCCCTTGAGGGCAGCTCAAATTATATTGCATGGAAGGACAGGATGGAGGCGGTGCTAGATGACAATGGGTTGAAGGAGTTCATAGATGCTGAAGTCCCAAAGCCTACTTCTACTGATGCTGTCGTACTTGACGCATGGCAAAAGAAGACAGCAAAGTGTCGAAGGATTCTATTGGAGGGCGTGAAGGATCACATAGTGTCCAGCCTTCATGGTAAGGCTTCTCCATTCTTGATGTGGAAAGCCTTGACAGATTTATTCCAAAGCAAGAGCGACCAGAGGAAGTTGGCGCTCAAGGATAAACTCAGAAACATAAAGATGGAGAAAGGCGATAGTATGCCCAAGTACCTCACAAAGTTCACCCAATGCAGGGATGAGCTGGGAAGTGTGGGGGTGACTGTAGATGATGAGTACTTGGTGAGCTTGGCTCTCCTTGGGCTTCCGAAGAGTTGGCATTCCTATCAGGACTCTGTCAATGGTCGGGAGAAATTGCCAGGATGGGAGCGACTTTGGTCGGATCTTGTGCAAGAGGAGATAAGGCGAAGTACCAGGTACAGATCTTCATCAAAGAACTCAGATGAAGAAAATTGCGCTTTGGCTGCCAAAGAAAGGAAGGGAAAGAGCAAGAAGAATGCTTCTCAATCCGGTGCGAAAGGCAAGAAGAAGGACATGTCCAAGGTGAAGTGCTTTCACTGTCACCAAAACAGACATTATGCCACTAATTGTCCACATAAGAAGAAAAATAAGCGGTGTTGGATCTGTAATTTGGAGGGGAGCCTTAGCCTCACGGTTTTTTATTTTGTATTTTTCGGCGATCACAGCTGCTTGGTCTCAAGTGTGATGGGTTCGGTGTGGTTTCTTGGCAGGTGGTGCCGTCTTTTCATGACGGAGATCGGTTGTTTGCGGTACGGATGAGAAATATCTTGGAGTGCACATCGAGATGGGCGATGATGGTAGATACAGTGCGACTGGTATTGGTACCATTTCCTTTGAGAGGGAGTCTGGTAAACCCTTCGTATTGAAGGAATGATGCATGTTCCAAGATTGAATAAGAATCTTATCTCTGTGGCGATGTTAGAAGACAAGGGATATGATGTTGTCTTTAGCAAGGGAAAGGCTTTCTTGAGTAGTAAGGCAACTGGTGAGACCCGGAGGATAGGGGCTCGAGTTAAGAACCTTTATAAATTGCAGGTAGATGGCTGCGCAGCAATGGCAGGCAAGGCAGAAGGAGTGGTGAGCCGGGATGATGGTGAGTTGTGGCACCGGAGATTGGGCCACCTTCACCATGGAGCTTTGAAGATACTGCAACAGATTTCTATTGGGCTTCCTAAAGGCACTCTTGCGCAGTCAGATCAGTGCAAGGGGTGTACCTTGGGAAAATTTGTGAAAGCCACCTTTCACGAGAAGGATAGTCACGCCACGATGATCCTTGAGAGAATTCACACAGACATGTGTGGACCTTTCTCAGTAGCTTCGACAGAAAAGCACAGGTATTATGTGATATTTGTTGATTATTTTTCTCGTAAGTGCTGGATCTTCTTCATGCAGAAGAAGAGCGAGACATACTCAAAGTTCTGTGAGTTCAAGGCACTGGTGGAGAAAGAATCGGGGAAGCAGGTGAAGGCTCTTAGGAGCGACAATGGTGGTGAATTCATCTCTAGCGAATTCAAGGACTTTTGCAGTGCAGAAGGAATTCGAAGAGAGCTCATAGCACCTCATAACCCACAGCAGAACGGGGTTGCTGAGCGGAAGAACAGAACGATCGTGGGTGCTGCACGGGCAATGTTGCATGATTAGGGCCTACCCATACACTTGTGGGCGGAGGCATGCAATACTGCAGTATATGTGCAGAACCGTTGTCCTCACAGGATACTTGGCATGAGTACACCCGAGGAGGCGTTTTCTGGTAAGAGGCCTGATATTTCCCATTTGAGGATTTTTGGTTCACCTGTTTACATTCATGTGAAGAAGGATGCCAGGAAGAAGCTGGAGCCGACTGCAGAGGTTGGGATATTTGTGGGGTACACTGATACGCCCCTCAACTATCGTGTGTATTTTCCAGACAGTCGCAAGACTGTTGTGCGACGGGATATCAAATTTTAGGAGGAGAAAGCCATGAAGTGTTCGCTTGAGAGGGAGCCACACTTGCATGCAGATGAGGAGCTATTAGTTCCTAAGGATGAGTCTCAGGATGTGGATCAACCATAAGATGAGGTTCATGGAGTGGAAGAGACCACTCATGCAATGCCAACCATCAGAGGGTGGAAGCGCACTACAGAAGCTGAGCGACTGGCTCAAGATGCAGAGAAGGTTGTAGGAGCACCTACATCACAGTGCAGACAGAGACAGTCACCTGATCGGTACACTGGATACATGGCTCTTGTGAGCAAGTGTATCGTGACAGAGCCATCCTCTTTCGAGGAAGCTTTGGAGGATCCCGCATGAGTAGATGCCATGGTGGAAGAGTATGATTCGATTTTCAGAAACAGTGCATGGGAGATTGTCCCGAGACCGGAAGGGAAATCAGTGGTGGGTTCGAGATGGATCTACAAAGTGAAGCAGGCAGCTGACGAGAGTGTGGAGAAGTACAAGGCAAGATTTGTTGCGAGGCTTCTCACAGGGATAGAGGGGATCGATTATGAGGAGACCTTTGCACTGTCGCAAGGTATTCTTCCATACGGACGATTCTTGCTCTCTCGGCGCGGATGGGGTGGCACATTCATCGGATGGATGTGAAAGGCTTGTGTTCCTCAACCGGGTGATTGAGGAGGAGGTGTACATAGAGCAGCCCGAAGGTTTCGAGATCTTCAGCAGCGAGTCGCATGTGTGCAGGCTCAAGAGAGCGTTGTATGGGTTGAAACAAGCACCTCGTGCTTGGTACACACAGATAGACAGTTATTTCACTGGACTTGGATTCTTCAAGAGTGAGGCGGATCCTAACCTATACCAGATTGTGGTGGAGGGTAAGTTGCTGATCATTGTACTTTATGTAGATGATTTGATTTTGACAGGTGATGAGCTGTTGATACTCTCATGCAAGGAGGATCTTGCAAAAGAGTTTGAAATGAAGGACTTGGGCCTCCTTCATTATTTCCTGGGATTGGAAATTTGGCAGCGCAGTGATGGACTGTTTGTTTCTCAGGGTAAGTATGCCCGAGAAATATTGGAGAAGTTCAACATGCATGGCTGCAAGCCTGTTGATACTCCTCTTCCTGGAGGTTGGAGGAAGGAGGATGCTACTTCGGTGGAGGTAGTGGATGCCACTATTTATCGACAGTTGGTGGGGTCGCTTATGTATCTGGTCAATACATGACCCGACATATGCTATGCAGTTAACCAACTTTCACAAGCTATGGTTAAGCCTACCAAGCTCTTTTGGAAGGCGGGGAAGCATGTATTAAGATATCTCAGAGGCACATCGGGATATGGATCATGGTACAGACAGGAGGATGAGTTGAGGCGGCATGGCTTCACGGATCGGTATCATCATATCAGAGATTGTGTGCAGCGGAAGGTCATGTTACTTTCATACATTCCTACGGAGGATCAGGATGCTGATATCTTGACGAAGGCGCTCACCAGGAGAAAATTCGAATACCACAGGGGCATGATAGGGGTTGCAGATAATCCATATCTTGTTGAGAGGGAGTGTTGAGATTGCAACAAGATGATGAGCTTAGTGGAAAGGAGTCGCCTTCACTAAGTTGGCCCGCAGGCTATTTTTGGCGCAAAGTCTATTTTTAGACTATGTCTATTTTTAGACATATGGATCATGTTCTATGAGTTGCAGGATGCTATTTGTGGATGGTTGGTCAAGTCGGAAAAAATAGATGGACTTCTATTTTTAGACATACTTGGCGGAATCTATTTTTAGATTGCCAGTCTAAAAATAGATATGTCGAATATTATTAGCTCTTAATAATATTTGGACTATAAACATTATCTTATTCTCTTGGAGCACTTCAGTTAAGTGCACAGATGTGGCATAGGAGCTGACGGAAGGAATTACGCTATTCCTGAGGGTTAAGTGGAGCTATTGCATGGATACTTCAGTTAGAACTCATGTGACAGAGTTTGGTGGAGTTATTGAGGTAGTTAGTGGAGTTGTGTTCAGTTTAACTGAGTTAAACATAGTTGAGCTAGTTGTATCTAGTCTAACTGATTGATACACTAGTGAGAGTGGTGTGAATTAATTATTAATTAATTCACTAATTATTAAATCATAAATCAACTAAAGAATACATCAGTTAACTTCAGTGCATGGACAGTTTCAGTGGAGACCAGTGAAGAGGTAGGTGAAAGAGTAGTGTGACTATCAGTTGTGACTATACTGGTGCATGAGTTTGCACCACATATTGATGGAGATGCCAATGAGGGTTGCGCAGTGCATACCAGGTGAATAATTTACAGTTATTCAAATTTCTATAGAACCAGGGGCGCAGAGGAAAACCCACCAAAATTTTTAATTAAAAAAATTAATTCGACCACCGTTTAAATTAATTAAAAATTCTGAGTTATGGATTTTTAAAGCATTTTAACTGCCCTACAATTTGCGCCGAAAATCCGCAAATTTGTTGTTTTGTTAATGGAATTCAGGGTGAATTTGTAGGAAGGTTATGGATTTTTGGGAATTTGTAGAGCGACTAGTAGAAAAGCTAGTGAGGCCCATAACTTCTTTAGTTTTTTACCAATTTGGGAGCAGAAAGAGGCTAGAATGACATTTTCTATAGCTCTAAAGTTGTTGGAGCATGCATTGAAGACATTTGAGCATTTTAAATGTATGCAATCACCATTTTATGAGCATAGTGAAAGAGGGCAACTCATTGGAAGTTGGACCAGGAGACGTAGCCCAAGAGGGGTGAACTCCTTCATTGCTTGTTGTGTTGTGATTATTTTTATGGTGTATTTGTCTGTTGTTTTCTACCATTTCATAGTTTAAATTCATGCTTTATGTGGATAAGAATTTAATATAAAGGCTCATAAAACTCAATTTTAACACTTGCAAATTATACGTCCTCAAGCACATTTACATATAGATCTCATACAGATCAACAACCATTTCATACCCTTTTCGACTACCAAAATATCGACCTTCGGTCCATTTCTAGCAATCACTCTCAATCTCACACATAATCAGCTTAATCCATGACTATAGGTCAAGCAGGCTCATCTAGGATTACACCTACAACCCTCACATTTAATGGCAGGTAGTTTCCAACACTTGACTCCTATGGCTGAAATTATGGGCCATTTATTCGATCACTCAGCAATGATGGATTATGTGGCTTCAATAAAGGCAGATCCCAACTACATTGCAACCTTGGCTGCAACCATAGCTGACTCTATGCTCAAGTTAGGTTCTCCAACCCAGGAGATGCCCAAATATCCTTCTATGACACAGTACATCGGTGGTTCAAGTCTGCAAGCATTTGTTTAGTCTCATATACTATGTAATATTAGTGATCATAGTTTTTATATAACAATATTCTCGATACCTTGAAATTCTTTTGTTTACACTGTTTTTCCCATCTTATACTGCATTTTCTTATTTTCCTATGGAAAAATCAAAGCGGCAACCAACTTCTTCACCATGGGAGGAAGAAAATAGAGGTAGAATTGAGAGGAGACACCTCTCTGGAATTTTCATAGGCCACAAAGTCTGAAGCAGACGACGACTCTAAATTTGGAGCAAACCTGAATCCAATCCCCACTTTTATCAAATATCTCAAATATTTTCAAATGTAAATACATTGCTGAATTTAATACTTTCTTATCATTTGGCTCTCACAAGTAATGAATGAAAATGAAGAATGATAAGTATAAAATATATAAACCGAAACACTAGTAAAATAAGAAGTCGCGAGGCCATCCAAAGGCTTCAATGGAAATCCCCATCACAACTTCACCCTTAACTTAATACAAATTTAACAAAAGAAAAAAATCTTTCATGGTTACCCTTTTTATTAGAGACATGGCAACTACGCTTCTCACCTTTCATTCCCCGTCGCCTTCTTAGGGCAGTCGCGATTCTCACCTCAAAGAATAGACATGAGAAATCAAATAGCAATGAAGTCGTCTTGCAACAAAAATCCTAAGTGAAGTTAGAGGCACAAATGGTACAAAATGCAAGATGATATTTAATTTAGACACCTCATGTAAAAATGCAGCCATAAGTGGTACAAGTTACAGGTAAGATTGGATTTGAGAGTTTTGTTCTGCATGTAAAATGCATTAACTAGAAAAGCATTAGACCGACACGCTTCTGGAGACAGGTTCAAGCTCGACATGAGTTGCCTAACATGGAGCTCTTTCGAGTGTTGAGAATTAAATACTTTGCATCGAATGACTCCAAATAGATCCTTGTGTCACGCCCATGAAATATTATATTACACCAAGAAAAGAAAACATCGATCATGGTAATCTAAAAAAAACAAACCAATATAAAAATGTACCAAAACACAAAAACATATTGTTAGGATATTCCGACACATAGGAAATAGTTAAGTATAACTTGGTCTAGTGTAGAGATAGGTAAAGTGTGTTTCTTTACTATGTACATTTGTAACTTATAATCCGACGGTCACGATATGTAGTGATCCGATAGTTCACTTTCTCCTCAGTATTACCAACACTTGATTCGTGGCTTAACACCCGATTGGTCTATGATCTCTATTTAAAGAGCATGGAGGGTCATTTGTCCGGTAACCGTTTATGAGAGAAACTTATGTAAATTTTCTTTTTTATTAATAAATTTCCTGAAGTGGCCGTGTTGGCTCAGGGTGTGGATTGTTTCCCTCTTCGAGGGTTTTAACCATGTCAAATACTGATGTACTGTTCTGTGATCTATTTTTGAGTGGTGACCTTTGGTGTTTGATCTAAGAAACTTACCTTGTAAATTCCTACATGGTATTAGAGCCATTTTGAGGGTCGCGTTCGTTGTTGATCCAAATCCAAAGCATGTTTGATTGCATGTGACTGCCATTTTCTAAATCTACTATTTCTGACCACTTTCGGGCTGGGATAACTAATTTGTTGTGTCTGGATCATCTGTTAAAGTGAGAAACCCCTTTCGTTTCATGCGAAAAGGTTTCTGGTTTCCCGAGTTATGTCATTTTAGATTTGGATGTATTAAGTATCTTTTTTGCAGTTGTATTTATTAATCGTTCTATTTATTTTGGTTCCCTCTTTTTATTTCAATTTATATATATTTTTTTTAATTATCGGTTCAATACCCTCTTCTCTGTGTATGCTTTTTGCTCTGCGCTGTGTGTGATCTTGGCAAATAAAAAACCGGAAAACACGATTTTTTTTACTATGTATGCTCTTTCCCCACGTCTTTGTGCAATCTAGGGAAATTAGAAATAGCGGAAAAAATGGATAGTTGCTGGTAAGACTAACAAAAAATTTAACGTTTTGCCGTAAGTCTTGCATTTCGTTTTTTTGTGCATTTTGTGTTTTTTTTGCAGGAAAAGCACACACATCAAAGAACAAAAAAAAAACTACTTTCTCCTTTCAAACAATTACAAAATCCTTTTACTAGCTCACTTGGTGTAAATTTAGTTTATGAGAATAAAGGTCTTGGGCTCGAGTCTCTCTCTCAAGCTTCTTTTTGTAAATTTTTTTTTGTTAAGCTACTTTTTCTTATAAAGCCCTTTGGCAAGTTGTGGGTTTTAAAAAGAGGGTTTTATTTCAGAAGCACATTTAAAAGTAACATTGTAAAAGTGACTCTCACTTATTTATAAAAGTGGGTCACATAAAATAGTTTTTTTTTTAAAGTGAGCTTATTGTATTAAGTTTGAAAAGGGGTGGGGGGATTTTTTTTTTAAATAGAGCTTCATCATCAACTTTCAACCTTTCACGTAACTATTCAGCATCTACAACACATTTTTTTTTTCAAAAATGCATAACTTCTTCATCTGAAAGCCATTTTCCGAGCCGCTTTTTTTTAACCGGCCAAATTTTTCAATATATTTCCATTGGAGCAGTTAGTTTTAGCCTTTTTCAGCTTCAATTTAAAAAAAATGGAAAGTGCATTCCCGATTATTCTTAACAATACCAATTATTTCCAATGGCTATCCTACATGATAGACTTACTTAAAAGTAAAGGGCTTTATAGAACAGTTCCAGGACAATAAAATAAACCTATCAATGGAGATAAAGCCGCTAAATGGAAAAATAAAGAAGATCAAGTACGATGGTTGATAAGAATGTCCATTGCTCAAGATCTTCAATTTCATATCCAAGAAATTGACACCCCTGATGCAGCTATGAAAAATCTAAATACTGTTTTTGGCATTCAAAATGAAATCAGGGCCCACCAGCTTGAAAATGAATTTCTTACTTTGGACCCCAATAATTTCTCCTCTATTGAAGATTTATTATCCAAATTCAAGACCCTTACACTTATTTTAGAAGATTGCACGGTAAAAAAGGAAGATGGTAGCCTTATTTACTCCATTCTTGCTAAGTTTGGACCTGAATACTCTGTATTTGTTTCCACCTTCCATTCCACTAGAGAAGCCCTCATTTCTCAAGGAACAACCTACAAGTCCCCCTCATTTGATGCCTTTTGTGATTTTTTGATAAGAGAACAAGAAAAACTCCTACACCTTGGTCTTATCAATACTGTAAACTCTTCTAAGAAAGCCTTAGCAGCCCAACAACAACCATATCAAAAGAATCCCAAGAAGCAATATCTAAAAAGAATGGTCCTAAACCAAACAAGGGTCTTAAACAATTTCGGCCGCAAACTGAAAAACAACTCACTAAACTGATAAGGAAAATAAAAACAAAGGGAAGAAAATAGATAGACATTGCAACTTTTGTAATCGTGATGGCCATGTAGAGTCCAAATTTTTTAAGAAGATGGAAGACTTTGAAGCAACAATGAAAAAACACCACATCAATTTGGAGAACTCTTCAACTTCATCTTTAGGAATGGCACTTTCTGCTTGTTGTTGTCAAGCATCAAGATTTGGTTATGCATTAAATGTATCTTCTTCTTCTCATTCTCATGAGTGGCTCATTGATTCTGGAGCTTCTTACCACATGGCCAAAAATAAAGCCATGTTTTCTTCTTTAAATGATTGTAATACCAAAAATATTTATGTTGGTGATGATAGATCTCTTAGTGGTAGGATCTAGAACCATTCATCTAGATAATGGTCAGTTTAATGATGTATTATGTGTTCCTACCTTGTCTTGTAACCTTCTATCTGTTTATCAGATAACTCATTCAGGTGAAAGGAAAACATTAGAATTCTCACCTCATGATGTTGTAATCAAGGACCTGAAAGATCCTAGACATATTTTAGCTACTGACATTGCTAATGATTCCACAAGGTTGTATAAGTTTGAAAACTTTGGGTCATCATGTCCTTGCTCCATTTTTGTTGCTCATAATGATGAAGTGAGCAAAATTTGGCATGAGGGATTTGGTCACTTAAACTATCGCTCTCTTCAAACTCTATGTAAAGAAAGTATGGTGATAGGTCTTCGTATGGTATCTTTCCAAGATGGTGTTTGCTCCGGATGTGTACTCGGAAAACATCATCGGGATAGTTTTGACAAACATGCCTCTTGGCACGCTTCAACCCCTTTGCAGCTTGTGCATAGTGATTTATTTGGTCTTCATCAGCAACATCCAACTACACTTTGGTGTGATAATCAGAGTGCCATTCAGCTATGCAAAGATCTAGTTCAACATCAGCGTATGAAACACATTAAGCTTCATATACACTTCATCAGAAAGCTCATTCATGATCATGTTCTTGAAGTGTAGTATTGCTAAACCAATGATCAAATTGTTGATATCTTTACAAAGGCTCTCACATAAGCGAGGTTTGCCAAACTTCGATCTATACTTGGAGTTCTGGAAATTTATCATTAAGGGGGGATAGGCTCTAATGCCTCCTTCCTTCTCATATTGTGTCACCTTGTAAATCCTTCAATGCTATTCCAAGTTGTTCTTAAGGGGGGATGTTAGGATATTTCAACACATAGGAAATAGTCTCCTTTTGTGTCGCCTTTCTAAATCCTTCAATCCTATCCCAAGTTGTTCTTAAGGGGGGATGTTAGGATATTCTGACACATAGGAAATAGTTAAATATAACTTGGTCTAGTGTAGAGTTAGGTAAAGTGTGTTTCTTTACTATGTACATTTGTAACGTATAATCCGACGATCACAATATGTAGTGATCCGACGATTCACTCTTTTCTCGGTATTATTGACACTTGATCCGTGGCTTAACACCCGATTGGTCCATGATCTCTATTTAAAGAGCATGGAGGATCATTTGTCTAGTAACAGTTTATGAGAGAAACCTATGTAAATTTTCTTTTTTATATTAATAAATTGCTTGAAGTGGTCGCATTGGCTCAAGTCGTGGATTGTTTCCCTCTTCGAGGGTTTTAACCACGTCAAATATTGGTGTACTGATCTGTGATCTATTTGTGAGCGGTGACCTTTGATGTTTGATATAAGGAACTTACCTTGTAAATTCCTACAAATATTATAATTTTGAATATTTATTTTATAAAATTTAAATTATATTAATATATTACAATTTTTTTAAATAAATTAATCATTTATAATAATGTTTTTTTTTAAAGTCTAGTAGGACTACATCTTCATCAACATGTCCAGATACATCACCCTAATTAGGGACATGAATTGAACCTGTAATGTTACACCCCACCTTATCACCGTTTATAATAAAATAAAAATAAAAAAATTGTAAGTTTGGTAGGACTACATCTTCATCAACATGTCCAGATACATTACCTCGATTAGGGAAGGGAATTGAATCTGCAATGTTACAGCCCACACCTTATCATTGTTTATAATAAAAAAAAATTGTAAGTTTAATAGGACTACATCTTCATCAACATGTCCAGATACATCACCCCAATTAGAAAAGCGAATTGAACCTATGATGAATACCTTAACAACTCACCTTATCATCATTTAACCAAAACCTGACGAACCATTTATAATTTTTTTATATAATTTATTTTAAATTATTTAAAAAAAATTATAATATAAAAAAATATTTAAATTTAATCGAATCTTTTATAAATAAAAGTTTAATTACGTCGGAGGCGTTTTCTTTGCGGGCTTGGGGTGAGCAAACACTGTTCACCCCAGCCAATAATAAGTATTTGTTATTGTCCTTTTAACAAATTAAAATTTGACCAATGTTCGCTCTTTATACGCTTACGCCTCCTGTCTAATCCAACTGGCCAACCGAGGGTTCTGAATAGGATCTGTAATTGTGGGGCTCGAGTTAATTGGGACGTGGAGGGTGCGAGCTGGGTTGTGGGAAGAGGCGGTTGCGGCAGCGTTGTGGTGGTGGATCCGTCAAGCATGCCGCGGATGGTGCTTCACAATCGCAGAGCTGTAGTTGGGCGCAACAGTATTCTGTGAGTGAAAACAGATTTCTGAATAGTATCACCGAATTCAAAGATTATTCTCTACATATCGAAATCCAGAACATGCTCATCACATTGTCGAGCCCAACATCAATTACTAAAATTAATTTGAGACCCTTGCAGCAAAAAGATTATTTAATCTGAAACCATTCATTAAATTGCCAGACCCAACTCCCAAATCGATTAGAAGGTTATTCTATGCAAATCGAAAACCAAAACACGTTCATCACATCACTGAACCTGACTGCGAACCACAGATTATTCTCGCAAAGGTTTTATGTATGAGAACGACAGAGGCCGTATAATGCGAACAAAAAGATTTCAGAGATTATTCTGGGCAAATCGAAATCCAGAACACGCTCATCACATTGTCGAACCCAACATTAATCACTAAAATTAATCCGCAGAGGTATAATGCAAACCACAGAGGTATATATTTGAAATTTGGTATAATGCCAACCACAGAGGTATAATGTTTGAGAAAATGCGATAAAGAAAAATAATAATAATTAATTAAACATTTTGAAATTGCAAATCGCAAACTGCATCGCCAACGATAACCAACCATTATTTTCTTTTTGAAATTATTAACGGCGGCAAAGGCGTCGAGATGACTAAAAATATTTTTTTTTGAATCGCTTATAATGGGCGTGATTTGTTTTCAAATTTATAGAAATTTTAATTTATTTTTAATTTTAATAGACGAATATTTATATTGTTTTAAAATTTAGAGAAATTTTAATTTATATTTAAAATTATTTTAATTTTAATAGATAAATATTTATATATTTTATGTTAGAAATATATATGCTTTATTTATTATATTAAAGTTTATTATGTTATTTGTAAGAATTAAATTTGCCTAGGTTTTTACTCATTTCTTTTTACCATTCAAAATAAACCCAATTAATATTCTAATTAATTGATTATACATTTAAACAAATAATTTTGGTTATATAAACTTTTAAAATTATTGAAAATTTGCATATTTAAAAAAAAAGTACAAAAAAAATATAATACTCTTTTGGGTAGATAAATCAATGTTCTCCTAAAATTCCTTTTCACATTAAAGAATATTACTATGTATGTATTGAATTTTGAATAGTTTACGGAGTGAGAAGTGGAGAATATCATATTGTTAGAGTTATTAATTATTGTGCCCATCTCTCCACCCTAGAATGATAGTGCCTGAACAAAACATGGTTTCATGGACTTCAATGATTGCGGGGTAAGACGTTTCCAAAGTTCCATGTTTTGTATAGAGGATTGGTGTTGAAGTAGAATGGATTAGTCGAAGAATCTCTTTTATATTTAAACATTTCCAACACAAAATTTATATTAAAACAAGGTCTAGACAGTTTCCACAAAATAATGAGACATTGACTCAACATTTAGCACGAATGCTACTCAGAAAGTTGACTTATTAGCCAACGAGATTATTCAAAATGCTTTCACACGATTTTGCTGAAACAAAAGTTTTAAGTTTCTTTCTATTTTGATGAGTTTTTCAAAGATTATGTGGGTTGTAATTTTCCTTTTATTTGATGAGTTTTTCAAAGATTCCGTTAAAATCCTTGAAACATGAGGTAAATATTCCATAACTTTAATCATGTGAAAATTATGACCATTACTCACATTCTTTTGAAAATCATAACATACTTTGAATTAGCGTAGAAATCAGTGTTGCTAGAGATATGTGTATTTAGAATCCTCGATTAGATTTCTGAAGTAGATTTACATTGTTTCAAACCGTCATCAAGTCATAGATAATCGTTTTTAACTTTTTATTCCGCTGGAACTAAAGTTTCTTTTCATGAAGGACAACGATATTCATTTCTATACATTTCAATAGGAAATTGCTTAGCCCAATTTCTTCTCATTTACATGTTTTCAAAAAATTTAAATGGCATACATACTTATTATCATGAATGACTTAATTATAATTTGTTCATTTCCAAAATATATGCTTTCCTTTTCATTTTTCTGCTCCATTTCCTATTTACATCACTTATTATTTATGTCCAACTACGATCCTCATACTCACATAATTTTATTCCAAAGTCATTTTCATATTTACATAGACACAAATCCAAGACATTTTCATATTTACATAGACAGTTTATATTACCTAGCTAGGAATAACACAAAAAAAAAATGTTTGACAGTTTAAAATCCAATATTCCATATTGTCACAAACTTTTTATTTTCATTAAATTACTTCCCTTGCATATCTACCGCCTTCCGACGTTCTTTTGCGCCTCTTGGTGCAATTGCTAGTATTACTCATTTTAAACACTTGCCATACATAAAGTTAAATTTAATGGTAAATGTTTAAAATAGTAAGATTAAACCTAGATCTACTTATTTAGAATAATTTTTTTATATTATAATATTTTTTAACAAATTTAAATAAATTATATAAAATTTATTATATAAAAAAATTTAAATTAATTTATTAAAAAATATTGTAATGGATAATTTAAATTTGATAATAATAAAAAAATTTAATGGTAAATGTTTAAAATAGTAAGATTAAACCTAGATCTACTTATTTAGAATAATTTTTTTATATTATAATATTTTTTAACAAATTTAAATAAATTATATAAAATTTATTATATAAAAAAAATTTAAATTAATTTATTAAAAAATATTGTAATGGATAATTTAAATTTTTTTTATTTTTTTTTAACTTTAACGGATATGATTTTGTATTTATGAAAAAAAGAGAGTGTGGGGCTTTGCCAGAGCAGCCCTAATTACATCATACATAGTCAGCTGTAGCTGTTATCAATCTTGACATTAGCAAGGGATTTCTACGAATCTGTCTTCATTTATGTAGAGCAGTCCCTTGTCCGTTGCGCTCCCTTTGTTGGCCATCGAATCCGCTTCGCTATTTGAGCTTCTAAGAACATGAAAAAATTTGATGGATGCAAAGGCGGAGAGGACTACTTTCAGCCTTTCCAAAGTTCTGTTGAGACCTGCATTTCTGAATTGCTCTTCCATATTCAGCTTATTTATGATAATCTCTGAGTCTCCAAATACCTGTATTTCTTTAATCCCTTTTTCTCGGGCGATTTGACATGCTTTGAGGAGACTGAGGAGCTCCGCTTGATTATTGGTCTTCAGACCAAGACCCCAGTAGAAAGAGTCTCGGGTTGCACCATTTGGGGAATAAATGATCCCACCTGCACCTGAGGGACCGGGGTTTCCTTTAGACGCCCCATCGAAGAAGATTGTATGTGTTTTTTGAGCTCTCCACCATTGTTGAAATGTTTCATCGGAGTCTCTCTTTTTCCAGAATGGATGATCTGAATGTGGAGCTA
Source organism: Pinus albicaulis (assembly GCA_034641835.2). Classification (NCBI taxonomy): domain Eukaryota; kingdom Viridiplantae; phylum Streptophyta; class Pinopsida; order Pinales; family Pinaceae; genus Pinus; species Pinus albicaulis. Next base: position 789,930,928 of record CM076574.1, read on the forward strand.
GGAGGTTCTTTCTGCTTTGAGGTTCAAAGGTTCCGAGCCACTTCTTCTCGACCGGCAGAAGAGATGCATCCACTTTGTGATACTGTTGCTGGGCTGCTTCAAGGAGGAAAGATCTGGCTTTTGCTGCAACTTGTAAGGGAGTGTGGTCCTGGTCATTGAAAATCTTCTGGTTGCGGGCCAACCAAATCTGCCAGCAAACAAACTTGGGCAGAGCATTCCATACTTTACACCAAAACGATTTGTGAGGTATTCGAGAAGGGTAAAGATGACTCCATTCTGCAAAAAGGTCTGCTACTGAGGACTGAGTGGGGGAGTTTATGTGGAAATCTTGCAGCATTAGATCCCAGACATCCTTGGCGAACAGGCAATCAATGAACAGATGGTGAGCAGATTCAGTATTGCACCTGCAAAGAGCGCACCAGTGAGGGCCAGCAATCTTTCTTTTTGCCAAATTATCGCCAGTAAGTATCTTGTTATGAATCACCGTCCAGAAGAAAAAGTTAACTTTTGGGAGTGCTAGAGGCTCCCAAACGTTTTTCCAAAACGCTGCACTGTGCTTACTGTTACCTGTTGTCTGAAATGCTTTGAAGCCTTCTGCTATATTGTATTCCCCAGATCGACCCCATCCCCATCGGTCTTGCTTGGCACGATGTATTGGTGCTGCGCCTTCCAACTGGTGTAGCAGTATGTTTAATTGGTATTGCAGATGGGCAGGGGTGTCGTGAAGTGCCCAACCGACCCACTCTTCTCTGTGGTCCCAAGCCGATATGTCATAAACGCTTAATTTTCCAGTTGAAATGAGCCAGTCCCTTAATTCTGCGATCTCTGCGTTTTCTATTAAAGGATTCCGTCCCATTATGCTGTCGTGCCAGAGGCGTGTGCATTTACCATTCCCGGGGATCCTGTAAGCGCTTCTGCTGAATAATTTGCTGCTCTTATAACAGAGCTTCCATAGTAGCGTACTGTTGGCCATGTTTCCAAACTGTAGGTTTCTGAAATCGACTTTGCTGGTGTATTTAGATCTTAAAATGACGCTGACAGGGTGCTTTGGTTCGTTAATCATTTTCCACAGGATCTTGCTACCAAGGGCGAGATTGACCAGGAGAGGGTCTCGTATTTGCAGTCCTCCTTCATCGATGGGCTTTTTGACAGTGTCCCAGTTTGCTAAGTGCATTTTCTTGTCGTTGCCCCTGCCTCCTTGCCAGAGGAAATCTCTGAGTAGAGAGGAGATTTGATCCATAACATTTCTGGGGGCGAGCAAGAAAGCTGCTTGGTAAATTATTAATGAAGACAGTTGAGATTTTATCAAAATGACCTTGCCTCCTTTCGTTAACCAGAATCCTCCCCATTTCGAGATTTTGGTTTTGAATTTGCTTATTATGTCGCTCCACAGCGACCTCTTGTTCACTCCTGAGATTATGGGGAGCCCAAGGTATCTGATCCTGTCCCATTGGGAGTGCCCTTTGAATCCAAGAATGTTTGCTATATTGTTAAGCACCTGTTGATCAGTGTTCCAGCTGAAGACTTCACTTTTTTTTCATTTACCAGAGCTCCTGAGACTTTGCAGTAATTTCTTATGACAATGTCAAAGGCCTTCGCTATTCTGGTTGAGGCACCTCCTAAAAGAATCGAGTCATCTGCAAAGAGGGCATGATTCAAAGGGTTTGCTCTGTTGGTGGGTTTGAGGCCCGGAAGGGAGCCTATCATTTTTTCTGCTTCAAGTTTTCGACTTAGAGATTCAGCCAATAAGATGTAAAGAAAGGGAGAGAGCGGGCATCCCTGCCTGATGCCTCTCTTAGCTTGGAAAAAGTTCGCTGGCCTACCATTAATGAGGGGAGCTATCCAAGGGTTATCCGTGCAGGCTTTAATGAGGTTTACAAACTGGGGAGAAAAGCCAAAGGAGAGCAAGACTTTGCTGAGAAATGTTCTGTTGACTCTATCAAACGCATTCGCCATGTCTAGCTTTATGAGCATGCCTTTCTCATTTCTCTGCTTACTTGAGTGCACGGTCTCCGGCACTTGTATGACGTTGTCCAGAATGTGCCTACCTTCCACAAATCCTCCTTGGGGACTAGAGATAATCCGGGGAAGCAAGGGTTTTAATCTGGTTGCCAACAATTTTGCCAAAATCTTGTAGGAGGCGTTGCATAACGATATTGGCCTGAATCTGGCAAAGGTTTCCGGGTTAGAGTCTTTGGGGATCAAAGCTAAGTAGGTTGAGTTGGTGCTGCCACCTACTTTAGCTTTTTTCAAGAATCCCCGAACCATCTTTTGAAGGTCATGTTTAATGATGTCCCAGCATACTTTGTAGAAATGAATGGTGAATCCGTCAGGTCCGGGGGCCTTGTCAGATTCCATGGACCAAATGACTTTGATAATCTCTTCCTCCGAAACCGGTTTACAAAGATCAGAGTTATCCTTTGGTGAGATGAGGGAGGGGATGTGAGAGAGAAAATCAGCTTCTTTCACATCATCTCCATGGGCGCCCGAGCTGAAAAGATTTTGGAAGTGTATTTCAGCTGCTTCTTTGACTTGTTGGAATCCCTTGCATGTTTGGCCCTCCGATGTCTTTATTTCTGCTATGTAATTCCTGGACAATCTGGCTCGGTACTGCCGATGAAAGAAAGAGGTGTTGCGGTCCCCGGCTTTTAGCCATAAGCTTCTAGACTTTAATCTCCAGTACTCTTCCTCTTTTCTAAAGGATTGGAAGGCTGCTCTCTGTGCTTTTGTTTCTCTGTCCAATAGATCAGCACTGATGTTTTTGCTCTCCATATCATTCTGCAGGGAATGCAGTGCCTGGACTGCATCGACTCTTTGGGAGGTGGGATTGGAGGCTGGTTTCTTAATCCAGTCCTTCAAAGCTTTTTTGGTAAGTTTCAACTTTTGCTCCCAAACGAAGCTTGGTGAACCTAAAATGGATGTGGCCCAGGCTGTTTTCACCGTCTCAAAGAAACCCTCCCTTTCAATCCATTGAGGAGAGAAGCGGAATGGGATGGGACCCAAGTCCTCTTCAACTTCTATACAGAGTTGTATGGGCTTGTGGTCAGAGGAGAGCTTGGGCAGAATTTTCGTGGTTATGATCTTCTTATTCATGAGGAGAGAGGTTTGCACTAGAAAGCGATCCAGGCGGGCAGAAATGTGTTCTGACCCAGTTCGATTATTAGACCAAGTGAAGAGCCCTTGGATTGGGTTGAAATCCTGCAAATCCCATTGTTGGGCGAGCTCTTCCACCACAACAACCATGGGATCCTTGGAATTGATGCCTCCTCTTTTCTCTTTGGCTTTCAACACAATGTTCAGATCCCCAGCAAGGATGATATTGTTGGGGGCTTCCTGCTCTAGAAATGCTGCCAGAGAGTTCCAGCAGTCTCTTTTTTCAGAATAATTGACTGGCACATAAAGATTTACAAGAGAGATAGTCAACTTACTTGTGAGATGTATTATTTCTGTGAATATCCAATGTTGGGTCTCGTGGGTTTTGATCAGCTGAAATTTATCTTCGGTCCAGAGAGTTGCCAGTCCTCCCGAAGAGCCCCGTGCGCTGATTGCTATGCCTGAGCTTTTTTTCCATTTCGTCTTGCTGATTTCTAACAGAGCTTGTCCTGCTATCTTTGTCTCTTGGAGCAAGAGGATTTCTGCAAGTTCCGACTTTAATAGGTCCTTTACTGCTTCTATTTTTGCGTGGTTCCCCAATCCTCTGCAATTCCAAGAGACTAGCTTCATTATTTACCTGTGAGCGGGGTGGAGCCACCCTTGGCTGGCCTGGGCCTGCTATTTCTTCTGATCGTCATTTCTATTGTAGACTGGCTTCCTTGCGTTTTGAGCCTTTCTGCTTCTTCCTCTCTTTTTTCCTTGCGGGATTTCCTTCCGGCTCTTTTTAATGGGCGCTCAAAGATTTCTTCCTCTGAGGATTCTGAGCTTTCGACTGCCTTTTTCTTTGTGACTTCTGCGTAGGTGGGGTTGGAGGGGCTGCCTTGGGATGCTTCAATCTGAATGGCGACCCCTCCCTCTTTGCTAGGAGGAGGGCCTTCTGCATGTTCCTGGTTCTCCTGAGCTTTATTCAGTGGTTCAGTTTGTACACCCTCCATTTCTTTTGAGATTTCTTCCGCTTCCTGGGTGGGAATGGAGGTGTTCCTGGCTCCTGCTGCTGCGCTTTTTCCTGCATCTTTTTTTGCATGGGCTGTTCTCTGGACTAGGGTCCACTGGTCCCCGGAGTGTTTTTCAGATTGCTCCTCTGCTCTCTTCTTGCAGTGTTTTGCGAAGTGCCCGTGGCCATGGCAATGTCTGCATTTAAAGGGGAGCTGTTCGTAGTCGAGCTCTTGGACATGCGTCCAACCTGCCACCGTGAGCTTGATCGCTTCGGGCAATCCTTCCTCAAGGTCCACTTCAACACAGATTCGGGCGCATGCATATTGGTCTTTTCTTACAGCCTGATCTATGTATTTTCCTAGTGTGTTCCCAATGTTCTGGAGAGACTTTTGATTCCAGCAGTGAAGAGGCAGATGGGGGAGTCTCACCCACACCGGCACGGCAGATGGGACGTCTTGGGAAGGGTCGAAATCTGGAGTCCATTTGTTTAAGTACAGGCCCTGCGGCCCCATGAAGTAGGGGCCATTTCTGAATATTAAGCTTCTGTCTTCCATGTTTTCAAACACAAATACAAAATATCCTTTGCCCACAAAGTAGCTCTTTACTTCGTCTTTTATCAGGGGTTTCCAATTTCTTTGCGTCCAGTCCTCCACGGATTTGGGTGAAGGCCATAAGCCTGTAAACTGGCCTATGAGTCCTCTGTCTGCTAGGTTCAGTGCCGCTTTGCAGGTGTCTTCCTCTGGCAGGGCAACTGTAGGGATCGTGTCCATTCTTTTAATAAATTTCTGCTGAAATGCTGTGGGCGGGCGTTTTGTCCCTGATGCGATCAAAGTTCTGAAAGCTGTGACTTCGGGAGGCGGATCAGCAGGAGGGGCAGAGCCCTCAGGAGTCTCCATCGAACAGCAGCTGGGGAGGTCGGGGCTGTGCGCAGGGGCGCAGCAGCCAGGGCGGCGCTGTATGGCTCCCTGAACCCTAGCTTCAGAGCGCAGGGGAGCAGCGTGCGCAGCGTTTTTTTAAATTCAACGATAATTTAAATTTGATAATAATAAAAAATAGGTATTAATATATTATTGATATTTTCATTTTTTTAATATGTATGTTAATTTGGGTTTATGTATGTGGTTTTTAAAATATGCATGTTTGTTTAGGTTTTTATATATGTATGCTTTTTTTTTTATATATATATTTTTATTGGTTTTATTCTTTGGATTTTTTTTTGCATTTGTTGGCGTAATTGTTAGTTTAATAATAATTTGGAATTTTGTTGGAATAATTGCTAGTTTAATAATAATAATAATTTGGAATGAGGGCAAAAGACCAACTAAATTCGACTGCATTCATCGACATTTTTTTACATCTTTAATGCAAGTGCTAGTTTAATAATAATAATTTGGAATCTTTGCATCGGTTGGTGCGATTGTTAATTTAATAATAATTTGATATCAGAGCAAGAGACCGACTAGATTCCACTACATTCTTCGGCGTTTCTCTACACCGTTTAGTGCAATTGCTATGATAGTTTAATAATAATCTGGAATCAGGGCAGGAGACCGCTAGATTCCACTTGCAGAGCTGAAATGTCTATATATAGTCAACACGTGTCTACACCGGATGTGATTTGAGGGCCCACATTGCGGAAAAAGGAGTCCAGAAGAGTCCTGAATCAAATGACGCGTCTGCGGCAAAAAGACAAGGGAAGCGCAGCGACGGGTCTGAGTTTTGCCGTGTGTCACACCGAGGACGATGGGTCCAGTGGACTTGACTCGGGGTCCGAACCGCGAGTTAGAGGTGCGTGCCCCAGGACTGCCGATGCCGAATCTTTGAACCGCAGTGGACTGTGGAGTTACTAATCGAGTGTCGGGTCTGCGAGAACGTGTTGTACGACTAGGGGAGGTCTATTATTTTTGCGTCTTGGGCCCGGCAACTGGGGAACGGAAGAAGCGAAACAGTTCAGAGCGGCGAGCCTTATTTGCACTGCCATAGGCCCATAAGGCTCGCCGTTTAGAGCTGAGTGCTATAAAGCGAGAAGAGCGCGCTCGACCTTTGGCACACTACCGACTCCAGCAGTGCGAGGTGGAGAGTGAAGCAGAGCTTCTGTGGTCTGTGGTCTCTGATACAAGGTTGTCGTTCCGATTTGTGAACTGAATTTGGCTTTGCAGACTTTCTTTCGAGAATTCCAGGCGCGACCCCAACGAAGCTATTATTTGTTCGCCCCCGTTCATCCGTGCTTGCTTTGACCCTATCCGTTTGCCTGTGATTGATTTCTGTGGTGATATTCGCTTTGCTGCTTTTGGCCGACCTGTGCAATTTCTAATTTAGGCACGGGGCTTTCCATATTCTTTCCTTGTTCCGCGCTCGATTCTCTCCATCGTCTGTTATTACCCTTCTCCTTTTGCTGCTTTCGCTGATCTCGTCTCCCCTGTGCCGTCTGGTAAAGATGTTTATCCAGAGCTTCCGAGTCGAGAGCCCCAACGTTAAGTACTCCGAGGAAAGCATCGACTCGATCTATGACTACCAGACGACCGAGCTCGTGCACGAGAATGCTAATGGCAAATATGAGTGGGTGGTCAAGCCCAAGGCCGTGCGATACGAGTTCAAAACGGAGAGACGGGTCCCCAAGCTCGGGTGAGACACTGTTTTCTTAATGCACTGACGTATTTTGAAGCTTTTTCCAGTCCGGATATGAACTTCTGGTTTGGGTTTTTGTTTTTAGGGTCATGCTCGTCGGATGGGGAGGAAACAATGGTTCGACGCTCACGGCGGGTGTGATTGCGAACAGAGAGTAGGTTCTCTTTTTTAAATTTCTTTTCGAATTTCAGTTTTCGGTTTTCTGTTATAAGCTCTAACCCACTAATGCTGTCGTACGACGATTTTGTCGTTTTTCCCTAGCCGGTTTCAGAGGAATCTCGTGGGTGACGAAGGATAAAGTACAGCAAGCAAATTATTTCGGTTCCCTCACGCAAGCTTCGACCTGCAGAATCGGATCCTTTAACGGCGAAGAGATTCATGCTCCTTTCAAGAGCCTTCTTCCAATGGTGAGCTACAGTGTTGAATACCTTTTTATCTTGACACTATTTTATGAAGCCCCTATTTTGTGCATTGCTTCAGATTCTTTCTATGATACCCCGCTCAAAAGTGTCGGGATCCCCGTAATCATTCCTTTTCTAAATTATCGCCTATGCGTGTGGATCCTAATGACATTGTCTTTGGCGATGGGACATAAACAACATGAATCCGGCGACGCCATGGCCCGAGCCAAGGTTCTGACATTGACCTACGAATACGCGGCCCTACATGCAAGGCATGATTCCTCTTCCGGTATATATGACCCCGATTTCATAGCGGCAAACCAAGGTGAGAGGGCAAATAATGTCATCAAAGGCTCCAAGAAAGAGCAAGTGCAAAAGATTATCCAAGATATCGTAATCGCTTTGTAACACGCAGATTTGACGAATCTTATCCGATCTTATCTTCTCGCTTGTGGTGCTTATGCGTTCATATATCTTATACACGGGGCCGTAGATTTCAAATCGAAACAAAGGTGGACAAGGTAGTCGCCTGTGGACTGCTAATACCGAACGATATAGCGATGTTATCATGGGTTTAAATGACACAAAGGAAACCCCGTTTGCTTCTCCTCCGAAAATCGAAATCAGAGAACGTCCGAACACCTTCTTCGTCCGATGCTATTTGAACTCTGTTTTAAACATTATGTATGCACATTATTTGCGCCTTTCGCGTGCTCATGGTAGAATGCGTGCTTGTTTTGAGAATGGAACATAACGGATTTGTTCTAACTATCTTTCAAATTTCTGAATATTGAACAGATTGATCGATTTAGCAATTACCAAGAACGATCATCTAGAGATGACTTCAAGAGCGGCAGACAAAGATGAAGTCAGACGTGGATTTCCTAGTCGGTGCTCTTAAGGTATATGATTTAAAGATTTAAAGCTCATAAAAGTTAATTTTTTTAACCATCGCATTTATGGTGACACGATCGAATCAAATCCTCTCCTTCTGATTCCGATTCCCATTGTAGCCAACTTCGATTGTGAGCTACAATCACCTCGAACAACGACGGATGAATCACAACTTGATCTTCCTGGCCAAAGGAGATTTCAAAGAGCAATGTCGTGGACGACATGGTTGCCAGCAACGCCATTCTTTACGAACCAGGGGAACACCCAGACCATGTCGTCGTCATCAAGGTAAGCGTTCGTGCTTTCTTCTTTTGCATCTTTTATACTATTAAATCCCTGGAATATATTTAACAGACCTTCAAACCCTTACCTCCTTGTGTTCTGCCTGCAGTATGTGCCTTACGTTGGAGACAGCAAGAGAGCCATGGACGAGTACACGTCCGAGATATTTATGGGAGGAAAAAACACCCTCGTAATCCACAATACATGTGAAGATTCACCGCTTGCCTCCTCTCGATCTTAGACTTGGTTGTTGGCCGAACTACCAGGATTCACTTAAAAAGGAAGGCGAGGTAAGAGTAAAACCCCATTTCCACATCATGCAAATTTCTATTAGTGCGAATACTGTTTGCTAACTAGATTTTTGCCATGAATGGATTAACAACCAATAAGGAAATTCATTCTTTTCCACCCGTAGGCAAGCATTTTAAGCTACCTCACCAAAGCGCCGCTGTAAGGCATTTATGATCAAGTAAACTTTTGGGACATGGATATTTATAAAATGTCGTGCTAATTAGAGTCGAACTCCCCGCCCGTATACATGCAGTACCACCAGCACGCTCGTCGTTAACGCCCGCGGCGCAGGGCGATGCCGGAGAACATCATGAGGGCGCGCCGCCTCGCCCCAAACAACATGACCTCGAATACAAGTGAATCGCTTTGGTCGTCGACATCCTAAGTGACATGGGTTCATTCATCGTACTTATGATGAAGAAAAACAGTGGTGGTCCACTCGAATGAGCATCTACAAGAGCTCGTACCCTTCCGTAATAAGATCTACGATGTCGTCTTGTTATGCCATATAATTTTACGTTCCCAAGTCGTTTATGATTAATAATAAGTTTATAGAAGTGTACTTGTTTATAAGTTTTCAACCAAGATGAAGCGTTTTGTTCATTTTGGTGATTATTAATAAAATACAACTTTTTCAACTTGATGTCTCTTTTGTGTTATTGGATTAGGCTTTGGCCGGCTTTTTTAATAAGCCATCTACTTCTAAGCTTATGTATTTAATTTAATTTGTGCGGGCTTTATCTTCTGGACCAAGCACACAGCATAAATCATCTATCTCACAAAACATCAGAACAATTTAATCGGTGCGAGCTTCATCTTCTGGACTAAGCACACAACCTAAATTATCTATCTCAAGAAACATTTAGACAATCCACTAATTTTTTTGCCAAACCAACCAAGTCTTAACTGGTTAACTCATCTCATGCTAGAGAGTCCACTATTTTTGAGATTGGTGCAAATTCACGAGACTAGAGAGTTCAACTGTAAGTTATTCGATTCCAAGGTGGAAAGACTTACAATTTACAGTTTCAGATTTTGAAATAGATATGCTAATGACCTTTCATGTTTTGCTTTGATCATCTTGTAGTCGAATAGGTCTGAAATAGATAAAGATATGATAATGTCCTTTAATATTTTTCTTTGATCATTTAGTAGTCCAACAAATACTTAATTTATAAGTTGAACATGATCATCTTGTAGTCGAACAAATACTTCATTTATATGTTGAATAATTTTTCAAGTAGCAGAGGACAGGTCTTTAATAGAAAGCAAGATTTCCCATATTCTCTCTCCCTGCTGGTGTTTGCACATGGCCAATTATTTGTACGATTATCTAGGACCTAGGTCTAGTTTACATGGGAATTCCTTGAGTTTAGGTGGAAATTCCCATGTTACAAAAAAGATAATTAAAAATAAGGTTACTTAAATGTAATTAAATATCAATAATATGGTCATATGAATGAGGATTAGGGATTTAACAAAAACTCTTTAAAAACTTTGTAAGTAGATTCATTTGAAATTATCACTTATTTTTTTCAACATATCGATTAAGGAGATGCAGCTTTAAGGGTTTTGAAATTCAGTTCAATTTAACCTCGTGTTTTTCAACATATTGACTAAAGGCGCATGTAATTTTAAGAATTCCATTCTAAGATCCAGTTCATAAAGATACATTCCTGATCCTAGATCCAGTTCATAAAGATACATTCCTGATCCTAATATTTTCCCTTTCAATAATCTTCTTACACGGCTTTCAAATTAGAGTTCAAAGTAGGTCCTGATCCTAATTATTAGGTCTTTCAATAATCTTCTTACACGGCTTTCAAATTAGAGTTCAAAGTAGGCCCAGATCATTTCATACATTCCTGATCCTAATTTATTTGCCCTTTCAATAATCTACTTACACGGCTTTAAACTTAGAGTTCAAAGTAGATCCAGATCAGTTCATATCTAATAATCGTATGAAGTGCACCAAAACCATAGGTTTGCCTTTGTACCTGTGATGAATACCTTAACAACTCACCTTATCATCATTTAACCAAAACCCAACTAACCATTTATAATTTTTTTTATATAATTCGACTTATCATCATTTAACCAAAACCCAACTAACCATTTATAATTTTTTTTATATAATTCGACTGCATTCATGTCTATATATATCGACACGTGTCTACACCGGATGTGATTTGAGGGCCCACATTGCATAAAAAGGAGTCCAGAAGAGTCCACGGGTCTGTGGCAAAAAGACAAGGGAAGCGCAGCGACGGGTCTGAGTTTTGCCGTGTGTCACACCGAGGACGATGGGTCCAGTGGACTTGACTCGGGGTCCGAACCGCGAGTTACAGGTGCGTGCCCCAGGACTGCCTATGCCGAATCTTTGAACCGCAGAAGAAGCGAGACAGTTTAGAGCTGAGTGCTATAAAGCGAGAAGAGCGGGCTCGACCTTTGGCACACTACCGACTCCAGCAGTGCGAGGTGGAGAGTGAAGCAGAGTTTCTTTGGTCTGCGGTCTGCCAATTCTCTGATACAAGGTTATCGTTCCGATTTGTGGACTGAATTTGGCTTTGCAGACCGTCTGGTAAAGATGTTTATCCAGAGCTTCCGCGTCGAGAGCCCCAACGTTAAGTACTCCGAGGAAAGCATCGACTCGATCTATGACTACCAGACGACCGAGCTCGTGCACGAGAATGCTAATGGCAAATATGAGTGGGTGGTCAAGCCCAGGGCCGTGCGATACGAGTTCAAAACGGAGAGACGGGTCCCCAAGCTCGGGTGAGACACTGTTTTCTTAATGCACTGACGTATTTTGAAGCTTTTTCCAGTCCGGATATGAACTTCTGGTTTGGGTTTTTGTTTTTAGGGTCATGCTCGTCGGATGGGGAGGAAACAATGGTTCGACGCTCACGGCGGGTGTGATTGCGAACAGAGAGTAGGTTCTCTTTTTTAAATTTCTTTTCGAATTTCAGTTTTCAGTTTTCTGTTATAAGCTCTAACCCACTAATTTTGTCGTTCGACGATTTTGTCGTTTTTCCCTGGCCGGTTTCAGAGGAATCTCGTGGGTGACGAAGGATAAAGTACAGCAAGCAAACTATTTCGGTTCCCTCACGCAAGCTTCGACCTGCAGAATCGGATCCTTTAACGGCGAAGAGATTCATGCTCCTTTCAAGAGCCTTCTTCCAATGGTGAGCTACAGTGTTGAATACCTTTTTATCTTGACACTATTTTATGAAGCCCCTATTTTGTGCATTGCTTCAGATTCTTTCTATGATACCCCGCTCAAAAGTGTCGGGATCCTTTAATAATTCCTTTTCTAAATTATCGCCGGCGTTTGCTTATGCAGGTGGATCCTAATGACATTGTCTTTGGCGGATGGGACATAAACAACATGAATCTGGCGGACGCCATGGCCCGAGCCAAGGTTCTTGACATTGACCTACAGAAGCAGCTGCGGCCCTACATGCAAGGCATGATTCCTCTTCCTGGTATATTTGACCCGGATTTCATAGCGGCAAACCAAGGTGAGAGGGCAAATAATGTCATCAAAGGTTCCAAGAAAGAACAAGTGCAAAAGATTATCCAAGATATCAGGTAACGGCGCTTTGTAACACGCAGATTTGACGAAGCTTATCTGATCTTATCTTTTGCTTGTGGTGCTTATGCGTTCATATATCTTATTCTCTGGGGCCGTTGCAGAGATTTCAAATCGAAAACAAAGGTGGACAAGGTAGTCGTACTGTGGACTGCTAATACTGAACGATACAGCGATGTTATCGTGGGTTTAAATGACACAAAGGAAACCCTGTTTGCTTCTCTGGAAAGAAATGAGTCCGAAATCTCGCCATCGACTCTGTACGGCTTGGCCTGCGTTCAGGAGAACGTTCCCTTCATAAACGGCAGTCCTCAAAACACCTTCGTTCCAGGTCAGTGGATCAAATGCTATTTGAAGTGCGTTGTGCTGTTTTTCAGTTTTTCTGTTTTAGACATTTTGTAGGCACAATATTTCGAGGCGCTCAATTTTTACAACCGTGCAGATGCATGCATTCACAGAGCCTCTCGGCTTCCCAGCTTTTGGCCTCGGAATGCGGTGCTTGTGTTGAGTATGGAACAAATCTGGATTTGATCTAACTATCTTCCAAATTTCTGAATATTGAACAGGATTGATCGATTTAGCAATTACAAAGAACAGTATCATCGCAGGAGATGACTTCAAGAGCGGGCAGACAAAGATGAAGTCGGTACTCGTGGATTTCCTAGTCGGTGCTGGTCTTAAGGTATATGATTTAAAGATTTAAAACTCATAAAAGTTCAATTTCTTTAGCCATCGCGTTTATGGTGACACCGACTGAACTGAAATCTTCTCCTCTGATTTCGATTCCCATTGCAGCCAACTTCGATTGTGAGCTACAATCACCTCGGTAACAACGACGGGATGAATCTGTCAGCTCCCCAGACTTTCCGGTCAAAGGAGATTTCAAAGAGCAATGTCGTGGACGACATGGTTGCCAGCAACGCCATTCTTTACGAACCAGGGGAACACCCAGACCATGTCGTCGTCATCAAGGTAAGCGTTCGTGCTTTCTTTTTTTGCATCTTTCTGATACTGTTAATCCCTGGAATATGTTTTTAACAGACCTTCAAACCCTTATCTCCTTGTGTTCTGCCTGCAGTATGTGCCTTACGTTGGAGACAGCAAGAGAGCCATGGACGAGTACACGTCCGAGATATTTATGGGAGGAAAAAACACCCTCGTAATCCACAATACATGTGAAGATTCACTGCTTGCAGCTCCTCTGATCTTAGACTTGGTGTTGCTGGCCGAACTCTGTACCAGGATTCAGCTTAAAAAGGAAGGCGAGGTAAGAGTAAAATCCCATTTCCACATCATGCAAATTTCTATTAGTGCGAATACTGCTTGCTAACTAGATTTTTGCCATGAATGGATTAACAACGGTGCAATAATTTCCAGGGGAAATTCCATTCTTTCCACCCGGTAGCAAGCATTTTAAGCTACCTCACCAAAGCGCCACTGGTAAGTTCTGGCATATATGTTCAAGTAAACTTTTGGGACATGGATATTTATAAAGTGTCGTGCTAATTAGAGTCGAACTCTTGCCCTGTATACATGCAGGTACCACCAGGCACGCCTGTCGTTAACGCCCTGGCGAAGCAGAGGGCGATGCTGGAGAACATCATGAGGGCCTGCGTCGGCCTCGCTCCCGAAAACAACATGACCCTCGAATACAAGTGAATCGCTTGGGTCAGGTCGACATCCTAAGTGACATGGGTTCATTCATCGTACTTATGATGAAGAAAAACAGGGTGGTCCACTCGAATGAGCATCTACAGTGTTTCTGGTACCCTTCTGTAATAAGATCTACTGATGTCGCCTTGTTATGCCATATAATTTTACGTTCCCAAGTCGTTTATGATTAATAATAAGCGATTGTAGAAGTGTACTTGTTTATAAGTTTTCCAACCAAGATGAAGCGTTTTGTTCATTTTGGTGATTATTAATAAAATACAACTTTTTCAACTTGATGTCTCTTTTGTGTTATTGGATTACCGGTTTTGGCTGGCTTTTTTAATAAGCCATTTACTTCTAAGCTTATGTATTTAATTTAATTTGTGCGGGCTTTATCTTCTGGACCAAGCACACAGCATAAATCATCTATCTCACAAAACATCAGAACAATTTAATCGGTGCGAGCTTCATCTTCTGGACTAAGCACACAACCTAAATTATCTATCTCAAGAAACATTTAGACAATCCACTAGTCTAAATGTTAACCAAACCAACCAAGTCTTAACTGGTTAACTCATCTCATGCTAGAGAGTCCACTATTTTTGAGATTGGTGCAAATTCACGAGACTAGAGAGTTCAACTGTAAGTTATTCGATTCCAAGGTGGAAAGACTTACAATTTGCAGTTTCAGATTTTGAAATAGATATGCTAATGACCTTTCATGTTCTGCTTTGATCATCTTGTAGTCGAATAAGTCTGAAATAGATAAAGATATGATAATGTCCTTTAATATTTTTCTTTGATCATCTAGTAGTCCAACAAATACTTAATTTATAAGTTGAACATGATCATCTTGTAGTCGAACAAATACTTCATTTATATGTTGAATAATTTTTTAAGTAGCAGAGGACAGGTCTTTAATAGAAAGCAAAATTTCCCATATTCTCTCTCCCTGCTGGAGTTTGCACATGGCCAATTATTTGTACGATTATCTAGGACCTAGGTCTAGTTTACATGGGAATTCCTTGAGTTTAGGTGGAAATTCCCATATTACAAAAAAGATAATTAAAAATAAGGTTACTTAAATGTAATTAAATATCAATAATATAGTCATATGAATGAGGATTAGGGATTTAACAAAAACTCTCTAAAAACTTTGTAAGTAGATTCATTTGAAATTATCTCTTATTTTTTTCAACATATCGACTAAGGAGATGCAGCTTTAAGGTTTTTGAAATTCAGTTCAATTTCACCTTGTGTTTTTCAAAATATTGACTAAAGGCGCATGTAATTTTAAGAATTCCATTCTAAGATCCAGTTCATAGAGATACATTCCTGATCCTAATTTATTTTCCCTTTCAATAATCTTCTTACACGGCTTTCCAATTAGAGTTCAAAGTAGGTCCTGATCCTAATTATTAGCTCTTTCAATAATCTTCTTACACGGCTTTAAAATTAGAGTTCAAAGTAGGCCCAGATCAGTTCATACATTCCTGATCCTAATTTATTTGCCCTTTCAATAATCTACGTACACGGCTTTAAAATTAGAGTTCAAAGTAGGTCCAGATCAGTTCATATCTAATAATCGTATGAAGTGCACCAAAACCAGGACTTGTTCATGCTTTTGCTTTACAAATGTTCACCAAAACCATAGGTATGTACGTTGATGCCAAACTCGAGGACTTGTTCATGCTTTTGCTTTACAAATGTTCAAAAGGTAAATGCACTGATGCATCGAGAAAATGGACACTTGGGTTTAGATGATTGAAAACACAATAAATATTCTAAGTTGTGACAATTATTGGCGACAGTGATGTGAGTGGACGTTGAGATTATATGTTTAAAAAGACAACATAAATAATTGTGTAATTATTTGTCAGAGACTGATGGTGTTATAATGTAGTACTAGATAATTAAATAATTGATGAAATGCGCTGTAGTTGTGGATTTCAATCATGGATGCCATATGTTTTGGCAGGTATAAGCCTGTGAAGTTATGCATGGAACTACATTTGAATGTGTATGTGACATGATTTAGAAGGGGCAGAGTAAAGGTTCACTTATTGAAATCTCATAGTTAGTTTGACTCAAGGATGTGAGGTGTTTAAGTAGTTTAACCTACTGGGATTAAATTCTTCTATCAGAAACCTATATTAAGAAATAAGTTAGTTGGCGTCAGGTATGGCATGAAATTTTGGACATAGCAAATTTTGTTGGAGGATTTCTCGGTGAGCGATTTTTTAGTGAGATGACTATAGTCTATATATGGTTTGTAAGAACACAACAAGGCCTAAAATTTATCTGGAAAAGTTAAATGATTAGTTCTTCTATTAAAAACCTATGCCAAGAAATAAGCTAGTTGGCATCAGCGATGGCATGAAACTTTAAGATTTATTTGGAAAAGTTTTAGTTCTTTTATTAAAAACCTACGCTAAGAAATAAGCTAGTTGGCATCAGGGATGGCGTGAAACTTTAAGAAAGTTTGATGGAGGATTGCTCTGTGAATGGTTGTTTGTTGAGATGACATTACACTTTAGTTTGTAAGGGATGGCGTGAAACTTTTAAGAAAGTTTGGTGGAGGATTGCTCTGTGAATGGTTGTTTGTTGAGATGACATTACACTTTAGTTTGTAAGAGCATGTCGAGACTTAGATTACACCTTAGTTTGGAAGAGCATGTGGAGACTTAGAAATGTAAGTGGAAAGATTAAATGATCAGGTTACCTTTTTTTTTCCTCTGAATAAGTTTAATCTATTAGTATACAGAAAGGATTACATGGAGGCCAGGGCCTCAGAAGTTCTGGCCCGTGGTATGGGCTTTCTAAAACAACCATGAAGCTTTAACAGTGTATCAACCCACCGTAACAACCCACAGTAACAGCGATGAAGCTCTATCAGGCAATTCAACAAGAGAGTGTTGCCCTCATAGGGGAAACCGGCCATGAAGCTCCAACAGTTTATCAACCCACAGTAACTAAGATAGGTGATGCATACAAAATCGTTCCTAGACAAAAAACATAGCCGCCCGCAAAGGGGAAACCGGTGACTAGACAAGCTGTAAATCTGAAGATAACCAAGTTGTGGCAGCGAGCAAAAACCAGTGCCTAACCTGGACTGTCGTCCATCCAAAAACAAGCAAAAATGGAGATTAGCCATTAAGTACCTTGAGAGGAGGGGGGAGATTCGACCACGCGACATGCATAGGCGTAAGGGTCGTCCTCGTCCTGCATATCAACTTTAGCATTGGAACAACCTTGTTTGGTGTCGTCCTCGTCCTCCTTATCATCAATAGCACTATAACAGCCTCGCTTGATGTCGCCCGAACCGGCTTCAACTCTGAGATCCTGCGAGGTGCTGGACTCGACCGCTTTCCTTTTCTGACCACCTCTGGAGGGAGAGCTAGGCCTTTCAGCCGCCATATGCGCCAGATTAGTTCTCGGAAGCTCGGAACTCAATTCAGGGGGCTCCTCTTTAAAATCAATGGTAATGTGGCTGTTATAATCGGCATGTTGAGCAAATAGGGGAAACGGAACTGGGCAGTATGCTGCTAATCGAGGATGAGAATGGAGATGCCTCTTGCAGGCTGAGAAATCCCGCGACCAGCTTGGAAGCCACGACCACTTCTTGTCTCAGGGTAACGTCCCAACAGGGAGTCCGAGGGAGGAGACGAGGAGCTCGGAGAGGTGGAGGGAGGGTGGCGAGGAGGACAGCCACGACTAGAGCCGTGACAACACCGCATCCTCTGGTGCAGACGAGGCATAGGATACAATTGAGAATGACTGAGCGAGACAAAGCAAGAAGCAGAGGGCGGGGAATGAACGGGCGGACCAGTGCTGAGCTCAGAAGGAAGAGAAATGGCGAACGGATCAGGAAAAGAGTCAGAGTGAAGCCAGAATCCCTGAGAGCAATGGGAGCTCTGCGAAACATGTAAGCCCGGAATGAGGTCTATGCAACAGAAAATGATCAGGTTACTTTACAGGTTATGATATGTTCTTTTAAAATACGCTTATTTAAAATATGTTTTTAATGTCATTATTCAGTAACAATTCCAATTAGTTTGCCTTTGTACTTCTATTAATATACTCCCTCATATGTTCACTTAGCATCATTTGGATGGGTGATGAAGGAGATAATTTTCACCATGGAAGATCAAGGGGGAAACATTTAACCACTGTTTTAAAAACCGGCTGTCTAGGCTCGAAACCGGTTGACTGAGCCAAAGGGATGGCCGATCCGACTCGGCGGTTAAACCGGTCAGGCGGTCGGTTTGTGACCTAGCCGGCCGAGCCGTACATCGACTCGGTTGGCTCAGTCACAAACCGGCCGGCTCGGCCGAGCTCGAGTTAGCTCGGTCGGTCAGCTCCAACCGGCCGCGGGCCCCAAAAACTCCTTAAAAATGGACTTTTAAATCGATTTTTTTCTGCTGTTAGGTTTTGTTTACCTTATCTAACCCCTCCCCATCCTATTTAACCTACCCAACTCCTCTCAATACCTCACATCTATCTCATTGAATTTGCTTGAGCATTTGTGAGGATTTTGTGAAGAGCTGTGGAGTTGGTTTTGGAGCAGGTTGAGGAGTCTTTTGGGCAAGCTTTGGAGTAGCAGTGAGGAGCTTATTGGACAAGCTTTGGAGCAGCATTGAGAAGTTGGTTTGTTGGAGCTGCATTGAGGAGGCTAGAGGTATTTACTTTTTCTCTTCTAAAATCTGTCTTTGCTTGTTTTATTTATTTTGCAAATCTGAAAATGGTAAACATAGTTTTTGGTGAAAGAAATGAACATAGAATGAATAGTCTTTTTTGTTTTCATTTTCAGATTTAAACCTTTTCTTTCCAAGTCAAAAACTCAGTCCAAAATGGCCCCTAGAGCGAAAGATGTTGCTTGGGCATATGCTGAAATGGTTGATGATCAAATGTATTGCAAATTTTGTAAGAAAAAAATTAAGGGGGGTGGAGGGGGCATTCATAGACTGAAACTACATTTGGCTGGTCTTAGAGGCCAAATTACTCCATGTGAAGCACAAAACATTGGGGAAATTAGGAAGGAGTTGAAAGAACAATTTCAGAAGTTTGAGGAAGACAAAATGAGGCAAAAAGAAATACATGCTGAAATTGGGAGGAAGAGAAATCTACAACATATGATGGCTGCCAACCCAAGTTTTGATTATGAGGGTTCTTCATCTATCCCTTGCACTGATGCATCAAACCCCTTTCGCTATGTTCCTCCCTCTATGGAGTCTATTTCTGAAAAGGGTAAGGGTGCAATGAGAAATAAGGGTACTATCAAAAGTTTTTTCGTGCCCTCTTCTCCCTCTGATAGTGCAATTGCACATGGTCCTAGTCCTCCCACTGTGCAGCCCACTTTAGATGCTCATTGGAGAAAAGAACTAAGAGATGCTGCTTGTGATTACATTGCTAGATGGTGGTATGATTCTGATATTCCCTTCAATGCTACTCGTTCACCATATTATGAACCTATTTTTGATGCCATATATGCTGTTGGAAAGGGCTTCAAAGGCCCTACTATGCATGAGTTAAGAGGATCTCTTTTGCAAAAAGAGATTATGAACATTGATAATTATTTGAAAGAGTTCAAAAACTCATGGGCACATACAAGTTGTACCATCATGTCAGATGGATGGACTGATCAAAGGAACCATACCATCATAAACTTTCTTGTTTTTTGCCCACGGGGAACCATGTTTCTAAAATCAGTTGATGCATCTGATAGGGTGAAAGATGCACATTTGTTGTTTCATCTTTTGGATGAGGTTGTTGAAGAGGTGGGGGTGGCAAATGTTGTTCAAATCATCACAGACAATGCCTCTAACTATGTTCTTGCTGGTAAATTGTTTGAGGAAAAACACCGAACCGTCTTTTGGACCCCATGTGCTGCACATTGCATAGACCTCATGCTTGAGGATATTGGCAAAATAGACTGGATCAAGAACACTATAGAGCATGCCAAATGCATCACAAAATATATTTACAATCACTTATGGATTCTGAATCTGATGAGGAAAAACACAGGGGGCAAGGAAATTATTAGGCCTGCCATCACTAGATTTGCAACACATTTTTTGACATTGCAATCTATGCTTGCCCAACATAGAAACTTGCAAAAGTTGTTTTCTAGTGATGAATGGAATGAATGTCAGTGGGCTCACAAACAGGATGGCAAAGATGTGAAAAGGAAAGTCAATGAAGAAATATTTTGGAAAAAGGCAGCAGAGATTGTGAAACTTGCTGAACCACTGGTTAAGGTGTTGCGCTTAGTGGATGGGGAAAGATTGGCTATGGGCTTCATTTATGAGGCTATGGATCAAGCAAAGGAGAAAATAAGGGCAGCATACAAGAACAGAGTGGGCAAGTATGGGCCCATTTGGGCAATCATTGATTAGAGATGGAACAATCAACTCCATCGCCCTATACATGCAGCTGGGTATTTTCTGAACCCAAGGTATCATTATAAAGCTTAGGAAGCAAGAGCTTTGAATGGGGAGGTTAGAGATGGATTGATTGACTGCATTAATCGCATGATCCCCACAGAGAGTGAGCAGTTGAAAATACACAATCAAATCACTGTGTTCAGCCAAGCCACAGGTACCTTTAGCAAGAACCTTGCAAGGATTGCAAGGGAATCAGATGAGCCAGGTAAACAAAGAATTTCAATTTTCAAATTCATATTTTATTATTTTGTATAATTGTTTATATTGTCAATTTCAAAGTTGGATATAAATTGTTGAGCTAACTGGAACTCATTTTTTGCAGCACCATGGTGGGAGGCATTTGGTAGCCATTGTCCTGAATTGCAGAGGTTTACAATCCGCATTTTGAGTCAAACTTGCAGTGCTTCTGGGTGTGAGCGTAATTGGTCTGTCTTTGAGAGGATTCACACAAAGAAGAGAAACCGTTTGGAGCAAAAACGGTTAAATGATCTAGTGCATGTCCAGTACAACCTCCGACTAAGACGCAACCAATTGCTGAACAAAAGACCTGATTTAGATCCCATTGTGTTGGAGGATATTGATCCAACATCAGATTGGGTAGTGGAGACTTGTCCACTAGAGTTTGACTCTGATGAGAATATTGGTGTGGGGATTGACTTCGATACACAGGTAGAGGCTATGCTCAATGCAGATCCACTAGTAGCAGACTTAGTCCCAAGCCCTCCAGTTGCAGGCACAGGCACTTCCTCTAGTCATCCACGACGGAGGCGCATAACTCGTCTATCTCAGAGTGGTAAGGGAAAGGGTATAGTTCCAGTTGAGGATGTTGATTCATAGGAGGAGCGAGCGGTTTCCTCCTCTGGTTCAGACTTAGAGTTTGAGGAAGAGCCAGAGGACATTGGCTTGTCAGATGTCTAGCAGGCTGCAGTAGTGATTATTCATGTTTTGTTGTGGAGGCCATTTAGAACCTCCTTGTTTATGTTTTTTGTTTTGATCTCTATCTTAGCATCATGTATTGGACAGTGCACTGGGTGCAATTTTGATATAATGGATATATTCATGAGCCTACTTTGATCATATGTTGTCTTTTGTCTATATTGTAATGCTTTGTGTTTGGAAACATGAATAAAATTTTTTAAAATTATGTTTTTTTACAAAAAAAATAATATTTAATGTATTTTTTGACAAAAACAGAGTCATTGAAAGCGAATCGGCTGAGTCGATACCGAGTCGAAGTCAGAGCCGACCCTCGGCCGAATCGGAACCCGATTTTGATTTTTAAGACTATGCATTTAACTAAATACAAGACAACTGAGGAGAGGAAGTAAAATTGCACTCCTTGGGGATGAGAGAGTCAGTAGAGTAAGCACAAAGGCACTTCCATAGTGTTAATTTCTGTACATGTTCTATGCCATTTCAGATTAGGGCACAACACTGAAGAAGATAGAACATACCAATAGATCGATAGAAGACAAGCCAGAACAGAGATAGGAAATGGTGACGTTACGGCGATCAGCAGGATGCTTCTACCAGCAAAGTCTTCAATAGGTCATTCAGCCAAGTGTGTCACACATAACCCCAGAACAATCCAAACAAAGCATGTGCAGCTCCAACGCTATCCAGAGAGAGAATTCCTCCACATCGATGTGTCAAATGAACTCCAAGTCTCTCCAATATATAGGAATCTTTGGGGGTGTGTGACACGTCCTTTAAGACATTTAAGTCAATATTTTATTCCAGGCCGACCTAGCGCATAAGTGGAATAAATTCAAAGTACATGTTCTGCTCATCCGATCGAGATGATCTTTAGATCAATCTTACACCTCTCCGAAAGAGGAATCCAATAAAAATATTGCGATTGTCATCTGAGCAGCACAACCGGAGTTTGGACCTAGTTGTCCAATTTTAACACTCCCTCTCAACTAGGGAGAACTCCGTCCACTAGTGCAATCCAAACATCGTGCGTCATCCCGTCGTAACTTGCTTTGCTGGCCTCTTTATTTCAGAACAGAAGTGGGTCAGTCACAAAGACATCATACTCGGCTGACAGATTCAGCCCAGAGGTCCGAAACCTCTATCAGACTCACGAAGAGTCTCCAACCAACCCGAAGTCAGGCAGAGGTCCCAGACCTCACTATCAGACTCACAAAGAGTCTCCAACCAACCCGAAGTTGGTTCATCTGACCCGAAGTCGCAGGTCTCGTACCTCACCATCGACCAAAGAGTCTCCAACCAACCCGAAGTTGGTCTATCCCATCCGACCCGAAGTCGCAGGTCCCGTACCTCACCATCGACTCCTGTGTTATCTCCAACCAACCCGAAGTTGGTTCATCTGACTCGAAGTCAGGCAGAGGTCCCAGACCTCACTAAGCTTGATCCCAGATCAAGTGGTTGGACCGTGCCATCCTAGATAGAGAGTACGGCAAACTCTGATGCGTCCATCAGTCTTTGCTACTAGTCTCTAGCCTTTCCCACCTCATTGGCCAAATGAGAGGTACTTCCCATGAGCCCTAAACTCAATGGGTAGGATGCGTACGGGGCACAGATAAATGAGAGGCGAACCAACTCAATAATCACAACGGTGGGGCAGAAGCACCATAAGTGCTTATAGCTCCGAGAAGCTATCCCCAAACCCCCCTTTGAGCTCCCAGAGCTCATCGTCCAATAGGACCCACACCATAGGGTCGTTCCATGATTCCAAGATTCTCACGGAAGGTTAGGAACATGACCTTCCCCAAGGGCATTGTGAGAATATCCGTGACCTGCTCATCAGTCCCTATATGATCGAGCCTTACGGCGCCTCGCTGTACCATATCCCAGATAAAGTGGTACCAGCCATCTACATGCTTGGATCAATCGTGGAACACAGGATTCTCAGTCATACGAATCCCACTCTGGTTATCACAGAGTATCACAGTGGTATCTAGCACATGTCCAAACAGCTCACTAAAGAGCTTTCGCAACCAAACTGCTTCACAACAGGCCATACTTGCTGCAATGTATTCGGCCTCAGCGGTGCTCGAAGCCACCGACTTCTGCTACCTGCTCATCCATGAGATCGAAGTAGAACCAAGATTGAAGCAGCATCCCGATGTGCTCTTACGATCCACCACACTGCCAGCCCAATCGGCATCAGTATATCCACGGAGTATCACACTCCCGGCAGTGTATCTTAGCCCATGGTTTATCGTGCCTCGAAGATATCTCAAGAGTTTCTTGGCACCAACCCAGTGAATGTTATGATCAACCATGTGTTGACTCAAAGTGTTCACTGCACAGCATATGTTCGAACAAGTGTTCATTGAGAACATCAGGGTCCTTATGAGTTAACGATACTCAGTAGGACAGGCCCAGCAACGCTGCTACTCGACTTCTTAAAGTTGAGTTCCATGGATTTACAGTCCATCATACCAGAAAATTCATAATGTATTTTCCTTGAGAAAGGAAAATCTCGTCAGGTCTCTGCTAGACCTTCAGGCCTAGACATTAGTACTAGGTCCTTCATCTCGAACTCAGCAGCGAGCTCCCTCTTGCACTAATGAATGAGAGAGTCAGCACCTGTCAGGAAGAGGTCATCCACATACAGCACCAGAATGAGAGGTTTTCCCTTGACATCCTTGAAGTAAGGGTTCAGATCAGCATTACTTCGAGTGAAGCCCAGCTTCATCAAGTAGCTATCTATCCTCTTGTACCAATCTTAGGGTGCTTGTTTCAGCTCATAGAGGGCTTTCTTCAACCTGCAGACATGGGTGTCCTGATCCTGGACTTCCAACCCCAAAGGTTGCTCCACATATATCTCTTCCTTTATCACACCATGCAGAAAAAAATGCGGTCTTCACATCATCTGATGAAGACTCCATCCTTGCGTAGCAGCAAGGGCTATAATAGATCGAATGGTGGTATCTCGAGCCACAGGTGCAAATATCATAGTCTATATCTTCCTCACAGGCAACGAATCTTGCCTTGAAGCACTTACAGGCAACGAATCTTGCCTTGAACTTTTCAGCACTTTCAACAGATCCATGCTTGATCTTCTAGAGCCATTTCGAGGTGACAACTGCTTTGTCCTATGGTCTTGGGACCACAGGATAGCATCCTTCCAGACTTGATGCTTTACGACTTCCTCAAAGGTATCCAAGGTCAGATTGTACAAAAGTACTCATGGCTGCTAGATATCCTGTTATTAATATGGCTTCTTAGTTTTCCTTCAGAATTTCCCCCTCTGAAGCCATATGTCCCTGAGCCATGAGGATCTTCTTTCGTTGGACAAAGACATTCACTCAGGGGCATATGCAGATATATCTCCCTCTTAATGTCGACTTCTCTCTTGAGAGAAGACATCTGTTTTAAATGAGGGCATCCCAGACACCATCTTGGAATAGGGACCTGATCTCCCACAGTCAAAGCCATCCAACAGACTTTGCTAATCATGATTCAAGATTCCAACCATGTGACCAAAAGCTGCATAAACTTCCCAGATCACATTTTAAGTTTACCATAACGCTCCAATGTAGGACTGATACAGTCACATGCTGCTGCTACATAGGTGTCTATCTGTGTCACTGACATACAGGGGAACATATCACCAAGCCTCAGCTTGTGTTAGAAGTCCTTTCAGCCACTACCTGTTATTCTGTGAGTAGCTCCTTCAAACAGCCTTCTAAGACTGCAGCTTACAAAAAAAAAAAAAAAAACAAGGGATCCAATTTACCTTGGTTTATCCTGCACTTGAGGCATTGCACTTTGAGATGCTTCCAGATCTGCCCATTTCTGGTTATTTCAGCAGACAGTTCCTAGAGCTGTAAAAAAAAATTTTGACCACTACATAGAATTTCCCCAAGGACTTTTGCAGTCACCCCTTAAAAAAAAGCTTCCAGCTCTTGAACATGTGGTAAATGACACAGTATGCCATCTTGCACAGATCTAAGAATCATTGTGTTTGTGACCAACTTCAGCTTGGATCTGCAGCTGCAATCTACAACGTTGTTCTTATTCACCACCTATAGGATCTTTGACCATTCTTACCCACGTATGAGCCTCCAAGGAGCTCGAACTCAAGATCAGAAAACTCAAACCAGGAAAAAAATAATGCAGAATCTCGCAAACAAACACAACTGTTACAGCAAGTCCGAGACTTTCATGAATTGTAGTGAATTATTCCAAGTCTTTGTACATAAAGATGACTCCTTCCAGACAGTTTTCTCAGAATGATTTGATTCACTACTGCCATCTGATGTCAGACCCAGAAATTCTTATCAGGATTTGATCACTTTCCAAGTATATGCATAGATGATTTGAAAACATCTACGTATAGCTCACAACCACCGGCCTAGAAGAAATTTTGGTGAGGTTTTTTTTTTTTTCATGATCTCCTTATAAATTAAAGAGTTCTCGACCGAGTATAGCACCAACCAAGTGCACAGACATATCAAGGTCACTGTTGTGGAACAAATTCACTGTATTGTGAAAGCCATTTACATATAAGGAACTGTCATAACAAGTTTACTTGTCATGCATAGGGTCACTGTCATATATATATATATGTCACTGCTAAACCAAAAGTCACAGCCATATGCATTCGAGCCATATGACATTATAGTACCAAATACAGCCACAGAGTAGAGCGGTACAGACTATAGGGTATAGCGATGCCACTGTGCCTGAAGCTATACACAACTCGAAGTGGCCACGCACACTGTAATAGCATGATTCGGCATAAACCGACAGTCTGAAGAAAAACAAATTTTCTGAGCAGCGTCGAATATCGTTTCTCCCGTAAGCCAAATTTCCAGACATTTCCAGAAATTACAGGAACGCAAAACAAAAAACGACAGAGTTTTATGACATCGTCCATCATACATGCATACATGACCCCCGTGGCTTCTTTCCCTATTTGGACGTCGTGTAACAATTGACCCTCCGCAACGACTGTTTTGAGTTCCCATCTGTTTATTACAGGAGCTAAAGGCCATCGGTTGATCTCATTTTTCAACTCGGCTCCTCGATTGAGCTGTTCCAGACGTTCATTTGATGTGGTCAGCCTTAGACGTTCAGCTTCCCGACATACATTACGGATGTCATTCACGAAATTAATGGGATGCTCTAAAAAAATATAATACCCTTTCTTTCATATTCTTCTGGCGCTTTAACTCATTCTCCATCGCCTTTTGTTGCCTCTCGAATTCCATTTTAGCCCTTCGAATCTCCTGCAATTGTGAATTCTGTGTCTTCCTCTTGCCCTTTTGATCCTTACCTTTCAAAACAGAGGAAAATTGCCCAAGATATTCATGTACTAAACGTTGGGGTTAGGGTTTCGGTAATGGCAGTGAGTAAGTATCCATGATAAACAAATCAAGTCCCAGTTTATCCCATGTATCCCAGAACTTCTTATCTCACCTTTTCTTCTTCGTCCGAAAAAAAAATTAATGATTTCATCACAGAGCCACGGATCGAGCCTCGTATGCTCGTCCACCACCGCACGCCCGACCAGAAGCTTACGCAACAATGCGCGCCACAGATTCTGACTTTGACTTCCGCCATCATTCAAAGACGTAAATTCGACTTCCGCCATCATTAAAAGACGTAAATTCGACTTCCGCCATCATTCAAAGACGTAAATTCGCGGTAGCGTGATTCATGGCACCGATTTTCCGGAAAGAAAAAAAACTTATCGGGCTCGGATGTCTTAGTTCCAGGTATTCTAACACAGACCGATCGAATTAAAAAAAAATTATTATCGACCACAGCAAAAAGAACATCAAATTTTCGAGTTCTAATGGACCACGGATGTGCAGCATTTTCCGGCGTGAAAGCAGACGGAATAATGGCAAATGATTGTGGTCTTCTTCTACGCTGCACTCAAATCAAGTCAAAAGAGTTAGCGGCCCCTTGTCACAGGTCGGAAGGTAGGTGTTAACTGATCCGAGCCTTAAACTAAGGCTACAACACAGATCCGAATTTTAATTCTGGTCTCCAATGTTCACAACTTCAGATCTGAGGGTATCAATTCAGATTTTAACCAAGCTTCAGATTTCCCTTAAACTATTTCTTCTCACCTTCCTTTGCTTATGGCGCATGCTGAAGGTTAGGGCATAAAAGGTTTAGGGCGTTGTCTTCTCCCTTCCTCTGATACCATGTTAATTTATGTACATGTTCTATGCCATTTCAGATTAGGGCACAACACTGAAGAAGATAGAACATACTAATAGATCGATAGAAGACAAGCCAAGACAGAGATAAGAAATGGTGGCGTTACGGCGATCAACAGGATGCTTCTACCAAGAAAGTTCTTCATAGTCATTCACCAAGTAATAGCACATAACCCCGTAACAATCCAAACAATAGTTAGTAGCAACACGCTGTGATCCGTGAGAGGGAGAATTCTCCACATCAGCAAGCCAGCTGAGTCCTCCAAGTCTCTCCATTATATAGGCATATTTGGGGGTGTGTGACACGCTCTTGAAGACATTTAAGTCTATATTTTATTCCAGGCCGACCTAGCACATAAGTGGAATAAATTCAAAGTACATGTTCTGCTCATCTGATCGAGATGATCTTTAGATCAATCTTACACCTCTCCGAAAGAGGAATCCAATAAAAATATTGCGATCGTCATTTGAGCAGCACAACCGGAGTTTGGACCTAGTTGTCCAATTTTAACACATAGGGTATGCAATTTTTTGGGAAAAAATCTATCCACCTTCACTGGTGTTGGAAACAAGGACCTTGACAAGGGTTAAGGGTTGAGACAATCTTGATTGCCAACAAGCAAGGAAACAAGGACCTTGACAAGGGTTAAGGGTTGAGACAATCTTGATTGCCAATAAGCAAGAAGAGACAGTACAAGATGCGAAAACATTCTATGTGACATTTATGGACATTGCATATATTTGTTATAGTGAATTCCTTGCAAATAATTTCCAATGATTGAAATTAATTTAAAAAAGTGTTCCAAATTTTGACATGATGTTAGCAAAGTTGCATAACTTTCCATGATTAAAAATCCTTTGAAAAAGTGTACAAGATGTTGATATCATGATAGCGAAGTTGCAGGGGTAAGGAAACTTTGAAAATTTATTGGAATTTTGAAAAACACACAGGAAGGAGGTAGGACCTTTCTATTCATTATCTTCCAAAATAGGTTACAACCAAAATCAAAATGGTTAGGTGGCCTCAACCTTTCCAGAGGGAAACTAGGTCTGTTGGCCACCTAACGACATGATAAGCCATCCAAAAGCGAAATATTATGAGTTTGTCAAGCCAAGGTAAATAAGTCTAAATATCCTTATACTTCCTAGATTCTAGATACCTGTAAACATGGAAAGTTTGAAATTGTTGCATACAAAAAAAGTGAAAACAAGGAGTAAAACATCATCTATTCATCATCAACTGAATCAACAGGAGCAGGATCCTTCACACTTGAGCCTGGAAGCTCAGTTTGCAGGATATGCTCTTCGATGCGACTAAGGCTGCCATTCTGCCTTTAGAATTGAAATTGAATCTGTTGAAAAATTCTTATTGTAATCCGGGAACCTCTAAGATGAGGGCGAGCTGGAAGGGATAATGCTCCAAAGCTTTAACCAAGAGGTTCTTCATCATACAATACAAATGGATAGATTGTTTGTACCAAGAAGATCTTCCCTAAGAGTGTCTAGGTTTTAACTTTTGGCACTAGAGTCTGTCAGTCATCCAATTCGATATCCATTATACCAGCTTTCTAGTTAAGCTTGACTTCTCATTCTGCAATAAGCTGGCGGACCTGGGCATAGCTACCCTCATGATAAGTAGAGGCAACTTATTATTTATGCGGGAAGCTGATTTACGACCACATGGCTTACCATCTGGAGCATTGGGTCGATGAGACTCAGGTGAGCCTTTAGGCTTCTTGCCACGACCACGGGAACCCTGGGTGGGCTTTCCCTTCCCAGAAGCAACACAGGCCATGGTTCGAGGGTGACTGAGAGAGCTGATAACAATTGACTTGGTCCTTGTTAACTGGCCCGAGGAGAGCCTATACCCAAGAAAAATATGATTCCAGGAGCCCCACCAGACTAGGGAACCTGCCAAATTAACCACATGTGAGAGCCACGACTTGTACATAAACCAATATTTTCCCCTATTGCAGACTGCAATCCAAAAATAAAAATAGTCCCCGAGCCAAGAGACATGGGTCCCACTCTGCCTTGAGTGGATGAGGCCATAAGTATGAGCCAAGTCGCAGTCATACTAAAACCCTGAAAGCTTAAAGCCTACACTACAAACATTTAGAAGAGATCCAAATCCACTGCGCCAGGGACAAAACCAAGAAGAAGGTCAGGAACAACACATAGGCCCTACCCAACAAATGCCCATACGCGACAACAAAATTCCAAAGTATACAGACACAGGAATACAGAAAACAAAGGAGCCCTCATATAATTCTGCAACTGCCATATTATGTTCCGGGTAGTGCTCCTTCCATACCATCCAATTCATGACATAGCCATTCTTCCCAAAGACTAGAAAAACTAAATAACTAGCCATGGGCGCAGGGAAACAGGGTTTAAAACCAAAAACATAACCGAGAATGATGGTCTGAACCGATTGAGAGTGAACCGACGCCCGGTGTGAGACCGCAAAGGACGCCTCCCCCCAATCCACAGTGCTGCGCAGACCAAACTGGATCCGAACAAGAATTGCAAACAAAAAATTTACCAACCTTACCAGTGGAAAGACCAAAAACTTTCACCTCTATTATGATGCTGCCACCTTCTTGAATAGCATTAAGTGGAGGCATGCGTGAGGCCGCCGCTCCATGTGCCTCGTGCATGTGAAGGGTGATGGAGTACCTCCTCAGGACCTTCATACCGAATGACTGGCAGTAGCAAGACCTGATCTAGCCAGCTCACACCCCGATCGGGGAAAAATTATTAGATTATTGAAAGTATTAAAAAGGAGTAAAAAATTATTAAAAATAATGAAAATTTGATTGGAACCTTATTAAGAATAAATATTATATTTACCTATGGGCTCTTTTCTCCTGATATTTCCCGAAAAATTTTCTGATCTTATTCTGATATTTCTGTGGAAAATGCCTTATTCCATTGGTTGATATTGGTTGATGTATAAATGAGGAAAAGAGAGAATTAATGTGAATGGTTGACGTAAAAAGAACAGGAAAGAAGAGGGATCATTAATGTGAATGATATCAGAACATAATGATATGACAGAGAGAGGATTAATGTGAATGATATCAGAACATAATGATATGATGTCGTACTGTAACAATCTTGTTTTTCTCATAATGTAGATAACAACCATAAGTTAAAAGATGTTGCAGAAGGTATGACATAAAAACCTCTTAATAATGTTAGGATCCCAATGAGGAAGGATCACATTAACCCATGGACTTTTATCCAAAAGTCATTGCTTGGATTGGCAATCCTTTTGATGTTGGTAATGCATTGTAATGCATCTCTCTCATAATTGTGATATATCTGGACAGACGGTTCACTGATTGGTTTGTCCTACCAAAGATCTCCACTTGTTAATTCATCTCATGCTAGAGAGTCTACTAGTTTTTTAGATTGATGAAAGTTCACTGGGCTAGAAGGTTCAAATATAAGTTTATTTCATTCCAAGAAAGAAAACGCATCAAGTTTTAATTTATGGCTTACAGTTTCAGATTTTGAATAGATATGTTCATGCCCTAAGTTCAATTTCTTTTTGAAGCAGCAGCGGAGAAGTCTTTAATAGAAAGCAAAAAATTCCATTCTCTCCTGGTTGGTGTTCACAAATGGCCATGACAGGCCCAAATATCCTTTTTTGAGTTGGTAGTTGTAAATTTATCTGGTCCATGGACTCTGGAAAAGACTCTACAGAACCTTATATATCTTCTGCTTGTAAATGTGTTTCAAATTAGTAAAGAGACTTAATTTATCACAGAATTTAAAAGAAAATACTTCCAGCAAGAACAATGAGTGTTCATGGCGAGTTCTCTTGTGAAATTATCCATATCCATGACATCCCTATGTTATAGCCTGTTTAGGTTGCCCAGAATATGCATTTTCATCTATTATCTTCCCGAAACCTAAAATTCTTGGAGGCTTCCTTCTCTAGTTCCTAGATTTTTTTACTCCTGTTCAGTTTTGTAATTTTTAACTATTCTTCTTTGTCAACATTCTCTTTCTAGACACATAAAGGTATGTTCACTAAATTGTCTAATTTGTTCCTGGCTTGCATTTGACCTACTGGCTATTTGTCTCTTGAGCATATTGCATCTACTAAAAGTTAAATTTCATGCAGTTCTTCGTCAAATGACCTATTCCTGGACATACTGTGCACCTATGTAGCTTTTGTTAGTCTACCTAAATTCTTAGTGCATTTCCCTACTCTTTGAGTATTGTATGATCCTTCTGATTGCTAGTTTCACAATAGCCCACGTAGCTTGACTCAGATTGACATAACTTGGCAAGATGCATAGTCAACATCGACTGTACCCTGGACAAAACAAAGTCAAAAACTCACAAACCCAATAATATGTAGTAGATTCAACTTTTGGGGAAAAAAAAAAAAAATCCATACATCATGATTTATCACACCATATAAATGACCAGCTATTAAATCATCATAGTCTATAATGGATAAATGTTATCAAATAGTCTCAAAATTTCAAAGTTCGAAATTGAAATTGTGTACATAACTTTAAATTCTATAAGAGTTCACCCTGCCAATATCCTGATTCCTTACAGTGCACCTAAACAAGATGTTTTTCCTTGGCATTCTCAGTTTTTTATATTCATGTTGGGTGGCTTAACAAGAAAAAACAACTTGATGTTTTTTTCAGAGAAACGGGAAAGGAATGAAATCACTGGATTTGATCCCCATTGAAACTCAACGCTGCAAGATGGATCAACTCAAGCTACTACTTCCCAATTGAAATTTCCACCAAAAAATGGCTGAAATTTGGTGCCTAGGAGATTCCCATATCAAACACAACTTTTGTTTGAAATTTTCACTTTAGATCTCAATTTTGGCATCAAAATGCCACATTGGAGTGCTTATTAGTCACTTGGAAGTGTTTTGATTGATGTTTAGAGGTCTTAAAGCTGAAAACAAGGAACATGATGAAAATGAGTCAATTTTGAACTTTGTGGCACTTTTTTGTTGCAGCCAAATTTTGAAAACTCCGGAAATCTGTCAAGTTTCCAAAAGATGTCTCAGGTTTTGCTGAGGTTTTTTAAATATGTGATTTTTTTAATTTGAAGTTTGACCTGAGTAAAAGCAAGTTTTTGGCCTTTTTTTGGTTTAGACTTGTTTTCTTGCAGAGTCTAGAATGATTTTTTTGTGAATGTTTAACTTTTTGGCTAGTGAAACAATTATGTTCCTGATAGAATGGATGAAAGAATAAATAAAGTATGCAACAATAATGTTATAATCAAAGGGGATTAAGATCTTAATAAGACAGGTGGAAAAACAAGAGAATCCCACTAAAACCTTTCAGTAATGTGTACATGACTAACCTGCCATATTCTGTCCAACAAAACCGTTCTGATATTATTTTTTAATCACTGCATAAAATGCCTCAAAATCTATCAGTAAGTCCTCCGGATTTTAATTAATGGACTCCCAAAATTGAAGTTACCACAGTCTGAAACTTCAGAACTTGAAACACGATTTTCTAAATTCCTAATATTAAGTTACTCATTTTTCGATGAAACTGTGTTATATACTGAAATATTGATGTAGAACTTCCCAATCTCTATTGAAGGTTGATCCTAAATGTACATGTGCTAATGTTGCAATGTTGTAATAGTGGACTTTTACTTCTTCCCTATTCTATGTTGTTGAACAAATCTATAGCTCTTGCCTCTTATTTTTGGTACAAGTAACAGATTACCTCAAACCGTCAAAAAATACCTATAAAAGAAGAATTCAAGAAATATCTTCAAAATAACATAGAATTTTACAAATAAATCCCAAAAGTTTGGAAAAAACCAAATCATTACAAATATAAGTTTTTT
The DNA here is from genome assembly GCA_034641835.2 of Pinus albicaulis. Classification (NCBI taxonomy): domain Eukaryota; kingdom Viridiplantae; phylum Streptophyta; class Pinopsida; order Pinales; family Pinaceae; genus Pinus; species Pinus albicaulis. The sequence continues at coordinate 789,964,202 of CM076574.1, forward strand.
TATTTCCAACTATGTTCATTAACATTGTCATTGAGTATTTGTTGGGAATAATCCCACGTATATAACAATTATAAGACAGATAATTTATAAAGCACTTTCGGTATGGAAGTCCCTGGTAGCTCCCTCACTCACTTCGGCACTAACATCACCTGCAGTGTCATGCCTTTTTGCTGTATTTGGCTTGTGGTTATTGTCCTTCATTTTTATGTGATATTGCAGACTATCTTTATTGTGGCATATACGCTGCATAGATTATATGAGCAATTCAATAGAACCATAGTAAAATATGGTAATACAAGATGGAAAAAAAAACAGAAAAAATCATATGATAATCTGTGATGATTGAAGAAGAGTGAGGTCCTTGCTAAAGACTATCGAAGTCCAAAATCAAATTAAATTACAGCTAAGGATGAGTATCCTTTACGTATGCACTTCTAATCCTTTTATTGATCACATGGCGAATGCCGCAGCACTTCTGTAGGCGCATGACACATGTTCTCATCCGTAGGTAACACATACAATCAACCAAGAGTTTGTTTGAACTTTAGTCATGGATCTGTTGATGCGCATTTACTGGTTCAATTCAGTTTCTAGCTTGCAACAACTAAGTACATTTAAAGGAAATTTAGCAGCCAAAGACTGAAAACAAATTTCTGTAGATACTTACCAACCATCATTTAATTACAAAAATAAACTATACGTAATCAAGCTGCAGTAACTCAGGTACCGAATATCTAGATGGTCACAGGAAATTATTCAGCGCAAAAGAGTAGTCAACTTTAGATTCAGGTGAGTTCTAATAGCTTTGAAGTTTATCCTAAATGAGTTTGGCTAATTCTCCTCATTTGGCTAATTCTCCATTTATAGCCAAGTGTACCAGCAGTAGAGGCTGCATCTAATAAGAACAATTTCAATCACCAGAATGTATGTTTGGAACAAGCATACAGGTGCTACGGCAAGAGATGCACGGCAAAAAGCACCATCCCCTTCAAATTGAGATATAGCCCATGTTGTAGACTTCCTGTAGATGTAACAGATAATTATTGAGTTGTTTACGGAGGTCGACGGTCAAAAGTGGCTGGAATCTGGGTAATTTTTTTTTTAAGAAATCTTGCAGTAGTAATGTTTGAATCATGTTTTTATTTGTAGTGTTTGAATCATGTTTTTATTTGGTAGAAATGGATTTAGCACCATCAAAAACCTCGAGGGCATCCAAAATTTTGAAGTTTGATAGCTATAACCTGGATTTACAAAAATCTCTGCCGGGTTTTATTAAAATCTTGCCAGAATTTCCATGATTTTCAGGGCAAAAAAGCAAGCTAGTTAGATTAGGGCGATAATTATTGACAAGGGTTTATTCCCAGAAACCCTTGTCAGCCCTGACAAGTTGGAGGAAACCAATAGAGTGAAGTATTGATCATTGATCAACTATGCAAACCTGAGGGGATGCCAGTTGTAAGTTCATGTTGCTTGAGAATAATATGTCAGCCACAAAAAAAAATCCTTGGGAAAATGGTATGTGTGGCGTGTTGGATTGAGGTTAGCTCAAACACACTTATGCTTGTTTATATAATTCCAGTCCTAGTGATGAAGAGGACTGGCTAGCCAAATCTAGGGGGGAAAGCGATTGCATTGGCCAAAACTATTCTCAGGATTAATTGGAAACACTAGTCAACTATCCTACGAATTGAGATTCTGTATTTGTCTGGTACAGATGGCCTAAATGGGATTCTGTCTCCAATTTATTGTGGTAAATGTTGCATGTAATGATATGACTTATAAAGTGAATGAAATGCCTCTCTAGAGGAGTCAGGACATATATTTATTAACCTTAATTGCTTTAAAGAATGTCATAACAGGAAAAAAATCAAAGGAAGCGGTCACATCGATTCTGCTTTGAAGTGTGGATGCCTCTCTGGAGGACATAAATTTAGTAATATTATCTGCTTTAAAGAACGTCATAACTAGAAAAGGATCACAGGAAACAGTGACATTCATTGTTGAATTATCACATTATCAACTCTGAAAGGTTTGAACTAATCTCAAAACAAGCATGTTCATAAAAAAACATAAACAGTGTCTTTTCATATAAACACCCATAACGTTGAAATAGATGCTGATACTTTTAATGAGCAAAACAAAAATGAAAAAGCATTTTAGATCTTGTAATTGGAACAACCAATCAATAAAGAATCACTTTTAACTTTTGTAACCAGAGAAGAAAATGGCTTCTTCTTTCTCGGCTCACTCTGCAGAACAATGCACCCTGATTTCTAAATTTACCAGAACGTTGAAGAATTGAGTAATGCATTGCAGAGCCTGTGAATTCTGCAGACCTATGAATAATTGGGATGTGTGAGTTATACAAAATTGGTGCTAGTGCCGAGTGATTTCACATATTTGCCCATCATTAATTTTGGTAGGCTAGGAGAGGCTAGGAGGACACCACTTACCATATGCTAGGATGCTGAGCCTCATGTCTCTTGGTCGTTGGAGTTTTATGGGAAGAGCTTTTCATTTAATTCACAAGTTTTGGAGGGGCCATTCATTCTTGAAGAAGAAATCACTAGTCACCAGCATTCACAAAATCAGATGTTTACATTTCAGATTGAAGAAAAAAACATGCACAATTTCCCTAATTATGAACAGACCATCAAAGGTATTGCAATAAAAATTTACTTCCATACCTTGGAGAAAAATACATAGATGTGATGTCAAGTTTTGCTCCTGTTCTATGCCATTTCAGATTAGGGCACAATACTGAAGAAGATAGAACATACTAATTGATCGATAGAAGACAAGCCAAGACAGAGATAAGAAATGGTGGCGTTACGGCGATCAGCAGGATGCTTCTACCAGCAAAGTCTCCAATAGGTCATTCAGCCAAGCGTGTCACACATAACCCCAGAACAATCCAAACAAAGAATGTGCAGCTCCAACGCTATCCAGAGAGAGAATTCCTCCACATCAATGTGTGTCGAATGAACTCCAAGTCTCTCCAATATATAGGAATCTTTGGGGGTGTGTGACACGTCCTTTAAGACATTTAAGTCAATATTTTATTCCAGGCCGACCCAGCACATAAGTGGAATAAATTCAAAGTACATGTTCTGCTCATCTGATCGAGATGATCTTTAGATCAATCTTACACCTCTCCGAAAGAGGAATCCAATAAAGATATTGGGATCATCATCTGAGCATCACAACCCGGAGTTTGGACCTAGTTGTCCAATTTTAACACTCCCTCTCAACTAGGGAGAACTCCGTCCACTAGTGCAATCCAAACATCGTGCGTCATCCCGCCGTAACTTGCTTTGCTGGCCTCTTTATTTCAGAACAGAAGTGGGTCAGTCACAAAGACATCATACCCCGCTGACAGATTCAGCTCAGAGGTCCGAAACCTCTATCAGACTCACGAAGAGTCTCCAACCAACCCGAAGTTGGTTCATCTGACCCAAAGTCAGGCAGAGGTCCCAGACCTCACTATACTTGATCCCAGATAAAGCGGTTGGACTTTGCCATCCTAGATAGAGAGTACGGCAAACTCTGATGCGTCCATCAGTCTTTGCTACTAGTCTCTAGCGTTTCCCACCTCATTGGCCAAATGAGAGGTACTTCCCATGAGCCCTAAACTCAATGGGTAGGATGCATACGGGGCACAGATAAATGAGAGGCGAACCAACTCAATAATCACAATGGTGGGGCAGAAGCACCATAAGTGCTTATAGCTCCGAGAAGCTATCCCCAAAACCCCCTTTGAGCTCCCAGAGCTCATCGTCCAACAGGACCCTCAAAAATAGGGTCGTTCCATGATTCCAAGATTCTCACGGAAGGTTAGGAACATGACCTTCCCCAAGGGCATTGTGAGAATATCCGCGACCTGCTCATCAGTTCCTATATGATCGAGCCTTACGGCGCCTCGCTGTACCATATCCCAGATAAAGTGGTACCAACCATCAACATGCTTGGATCAATCGTGGAACACAGGATTCTCAGTCATACGAATCCCACTCTGGTTATCACAGAGTATCACAGTGGTATCTAGCACATGTCCAAACAGCTCACTAAAGAGCTTTCGCAACCAAACTGCTTCACAACAGGCCATACTTGCTGCAATGTATTCGGCCTCGGCGGTGCTCAAAGCCACCGACTTCTGCTTCCTGCTCATCCATGAGATCGAAGCAGAACCAAGATTGAAGCAGCATCCCGATGTGCTCTTACGATCCACCACACTGCCAGCCCAATCGGCATCAATATATCCATGGAGTGTCATACTCCCAGCAGTGTATCTCAGCCCATGGTCTATCGTGCCTCAGAGATATCTCAAGAGTTTCTTGGCACCAACCCAGTGAATGTTATGATCAACCATGCGTTGACTCAAAGTGATCACTGTACAACATATGTTCGAACAAGTGTTCATTTAAGAACATCAGGGTCCCTATGAGTTAACGATACTCAGTAGGACAGACCCAGCAACGCTGCTACTCAACTTCTTTAAAGTTGAGTTCCATGGACTTACAGTCCATCATACCAGAAAAATCATAATGTATTTTCCTTGAGAAAAGGAAAATCTCGCCAGGTCTCTGCTAGACCTTCAGGCCTAGACATTCGTCCTAGGTCCTTCATCTCGAACACAGCAGCGAGCTCCCTCTTGCACTGATGAATGAGAGGGTCAGCCCCTGTCAGGAAGAGGTCATCCACATACAGCACCAGAATGAGAGGATTTCCCTTGACAACCTTGAAGTAAGGGTTCGGATCAGCATTACTTCGAGTGAAGCCCAGCTTCATCAAGTAGCTATCTATCCTCTTGTACCAATCTCAGGGTGTTTGATTCAGCTCATAGAGGTCTTTCTTCAACCTGCAGACATGGGTGTCCCGATCCTGGACTTCCAACCCCAAAGGTTGCTCCACATATATCTCTTCCTTTATCACATCATGCAGAAAAATGCGGTCTTCACATCATCTGATGAAGACTCCATACTTGCGTAGCAGCAAGGGCTATAATAGATCAAATGATGGTATCTCGAGCCACAGGTGCAAATATGTCATCATAGTCTATATCTTCCTCACAGGCAACGAATCTTGCCTTGAACTTTTCAGCACTTCCAACAGATCCATACTTGATCTTGTAGAGCCATTTCAAGGTGACAATTGCTTTGTCCTACAGCATAGCATCCTTCCAGACTTGATGCTTTTACGAAATTGTACAAAAGTACTCATGGCTGCTAGATATCCTGTTATTAATATGGCTTCTTGGTTTTCCTTCGGAATTTCCCCCTCTGAAGCCATATGTCCTTGAGCCATGAGGATCTTCTTTCGTTGAACAAAGACATCCACGCAGATATATCTCCCTCTTAATGTCAGCTTCTCTCTCGAGAGAAGACATCTGTTTTTAAATGAGGGCATCCCAGACACCATCTTGAAATTGGGACCTGATCTCCCACAGTCAAAGCCATCCAACAGACTTTGTTGATCATGATTCAAGATTCCAACCATGTGACCAAAAAAAAAACGGCATAAACTTTCCAGTTCACATTTTAGGTTTACCATAACGCTCCAATGTAGGACTGATACAGTCACATGCTGCTGCTACATAGATGTCTATCTATGTCATTGACATACAGGGAGAACATATCAGCAAGCCTCAGCTTGTGTTAGAAGTCCTTTCAGCCACTCCCTGTTATTCTGTGAGTAGCTCCTTTAAACAGCCTTCTAAGACTACAGCTTACAACAAAACAAGGGATCCATTCTACCTTGGTTCATCCTGAACTTGAGGCATTTAACCTTGATTTGCTTCCAGATTTGCCCATTTCTGGTTATTTCAGCAGACTGCTGTCAAAATTTGCCTAGATCAATGACTTACATTGATGCACATTTCGTCAACAATTTGACCATTACATAGACTTTCCTCAAGGACTTCAGCAGTCAACCTTTAAAACTTCCAGCTTCAAACATGGGTGTCTGTCTATGTCACTGTCATAATGACAGTGACATAGAATCACAGAATTTAGAACTATCACATTCATTACGGCTTGCTGAATATGAACTTCACTTACATCTCATGGACTCTTGTCCTTGATGTACTGGGCAGGGTTCTCTTCCTCCTATACCTGCAAAAAGTACTGTTGCTCCATTACCTCTGGCTTAACTGCTGTCAAGGTCCTCTGCTGCTTCACATATTAGCTGATCAATCTGCCTTCTTTCAATGACAATGCACCTCCAATGTCACTGATCAAGGTCTCGAATTCACCCTTATATCCACGTATTTAAAAAACAGCTCTGTCCACGGAGCTTCCCGTCACAAGACAGCCATGCCCCCAATTATGCTAAGCCCAGTAAGATATGCATTTTGTCCAGGTACATCACCCTGGATTGCAGTAACTCCATAATCCATAATGCAGAGATGGATAACAGTGAACACAACGCTCTGAACATACCGTTCCTCAATCGACCAGTTGTAACGCAGCAGGCAAAGAAGAAACCTAAGATGGAAATATGGGCAACAGTGTACTTGTAAAAGCAAGCACAGTGGACATGTACTCAACGGAAACATCTCACTGTGAGACCTTGTCACTTTGGCAGCATTGAAACCTTCACTGCTCCGAATGGTGGTTACTGCAATAGCACTGAGATTATCCTTGTGCCTAATCCAAGCTCCTGTAGTGTCACCAAAAACATCTCTGAATTTTGAGCTCTGCAATCCGAACTTCTCACTGTAATGACATCGAAAGTTCCTTTGAGATTGCATTCGATACTTCCGGAGTTTCTCAAAATTCTCCACGGAGATCACTAAAACTCTCTCTGAACTATGGGAGCCCGATTGCTATCAAATTTCTGCCGAAAATTTGCGTGATTTGCAAATAGATCAACCTCGCTATTTTGTTCAAAATCAGCTTTGTCATCACTAAACAATGACAATGGCAAGGGTTTTAAGACATCATCTGGACGCGCTGCATGGTTTTGCCTGTGGGCATTTTTTTGGCCATCTGTACTTTGAAAGGCAACAGCAGAATCACAATTAGACTTCGCCAGTGGTACAGCAATAGCAGATACCCCGTCAGATATCCACTCATCGAAAATAGCAGCACCTGAGTTTTTCACAAAAATGCAAATTCCTAACAGGATCGAAAACATCATTGTTGCCATTGCCATTATATTTAACTTCACGTGTATTTCCGAAAGAGTCAAAAACATCATCGCCGTCATTTTCATTAGCTCTAATTGCAGGTGTCGAATCAAACCAAAGATTCGAGAAACCACTAAAGCCCCCGGAACCAATCAAGCTTTTCACAAAGGCACGGAATCCATGTACTTGGACATTATTTTCCGGCCTGAATTCCTTAACTGGAGTTTGGACAAAGTCTCCCCATTCGTCATCGACGCCATTTTCCATTGTTAAAGCCCCACCTCGGCTCTGCATAATTGCACTCCTGCGGTCCTCAAATTCAATGAATGCAAAGCCAGGTGGTTTACGAGCTACCCATACACTGCGCAGAACGCCATAGACTCTGAACCCGTCGTCCAGTTCCTGCTCGGTTACCCGGGGATCCAAGTTCCCCACGTACACCCGCGACATTGTCTGTTATTGAGTTCCTTGTCTACTCAGCAAATAGTAAATCCGGATTTTAACCGAGGGCTACTGACATCGATAAGGTAGAAATGTAAATAAATCGATAGAAATCGAAACACAGAAAGACCGTGATGCCGAGAACCCCTTTATCTCCCGCAGCGGCATGGAAACACAGAATTTGCCCATTGAATTTGCGTCCAGTATTCCACGAGCAGCTTTCACCCGCTGTGCAGAGCGGCTAACGACAGAATCAGCGCCCCGTGCTCATTGAATTTGTCTGTTAGAGACCACAAATTTTCTCGCAGGTTCGAATCCTGCTGTCGACGCCAAGGAATTCACGGTCCACCACAGCTCCGCCTGAAATTGTAGTTTGGCGCCAGCAGATTCTGACTTCCGCCATCATTCAAAGATGTAAATTCGACTTCCGCGTAAATTTGACTACAGCAAAAAAAATTTTTCGAGTTCTAGAGCGGCGTAAAAAATTTTCGAGTTCTGGAGCGGCAGTAAAAAAAACAAAAAAATTGCGCAGCAGCGTCGTTGGTTCTTTCAGTGGTTTGCACGGCTCAGCTGGTCGCATAAAAAAACTGGAATGCAGGACTTTGCGTCCAAAAAGATATTTTTCCTTTGATATGAACCGCTTCAAAAAAAATGATGTGGGGACTGCGTCCCTCTTACAACAGCATTTGCTGTCACCTTACACGCTAACCAGAGAAGACTGCTCACGCTGATTCAAGCCTAGGGCATTGTCTTCAACCTTGCTCCGATACCATGTCAAGTTTTGCTCCTGTTCTATGCCATTTCAGATTAGGGCACAATACTGAAGAAGATAGAACATACTAATTGATCGATAGAAGACAAGCCAAGACAGAGATAAGAAATGGTGGCGTTACGGCGATCAGCAGGATGCTTCTACCAGCAAAGTCTCCAATAGGTCATTCAGCCAAGGGTGTCACACATAACCCCAGAACAACCCAAACAAAGAATACTCCAAGTATATATATCACAGCTCCAACGCTATCCAGAGATAGAATTCCTCCACATCGATGTGTGTCAAATGAACTCCAAGTCTCTTCAATATATAGGAATCTTTGGGGGTGTGTGACACGTCCTTTAAGACATTTAAGTCAATATTTTATTCCAGGCCGACCCAGCACATAAGTGGAATAAATTCAAAGTACATGTTCTGCTCATCCGATCGAGATGATCTTTAGATCAATATTACACCTCTCCGAAAGAGGAATCCAATAAAGATATTGGGATCATCATCTGAGCATCACAACTCGGAGTTTGGACCTAGTTGTCCAATTTTAACATGTGACATCATGCACCGCAGGACTATTTCCTTGCGTACCTTGCAGCAAAATATATAAATATGCCTTCATGCACCGCAGGACTGGCATGCAAACAATGACTGCCAGGGCTGCCAACACTAAACTCAGAGCACACATTGATGTCATTCAACAGCCCATTGCTCTGGAGTGCTCAAGGGAAAGGGACACTCCCGCATTTAGACTTCCCTAGTAAGAAGAAAAGTTTGCTCCTGCTCACTCAACTGTTAGAAAAAATAAATGAAGGGGTAGTAGTCATTCTAGCTCTGCCTCTGAAATCCAAATGGTTTCTTCCAAGCCCTAGCCTTCCCAACAAGTTATATATCCCTTCGTCCTTTGGCTTCTGAGTCTTCCACCAATCTGCCCTCTTAAGATCTTTGCTATCTCATCCCTCTCACATTATGGATCTATGCTTTGCAATCAAGAACATACTCTTCCTCACTAGCAATGCCTTTTGGAACTCAATACAAACTAGCCACATTGAAGGTTGGCAATATGTCTAAAGTTCAAACCTTCAAGCAACTCAAACACATAGGCATTCTTTAAAATATTTTTAGTGGTTAGGGTTGTGAAAATTCGGTGATCGTAATCCTATTGCAACTATTATATTATTACTTTTAATTGTTAATTCTACTTAACAATTTATCTGTTGTTTCTTACGGCAAATATCGAAATAAATACACTGCAACCTTCACAAATAAAAACCGCCGAAGAAATGCTAGCACACACATAAAATAACATAGTTATTTTGGACAAAAGTCCACGGAAAAACCCAACTTGAGAAAACCGTTGCAGTAGTGAGGGTTTTATTATATTATACAACAGTGAAATCTGAGTACATCTATGGATGCCTAACTGGCACTCCAAACAACAAGAAAATCTGAGTAAAATATTAAAGGGAATTACCCTTCTCCAACAGGCAATCTCTGGCTGGACTTTCCCTATCAGAAAGTTGGCCTCCTTGAGCACTGTGAGAGCCTCTGCGCTGCTCTGCATAGCTCGCTGGATGACTTGCCTCAAACTGGGCTTTGATGAAGTAGTTTTTCCTCTGGAAGCTGAGAAAATTGTTTCTATGGCCTTCTGGGACTCCATCTCGACCTTTGGAACTAAGAATGAATTTCTCCTCCCCAAATCGATCTATCTAATTGAAGCACTGTGCAGTCCCTCAACGCTACCTCTCTGGGATAATTCAACTCACTTGCTATTGCCTCTCTGGATCTATAAAAACTTTCCTCCGGCTCATTGTCTCTACCCCTCACTCATTGCTTCGATCTCATTGAATCTCCCTCTGGTAACAAACAACTGCTACTATGGAAATTGATCTCCTAGCAAAATTGAACTGCTTAAAGTGATTTCTCCAAGGCCAATCGACTTCTTATAATTCTCTGTTGAGACTTCAACGACCAAGACTAGATCTTAATCGATGGCTAGGATTAACTTGAAATCGATCCATGTGAGTATCTAATTTACCCCCTTGATTTAATTAATTCTGTTTAATTAATCATATTCCCTAAGTTTAGACTTAGGAAATATTTAAAATTGAGGTTGTTTAACTCCTCTATCATGAGCCTACTAAAAAAAGTACCCATCACTCAAACAAAATCTTGATGTGACATGCTATGTTTTCTCTATCTTATTTTAATGCTTAGTGGGTGATATTGATGATGAAGATCCCAATATAGGCAATGCTTTTGATGATATGTAGGTATTTGTTGTAGCATAATTTTTTTTGGATGCTAGAGGTCATGTGGAGTTTGTTTTCTGATGTATGTTCATTTTAGAGATGGATTGCACTCTATGCTATTTTGGTTGTGTGCATCCTTACATGTTATATAAATGAGAACTTTTGCTTATTTGTGTATAAATGGTTTGGATTCATATGGATGTACATGAATATATGTGTTTTCCTTTAAAGTTTGAATATTTTATGTGTTTTTGGTTGACCGGGTTTTTTACCGGTTTCTGTCCAGTCCTGACTAGTTCCCGGTCCGAGAGGTCTATTGGTTCAATGATCGGTTCAGTTTTGATAACAATGTTGGAAGCCCTAGCCTTCCCAGTGAGCCATGTATCCCTTTGTTCTTTGGCTTCTCAATCTTCCACCAATCTATCCTCTTAAGATCTATTCGATCTCATACCTCACATTTAGATATTTATGCTTTGCAATCAACAACATATTCTTCCTCACTGAAAATTCCTTTTGGAACTCATACAAATTAGCCACATTGAAGGTTGGCAAGATGTCCAAACCTTCAAGCAACTCAAACACACAGGCATTCTTAAAAAAAAATATTTGTTAGGGTTGTACCAGGAATGAAATGAAAGGTACGAAAGGAAATAAAACACACACAGAGAAATATAATAGAGATGATATAGTGACAACCAAATTTCTATTAATAAATAAAATAGAAAAACATTGTAGAACACAAGTTGGCCATAATGGTGGTAGCTATCTTTGAAGAGAGATAAATGAGGACTACATTTGCAAAAGCTATCACATGAGGTCAAAAGAGTGACCTTTTAACATAAAGAAAAAACCTTAGATATCCAAAAGGTTTGTGGGCCCGACGTGGTTCGTTGGTACATCAACTTTTTGTGGGTGCAACTTTTGCATACAATCTCTATTTGGAGTGTACAATAACTCATTGGAAAGAACAATTTGGGGACTACAAATTTTAAATGAGGCCAAGGCATCCCATGACAACCACTATCTCCCCGAATTACCAAAAAACATCGTTTAGGGCCTCAAACTAGCCCCTAAAGTTTGGGACCCAAAAACCATGGAAATAATGTCAAGAAGATAGAGAGCCATTGAGTCAATTTTAGAGGTGGGTGGTCACTAATGGGGAAACTTCCCTCATCCGATGTGGAAACTTTTGTTGAATTTGACTCCTTGTGAGCCACTTCCTTTGGTGAAGAAATTTCCCTAATTTAACAACTCGGTAGTCTAGTTGTGTGTGATGTTGACGCGTATTCTTTGTCTTGGCGATTATGAGCCAATCCATTGTTGCTTGTTCAATGCGACCAAGATTGAGTTTTTTTAGGCCAACTACTCAACTACCTCTGAGGTTTTTAACAAAGGTGGAAAATATGGTCAAAACAATGCCACATTAAATACTGGTGTAAGCCAAGTAAAAGGGGAATGATCAATTCAAAAGCATTTTCACCCACAATCTTTGTGATTGTGTAAGTTCCATATTAGAGTGGGATGAGATTTCTATTTGGGACAATGAGACATCTTTCTTTAGATGCGACCACACCTTATCACCAACATGAAACTTGTGGGGAACCATTTGTTGGTCATATTGTTGCTTGTACTTGGTACTGGCTTTCTACATGGTATCATGAACCTATTGTTGGAGCCATTTGATTCATTCAACAAATTTAGTTGCAGAGATATCTCTATAGGTCTCCACAATCTTGTGCACATGCTTTTTTTGTGAAAAGATGCGCCATGTTGACGTTGTGGTGGTCATAGTGACCTTCCTTTCACCTTTTGACTAGACCATGAAGAGGACAAAATTTGCGGTCTGAGAGATTTCTTTACCCTGTAAAGTTGACCTCCTAGAGTGACAATGACACCAAGGGGACGAGACTCATAAAGAAAATGATGTTTCCACATATAAGGTTGTCCTAAAAGAACATCACAAACTTTGAGTGGGGAAACATAACACAATACTTCATCTTTAAATGGCTTCATGTTGCAGGACAACCGATATTGTTGGTTGAAACAAATGTCTCATCCATGGCTCAAACAAATAATGGTGTATGGTTGGGGGTGTGGCACCATTGGAAACTTCAATATCTTAATGACCTTGGCTAAAATTAGGTTCTTTTGGTTCCTATTATCAACAATGAAGTATCATGGGGTCTTCACCCACATATGTGAATGGAACATGCACTCCCCCTCTTTGCTCCTTTGGCCCTTCTAGTTGGATCTTTGTGATTATGATGGTAGCATTGGGTTTTGCATCAATGATCCACTTTCCTTTATCCCGTTTTGAATCATAATCAGATTTTAACTCTATTTATTTTTCTTTAAGTTGCATGAATAATGATTATTTCGAGCAAAATTCATCAAACTTGTTGTGCCAAGGGATTTTGTGGAACTCACACCACTTTTCAATGTTCTTTCACAACTTCTCATTACCCTTCTTTGACTATGACTTGGGTTGGTTTTCTTGATGTTGGCTTTCCTTGCTCTATCCCTTGTTCTACAAGTTTGGGTTGTGTTTTCCAGGCTTTTGTTGCAATTTATTTGTAAACCCAAATTCTTGCTTATTCCTTTGCTTCAATTTCTATTCAATTTTGACAATATATCGATAAGTGGCTCCTAGAGATAAGATGTCCAAGAAATCCATCTACATTTGGATGTGCGTGTGTAGACCACTATGGTATTTCAAAACCAGGTGTTGGTTATAGTCACTGATACCTAGGTTTGAGCGCAAGGTATGAAAAATATTGGTGTACTTCATCATTGTCTGGTCTTTCTCTTGTCATAATGTTGTACATCTCATGTACTGGTCATTATAGCTCCCCACAAGGTAGAATTTCTCCTTAAGGGCACCAACAAAAGCTTCCAAGTGGGTCTTGCCTTGAATATCGTAGACTCATCTTCGTTGTGTCTCTCCCAGTAACCTTCTCACCAATCTTTGCCATGAGGAAGGGATTTCAAGAGTGAAAAGGTGATTTTTTCATTGTCAAAAAAAAATTGGACAGGGTAATAACCCTCTAACAGATTTAACTATTTCTCCTAAGCATTTGCATCTATATGGCCTTCAAATAAGGGGACATCAAAGTTAAATGGTACCTTGAAGGGTGTCACATCGACGAAATTGTTGTTGGTTGAACATGCCTCGGTCACTATTGGAAATAGTCGAAAGGTCCAAGCAAAATTGCCCATCATCTCATTCCTTTGTCTTGCAAGTATTTGAGCAACCTCTTGATAAGATCTCATGTTGCATCATCTCTCTTTTCTTCTGTCATGGGAGGCCACTTGGATTGGAGAGAACGATCATTCCCTAATGAAACTAGCTTGAGATCCAACTCCATGTACCCTAACCTCGTCGAGGACATGCACCGATAAACAATAAGGAGTAGATCAATTTGATACCACTGATCACATGAAATGAAATGAAAGGTAGGAAAGGAAATGAGACACACACATAGAAATACAACACATAGAACAATAATATAGTGACAACTAAACTTCTATTAATAAATACAATAGTAGAATATTTTAGAACACAAACTAGCCAGAATTGTAGTAGTTGTCTCTGGAGAGAGAGAGAGATAAAAGTTACACATATTTGTACAAGTTATCATAAGAGGCTAAAATAATGGGTCATTTAACATAAATAAATAACTCTATAGGTTCAAAACCCTTACCCTATAAGATGAAGTGCCAAAAGGTTTGCAGTCCCCAAGGTGGTTAGTTGGTAAATCAACTTCCCGAGGGCACAACGTTTGAACACAATCTCTATTTGGGGCACACAATAGCTCATTGGAAAGAATCATCCAAGTGGCAAGGAATATGACTTTCAACCATGGCTAGGTTACGACATGACAATCTATGGCCCCTCGAAGTGCCAAAAAACATTGCTTAGGGCCTAAAAAATGACCCTGAAAGTTTGGAATCCAAACACCATACAAAAATTGTCAAAAGATAGAGAACCATCGAGTCAGTGGAAGAGTTCCGCAACCACTGATATCCACTAGGATCATCAGGATCTTATAATCAATCTTTTTTCATTTTCAACTTGTTATAAATGCCCTTCAATAATCTTTTCTTCTACCAATATGATAACACAAGCCCCCCTTCTTCAAATTTCTCTATAAGCATTTTCATGTCAACCTTTTGCATGTAGACTTCACATCTTTGTTGTAGTACATGCTCATTCATTGTGTTCATAAGCTCAACAAATGATTTACATCTTCACTCCTCTTGCTTCACACAAGCCTACCAAATTAATCACTCCTTGTAGAGACATATTTGTGACCAAATTGTATACAAAAATCAATGTGTGTTGACACCAAATCCCACTCTTGGGTTCTCCCAACCAAATGTCTCAATAGGCTTGCAAGGTTTGTGGATGATATGCAATGACAATTTTGTGTCAAGTTTCTTATAGAAGATCTTCCATAAATGACCAATAAATTAGTTGTCCTTGTCTAAGGGTATGATTTTGGGGAAACAATGTGAACAAACATTTTGTCTAAAGAATAAAACAACTGTGTTTTTGGCATCATTAATTTTCTTATAGGAAATGAAATGTGCAATTTTTAAAAAGTTATCAACAACTACAAAGATAGAATCATTACCTCATCGGGTTCTTGGCAATCCACATTGATATCTTCCCACGATACTTCTGGCATTATCAATTGTTTGTACTTCTGGCATTAGTATGTTGACTTCTTCCCTTGGCATGCTAGTAAATCATGAAGCTATTCACCCACTTCTTCATTTTCTTGGCAATCCCACACCAATAGTAGCACTCTTCAACTAATGCATGACTTTCATTGTTGCCAAAGTGCCCACTCAAAGCACCATTGTATTTCTCTTGAGTGTGGTTTTCTCTCATTGACCCTCTTAGAATGCATAATTGTTTATTTCTAAATAGGAATCATTCTTGGATAAAGTAGTCCAACAATTAAATTAGGCCACAACTCCATGGCTCTTTATTGGCTTCCTAAGGTTCAACAAAATATGTATGTTGAATTCTTCCCTTGGCATGCTAGCAAATCATGGATCTCTCCACCCACTTCTTCATGTTCTTGTCAATCCCATGCCAAATAGTAGCACTCTTCAACTAATGCATGGCTTTTATCATTGCGAAAGTGCCCACCCAAGGCACTATTGTGTTGCTCTTGAGTGAGTTTTTCTCTCATTAACCCTTCTTGGATAAAGTAGTCCAAGAATTAAATTTGGTCACAACTTCATGGCTCTTTATTGGCTTCCCAAGTTTCAGAAAAATATGTATCCCTTTCCAATAATTTTATAGCCCCACCATCTCCACTATCATAGTAGTCAATAATCCTATATTTTTATTCAACTCACCATTAACCCTAGTGGGTCTCTTAAACCTATGTTTCATCACAAATCTGTAGCTTTGTAAGAGTTGCACCCACTTCATGTGCCACTAATTTAACTTTGCTTTGTTGTTTATATATTTCAACACTTTGATGATCAATATAAAGGACAAACTCCTTGTACAACTAATATTGCTTCCACGTCTCCAATGCAAGAATGATGACATAAAACTCTGGATCATACACGTGCTACTTTTGTTTGCATCATTTATATTTTTACTAAAGAATACAATTATCTTTCCCTCTAGGCTAAGCCGCTACTCCAATGTTGTTCCACTAGCATCATAATCCACTTGGAAAACTTTCTCAAAGTTTGGTAAAATTGGCATTAGTTTCTCAAAGACTTTCTTCTTTAAAAATTCAAAGCCTTTTTGTGCTCCCATATACTATTGGAAATCGTATTTTTTATGCACATTGATAATGGTGCACATACACCACTAAATTTCCCACTTGGAACACTTTTTCAAAGTTTGGTAAAATTGACACTAATTTTTAAGCGACTTTCTTATTTATCAATTCAAAGCCTTTTCATGCTACTATATTCCATTGAAACTCATTGTTTTATGCATGTTGATAATGGTGCACATCCATCAATAAATTTCTTAATCAACTTCTAACAAAATCTCACTCATCCATGAAAGTTTCTTATCTCAAATACATTTCTTGAAATTGGCCACTTTGTAATGGCTTTTCCTTTCTTTGTATCAATAGACTTCAACCCATTTTGAGATATTACAAATCTCAAGTAAACCAATTATTTTTTCATGAAGGAGCATTTATGTAGATTTATGAGCAACATTTTATGCTTTAACTTATCCAACACTTGCCTCAAATGACTCACATGCTCCTCTCTTGTCTCGTTGAAAATTAATATGGCATAGGAAACTACAACCTTACGCAAGTAAGGTTTCAACACTTCATAATGCCTCAAAATTATTAGGTGCATTTGTCCACCCAAATCGCATGACCAAGGCTTCATACAATGCTTCCTTTGTCTTAAATATTGTCTTGCACTCCTCTCCCTTCATTAATTTGGATTTGGTAATATATGCTTTTTAAATCAATCTCTGTGAAGTGCTTTGCTCCAATAAAACATTGCACTAAATCATCCATTCTCAATCATGAAAATCAATACTTGATGATACTCTTGTTGATGACACATGAATCAATGCACATCCACTATTCTCCTTCTTCCGTTGGTGCTAATACAATAGTTATTGTACACAATCTTAAGCTCTTTCTTATCAATCCTCAATCCAGTAACTCATGAACTTGCCTATTGTTCTTTTCACTTTCAACAAGGGTCAATTAATGTGGTGCTCTGTTTGGCGGACTTGAAATTGCATAAAATCAATCTACTCAGAAATGCTCCTTCAAAGGGGAAATCATTTCCCTTCTCTTCTAAACTTAAATTTTTTAGCAAAATGGAAAAGAAACATTTGGCCCTCTTTTCCTCTTTCAAGAACTCTTTAGTGGTGCATAACATCATTGCACTTCCACTGTTATAGTTATGATTGTTTTTTATGTCTCATCTGTCCTCATTTATGTGCAACAACCTATATTTATTTCTACCCTTCTTTGGCAAAATAGTATCATTTACTACATCATGAACAATTGTTTGATCAAATTGCTAGGGCTTCCCATACAACAAATGACAGGTGTCCATCAACACTACATCACATAAGACTTTGTCTATTAATTCCCAAGATGAAAATTTATTAGACAGTTCTCTAAAACAATGACATGGTGTCCCTTTGCATCCGAGAGACTCAATACACATTTGGATCTGGGGTACATTTCTACTTCAACTTCCCAACGACTTCCTTAGACACTTTTTCAATGCTACTGCAATCTACAATAAGTGAACAACAATTACCTTCAATATCACAGTTGGTTTCAAAAATTACATTATATTGTTTCGACTCTTTCTCTTCAGGTTGGTGTTGTAGTTCAACAATACTCTTTGGAACATTTCAATATTCCCACATTTTTTATGCACTTCATCAATGTTACCTCCAATCACTTTTCCAATTGTGCTCTCAACAACTTGAGTGACATAAGTTTTCCCTTCTTGCCTTTTGTTGGTGTTTAAATTCTTTGAACACTCATAAGTTCTATTCTTGTGCTCCACACTTTAAACATGCTCGTCCATCTACCTCTAAGAGCTCCTTGATCTCTAGGGGAATCATAATTTTTTATAGTTTATTGGTTTGTGGCATTGGTACTGCTACCTTTTCCCATTTTGATTACTTTTATTTGTCCTCTTCCAAGCTTGTTCTTGCCTCTAACTCTTGTTCCTGCACCATGATAACTTTTTTGCTTTCTTGAAAACTTCTCTTTAGTCTTCAAAACACACGGATATGCCCCTACCATATATCAAATTCTCACCATCCTCAAATAATCTTGAATAAACATACTAGAAACCATTAATATATCTAGCAATAGTTTCAACGCCTTCATCACTTTGTTTATATCTAAGGCCACCCTATAAAAAAATTGGTATATTGTTTTAGCAATGTATCCATTTGTCTTAGCCTTTGTATTTTCTTGAACATGTTCGAAGAGTAATCCATCAATACAAACTTACCCTTAAGTTTGGAAACCATCTTGTCCCTATTAGAAAATCAGAAAGGCGGAAAGATTCTCTTATGTTGAGAATTACTTGTGATATTCTTGTAGTCTTATTAACTTTCTTTATGTTCTTATTTTATCTTTATTTCATCAACAAAACATCAAATCGAAACAGGAATATTAACGACACCAGATATAGCCACTTATCTAGGGCCAAAATCCCTTTATAGGGGAAAACCCAATCAAAATCTTCCACTAGCATATTCAAATCAAACACGAGACAATCCAAGACCTTAGACCAAACCAAAATACCTTCCTCCACCAAGTAAATCCTCAAAATTTCCTTCAAACTTCAAAGATCAATTGCAACAATGCTGCATCAAAGATTAAATTTTGGCCCTACTACTTCAGAATTTTAGCCCTCCTGCAGCTTAAGCTTCTTCCCACGTGTGAGACAAGAGAGAGAAAATTAACTTTTTCTTGCTATACAAGCGTCTCCTTCTCCTTCGCTAGGTTTTCCTCTTTCTCCTAGGTGTTTTTCTCTTCTTTTTAACTTCCAACTATTGCAGATCAAACTTCTTGGTTGGTGCTTCAAATGAGGTCGAATAACTGCCAATATATAGTGAATCTATGAGGTTGAATTCCCTTGATGACACTGACTTGTCCAAGTTGATGCCGACTTGTTGGAGGAGTCTTAAATGACCTAGTTTATATCAAAATAAATTTCTTTCTTGACTGATAAATCCCAAGAAGGGTCTTTTACATAAAGACAAGGACAAGGACTCTTGACACAAACCCTAGAAGAATACAACGGAGGGTTTAACCTAAAAATAAAATAATAAAGCATGAAACCCATGCTTAATAAATAATTTTCTTTCATAATAAAATTCATTTTTCTTTCTTTTCACAAATACATTACATCATGACTCAAATACAATTATGAAGACCGACACTAGTTGCATTCTTCAACACTCCCTCTTAACTAGGGAGGTATTCATAAATAAATATAGAGGTACATGGAATATCTCAAAATGATATGCTCTATAAACAAACACAACACACACATTGCTACAGATTAGATACTTGACTAGGGTACTCTGATCGGGTGGGACTAAGGTGTACTCAAGCTTTAGCCACTCTAGGTACCATCGGGATTTTAAGCTCTTACACCAACCCAAAGATCTAGGTGTACATCCAAGGTTGGTGTTACAAGACCAACGCCACCCTCCCTACTTTGGGATCTAGAAATCAACACATAGGGGTCGGCCATATGTCCTCCCAAGAATATTGTTGCTACAAGATTCTTTATCTCTCATAATAAAAAAAATAAGATATATATCCACAAATCCAAGCATGCTTCGAACATTTAACCTTTTTATGGAGAGATCCTGCACAATCACAACCCTAATCAATCATAAACCTTCAAGTATATATACAAGTAAACACAAACCTTTAGGGTCCTCAATCATTCTGATGCTACTTAGATCATCATCAAATTATACAAATACAACTTGTTGGAAGCTTTCTTCTTTCACTTCTTCAACAAGACCAAATACAACCTCAGTACTTCTCAAGTCTTTTGTTTGCAACTTCATGAATTATGAACACACGTGTGAAGTACTTTCATTATTTCTATAATATCATTATTTCTCCATGGTATTTACTATAACTATAATATTCCTTTCTTCTTAATTGGGGAGATATACTCTTTCTTTTGTCCAAGCTCCCTCTCAACTTAGGGAGATCAAAAACTTCCTTCTTTTAAAACACCGGAGAAACTTCAACTTCATTTCAATCTTTCTCATGGAAACAAGGTCATATGTGTCATCATAACTTCCTTTATTCATCATGCTCATTATTATTATCATATTTAATTATGAACATCTTCAACATCTTGAAGATTATGTACCTGCAAAACTTTAGCAGAAAGTACAACCAAATACAAATATACAAAATCATGAAATCAGCTATATTAAAATTATGTCAATACAGTGGAAGCATCAAAACATTCAAGCTTTGGACAACAAATACCTAAACCTAGCAAGGGTCACAATTTTATATACTAGACTTCAATATCTTGCTAGTGTTTTGTCATAGACCATAGACTCCATCTCCATGACATAAAGCCTTAGATATTAGCAATTTAGTCAAGATATCAATCCCATCATAAAGTTTCAACAATATGCTCTTAGAATTACATGTCAAACTCTACTAGGATTTGTTGTAAACCCTAGATTTCACCAATAAAGTCAAATTATGTATATCAAGAATCAAATTAAAATATTAGCATTTCATATCTAGGGTTTCATTGTTATTTCCTTATATCAATTTCTTTATATGTTTTTGTTGTAAACCCTAGATGCAATCATCACATTCCAAAATTATATATGCAAAATTTTTGACCAGATTAGGGTTTCATTTATAGGACCTTAATTTAGTTATTACAAGGGTTTTTTTCATAAGCCCTAATTCGTGGGTTTCATTATATAACCTAGACATTAAAAACAAACCCTAAAGGAATATGGTTTTTACCATGACATTATCAAAACCATAAACTTCAAAATAATAAGATTTCCTTATATGTTCTAGACTTTATCAATAACCCCTGAATAAACTAGGATTTTATTATTTACATTGGCATACCATTAGCATCAAGAGGGAAGGGTTTTATAGTGAACCCTAAAGGTTAGGGTTTCACAAGAATGATCAAATGACAAGAGACAATATAACAAGGGTAGAGTCAATATAATTGTTAGAAAATTATATATATTACAGAGCAATGCAACACAAAATATGCAGAAAACACAAAACACACAAAAACACATAAAACCAAAGACACATATATACGTGGTTCACCCATTTTGGGCTACGTTCACCTCGAACAACCAATCCTTCCTTTTTATTATCCAGTAAAATGAAGAGACACAACCTACAACAGATTCGTTGTAATATCATATGTTCTCTCTCACAGTCTCCCTATTTGTTTTTCGCTATGAGAATACACATACAATACACAGCCGCAATACAATACACTCATACAAAAGGAGGGGTTGCCTTCTAGGGCAAAAAAACCCTAAATTAAACATAACTTCTACCGTCAGGTCATCTGCCTAATGAACAACCCAGATTGACTAGAAATTACAATACTTTTACAAGGAAATTTTACATATGTTTTTAGCTTTAGGGCTCGCTTTCCCCCTGCTAATGGGGGGGCTCCATAAATTTGCAACCACCCCACCCTAGACCCCCTAGATAACGTTTAATTACGGGCGGCATTTTCGCCCCGTTTAGAATAGGGGTCCAACGCTGTGATACAAAATAAAGAAGATAATTAGGCTCCACACCCAACAATAATGATTAATCACCCTAACAAGAATCTTTACGATTCAAAACCATAGACATAAATATTTCAATAATATAAAGCAAATTTTAAGTGAGAATGATCATACCTTTTGCAGCAAAACTTGTAGTCTAAGACATACCTTGAGTTGTTCTTTAACAAACCTTGTAAAGTATCATTTTGAAGGTATTCCTTTGCAACAAAGCTTCTTTCATGACTCGAGTCTACCCTTTGAAGTTTCCTCCATATCCTTAGAAGCTTTCTTACCAAGGAAAATATAAAGAAAATTTTTACGAGTATACAATACAAATAAATTTCGATGCGAGGAGGAAGCCAAACATGAAAAACAAAACAAAGAACAATATACTTATCTTTTGGTAAAATTGTGAAGGCTCTCTCTTAATCCAATCTTTGTGAGGGAAAACTATAACTTATCAAAACAATTCAAGAATTTCTAACAAAACATATTAGTTCAAAGTATAAAAGACAAACTTTACAAAACTTTAAATAGTAGACTAGAATGATATACAAGGAAAGACGTAATAATATAAGTCTTTGAATTCAGATTCTTCAATAGTGTTCTTCTTTGGTGGAGCTTCATCAACAACATTTGCATGTTCTCTTTCTCTCTTTTTATTCCTTGTATTTTTAGGACATTGACTCTTGTAATGTCCCATATTATGACAATTGTGGCATTCAATCTTTGATAGATCAACCTTCTTCTTTGGTCCTTTGAAATTATTACATACTCCCTTCTTCTTGTAATGAGAAGAGTAGGAATTTGAAGTGTTGTTTTATTCACCCTCCTTTTTGTCACTTATTAATGAGATGCATGCTTCTTCTTGATTGCATGCATTCCACATATTTTCAAAGGTTGGTGTGTCTTTCCAACTGCTAATTCTTGATGCAAAAGAGCTCCAATATTTTGGTAGACCTAGTAGTGCTACAATCACTTGTTCTTTCTCTGGTACAACTTCATCAATATCTTGGAGTTCATCTCTTATTTTAGAGATCCTTACAAAATATGGTGATACATTATCATATTTTTTCATCTTCGTTGTTCTTTAGTTCATTCTTGAGACTAGCTATCTCACCAATATTCTTGATGGTAAACAACTTGGAGAGGGATTCATACATTTCTTGTGCAAAGTCTATATTAGATATGTATAGGATTAGATTTTCCTCCACTCCATCTACTATTAGATTCATGGCTGAGATGTCATTTTCCCTGTCCTTTTCCTTTCCTACATCTGTAGGTTCCTTAACTTTTTGTTGAGAAAAATCCAAAACTATATACTTAGAAAGACCTTGTAGTTGGAGGCTCCTTCTAGCTTATTTTATGTATTAATTGAGGTTTCCATAGACTTTATAATATCTCCTTTACTTGATATATATAGTAGGATTTTATTCTTATATGATCCTTTCCATCTTAACCCTTCTATTAATAGACCTTCAAACTGTCGTTTTCCTTCCTCCTTCACCTTAGCTCTGATACAATGTTAGAAATCAGAAAGGCGGAAAGATTCTCTTATGCTGATAATCGTTTGTGATATTATTGTAGTCAGATTAACTTTCTTTATGTTCTTTTTTTATTATTATCTTATTTTCATCAAGAAATCATCAAATAAAAAAATGAAGATTAACGACACCATATATAGGCACTCATCCAGGGCTAAAACCCCTTTATAGGGGAAAACCCAGTCAAACTCGTCCACTAGCAGATTCAAATCAAACTTGAGACAATCCAAGACCTTAGACCTAAGAAAAATGCCATCCTCCTCCACCAATTCAGTCCTCAAATTGTCCTTCCAAACTTCAAAGATCAATTGCAACAATACTACAACAAAGACAGAATTTCGGCCCTATTGCTTCAGAATTTTAGCCCTCCTGCAACTTCAACTTCTTCGCATGTGTGAGACAAGAGAGAGACAATCAACTTCTTGCTATACAAGTGTCTCCTTCTCCTTTTCTAGGGTTTCCTCTTTCTTCTAGGTGTTTCACTCTTCTTTTTACCCTTCCAACTATTACAGATCAAGCTTCTTGGTTGGTGCTTCAAATGAGGTCGAATAGTTGCCAATATATAGTGAATCTGTGAGGTCGAATTCCCTTGATGAGGCTGACTTGGTAGAGGAGGCCTAAATGACCTATCAAAATAAATTTCTTTCTTAACTGATAAAGCCCAAGAAGGATCTTTTACATAAATACAAGGACAAGGACTCTTGACACAAACCCTAGAAGCCAACAATGGATACTTTGACCTAAAAATAAAATAATAAAACATGAAACCCATGCTTAATAAATAGTTTTTTCATAATAATTTTTTCTTTCTTTCTTTTGACAAATACATTACAACATGACAAAAATACAATTATGAAGACTGACACTAGTTACATTTTTCAATAGTCCCAATCACATTATCCCACACAGGGATTCATGTGTTTTTCAACATTTTACATACAAGTTTTACTCTTTTGAGGGCTTTGGTTTACTCAAATTTGAAGAATTTCTCCCATCATGTCCCCAATCTAATCAGTTGACTTGTCTAGATTAAAGCTTCTTGAATAGGTAGGGGTTTCCATCTTTAGCTTACATCTCCACTCTATCAATGCCTTTATAATCCTTTTTCTAGGGCCTCCCATGGAGCCTCTAATCCTCACACCTCATCATGAATATCATGATTGTCTTGCTACAACTCTTCTTCTTTGAGATGCCTCCATGACATCCATTCTAGTTGACATGCCCCTTAACATATGGATGATTTCATTTACAACTTCTCTATGTTTATCTCTACCTCGTAAGAGTAATCTTGATATATTTCTATGTACCATATTATTGCATTTTTGTCCAACTCTCCCTATCACAGTTCCCCCCAAAAAATTCTCATTACGGGAACTATTTTTATCCCATAACAATTACACACTATAGGATCTTCTTAGATAGAATTGTGCTTCAATTCACATGCAAGTCTCAAACTTTCTCTAATACCAACTAACATAGCCCTAAATTAGCATGAAAACAACCACCACCACCACTACCAAAAATAACCTTAGAGCACATAGCGATAAATACCAACTAATATAGCCCTGAATTAACATGAAAACAACCACCACCACCACTACCAAGAATAACCTTAGAGCACATAGCGATAAAAGGAAAAAAATATAAACTAGCACACACATGGAAAGGAACCAAGTGTCTCGAAAAGCAATTCAAGAATCAAAGCGACATCAACATTTTTAGTTTGAATCTAACAATACGTTACTAAAAATATTAATAAAATAATTAATATAATCTTAGAAATCATGGGCATTATTTGTTACATATGCACAGATCAATTTCCTTCAATTTGCCTTTTCCAGCAATCCACAGTTTCTGTCTGTCGTAATTTTTATGGATTTTCATCTCATCTCTGCCAGCGTAGAACTAGGCTGGATCGGATCCTCTCCTCTCGTCTTCGATACATTTCTCTTTATATCTAATCTGTCATTTATAGTTTATAGTTGGTCATATCATATGCTCATCTCAAACGTTTTTCTTTGATGTATCTTTCTTCTTGTGTCTTCTGCTCGCTTCATAAGCTGAGCTTATATGTAAAGGTAGGATCACATCCTGCTATGTGGTGGCCATCATAATACTCTATCTCTCTTTTGGGAGCAATCTCCAGATGACCTTTATATGTTGCTTTTCTCGCTGTGGTCTAACAGCTTGAGAATATTTTGACTATGTACTGCTTATATTTTAATATAAACAACATTTTTTTCTTCTGAAAAAAAATAATAATCTTAGAAGTGCGGGAGGTATCTATGGCTTCGACCAACTCATCTGTCAAAATTAACTCCCGTATTGAATTTTTACAAAAAAAATCTAGAAAATGATGAAATGTTTTATAAAGAGGAATTAATTACATTGGTCATGAAAGTGTCAAACATGAATGAAATGTTTTATAAAGAAGAATTAATTACATTTGTCATGAAAGTGTCAAACATGAATGAAGAGTAAAGAGAGAAAAATCTTCCATCTCAAGGAAGAATTAAACAATTAAAATCTTGTTGGAAAGAAAGCATTAATACACTCCACGAATTAATTGTTGTGTGATAATATCAAGATAAGACGGAGTGACTTGTTCTTTAAGTTGATTGAGGTAACAAAAGAATTGGAAGGCCCCATTCTAATCATGGACGTGATGTTATTAAATCTAGAACAAATACAGGAACGTGATGATGTAATAAGGGTCACTTGGGGAAATGACTTTAACAAGTTGTTGATTTCCCCAAAGAACAAATTGAGAAGTGGGTTACATCAACTTTGTTATGACTTAAAAGATATTGAAGATGAGTTATTCGAAGTATGAGTGAAATGAGTACTTATCTTTGCACCTTTACAAGATTGTATTTATAAAACTCGCAAATATATTTTAGAGAAGGTAACTACTTCAACGTGAGTGATCGACCGTTCTAACTGTTAAGTTTCTCACACAGATCCAACATTTAAAAAGGAGTTTTCAAGACAAGAGAAAGTATTTTCCCAACACTATAAGTAATTTGTTTAAATTTTGGTTTTCTACCTTTCTTCTTATTTATAAATCATACAACTTTCTTAACTTTGGAGTTTTCCAAGAATCAAGGTTGATTTCTTAGATTGTCGTTCCTTTTTTCTTTTAGGCCTTTTCTTTTGTTATATGGTTTGTCGGAGCCCAATCTCCGTCCTTAGGATGAATGGGTTTACATTTCTCAAATATTATATAGTTTATTTAAATATTTGTATATTTTATAAATATTTTTTAGATAATTATTTAAGAGTAGTTCATCTCTAGTGTGATATTTGGACTATAAATTTTAAACTTAAAATCACAAGTGTGTAATTTTTTTTATCCCAATGAGTTTGAATGAAAATATATTTTAAATTTCTTTGCAAATGCATTTCATGATATCTTTCTTTAGTCCAAATGCTAAACTCTTTACTTCTAGTTATGCTGGAAACTTTATGAATTTTGAAATGCATGTATGTTTATGTTTATATATGTCATATTTTATGAACCTTTGAAATTTCAGTCCTGTCTAAAGCCCCTTTCTTTTCTGCATTTTTTTTTTTAATTTCATAATTCTTTGTTAGAGATGAATACCACCTCTTTAAAATCAAGAGAGGATGATTATTCCCTCAAACGTTATCCTTGAGATCTGGCCAATCCCAATGATCAACATGTACCAATC
Source organism: Pinus albicaulis (assembly GCA_034641835.2). Taxonomy (NCBI): domain Eukaryota; kingdom Viridiplantae; phylum Streptophyta; class Pinopsida; order Pinales; family Pinaceae; genus Pinus; species Pinus albicaulis. Next base: position 789,991,307 of record CM076574.1, read on the forward strand.
CAAAAGGAGCACATAAATGTTTTTTTTTGTTAATGATTGAAATAGTCACATCAATACTTTTCAACCAATGAAAATTCAAGAAAAAACAAAAATAATGTATTTTTCATATCAACTTTAAAAAAACTATAATTCCACAATATATGAATTTGAGACTGAATGAAAATGATATTTTTTTTTTCCAAAGGCAAGGACTTGAAGTATGATATGATTATAAGTATTTTCAAATCAAGATGAATTCATTGAAACACAACTATTTTAATCGATCTCACTTTTGTATTATTGTATTTACCTATTTTGACTCATCTTTATATAAGCCATTTATTATAAGTTTTATGTGTTTAACCTTACTCAACCTAGGCCTTAACTTCTTGAGCAAACCTAGAGTGCAAACATTACCCTTAAATTAATAATATAATAATGCTAAGAAATATTACATATGTGTGTGATTCAATTTTAACTATTCAATCTGTGTGTGCGACCACACAAAATCAACACATGGGCTTCAAAACATTTTAAGTCATAAGGTATTCTATTCTATTGTGGGTTTTGCATTGAGATTTGATGTTGCGGCCACCTCTAATTGTTTGATGGTTAATTCATCCATATTGTTCCGTGTGATATTAATTGTCGTTTTTGTTCCCCCACTACTATCATCCATCCTTTCCTTCAAGCATGTCACCTTCCTTGTGAATTGCATTGTTAGATGGCCTTAGAAATGGATGTAGTGTGATAAGGAAGTGTTACAATAGCTCAAGGACACTGTTGCACTTGGGCTACCTTCTAGTTTAAGTACAAGTGAGAAAGAGCCTTGCACTATGTTGTCCAATGCAGAGTTCCCCATAATGTGTGCTCTGGGTCAATCTTCTTAGAGATGCATTTGCTAGCATACGTTATAGACATCCTTTCTTAAGTGATTGTTGCTTATATATATATATATATATATATATATATATATATACACACACACACACACACACACAATAAATGATATACATGTATGTTTGTGTGTATTTTATTGTATATGTCTTTAATAGGGAGCCTAATAAGGGGCCTTACAGTGAATGCCTTGAGGGAATGCAAACCGTATTAGGGGAATTTTGAGGTCTAAAATGGGTCTCGAAAGGAAAATGTACAATCAAAATTCACTTTATGAGAACCAATCACATTTTAGGGGATGCCATCATCCTCAATGGTTGAGGTGACATTACTTGAATTAAAGGTACTTACTTGTTACATTATGAATGATGGATAATAACTCATAGTTAACCATGGTAGCACTCTAAGTACTTTTAAAGTCATAAAGTAAATTACTCATAATAAATGTGATTTCATATTTTTTGAATAAAATATTATTATTGTCATGTCATATTTTTTGAAAGAAACAATGCATATCCTTACACAATCTTCATGTTTTTAGACATTTTTCAAGAAATATTATATTTGTATATTTTCATATATTTATTTTTAAATTATATATTCATCTCATTTGATTTAATATTATAATTTCAAATTAATTATAAGTTAATATTCATACATATATATTATACATATGAAATCAAGATAAATAAAAATATAACCTTGTAATTTTATGATAAATCAAATATGTAAATAATATTATTATAATATTAATAACAATACAAACATATTAAAATTAAAGAAAAAATATAGTAATTTTGTATGATGAAAAATGTACGTTAGTTTTATATGTTAAAAAAAGGTATATTAGGTTCAACATAGTTTAGGACAAAAAGAACTAAAATTTTAATATATATAAATCTTATATTGTACTTAAAAATATAAATTAAATCTATTTCAATACTTTTTTTTTTCCTTTAATTTTAAATACAACTAAATTAAATTTATTATGATTATATTAATAATATATATTATTATACACAATATTATAAAAAATAATCTAGAATATATATATATATATATATATATATATATATATATATATATATATATATATATATATATATATATATTATTTTTTCTTATGTTATAAATCAAATCAATTCAATATATAATATAAAAAAATATTAGATCTAAGATTTTTGTGATCCATAGTTTAGATAGATGTCTTTCGGATTAATCACATCATAATGATTTGTTCGACATTTCGAGCCAACTAATGTGGTCCATCCTAAGGTGAAGAAAATAATCGATCTCAATGAATAAATAGTGTGGATGCATCATTGCCCAGTGATAGCCGTTGAAAACTAGCCATTAAAAACTAGTCGAGAATAAGAGTGAGATTTAAATTTTGAATTTTTTTATTTTATATTATTATTTATTATATTAAATATCAACATAATATAAAATCCAATATAATTAAATAAAATAAAAATCAAACATAAGGAAATATATAAATAAATGGAAGAAAAAATGAGAAAAGGGGGTTAGAGAATATCCAATAATAAATAAATGGAAGATTAAAAAAAATTAAATGAACTTAAAAATTATATATATATATATATATATATATGTTGGAAATACTGAGAGGGGGGTGAATCAATATTTCTTTTCAATTGTTATTTTTACCAGTTAGATCACTTATATTTAGAACACAAAATGAACAATAAGAATAAATGCTTTTCTTAATTTCTTCTTTTCAATAAATCAAGTACAATATATGTAGGGCTCTAACCCTAGATGAAGACACCGATCTTCAATCTCCCAGGCTCCAAATTGTATTTTCCAAGCACCAACTTGGACTTCCAAGGCTCCAACCTTGTTAATTCTGAGGCACCAACCTCAAGGGCTCCAACCCTATATCTGGTATAGGCTCCAACTTGGTCTCTTGAGGACTCCTATCCTCTAGGGATCCAACCCTATCATCCAAGGCACCAACTTTGTCTCTATGAGGCTCCAACTTCCTGCTTCAATTCGTCAAGATACAAGATCATCCTCCCAAGCCCATGGTTGGATCCAACTTGGACCTACTAACCAATGCCCTTGTTGAGGCATGAATGGGGTCTTATTGGTCACCCTGGGATGCTAGGATTGCAATGGAGTATTTTAATCTTCCCCAAGGCAATTTTTGGAAATTCTGCCTAGAAGTGATTTAATTAGATTATTAACCAATTTTTTAATTTTTCCTAAGTCTAAACTTAGGAAAACTAGTTAATTAATCAGTATTAATTAAGTCAAGAAACTTACACGAATTGATCCATATATGATTTTAACTATCTATTATTTTTTAATATTGGTCGTTGATGCTCCAATAGAGGATTATAAGAGGAGATTGATGTGGTGATGGAGAAAACACTTGAGTAGTTTGATTTCTTAACAGATCGATTTCTTGAGTAGCAACAATCAGTTGCCGGAGAAAGAGTCAGAGATCGAAGAAGTGAGAGAGCGATAGAGATAGAGAAGTTGGAGGAATATTTCCAGATCTGGTGAGTGCATTACAGAGAAAGGTTGAGATTTCTCCAGGAAGCTGCGTAGAGGTAGCGTAATAACTTCAGTGGGATATTCGATTTTGCTGGGGTGAAGTTGGTTTTCAATTCTAGAGGTCGGAAAGCATTTCCAGGGTGCCATAGGGTTAGTTTCCAAGTCATCATAAGGCATGACGGCTTGATTTTCAGTTGTTCTAAGCTAAGTGTGTAGCATACTGTGCAGTAACTGTGTTGAGCAAGGAGGGAAAATTGATTTTGAATAAGAAGTTAAGAGTCACAGTTGCTTGGAGCGAGGGTAAATTCCCTCAAAGATATTGTTTCCAGTATTTACTCTATAATATTTCCAGTGTTCGACATCCAGATTGTACTCATATTATTTCATTATAGGGATCATAGAGATAGAGAAGTTGGAGGAATATTTCCAGATCTGGTGAGTGCATTGCAGAGAAAGGTTGAGATTTCTCTAGGAAGTTGCGCAAAGGTAGCGCAACAACTTTAGTGGGATATTCGATTTTGTTGGGGTGAAGTTGGTTTTCAATTCTAGAGGCCGGAAAGCATTTCCAGGGTGCCATAGGGTTATTTTCCAAGTCAGCATCAGGCATGACGGCTTGATTTTCAGTTTTTCTAAGCTAAGTGTGTAGCATACTCTGCAATAACTGTGTTGAGCAAGGAGGACAAATTGATTTTGAATAAGCAGTGAAGAGTCACAGTTGCTTGGAGCGAGGGTAAATTCCCTCAAAGATATTGTTTCCGGTCTTTACTCTACAATATTTACAGTATTCAACATCCAGATTGTACTCATATTATTTCATTGCCGCATAGTAATAAAAACCCTCAGTTGTTGCACCAGTTTTCCCGCAATGGGTTTTTCCAGGGAATTTTTTCCAAAAATAATTGTATTAATTTTATGTGTGTGTGCTATCATTTCTTCCAACATTTTATTATTCTGTAGTTTTAGTTGTGTAGATTGCAGTGCGATTTATTCAGTATTTGTCGCTGCAAACTGCAAATAAATTGTTAAATAAAATTAACTATTAGGAGAATAATTTCCAATTGCTGCAATAGGATGCCGGTTTAGGAATTTTCACATTTTGCATTTAGAGACTTAAAAAAATAGTAATGAGACATGGTTGGTGCAATTTGATAGATTGTTAAATAAAATTAACTATTAGGAGAATAATTTCCAATTGCTGCAATAGGATGTCGGTTTAGGAATTTTCACATTTTGCATTTAGAGACTTAAAAAAATAGTAATGAGACATGGTTGGTGCAATTTGATAGATTTTATGTGGATGGTCCATATAACGATTACAAAACTCACTAAACTCCAATTCAACCATAACTTGAAATCTATGTCATATTTCAATGTGTTATATACCACCTTGTCATTTGTAAATTGTAAGGTTGATTGTGTGATGACCTTGTAACCCAGATTTAGGAATGTATCTTTTGAAAAGGAGATTTGGTTTCTTGTTTTGTACTTGACCTAACCATAATTTATCTTAAGATTTCTAAAAGGTCGAAAAAGAGACCTAAATGATCCTTCAAAACCCCACATAAAAGGTTATGAGCCATATTCTCCATTGGTTTTGTAGACATGGAAATCTTAGTGAACCCCTAATTTGGTGTTTTCATTAAAGACCCACATTTATAAAAAGACAAAATTCTTTACTAGACACCGTACTTTAAAATTTTGATTAAAAATCTATATCCAAATAAAAAAGGCTATAAACTATTTTCAAATTGCATTCTAAAATCAAAGTAAAAAATAATCAACTAATATATATCTAAATTGTACAAATTCAAAACAATAAAAATTACCATATTAAAATAGATATATACTATGCATTAAAAATGTTTATATTTTTAAATTATACAAAGTCTAATCCTATTTATTTTTATTATTAAAATCCTTTATTACGTTAAAAGCAAACTCAAAACTCAATCACGTTAAATATACACAGAACTTATCATATGATATTAATTCTAATTTTTATTAACTAACCTAATCAACTACTAAAAAAGAAAACCTTTCAAAATATGTGACCCCAATACAAAATAATAATGAACGAAATGAAAATTGTAAAACCGCTAAAATCCAAGGCACATGACACATGTAACATACACGGTTCACATAACATTTATAACTTGACATGCTATAAACCAAAACTAAATAAAAAAATAAAACAAATTTTATATTAACGGTATGCCATCATTAGAACTCATCAACACTATTTGTGGGAGAAGGAATAGGGGAGAGGGGTCAGTGCCTGAACACCTCAGTGATGACTGGACCAGGTGCCATGTAGACATCGCCACGTCATGTACTTCAACTGTCCGTTCGCATGCCTTTCACGTGGCGGACACGTGCAGCCGGTCCTTTCGGTCTGTAACCTGCTTAGCAGGTCGTCTCCCGCCATATTGTGGAGGCTTCTCGACGAAGCCTCATTTCCTGCTCCGGGTCTAGTTGCTGTGCGTTTTGGTCTCCGTTCCTTGCGCGACGTTTCTCCGATGTCTGACGCCTCCGCCACCACCGTCCGCGCGCTCCATCCGTCGTTATGGCGTCCGTGCTCTCCTGGCTCGAGCTCCCCTGGTCCTAGTTCGGCTGTGACGACATTCAAATTGGTATTGGTTTATGCTCTGTGGTTGTTCACATTGGTTTTTGAGTTCGTTAAACCTCGGCTATGTGGTGGTTTAGCCTCGGCGCTGTGGTGGTTATACCTCGGTGCTGTGTGGTTATACCTCGGTGCTGTGTGGTTATACCTCGGTGCTGTGTGGTTATACCTCGGCTCTTTAGTGGCTATGATTGGCTCTGTTTTGTCATACCTTGGCCCTGTGGTGGTTTTACCTTCGCCCTTTCATGGTTTTATTCAGCTCTGTGGTGGTTTTTCTCGGCTCTGTGGTGAGCATACCTCGCCTGTGTGGTGGTGGTGGTCATACCTCGGCTCTGTGGTTCGGCGCTGTATGGCTTACAGGTCTGTATGCTCCGAATTTTGTTTTCAGGTGCGTTTTTCAGCTCTGGATGCTGTGAATTGTGCTTTCAAGTGCGTTTCCCTGTTATTTTTAAGTGTTTTTGCAATTTTTTTTTAATGTTGGTGCTCTGTGAATGATTGTGTTTTTGATTTATTTGCAGGTCAGTGTAGAAGCCAAGGACAATGCAGTTGGCTGGCAAGGCAAGGAGGAAGGCCAGGAGGGAGAGGAATTGGATGAGAGGAGACTTAAGGTAGGACTCTGTCCTACCAGTGATATGTATGTGTTTGTAAACACATTTAACCTTAAGGAGATGTTCTCTGTTGAGCTTCTTTACTTTTTTACTATGTTTAGGGTTTAGGGTTGTAATTGGAAAATCGAGAGGTTTACTGTGGTTTACTGAGGTTTGAGAGGAATTTTGCCAGTTGTTGTAATGTCAATATCACATAATTTTATTGTGTTTTACTGTGGTTTACTGTGCTTTAGGGTTTTACTGTGTTTAGAGTTTAGGGTTGTAATTGGAAAATCGAGAGGTTTACTGAGGTTTGAGAGGAATTTTGCCAGTTGCTGTAATGTCAATATCACATAATAATCAAGCGATTGGCTTGCTCAATGAAAGACATATATTTTAGTTTGTTACATGCAACCTGAGTTATAGTGAGTTTGATATGTGCCTTAACATCTATAGATGTAAAAACTTAGTTTTGCTCTCAGACACATCATCCATGAGATGATTGATTGATATTTCAGCGTCTTCCACTGATTTGGCATGCTTTAATTAGGTGACATTTTTTACTTTCAAAGGAACTTGAAGATCTTGATTAAGAAGCAGCAAATATCGTGCATGGAAATAACTGTTGGCATGTAGTTTTGTTTCAAAGTTTTGCTTTTATTCCACAATTTTTTCTGGTTAACGATTCTGTTGTACTGGAAAGAACAACATTGGCTTGGAAAGAAACAACCAAACACCTTATCTAGAAATGAAACCTCCTCAAAGCAGGCCAGGTATTGTTGCAATCCTCTACCAGCTGCTTGTATTAGAGGAAGAATATTGATTCTTTGTAAGTTTATGAAGGAGTCCAGTTAGTTAAAGAATTGTCTATGGATTTTGACAGTCAAATGTCATTATTCAAAAAAACTTTAGGATTGCTATTTAGAGTAAAACTTTTTTGTCGGTATGAGGATGTCCCTTGTAGAGAGTAAGGTTAGTATGGTCTCATTGCTCTTTTTCAAACATAAAATTGCAAATATTACATCATGAAATAAAACCCGAGACAAAATTCTACAATCTCGGTCAAGTAACACAAGCAACTAACGATTAAGAATCTAGAATGTTTATAGAGGAGACAACTTACAAGATATTTGTTGGCTACTAATGTCAATGGATATAATCTCTGCATAAAGGAGTGAACTTACATGTCAATTTTCCCTTTGTACTTCTTTCAAATGGTAATTTAAGCTTGAAGGTGTCATGGGTTGAGATCAAAACTGAAGGTTATGATAAAAACTTAAGATGGTAGGTAATGTCAATCATAAAATTCTAAGTGTGACAGTATAGAATGTGTGTTCATAACTTTAATATTGACAGTGTAGCATGTCTCCTCATCACTCAATATTTAATTAATTTTAATGAGAGGAATTGCAACCAATACAATATACATTAACATAACCACTACAGAACTCCACTCTTGTGACCTTTCCAGCGTCTTGTTTTAAAGATGTTGCTTTTCCTATTTTTATCACAGTCCAAATACTGATAGTCATAAGAAACATTAAATCAATATTTTTATGCAGTATTGCATATTAAGTATGGTATGTTGAGCTTGATAAAAACATTTTAAAGATTTTAAATTAGGATGTGGGTATTTTGGGTACTGCATAATTTAATTTATTTTATTACATCTACTTAACAGGATGCAATGCAAGGCCACTTCATCTCTCATCTTAATTGAATCACCTCTGTACAGTGTAAAGAGGTCATAAGAATGGTTTTTCATAGAATGTAATGACTAAAATGTGCCCAATGATTTATGGATTTTTGACTGCATTTATTTTGAATTTCTCATTTAGATGCAATTAGGTTGTTTTGTTACTGATGTTCAATTCAATTATGAATTCAATTTCTTTGTTCAATTATGAATTCAAAAATCTGATATAGGCTAAGGCTATAACTTCAATTGCTCCCTGTGTTGATCTAACTGATATAGGCTAAGGCTATAATGTCTCGATCAGGAATCAATTTTTCCCCGTGTTGATATAATTGCCTGCCATGTGAAGGGCATGCAAATGGATAGCTGACGTACATGATGTGGCGATGTCCTACGTGGCACCTGGTCCAGTCATTGCTGAGGTGTTCGGGCACTGACCCCTCTCCCATATATAATCTCACAATCCTTTAATTATAGTTTTTACTGAAAGTCATAAGAAACATTAAATCAATATTTTTATGCAGTATTGCATATTAAGTATGGTATGTTGGGCTTGATAAAAACATTTTAAAGATTTTGAATTAGGATGTGGGTATTCTGGGTACTGCATAATTTAATTTATTTTATTACATCTACTTAATAGGATGCAATGCAAGGCCACTTCATCTCTCATCTTAATTCAATCACCACTGTACAGTGTAAAGAAGTCATAAGAATGGTTTTTCACAGAATGCAATGACTAAAATGTGCCAAATGATTTATCGATTTTTGACTGCATTTATTTTGAATTTCTCATTTAGATGCAATCAGGTTGTTTTGTTAATGATGTTCAATTCAATTATGAATTCAATTTCTTTGTTCAATTATGAATTCAAAAATCTGATATAGGCTAAGGCTATAACTTCAATTTCTCCCTATGTTGATCTAACTGATATAGGCTAAGGCTATAATGTCTCGATCAGGAATCAATTGCTCCCCGTGTTGATTTACTTGTTATTTAACATGATTATTGGTATCTATTTATGTTCATCAAAGAGCATGTAATGTTCAAGGGATAGTTTGTTTAGATGCAATTAGGTTGTTTTGTTAATGATGTTCAATTCAATTATGAATTCAATTTTTTTGTTCAATTATGAGTTCAAAAATTTGATATAGGCTAAGGCTATAACTTCAATTTCTCCCTGTGTTGATCTAACTAATATAGGCTAAGGCTATAATGTCTCGATCAGAAATTAATTGCTCCCCGTGTTGATATACTTGTTATTTAACATGATTATTGGTATTTGTTTCTGTCCATCAAAGAGCATGTAATTTTCAAGGGATAGTTTGTTTAGATGCAATCAGGTTGTTTTGTTAATGATGTTCAATTCAATTATGAATTTGTTCAATTATGAATTCAAAAATCTGATATAGGCTAAGGCTATAACTTCAATTGCTCCTTTTGTTGATCTAATTGATATAGGCTAAGGCTATAATGTCTCGATCAGGAATCAATTGCTCCCCGTGTTGATATACTTGTTATTTAACATGATATTTGGTATCTGTTTCTGTTCATCAAAGAGCATGTAATGTTCAAGGGATAGTTTGTTTAGATGCAATCAGATTGTTTTGTTAATGATGTTCAATTCAATTATGAATTCAATTTCTTTGTATAACCACCACAGAGCCAAGGTATAACCACCACAGAGCTGAGTATGTTAACCTCCTTTTTATTGAATGATTTTCACCTCCTTTTTATTGAGTGATTTTGATTGATGAAGTTTGCAATGAATTTTGATGATACTTGTTATTTAACAGGATTAGATGCAATCAAGGGATAATTTGTTTAGATGCAATCAGATTGTTTTGTTAACGATGTTCAATTCAATTATGAATTCAATTTATTTGTTCAATTATGAATTCAAAAATATGATATAGGCTAAGGCTATAACTTCAATAGATTAACAAACTTGTAGGATTTAGAAACTGTTTGATATGTAGGAATTATAAACTGTTTGATACATAACTTCATAAAAAATCTGATATAGGCTAAGGCTATAACTTCAACAGATTAACAAAATTGTAGGATTTAGACACTGTTTTATACATACTAATTTGAAAATGTTTGTAGCTTCCCAAACATCCATGGATGCTATCATTAGCAAACCTATTTGATCCTTACCAAAATCACAATGTCTTGTAGTTACAAAAATTAAGTCATGGCACCTCTATGCTTGATGGCTTCCATTTCCTGCGTTGCCCAAGTATGGTGGACTGCCCAACATTGGATGATTAGGATGTGCCTGAATGTTGGCATATGGTTGACTCCAATTTTCTCCATGTAGCCATGGTGGGACTGAGTAGCCCAAGTGTCCACTTGTGTTACTAACCCCAGCACTGACTGCAAGTGTCATATAAACACAATTAGGATTCAAACTTGCATTGGTAGGGGTATAAGAGGTGGGCCTAACCCTTGCCTGATAGCTAGGGACTTGGATGTTAATCAGGTCTTGGAATGATGGTGTCTGCTCTGCAATGTGGTCCAGTGTGTTAGACATCAACCTATTTGCCTCAAACTAGCTTGAACCATGGTCTTCTCTGCTTGTCACCCCTTGTCCTTTTTCCAACTCTTGCTGAACCTTTCTTGCCTCTCTCTGTTGCCTTGCCAATTGATTTTGATGTTCCTTATCTTCCCTTGCTTTTTGTCTTTCCAACCTTTCCTTTGCTCGAGCTTCTGCTGTTGCAATCCTTGCAACCCTCTTTTCATTGGCTAAATCCTTCTTTCTCTTTTTAGCTTCCTGAATTTCATTCTTTTTACGTTCAGACTCGAACATTAAATTCATATAATCTTTATATGTGAGAAATTGTGAACTCCTCCCTAAACGAAGAACATCACTAAGTTGAGTTCCTTGATGAGGCCTTCACTCTCTCTACTGGTAGCTTTAGGAATGCACCAAGTAATCTCTTCTTTTCCAGACCTGCCTGCTGGATTTCATCTTCTGGGACAACTGATTGGCCCCCATTGTTGTCTTCTTCAGGTACTTCATGTTGAATAGGCTCCTCTTCTAGTGATCCAATGTCCAAAAAATAATGAACAAGTTCGGTGTTCAACCCTGATGGTTATGAAGGCATGTCCATGCTTTCATCCTATACATTATTTCCAGTGATATTCATCACGACCTCTGCCAGCCATGATGGTGCACTTGCTTGGGTTGGCATGGTCAATTGCTCATTGTCAGCTGCATCAGTGGGTATCACAGCATCATTGATATTTTTAGTTGGTTCATCACTGTTCATCACTGAACTGTGTCTCACTGACATGCTCAGCATCATCACCACCACAGAACAACCCTTCAGAAAGGGACATTATACCTTCAGCAGCAGCTACATATTCTTGGGCACCAACATGCTCTTCTAAGTTCTCTGCTTCTTTACCTTCCACTTCAAATGCTTGGCTACATGTGGTATCATGCATAAGAGCATCAAAATTGAGTGGCCATATACCAGTCCTCCTAAATCCAGCCTTGATATTAGAAGGTGTGAGAGCCCTTTTAAATGCTTTACTTGCAAGCTCAGCTAGCTCAAACCTCTTTACTTCCACCCCTAGATTCTTTGCCATCCATGAAGCTCGCTCGACCCTGAAATAGTTCTTGAAAGGCCCAAACACGCTCACATCAAGGGACTGCAATCTGTGAGTAGTATGAGCCGACAATGTTAACAGGTCAATGCCCAACTTATTGGCCTCCTCGATTGTCTGCATAGCCATGTGGCTTCCATGGCCATCTAAAATCATTAAGTGCCTATTTTCAGGCGAGACACCACCCGGTACAGAAGCAGCAAAGTGGCAAAGCCAATTTAGGAACAGTTCCTTTGTCATCCATGCATGTGGATGTGCAGCCATGCATGCCCTTGGTTCACAATTCTGTATATAATTTTTTAGTTGAGTTTTACCTTTAAATAGATAAAATCCTGGTATTGATGAACCAATTGCATTGACACAAGCAAGAATTGTGATCCACTCCCTGCTCTTAGGCAATATCTTAGGCACATTTCTACTCCCTCTCTTGGAAATTACCCACATACCACAATTTCTTCCTGCCTGTGAGCCTGTTTCATCACAGTTCCATATATGGTCTGGGGCATATGAGTGCTGGTCATATGCAACAGAAAGAGTGTTATAGAACTTGGAAACAATTGCAGGGCATAGATTTAAAGCCCGGTCTCTGTCAAGGCCCTCCGCTATACGTAACACAAGGTCTGGATGCCTCTTTTTAAACCCACTCCACCATGACTTACCAGGAAAACCATCTTTAAAGGGGTTTGGCCTCCCTTGACATATTTGAGCTACAATGGATTTAAGTTGTATAAGCTCTAACCCATGTCCCAATTGGGCCATCTCCTTACACCACTCCACCACCTCATCTTCCTCCTCTTCAGTCATGACTGTAACAGGCCCAGGGATAATTTTAAGAACCCCCCTAAATTTATATATATAATAAATAGGCGAATCCCCATAATACATAGGAAAAATGGAAGGCGATTTTATTAATAATATACTATGTATATATAATTTTTTGGCGAATCTCTCACGAGATTATATTATCTTGTAAAATCATGGCGAATCACTAGTACAAATAGCGAATCACTACTACAAAATGGTGAATCGTTGTCTAGTGGAGTTCGGGGTGTTGGTTCCAATGAAGATATGGTAGTATAACCAGGAGTAGAAGGAAGAGAAACACCGAGACCAAGCATGGCACATGGTGACTTGTGAGGGAAGTAGTTCTCGTGTAGTTTGGAAAACGCGTTCTTCTAGTTCTGCTAAGCGTAGTGTTGTTGCTCATGCTACTACTAGCACTAATATTGAGGTTGGAGAAGAGTTTGAGGAAGCATGGAAGGTAGCAGTGGTGGAGAATTACAAAGAGTACCCCATGATGGGCTCCATTTTTCCCTTTGGTATCTGTGCCTGCAAGATCTTCTGTCCATTGAACCAACAATTAACCGTTCAACCAACAATCAACTTCACTGAATTGATTAGGTACGAGTCAACTTAGACTAATATTCAAAACTATGCTTTGCACTATCCCATATTTATCACACTAATGCTACACAACATTGTGCATTTGCACCCAAACTCTCAATAATTCTTTTCCAAGAAAAAATCTATAATAAGAAAATTATTTTACTATATTGTTAAGAGGATATTTTCTAAGTTGTTGATATGTTATTTCTATTGTTTTTGTGAGTTGGTTGCATAACATATTCCCATGAGCCTATGCCCAGTGGTTTCATGGTCGGAAATATGTAAGTTTATACTCATGTGAACCAAATTTTTGCCAAGAATTTGATAGCGTAGACGGTTATTTGATTTGAGCAATGAATATTCCATAGGCAAAACGTTGAGCAATGGAACCTTGAGGCAAAAAATCCGCAAAGAATCCTCTAGATTCCCTAGAGGCCCATATTTAACAATTTCAAAACATAGTCAACTTTATATTCAAATTTCATGATTTTTTCGCAAGGAACGCGTAGCCGCTTTTGTCATTTGACCAACCAATTTTCAAGCTATCGCCACATTTGGAGGCATATTGATGCTTTTGGCCACTTTGATTATTTTTTGTTTTGACAAAAAGGATGGATGTATGTTCCAAGTGTTCGTGATATTTGTATGTTGCAATAGGACAATGAGATTTGAACCTTTGTAGGAAATTCTTGTATGTTGCAATAGGACATTGAGATTTGAACCTTTGCAGAAATTCATCATTTTAGTCGTTGCACAAAAAGTCGAGATGATGCAGATGATGAAAGTGGGCCATGTTGACACTTTGAAAAAAAAGTGATTGTGTTTACAGCCATTAGTATCAAAATTTCGAGACGATCGTGATGATGATGATGAATATGACTTGAATCTGAATTTCGAGATGATCGTGATGATGATGTGTATGACTTGAATCTCATCAACAGATTCAAGAACACCATTTATGCTACTTATGTGTGAAAATCCATTTATGCCACTTTTGTGAGAGATCATTCATTTTTCAAGTTGAAAGAGAACATTTTGTGAATGAGAGTTTTTTTTATTGGAGAACGTCTCTTGAGCAAAAGAGAGCAAGAGACATGTCACTCTAGATAAGGGTTTAGAGAGAGACATCATATCACTCTTTAGAGAGACATGTCATTCAAACTATTGATATTACTTTCAACCAGCTTGATTGGTATCATGCCACATGCACTCGAAGTCACACGGGACTAGTTAAACTCAATCTCTCTCATAATACATTTCAAGGTCCAATTTCATAGTCGTTGGGTGAATTCCGCCTTGCACAAAAGTCGAGATGATGCAGTGATGAAAATGGGCCATGTTGACACTTTGATAGAAAGTGGTTGTGTTTACGAAACCATTAGTATCATAATTTCATAGAAAATGGTTGTTTTTACACCCATTAGTATCGTAATTTCATAGAAAGTGGTTGTGTTTACGACCATTAGCATCAGAATTTCGAGACAATGGTTGTGTTCACAACCATTAGTATCGAATTTCATAGAAAGTGGTTGTGTTTACAGACCATTAAAATCGTGGATTTCGAGACGATCTCACCGATGATGAGTATGACTTGAATTTGATCAGCGTATTCAAGAAGACCAATTATGCCACATACGTGTGAAAATCCATTTATGCCATTTTTGTGAGAGATCATTCATTTTTCAAGTTGAAAGAGAACATTTTGTGAATGAGAGTTTTTTTATTGGAGAACGTCTCTTGAGCAAGAGACATGTCACTCTAGATAAGAGACATGTCATTCAAACTATTGATAGTACTTACTTTCAACCAGTTGATTGGTATCATGCCATATGCACTCTGAAGCCACACTGGGACTAGTTAAACTCAATCTCTCTCATAATACATTTCAAGGTCCAATTTTCATATTCGTTGGGTGAATTCAAAAAATTGTAGGATAGATCTCAAAAACTTAGACATGCTTCACCCTCTCGAGCCTTTCTTTCAACAATTTAAGGATCCCCGGAGAAGGGATTTTTGTGATTTTAAATGCTTCACTCTCTCGAGCCTTTCTTTCAAGAATTTTAGGGGAAAATGCCCAATCTAAGGATTTTTTGTGAATGTTACTTTCAATTCATTTATGGGGGAATCCCGGCCTTTGTGGACAAAGAAAATATGATTTGCCTCTCGTGTCCCCCCTACTACTACTTTGAAAGAAAGAAATCAATCAGCTTCTAAAATGTGATTGTACCAATTAAAGGTGGCAAGACCTTTTTATATGTTGTTTACTCTCTCGGATTCTTCCGGAGTCTAGTTACTCGACTAAATTTAAGTTTCCCAAGAGCTTTCTCACTACAATTTGGACCACCGATGATTTTATATGAAGTTCTTGTAAAAGCAACTCAAGGATTCAACGAGGCAAACTTGATAAAGAGTTGGGAGTTTTGGATCGCCTATAAAGGAATTTACACAATGGCACAGATGTCGCGGTCAAGGTTCTCAAGTTGCAAAATGAAGAAACTTACAAGAGTTTCAAAACAGAATGCAATGTGGTTAGGAGAATTAGGCACCAAAATCTTATTAGAGTTACAAGTTTCTCAACCCCTCACTTCAAAGCTTTGGTCCTCCAACTAATGTCAAATGGAAGCTTGGAAAAATCAATTGTATCTCGCTGGAGAGTAGAGTGCTAAGATAGATGTGTATGCATTGAAATTAAGCCGTAGTACGTGATATGCATAGACAAGCACATATCACAAAATATCTTCATCACTATTGTTTTGTTCAAGTGGTGCATTATGATATAAAGCCCAAAGAATATCGAAAAAGTTTTGTTCAAGTGGTGCATTCTCGATATAAAGCCCAAGAATATCATTTTCGATAGCAATATGACAACACATTTATCCGATTTTGGCATTGCACAATTAACTTGTCTCGTCAAGACTCGATGGACTCAATCACTTCCACACTTTGTCTAAAAGGATCCATTGGCTATGTTGCCCCAGGTTTGGAACTTCACAAAATTGAGCAAAACAGATTATATAAGTATTTCTAAGTTGCCTCAATCAAAATTTGATGACTAGTTGGCCCGAATACGTAATATGGATTTGGCAAACCGTGTCAACAAAGGGTGATGTTTGTAGAGGGGACTGAACCTACCTAAGAGGGTGACCATGGCTTTTTTCCCCGATAAAAAATGGGGGGAAGTGACTGATAGCAACTCTGTTGAGGGATGAAAATATTGACACACTAGAGCAATATGAGATACTCAAAACTCGTGTGAATAAACTCGTGGCATTGGGATTGGGATGCACAAGAGAATCACCCGAAGAACGACAAAACTATGGTAGAGGTTGCATTTGTATTAGAAATGATCAAAAAAACTCTTTGTTGGAGTCACCGGGGTCTAAAAATCGCCTTCGTATTTATCATTTTACCGGACGTAATACCTTAAAAAAATGATGTGACAGATTTTATGTTAACGATAGTCAACAAGGTAAAGACATACATATCCTTTTAACTATTTCATGTTGTACCAAGTTTATAGCAAAGAGACATCACAACATATGCGTAATGAATATAGTTAGTTGAGCTATTCCTTACATCCATTCCAAACAATACCACCGTTAAGCTTTTCCTATCAACATAGGAATTCATGTTGTAGCTACATATTTATATTTTTGGGACATGCCAAAGAGATGTTTCCTATATTTCGGTTTAAACTTGGAAGTAACAAACTATGTTAAACTAAATAATCATTTATTGAATCAAGTTTTATTGTCTAAACTATTTAAACCTAATCGTGTTCTATGGTAAAGTGCAACCCTTTTGGCCTACTAAACTAAAAACCGGGTCCTAAATTTGCACCAACATTCTCGTACCTACTAGTGAAATGAGTGAAGTACAAATGTTTGTGTTGTAAGGTATGCTCAACGACCGGATGTAGTATAAAGGAACAACCATACATTAGTAACATTACACATTACTTGCACCAATCAATAGATTTCACAATGTAGAAAACACCGAAGCACCCAAATTTACCAAAAACTAAGAAAAACTCGATGAGTATATTTATAGAGAGCAAGGTTTCCTTTGAAAGAATGGCAGTATTCACGACTCGGATCCCTAAATCCCCCGCAATGTATTGACACGCAAACAACTAAACAACAAATTTAGTTGTTTCTGCCGCAGTACGCAGCTTTATCTCAGAATCGACTAATACCGGACTAGCACAAACTTAAGCTCACCACCATTGAGGGGGGGGGGTTATCATGCGCTCGTAATCGTGCATTAATGGTACAACTGTCTCTAAGTCATGGAGGCTCAGTAAAACGTAATGAATTATCGTGCTTTGAATCGAGGGGCATTAATGGCACAATGAGACCCGATATGCCACCCGATGGAGGCACTTGCATGCTCGTAACAAGCGGCATGATGGAGGGCATAATGGCAATGAGAATCGGTATCCCGACTAATGGAGGAACTTGCCCGTCTCTCGGATTTAATGGCACTCGCTAATCGAACATGCAACATGGAGGGCATTAAAGGCAATGAGAGTTGGTATCCCGCTTGATGGAGACACCCACCTAGTCTCTAAATTTAATGAACATGTGCCGTGGTGTAGGCACCCCTACAGATCCGTAGGTTTTTGCGAGGGATCGCACAACATCACACAATATTTCTATCATCTAACACCAATCAATGGTGCAAAACAAAGACACACAGTGGAACAGAGAGGGGAGATCTCACAAAGAATGCCTTATCGAGTAAAGATTTCAATAAATTAAAAACAACGAAAAAAAATTAAAAAATTAAAAAAATTAAAAAAAATAAAAAAATAAAAAAAATAATCTCCAATACAAATTTAATAGACAAGGAGTGACACAACTAAAGTCAGC
This sequence comes from Pinus albicaulis, assembly GCA_034641835.2. NCBI lineage: Eukaryota > Viridiplantae > Streptophyta > Pinopsida > Pinales > Pinaceae > Pinus > Pinus albicaulis. The sequence goes on from CM076574.1 coordinate 790,009,479, forward strand.
AGGAGATCAATATTAACCAAGCCACCAAAACCGGTGGTTTTCAAAGCATTTCCTACTTAATACCTCCATATAGTTTAATCATTTTTTATGATGTCTCGACAACCCAGTAAAAATATGTTTTTAATGATGTCCGACAACAACAAGAAGACTAGTGCCCATATTAAGAGCATGTCTTCATTTGAATTCTCCTCTAAATAATTCTATAATAACCATCTTATAAAGATATCCTCATATGACTGAACTTCACTTCAAGTAATTTATTATCTATGTTCACTTTTCTTAATTGTTGAAGAACGTGGGATATTTCAAACATGGAATGTACTTTCAAACTATGTTCAAGCACAAAACTCGGCCTACAAGTTCACATGCTTCATAGAACACAAGTCTTTTGACATCAAAATTGCTCAAGCTAAACACAAATGCAGATCATATCCCTACTAGGTAAAAAACTATAGGCCTTAAGGAAACCCATCTCGAGACAACCAACCGAGATTATATGCGATATAAAAAGATTTCAAAGCAAGGAAACCCATCTTGGTACAACCAATCGAGATTATATGCAAATATAAAAATATTTCAAAGCATAACCAAATAAGTTATAGGCAAAGAGTAAGACAACCGAGCTAGCTAATAAAAACACAAAAAACACTAGAGCATTAAAAGTATTTCCACCTTAACACCTCCAAGTAGTTGAATCAAGTTTTTTGCACAAACATATAACTCTCGCACCAACTTTCAGCTTTAGATTAAAATTTGCTCATGTAAATGTAAAAAAAAATACAAAGCAAAGCAAATTCAAAAACTTTTATAATATAACCTGACCATCGCTCCCCTCCCAATGTCCATCGTGGCTCATTTCAGGGAAGAGAGAGGGGAAGGCATCACTTGATCTAAGATTGCATTTTGCATTCCCGAGACTCCTTCACGTCAGTACTCGCATCGCGTCGCTTTCTCGTTTCTTGGGCATTCCGTAGCCACCTACAACACAAGCATGATCTCTTTCAAAAGGTTCTAATGTCACCTGCTCAAATGGCTTAAATTGCTCCTTTTGCAACTTCTTAACTTCCCGAGCAAACACCGCCTCCGCCGGCATAGTAGAGTCAATGCAATTTTCCCGCATTAAAGAGTGAAAATCAAAAAATGAGGAACAGAAACATGATTTCCGGATTTGCTTCGTAAGTATGAGAAAGGTCTAACATATGTACCTTGATAGATAATACAAAATGGCCACCATTTTTTCAAAAAATAATGGCCATTTAATGCCACAATGCGTGCCCGTATCCCACCAAACAAGAGTAGAGTAAAAAAAAACATCAAACAAGAAAAATATAAGGGTCTAGCATCCGTTGCTAAGCATTTAGTAACGTAACCCAAAGAATACATCCTTTAAAGCCTAAAGAGATCAAATTAGTCTAAAAAAAATTGCAATTTGATGAAAAATAGGGCACCTTCATATGAAAGGTCGTACATGCAACTATTAATAGCATAAACATGCATCTCGTGTACAACCTACTCTAGAGATCACCATTTGATTAAAACATAACAACGAAGATCATAAAGGAGGAGAATTAAAGTACAACACCGCACCATGCAAAAGTAATTTAGTCCTCATCAAGTAAAGTCAACCCAAAGAAACTAAAAAAAAGTACGTAATAAAATTGAATTATACAAGAGAAATGCATACTTAAAACATCATGCCACACAAAAGTAAGGCTCGAACTGCCCATCTTAACAGCTTTCCCAATATACATTACATTGTACAATGTAAGCAATGAGACGTAATAGATTCAACCTACAAATAATCAACTAAAACCTCATGCGTCTCGAACCTCAAATGGCATCATCCATAATGTCTTGAAGGGGAATCCAAGTATATCTCATCCTTCGCATGAATACTATTGCTATTAAAAAACCAACCAAATAACCACATGACAAGTTTATCTAATCCACCGATAACCATTTTTTCTATACACATGCTAGTCTCGGTGCAATGTTGAACCATTTTTTCTATACACAAGCTAGTCCGGTGCAATGTTGAAGACTACAATCCATATCGAATTACTACAAATAATCGCCTAATACCTCAAGCGTCGAAACTCGAATGGCATCATCCATAATGTCCCGAAGGGGAATCCGAGCATACCTCATCCTTCGCTTGAATACTATTGCTATTAAAAATCAACCAAATAACGACATAGCAAATCTAATCCACCGATAAGCATTTTTTCCATACACAAGATAGTAATGTTGCAATGTTGAAGACAAGATCCATATCGAATTATTAATCCACATCCCGAATATCAGCAAGGACAACTAAAAGCTACTACTCGCACAACAATACAAAATAATGCAAATCTCTTGTTAAAAGAAAGAACAAAATAACCATGCACAACAAACTCAATCATAGTCCTAAATATCATAATTTGTTAAAGCACTCGCCGATCATAATGCAATGCATAACATTGTATAATATATATATATATATATATATATATATATATATATATAAACCAAAAAACTTGGAGAGAACTTAAGTATAGCACTCGCACCATAGAAAAGTAACACAAGCTCTATTAATAAAGGCAAGCCTAGCACTTTTTAAGAGAGTAGCACGTAAAAGCAAGTCTTACCCAAAACATAATACTATAGAATATAACAAGATAACTCGAAACAACACCCCACATAACATAAGAGCTAAAACCCTCAAGCATCAAAAGCTCGAATGGCATCATCCATTAAGTCCCGAAGGGGAATCCGTCGACCTTCTAGCTAGTGGATGGTGGGCATAAAACAAGAAGACCGCCACCATATACATACACTCTCTGCAAATCAATCACATATCAAGTTTTTTCGGATCTCTCTAAGTAAGAAGTGCGGATAACTCGAAGAAGAGTAATTGAAATGCGTGACAAAGAGTGGACTATTCTCATGGATAAATGAATATGAGGTGTTCGTCTCATATAAGTGAGAATAATCAAGTCCGGAATATAAGATGGAGTAGAATCGAAAGAAATTTTTTTTGGGTTTAAATGCGGATTACGAGAACCAATTTGAGTAGAATGAATCTATGATTGAATGCGTAATCCAAACTACTTGACAGGGATCGTTGTGGGCTGAAGACAAGAGAAAAATGCGGTAGAATGAATCTGCATTTGAATGCGGAATCCGAATTACTTGATAGGAGTCAATGCAGGCTCAAGATAGAGAAATGTGCGAAGCATTACATCATGATTTCATATGAATTAAATACTTAATTTACAGAGGATAATTGTCAGATAGATTTCAGATTAAACAACATTCAAGCTTAAATCACTCCAAGAAAGGGAATGAAGGTGCATACCCTTGAACAAACTAGCGAAAAGCGGGGTGCCTCTGTGTTATTAATCGGCGTTGGAGTCTGGACTTTGAGAGCGTCGAGCGAGCTTGTACATGCGGTGTGCGCTTGAGGTCGAGCGCGTCCGCTGTGGCAAGTGTTATCTCCCACAACAGTGAACACCAATACCATATTTTTCAAACTGTATATCTCTACTATATACCAACTATGGGAAGGCCCTAACAACGAACGAACCAGAGAGGGTCGGCCTTGCTCACCAAAGAAGAAGATCTCGTGTCCAGCGGCCGACCCACCTCTCCTAACCATTGAAAAAAATTGGGGCGAATCACCGTAACTCCTCATTTGGACCTCAGTAAATCCGTGCGAATGCCATGGAAATTTGCTCCATAAGAAAAAAAATCGGGGCGAATTTCATTTTTCCATGTTATGCGCCCTTTTTTTTGGTGGGCTACTACTTAATAATTAATTATTTTTAAAATATTTATTGGGCTAACTTTATTAAACTATAGAAAATGGGTTTTATGTAAACAATTCGCCCTATTAAAATTGAAAATCCCTTAAAATTCACCTTTGGGCTAAAATTCGCCCCTAAAATTATCCCTGAACAGGCCCTCTACGCTTTGTATTAGTCAACCCATTTATCCAATAATGTATGTTAGAGGCAGCAATACCACGTTTTTTTGCAGATGCACGGATTGAATATCCCTTAAACCCGATGTCATCAATTACAGCAAGCATGTCTTGCTTCGTCCAACCTCTGATTGCACTGATTTTCTTTGTTGAAATTGCACCTTGTATTGTGATCAAAGGTGGCTCTGTGGCTGATGGTGGGCTGGGATGATTTGCAACCACAAGGTCCTTTTCAACTACATTACTGGGAGCAATGGGAGCATTGACATCCTCATCTGATGAACTGTTGCGCAGTTGGGCCCCCCTTCTCCCTCGCCTCTTGTTCCTTATCCGATCTGCAACAGAAACTCTTAGCATGGCTACAACCTGCAATTTCCGACATTGTTAAGAAATTTGATAAGTATTACAGCACAACTGTATAGAGTAAACTATAATTATGTATGAATTCCAAAATTTCTGCTAATAACATGAAATATTTAGTTGTTTGTTGTGAATTAATGGACTTATCTTTGGACATGGACTGTGTGTTAGAACTATTTTTATTGAAATATTTTATTCAATATAAATTCAATATCCAAATCTGCTTAATAAGCACAACAAAAGGAGGAGGCCACTACATTTATATTGTAGGCAACTATAAATGTATGTTTGTTGTGAATTAATTGACATTGAAGTATTACTTGTCAATTATGTATTACTTGTAATATCAGCAGGAGAAAGATATGTGATACCTACATGGCTATTAGCTACATGGACTTGTCTAGAATCAGCAAGTGCCTGTTTTAAAATGGACTTATCTTTGGACATGGACTGTGTGTAGGCGTTCAAGGTTTATGAATCCTTTGTTTTTCTTAGGAAAACCCTCTGCCCGATAGGCACTGTTCCTATGTAGTTAGTAGGTTGTTTTTCTTATAAATTTTGAAGGGCACTGTTCCTATGTAGTTAGTAGGTTGTTGTTCCTATGTAGTTAGCAGGCACTGTTCCTATGTAGTTAGTAGGTTGTTGTTCTTATGTAGTTAGCAGGCACTGTTCCTATGTAGTTAGTAGGTTGCTGTTCTTATAATTTTTGAAAGATTTTACTTAGGATAAAGTCAATATCCAAATCTAGTTAATAAGCACAACAAAAGGAGGAGGCAACTACATTTATATTGTAGGAAACTAGAAATAGCTACATGGACTTGTAATGGCCTGAACGTTGTTAGCTGCATGGACTTGTAATAGCCTGAATGCTGTTAGCTACATGGACTTGTAATAGCCTGAACGCTAACAACTACATTTGCTCCACGTAAATTGATGTACTGTTCTTAGGGGACTGTGTGTTGGAACAATTTCTTGAAGGATTTTACTCAATACTGGACTTAAAGGTTTAGAAAAAGTCCAACTTGAAATTTGGAGTAGCTAATTAGTAAGCTAGTTTGAACACTCATAGCTTCTTTAATCTATGTGATTTTCTCAACTAAAATAATGATAAAGTACTCAATATCTTGAATAACATTAAATTGAAGAACAACGAAATACCTATATGTCTCCAGCAACGCTCCAGCAACTGATGAAGAGAGTGAATGTAACACCGTGCACACACTTTGTCTGGAATGTAACACTGTGCACACACTCTGTCTGGAATGTAACACTGAGCACACTCTGTCTGTATGTCTGGAACACTGTCTGAAAAGGATTGTATGTCTGCAAAATGGAAACTCACTGTATGAAAACTCACTTTCTGAAAACTGTATGTCTGCAAAATGAATGGAACACTGTCTGAAAACTCTGAATGTATTTCAGCAGTAGTTTAAGAGTATAATGAATGCCTCAAATGCAGTAAGAGTTGATGTTTTATATTTTTATGATCTAGAATTTAATTGGTAGGGAATATTGGCATGGATTTCCATCTCCCAAATTTAATTATGTGTTGTGGATTGATTTGTACATGATCCAATGGCTGAAAAGCTTTCATGGTTGATCCTTGTGCTTTCCTGAATTTAATTCCTAAATTGAAATGCTTTCCTGAATTTAATTCCTGTAATTCCAGGGCTGTTGTGTTTAATTCTTGAAATGAAAGGTTGGGTGAACTATTTCCTGAATTGAATGGTGTCATTTAATGTCTTCAATAGGCTGAATGGTTAAACAAACATGTACATATGGCTAATAGACATTTCACCTATTTTTGTGCAGGTGGTACTCAGTCCTTGTGCAGGTGTTACCCAGTCTTTGTCCAGGTGTTACTCAACAATGAGATCTATTTCCCCAATGCAAAATCAGTGGGTGACTGTTTGATGGGATAACTGTACTTTTGGATGGGTAGCATTGTAATGTTTTGTAGTGCATTTTGCCTTAGTTGGTAATTCAGAACTGGAGGTACTTGAGACAATAGGTCTTGTCAACTTGTGATGTTAGACTTGGTGTATGACAATTGTTGGTCTAGTAAAAAACTGGGCCCATTTTGGACATATTTATATAACTTATATAACTTATTATCAAATATTTATGTGCATATTATCAAATATTTATGTGCATATTTTAGTGAGTTTGTCATTCTTGTTTGATGGATGTGTGGGACCATTACTATAACTACTACTGGTCCTTGCACAACAATAGAAGCCTCTCCCCTACGTGGCAACCAAAAAAATAAAATTAATGGGTCCAAGATGAATACAACTCATACCTTGGTAGCTTGACAGACAATAATCATGGCAGAATGTATCGGTACCTGCATTTGGCGAATCTGGTTCATGAAGGTTGTACCAACAAGAACAATGGAAATGAAAAACCCGCAAATTCCACATGCAAGATGGTCCAGAAAAACTCCATGTCATTTCACATCCTTATACTGCAGGTCTGCAAATAGACCCTGTCGTAGAAAAAAAAATTCTATAGGGCCAAAGAGAGAGACAACGTGGAAAATTGCGATTGTACATTCTACTTTCTCATATGTGGACAAGTTAAAAGTAACATCTGGTGTGAAGGAACATATTCGGTTGGCAGCAGAGTCGACGTTGTTAGCTTTGATTGCGCAATGTTGCAATCACACACATAGGCAAATTGTCTTTTGTTTGGCTGGACAGTTTCTTGACTATTGTGTGGGCTTTGGTAAATGAGGAGAGATGTTACATGCCATTCTATGGGCTGCTTCAGAGTCGCATACAATGTGTAGGCCTTGTTTGCTTTGAGCATGGAGATTCACAGAAGGTGGGATAAAGCTAATATACCATGGGTGGTACGCACAAGTGGTGGGTAATAGGACTTTCACGGTCCACCCATTCATAAGCTAGTTTCTCGCCTAGATACCCTGAGATTTTCCCTTCTAGTCAAGAATTAGTTTTTTTTGATAAATTTTGAGACTATTTCCCTACAACCTCAAGTAACATCCTGCTTTAAATTGAGGGTTTTTACTAGTTTTTTTCTCCCACTGATGTTGCTTGGAAAATTTTGTATTTTTTTCCAACAGTAATCCCACAAGAAAGAACTAGATTCATGGAATTTATCTCCAACCATTTATCTGTGGTCTCTGCATAAAATTTCCATACTAATGAAATTTATCTCCAACCATTGTCTCCGGTACCCTTTTTCTCTCTCTCCTTTCCTTCAGAAAGTGAATGGGCAGTGATGAGGAATTATTCCTCTTCTGTTATTTCCATTTTTGGAACATAACTAACTCACCAACTAATTCTTTAACTACTATTAATTTATTCGTACATGATAACCCTTTACATATTCTCAAGAATAGTTTGCGATTAAATTTCATTGCCTTTTCTTCCAAATAAATGTAATGTAAATATTTTCTTGTTAATAGAAAAACACGTAAATTCTATGGTTTACATTTTTCAAATTAATTATACTTCAAACTTAACCAATAAGGTCTTAAGTCAAATCATCTGGGATACTACTTGTATAATTTCTTTTATGCACATAGATATTCCAGAACATATATAGAAGTTTACTTTCATAAATGCACTTACATTTTCGCATATGTGTGACTTTAGTATGTGTGCACTTCCATATCTATGTGTATATATAGAAATTTTCCATATACATAATCCATCTTCCATATATACACAACTTTTGTATATGCACATAGGTATAGAAGCGTGCATATACGGAAGTAACACATATGCGAAAATGCAAGTGAATATATCGATAATGACTTCCACATATGTGTGTCTACGTGGTCCCCTATGATGCCCAAGTGGGTGGGTGATGTTTGAGTGAGGATGCAAATGCAAGAATAAGAATGAGTTTGCTTTTAATCACACATAAAGCAAAGTGGAAAAATAGTTAATTTTAATCCTGTGAAATCATTTTCACCTATGTTTAACATCCATATATGCATGTTTTGATATCTATGTGCATATATGAAAGAAACACATATACATCGATCAAGTCTCTTTCCTTATTTGGATTCTTCTTAACATGGCAAGATGACCTTCAATTTTTGACATTGCCATGCATATATTTGATCCTATATTGTCATTAATATTTTCCATGTTATTAAAATTATAACATCCAGTTCTTGGGATATTACATCTATTCACTTAATGAGCTTTCTAGGCTCACTATTGTTAATAATGGATCTACCTCCTCATCACTCCATCACTATCATGAGAAAGTATCATTTTCCTATGAGAATTTTGTTCTCGGTACACTAGATGTCCAAGTTCAACCTATTTCACTCAATTCTAAGGATAATAGTTAATAGGGATAACAATATTCCTCCTATGAATTTTGTAATACGCAGTCTTAGTTCAAGAGCTAAATCATATATGGATGTTTGTAATTGGGTTATAAAATGAAGTTGTTTAGTTTTTTTGTAATTGCATGTACTCTTCTTCAAGCCCTCTAGATCACTCTAACGGTGAATATTTGTTCTCCTTTTTTAATTCTTTGACTCCATCACTTTATAAATAAATATTTCTCATTTATTGAAAATAAATAAAATAATATATATATTAACATATTAGTACGCACAAAATAATTGGGAAATTCCTACCATGCTCGGTGGTGAAGCATGATTCAATACTAACAATTTGTATTAACAATCCCTATTGTCCATCTAATAATGATTAATAATTGAATTAAAAATCTCGAAATCCTATTCCAAAATAGGCACACCTTGTGTGTGTGTGTGTTATCAAACTAAAAGTAGTAGAAAAAGCTTAACACCATTGATATGCTCCATTATTAGAAACAATGAATAAATGCAATATTAATCATGCAGTATAAAAAATATATATAATGTCATAACAAAAAGTAATAGAATATATTGATTTTAGTGATGATATAACAAATAATGAGGCACAACCATTATGAATTTGCAATGGTTTTGTTGTAATTCAAATAATTTTAACATTGATATAACATCAATAGAGATATAAGACAAAAACAATAGGGTACCTTTATTTTAAATATGATACAATAAAAAAAATGTAAATAAATTAGTTTCATTGATTTCAATAATGACATAATGAAAAATAATAAGATGCATGGGATTTAGTAATGATACATTGTACAATGCGTCTTGTATGGATGGTGATAGGGTGCATTGTTAAGGCACTCGTAGATGTTAAGTCACTGGTTCAGTTCCCCGCCTATTCAGGTTTTATTCTTAGACATAAACATGACCTAGCCTCACCAATGTTGAACATACAAAAATAAAATATACATTGGAAATTCCCATGGGGCGTAGAGAAGACTATGACAATGTGTTCTAACAAAACACTATATGGTGTAAAGACCATCAATTTGAAACTTCATGGAAAAAATTCCAACCATGCTAAGAGTCGATGTGACCCAGGCTAGGTAGGATCGTTACGTGATTTTGATGGTTTAGATGCCCTAGGTTGCGGCTACTCAAGCCAGAGGTTAGTCGTGTGAGTCATCTCAAAACTCACATAAACAAACAAACAAACAAAAAATGATACATTGGAAATTGTTTTATAATAGCAGGTTGAGTTGAACAATGATAAAATATAATACATTATAGGGTACACTGATTTTAATATGAGAAATGATGTAATGTACTAATTTATGAAAACAAAAAGAATAATTTTCCTTGCAAAATTGGTTTCAACATTACAATAATACAAATTATGAGAGAAGTGTTTAACAATATAAATAATGAAAACCAATTTTAAAATACATATATTATAAGTTGAAGTCCTGTACATTTTTTTTCATGTCTAATTTATGTTTTGTTATAATTCTAAGATATACATAAATACTAAAAATCAATAGAATGCATTAAAATTGAAATCACATAATGAAATGTAAATAGAATTATGTGGAACATATAGAATTGGGAAATGAATTTTAAATATTGAGAAATACAATATAAGCTACACTATAATATGATATAATTTTAGTTAAACATTTCAATGGTAGTACAAATCACCTTCTATTCACACTAAATCAATATGAAAAGATAAGAAACGTAAAAAGTATGGACTACCAAGAAAACATATTTGTGGATTAGATTTTTAGAGAAAATATTTTTTATTTTCTTATTATTCATCTTAATCATTATTAAGTATTGTAATTTACCACTAGGCATTGCTATTATCCTTCCCACTGGGTTCTACTTCTTCATACTTGCTCCTAGAGAATCATTTCTACACGAAATGTGGGTTTTCCATGAACATAGAACCTCACACCAAAAAAAAAAAAACATTGTTAATTTACCACCATAACTTAATTCATCCTTGTAACTTTTAAAATATCTTTCTCAATAACACTCTTTCAACTAAAAACCAATATTCAATAAATTTTAATAAATTAAATTAATTTAAATACAAACTTATATATATATGAAATTTTATTTAATAAAAATAACTCACATTTCAAAAATTGGATGCTCTAAACTAAATTATTGTCATTTTAATGTCAATAGTAATTAAAACACATGTTGTAATTACCATGGGAGAGATACATCCAAATCACTACAAACAATAGAAATTGTAATATAAATTAATTGCCACTGCCATGTACTTTTAATAATGTCACAACTATATAATAATCTTCATTTATTCCCAAGTTTTGATGGGACACTAGTATCAATATATGCATGTTGTTAGTGCACATGGCAACCAATAAATAATTCTCTCTCTTTTATCAATCCACTAATTACATGGAAGGTGTTTGTGTTTTTTTTGTTGAATTGGGTTGAACAAACACGGTTCATCTCATCCAATCAAATGAGAATATAACATGTGGAAAAATCGTTGTTGGTTTCACATGCCATTTATAAAGGTTCGAGTAAGACAACTATACGAGTGGAAAAATCATTGTCCGTTTCACATGTCGTTTTTAAAAGTGCTCAACATGTGGAAAAATCGTTGTTGGTTTCACATGTCATTTATAAAGGTACTAGTAACACAACTATACGAGTTGAAAAATCGTTGTCCGTTTCACAGGAAACAAATACTTTTCAGTCTATTGGCCCATAAATGCACCTGGCAAATAAATGCCCACCATTGGATGGTGTACTTGCTTTAATCCAAAGGTAGGCATTTACTTGCCAAGTGCATTTATGAGCTAATAGACTGAAAAGTATTGGTTTCCCGTTTCACATGTCGTTTTTAAAGGTGCTCGCACATATGAACTTGTACGAGTAAGGCCAAAGTTACCCGAAAGCTACGCGAGCAAGGCCGAAGTGTATATTGAGTCGACCATCCAGGTCCACATCTGATATCAAATCCTGCTGCCGCAAATCCACACCCGGCATCGAAGCCTCTCAGGCAGCTTCGTACATACAAGCTTGTACAAGCAAGGCCAAAGTTTACACGAGTGCCACCTTGTCTTCATGTTCTGAATATTAATGGAATACAACTTCAACTGGCAAGAGTCGAAAGTAACCATTCAACTGTGACTCGTCTGCCACTCTCTGCATGTTTTTAATTATTCAATCTCAGCATCATATATGGAACTCGCAGGAGGCTACAACTAATTCATCTTCTCTCCAATTCATTTGTTGGTTCATTCTCTCCAATTCATTTGTAGGTGCAGTGAATTTAACTGAAGCTTTCCTAATCAATTTGTATGCTTTAAAGGCATCCATAGCTACTTGAATCTTTTTATTAGATTTGGTAACATTCAAGTGATCTGAGTTACTATTAAATTCACATTTCTAAGTTACTACTAAGTTATCATTTCTCACTTTGAAACCAATATACATGAGTATCATGAAAGTCCTTGATCTACGTCACGATTGCCCTTGGGTAGTCCAAATCATACTGCAAGATAGTCGTCTAGTCAATAAAAATTAGTTACATTTCATAAATGCTACATTATAGTATGGCTTTCATCCTATACAATCTATCTCCTCTGTAGAATGCCTAACCTTATAAATTCACGAGGAAACAGTTGTGGCTTACCACTATTTTCGTGTTGTTGGCTTGTCTTTCTGACGAGAACATTTTGTAACTCCCATCGTTAAAACACATACCCTCTACCCCCAACCCCACATAGCTTGGAGAACAATACAATGAGTTGTACTTCTTGCCCTGTAGGCATAAATTTTTTTAGTTCTTTCTTTCTGCGAAAGAACAAAAAGAAAAACCCATGAAAGGAAATGTATTGGGTGCAAGAATAGGCATAGACCATATCTTTCCACCTTTTATATCACTACAGGTAGTTTCAAGACTCGCCTTTCTCTCTCTGTGTATCATTCCACCCACACTTAGGTGTGGTTGTTTCCGTTTAAATGGATCAAGATAGAAAACATTTGGCATAAATTACTCTCAGTTATTAAGCACTAGAATTTAAAATTGGCCTTCAAACATTTAAACAAAAAACATTATATTTACAATGAATTATACAACTATATTCACTTGAATCATTGGCACGGAAAATACATACAAAAATATTGTATGCCCTGCTCTATAACCTGCTTGATAGGATTTCTCAAACATTTTTCTAAAAGCTGCGCAGAGGCAAGCTTGATTATGGTCATTGTAGCGAAATGATCTACTACCCGGTGGATAGATCTCCTACAGAACCTTCATGCGCGAGTGATTATGATCCCAACCGTTCCTGTGACGTTTTATCTAAAAAATAAAAATAAATAAACACACCCAAAAAAAATCAAATATAGCATACTGTAATAAACTCTTGCAGTCAAAAACCAATTTCCCTGAGTTTGTAGAGAAGACTAGATGAGTGTTCCAAAAAATAATGTCGCCAAATCAAGATTATGGAAGATTGAAAATAAAAATGAATGCATTACCTTGTAAACTAAGACTCACTTCTAATATTGTCTCTTTACTTTCATTTCTTTATTAATCATAGATAAGATTGACCATAGATATTTTTCTATATGATAAAAAAATATAATCATCTTATACAAAATATTTATCTTTCTTATACTTCCATTTTTAAATTACATTCAACATCATTTTATTAAATATTTTAAATTTTATATATTGAAAATTTATAAAAACTTATATTAAAATTATTAAAAAACCAATATTTATAATAAAAATTATCTTTTAACTTTTCATATTTTTATTAAATTATTAAAATAATAATATTTATCCTTAATTTAAGGCTTTCATATTTTTAATTATATGTTTTATTTCAAAAAATCAGTTATATATATATATATATATATATATTCAAAATAAAATTATTATATTAATATCATATCTTCTTTCCTCAATCATTATATTAATATTATTTATTATCTTTCCACTTTTATATTAATATTATTAGTTTAATATTATATGACAACTCCTTTATAATTGAAAAACACAAGAAGCCAATATTAATATATTTTTAAATATAAATAGTTGGTTAGTTTTTCTTTAATCATTACGTTAATATTATATATTATTTCTTCACTACTATATTAATTTATGAAAATAAACCATATCTTTCGTAAATAAAAACTTAAAATCCAATGTTAATAATTTTGAAAATATAAATTATTAAAATAATATTTATTAAAAAATTTACAATTTAATATAATTATTAAATAACATATTTATTATAAATTAATTATAAATTATATTTAATTAAATAAAAGTAAATTTTCTTGAAATATTTCATATTTATATAAATATATATTTAAATCTAGAAAAGAAACTTAAATATAAGTCTCTTCATATTCAATAATTTATTATAATAAAAAACATTCAATTATATTAAGTAAAGTAATATCTTTTATTAAATTGAATAAATATGAATATTTATAATGATATACATAACATATTAATATGGTCAAAGTTAGAACAAACTTTCATGAGCTTCATAGTGAAACAAGTCGTTGGACAGTTCCTAAACACCATGGATGGAAAGGATCTGTCATCTCTGTGAGAATATGAACATCGAGGATGAAAATCACTTCCTCTTATAATGCCCTGGGTACAACCACATTAGAGCTCAATTTCATAACCTTTGTTGCAATACTGATCTTCCTAGCCTTTTAAGATGTCAAAATTATAGTGAGCTCAGGAGACTTATCTCCAAGCTTTTTGAGCATAGGAATAAAATCTTAAAATCAAACTAAATAACTCTTTTCTTTAAGTCCGATAGACCAAAGATCGAGATTGGTCTCAGTGAACGTTAACCACCACCATCATCATCATAAATTTATAAAATTCTAATATAAATATTAAACAATTATTTATTCTTTAAAAAAAAATGAATAAATAAACACACACATATAAAATTTAAAAAATAATAAAAATAAATAAATAAATAAATATATATATATATATAAAATTCAAAATATAGATATTATATATATATATATATATATATATATATATATATATATATATATATTAATTAGAAAATTAATAAATATTTATTTTTATTTTTATTTATTTTTCGAGTCAAACTAGTTGGTAATTTACAAACAGAGTTTTCCTTATCTATTTAAATAATGTTTTATGGTCAGATTTCTCATCTTGTCTTGACGCTGAACCACACTGACTGATTCGAAAGGTGTCCACTTAATTTACTTTAATGTGATTTTTACCAAAAAAATTTATACACAACTTAATTATATTTTTATTTACAAATTTAACTTCCTTTTCTACTTTGAATTTTCAAGACATTAACCACTAAAATAGTTTTCACTTGGCTCTACCCCTCGTCTCCTTTTATGATACATGCGGTTTGGAAGCAGGTAAAATTCGATGAAATTTGATCGCAGTGAAATTTTCAAGGTTCTTGTTAAGGACCACGTCCTGTGATAATTTTCCTAATGTGCGCAAAATCCTGCCATGACACACCCTGAATTTTTCTAGTTTAATGCAATAGTTAATAGCGCAATTATATGCTTGCTTTCTTATCACGAGTGTTGGGTGTGCAGTGGAATATAAGTGCGGAACAAACCATAAAAAAATGAAGTAATTAGTTTTCAAAATGCCACTCCCACTTTTTACACCCACACCTTTTTAGTGAGAGTTATATACCATGATCAAGATAACATGAAAAGTTAGGGTAGGTAAAAACTATAAATGTAAAGTCTATTTTTCTGCAAATTTTAAAGTCCAAGAATCAAATGTGTCAAAGAATTGGTTTTAATGGTAATCATAAGTTATGTTCGGTCTTATTTTATTAGGCTATGTTGAAGGTGAATGATTAACTTTAGTTTGGAATTTATTTTTGAATTTAGTAGTTGGATTTTGATTTTTTTGTCAAAATTTTGATCTAGGAAAGAATTATAGTTATTATTGATTAAATTTATAATTATTTTTATTTAAAGTTTGAGACTAAATTTATAATTACATCGAAGTGTTGATTTATGGTAGCATCGGATGTGCTCTAGTCTTGTAATTTTGTATATAGGCTAAGACACATGTATTCCATAAAATTCAAAAATGGTTTTGGAAAATCCATAAAACCCAGAAATGGTTTTGGAAAATTCCACTTAGAGATGATTTAATTAAATTAATTAATGTTTTCCTAAATCTAAACCTAGAGAATTTGATTAATTAAAGTATATTAATTAAATCAAGTGTGAATCTTCTAGATAAAGTCATGGATCACCTCCAAGTTAATCCTAGCCCTTGATTAGGTTTTAATCTTGGCCGTTGAAGAGTCAATGAAAGATTATAAGAAGGAGGGTGAGGGGTCTATGGAAAATACACTTGACACTTGAGCCATTGGGCATTTTCGAGTTTGTGTGAGGAGACATAGCTTTTGATTAAGGATCAAATCACTAGGGCAAGGTTTGCTAAGTGATGTTGATTCAGTGTTCAGTTTCAGAGAGGGGCAGAAGCAGTAACTGGTCAGGAGGACTAGGAGTGCATTTCAGAGAAAGATAACAGAGACGCAGAGAGAGACAACGCAGTCACCTGGAGAGGTGACGTAGTTCCTGAAGGAACTCACACAAAAGTGACACAGTGTTTCTTTGATTCAATTCAGAGATAGTTGGAAGTTGGGGTTTCTTAGCCAGGAGGGACAAAATCCAATTCTGGATCAAACTAAGATCAATTATTCAGCAGGGGTGACTAGTTCCAGAGCTTTCCCACGTAGGCTTACGCAGTTCCAACGTAGGCATCACACAAAGGCAGAGAAGGGCTTCACCAGCGCCATTTAGATCAACTAGGGATTTGCAGAGTGAGGTATATCTCACAAGTATATTTGATGTCTAGATTTCTCTGAAGGGTGAGCCAGATATTGGCACCCTAATTGCACTCAAGATACTGCTGCTTAATAATATAAAACCCTTAGATCTGCTGCACCAGTTTTCCCGAGTTGGATTTTTCTAGGGACTTAGTCCAAAAATAATTGTGTCAAATGTGGTTGTTTTTCATTGTATTTTGTTCAGATTGGTTCAACACTTAGATTTATTCGCAGAATTATTTGTGTAGACTGCTTCAGTAATTACTTCGGTATTTCAATGAAATGAAATAATTATCAAAATAATAGGAGAAGTAATTCAGATTAGTTGCAGTAGGAATCCAGATCTAGGATTTTTCACATGGTATCGACGCTTATTTAAGCTGAAGTGCAGGAGAAACGAAGAAAACCAGCAGATCAACGTTGTAGAGTCTGGGATCTGCGTAAGCAGCAACAGACCCTTCCTGGAAATTACATTGTCTAGGCCAGGAGGGCATTCCGGTGTAGAAAAGGCTCCCTCTAAGAGAGTTGACAGAGGGGTAAGCTTTTTCAGTTACAGGAGAGGCAGCGTAGCTGAAGGACGCAGTTACTGCACAACAGTAAGAGCCGGTGCATAAGCGTCAGAAAATTTCTGAAAAACACAGTTGGGGATTTCTTGATCTCAGAGAGTTTCTTACTCAAAGAAACTCAATTTTTCCCGTGCAACAGCAGAAGAAGTGACTTACTCCACAAGGACTGTGTAAGTCTAGCTGAGCAGAGGGTTAGAGCAAGATATCGACAGTTGAGGAGATGGTCAGCAATGAACTGTGTGACCAAGATAGATTGGAGGGTGCCTCCAACTATGTTATCTGGAAATCAAGGATAGAATTTCTCCTTGATGAGCATGATCTGAAAGCCCTCATAGACAGTTGCAGAACCTCTTGATGCAGCACACCTGAGGCAGTTCAAAAATAATATGATTAGAGCCAAGCGATTGATCGTAGATGGGGTGAAGGATCATATCGTACCTCATATAGCAGCTAAAGCCACTGCTAAAGAAATGTGGGTAGGGCTAGAAAAGCTATACCAAGGATCTTTCGAGCAGTGGAAGATGTACCTCGAAGAGAAGATGAAAAATATCAGGATGAAGAAGGGAGACGTTTTGACTCCTTCTTGTCTCGGATTCAGGAAAACTGAGATCAATTTTCTGCAATAGGATCTGCTCCTAGAGACTTAGAGCTAGTAAGGCTCACACTGAACTCTGTTTTAGAGGATTATCAAGTCTTTGTCCAAAGTATATTGGGCAGAGAAAGGCTTCCAAGATGGGAAGCAATGTGGGCAACATTACAACAAAAGGAGTTGAGGGGGGATCTCCTAAAAATCCACTTGGAGTATAGCAGTAGCAGTTCAAAGGTCGAGAAGGAGGAAGAAGATACAACTGCCCTTGCATCAAAAGGGCAACATAAGAAGAAGAATAAATATCTATCCAAGATCAAGGGCTTCTAGTGTGGGGCAATGGGGCATTATGCCACACCAATGTTGCAGGAAACGTCCCCCCAGCTCCAAGGCTCGAAACGCGTCCCGTATGGATCCGTAAGGGATCCGCACCCTGAACCGCGTTTCCAAAATTCGGATCCGCGGTTCGCAAAAAAATTTGTGTTTCCTGGGAATCCGGATCCGTACGTCTGGATCCGCGTTTCCGTACAGCGGATCCGTGGATCGTACAACAGATTGCTTTACAGAACCGCGTGATTCCGGCACGGATCTGTACGGATCGCGAACGGTTCCGTACAGCGGCGTACGGATCCGGTTTGCGGACTTGAAAAAAACGGTTTTTTAAATTTAAATTTAAATTTTATTTTTTATGTTAGCTTGGTTAGTTAGTGAGTTAGTCTTGGGTTAGGGATAAGATGAAAAGCTTATAAGCTCTATTATTCCTCTTATTGCTCACTTGTGTTTTTGGAGAGCTTGGAGAAGAGAAGAGAAAGAGAGGAGAAGAGAGCTTGGAGAAGAGAGAGTTGAGGAGAGCTTGGAGGAGTGAAAGAGGAGGAGCTTGGAGGAGTAAAGAAGGGCTTCCATCTACAAGAGCTAAAGAGGTAAGTGCAAACCCCAAACTCTCTCATTTTTTTTGTCATTGTTTTTTGTATTTTCTCTCCTCCCTCTCCTACACTTTCCCATTCTTTCTTCTTGTACATTTATTTGCAGGTTGTCCACCATCTATATTCATAATCAAAGATGATGTTTCTTTGGGTTCTATGTATCATTCCCCTCTTGGTTTTGATGATGGTAAGGGGGAGTAGAAATAGAAGAGGGGAACATGAAGAAGAAGAGGAAAGTGGTCACCATATGAGTGACCCAATGTATGATGAGGAGGAAGGCTTTGAAGAGGAAGGGGATGATGAAAACATTGAATCACAAGATGGGAAATCTGCATTGACACCCTTGTGGAACTATGTGACCAAACTTGAAGGGGGAAGAGGTGGTGGAAGATACAATTTTTTGTGCCCTCATGGTTGTCATGGAGGAAAACCATATAGTGGTTCATATACCCGTGTGAGGAGGCATCTTTGTGGGGTGATGGACAGTGATGAAAAAAAGGGTGTTGTGGGCATAGAAATTTGCCCAAAGGTTTCAGCTGAACAAAGAATAAAATACATGCAAATAGAGGAGGTTGCACAAAAAAAAAAAAAAAAAAAAAACTCAATTTGAATCAAGTGCAACCTCTAGATTTGATAGCTCATCTTCTCATGGTGTTTCTGCAAGTTCTGGAGGTAAAAAAACAATAGTAGATTTCCTTAATGTTGCTGGGAGGGATGATGTGGATGGAAAGATAGTCCGATTTCTTTGTGCTTGCGATGTACCATTCAATGTGCTTCGCTCTCCCTATTGGCATGAAATGGTAAAGGGCATCAATGAAGCCCCAAAAGGATACAAGTCCCCCAACTATGAGAAAGCTAGAACAATGTTATTAGAAAGAGAAAAAGGAAAGGTTCAAGTAGCTTTGACACGTTTTACAAATGAGTGGGTGGATAGTGGGGTATCCATTGTATCAGGTGGGTGGACAAATATCAGAAACCAACATTTGATAAATGTTCTTGGTGTTTCTGCTACTGGTGCATTGTTTATTGCATGTCATGATTCCTCCTCTGTCAATGCAACTTCCCAAAACATTGCAGATCTCCTATTGCAATCAATCAGAGATGTGGGTCCTAGCAAAGTGGTTCAAGTGATCACAGATAATGCAAAAAATTGTAAGGGAGCAGGTAAAATTATTGAGCATACTTATCCACACATACTTTGGTCTGGGTGCTTGGTGCACACATTGAACCTTTTGATGCATGATATTGTGAAGCATAAATAATGTGGGTGGATTAATGAACTTTACAAGAGAGGGAAGAAGCTCATTAAATTTATCACAGGGCATACAAGGGTAAATTAATTCTATGGCACTTACTCCAAGTTGCAGTTGCTTAAACTTGCAAAAACCAGATTTGCAAGTTATTACCTCACCTTTAGGCAGCTAGTGAAGGTGAGACAAGCTCTAACTAACATGGTCACCGTTGAATCATGGGAGGAGATTAACGCTGATAGAGATGGTGCTAATGCAGCAAAGGACACTATTCTTGACATGTTATTTTGGTCACAGGTTAAATATGTTTTGCAATTCACCAAACCAATTTATTACATGATCAAGTTTGGCGATTCAGATAAGCCAATAACTAGGGAGGTGTATGAGCAAATGGATAACATGTTGGGGCAGAATAAAGACATTGTTGAGCCTAGAGATACCACCTTGTACAAATATATTCATGCAGAGGTGGTAAAGCAATGGGATATGCTAAATATTCCATTGCATGCATTAGCATATGTATTGACACCTAAATATCATAGTCCATCATGGCTTTCTACAACAGCACCTGGGGGGGCGAGTAGGAGAAAACCACAACTAGATCCAGAGGTCCTACAAAAATATATGCTTGCACTGAATAAATTAGTCCCTAATGAGGATGAGGCACACTTGGTACGGAAACAGTTGAGCAACTATACACTTTCCACTGGTCCATTTGGGAGCATGCATGCTATTAGAGATCGAGAGAGTTTTTCTTCTATTGAGTGGTGGAACATGCATGGCGGTGCTACTCCACTTCTACAGACTTTGGCATTGTGGGTGCTATCACAGGTGGTAAACACTTCTTCTGCAGAGAGGTGTTGGAGCTCTTATTCTTTCATCCACAGTGTTAAAAGGAACAAGTTGAGTTTAGACCGGGCAGAGAGCTTGGTTTATGTTCATTACAACTTGAGATTGTTGTCCCATTATTATGATGATGCAAAGAGCAACAAAGACCTTATTGTTTGGGACAGGTATCCAGAGGAGAGAAATTTGGAGGATGGAGTGTTGCGATTAGAGCAATTAGAGGATGCTCTTATCCATGATGATGATGATCGACTTGACATGCCACCCCTCACTGGTCCCTTGGTTCCTAGGTCCCATGGTTCAACACCAATAGCAGGGGCTTCGTCTTCATCAACTGTAGTGCCATTGACACAACTTCCACATCCACCATCTTCTTCATTGCCACCACGTGGAGGCGCACTATCACGTACTCTTCGTGGTGGAAGGAGGAGAGATGAGTAGATATTTTTAGTGTTCACAGTGCACACTTTACTCCTTTTGTCATATATTATCATTAGACTTGTAGGCTTGTTGTGAATTTGAACTTTTTTGTCTTAGTGGTGGCCAAGTGACCTATTTTGTAAACATTATTATTTGAGTTTTGGACATGACTAATGTTGACAGTTGCTCACTTATAATATGCTTTATGTTTTATAATATGGTTAAATTGTGAAAAATATGGTTAACTAATATGGTTAAATGTTTTATGTTTATCATTTATGTTTTATAGTATGCTTAATTTTTAAATGTTTTACGTTTTAAAATTTATAGTATGCTTAAATGTTTTAAACTTTTATCATGCTTAAATTTTTTAACTTTTATGTTTATCATTTATGTTTTATAGTATGCTTAAATGTGTTATGTTTTATAGTATGCTTAAAAGTTTTATCATGCTTAATTATTTGATGTATGTTTGCAATTGCTAGGATATAGAATCTAGATTCTAGATTTATGATGCTCGAATAATTAATTATTGATGTACAATGGAATCATGGATGTCATATCTATCTTGATTTATGTAAGAAAATGCATGTTTTCATGTCTTCTACAACTAATATGTTATTTGGGATTGTTGTTTTGAATATAAATGCAAATATATATATATATACACACACACACACTAGACGCTTCCGAAATGCTTTGCTTCCTAAATTTTTGGAAAATGATACTTCCGCGTCCCCGCTTCCAAAAAACGTCCCCGCTTCGTCCCCGCTTCGTGCAACGTTGTGTAGCCACACAATGTCCTCTTAAGAAAAAGGATAAAGAGGATAAGGAAGATCCACATGCAAGAGCTTCCAAGATTGAAGCAGAGACATATTGTGCTATGTTAGCTCATATTCCAAAAGGAGAAAAGTGGGTTGAGTTGGATTTGTAGATCCAGAATCTACAAGAAGGCGGGATCCTTGAGTATTTCTGAACTCTTGAATCACATGTGAGCTACGACAGCCTAAAGACAGTAGCAGGATGGAAAGTTGCAGCAGAAGATAAGAAGACAATGCAGTAGCTAGAGGTACTAGAGCCTGATCAGCGCAGAGAGGGAGCAGTAGCATCAGCAGTTGAGCAGCAGCAACATAGTGCACACTGGTGCAGCGCAGTGCTCACGCAGTACAGAGCAGAAACAATGTAGTATTTTCAGCAAGCTAGTGTAGAAACTAGCAGCAGTCAGTCTTATTTTTTAGTTGCAAAATTACTTGTCCAATTTCAGATGTTTCTCTGTTTCAATTAGAAACAGTGCAGCAGTGGAGTAGCAACAAAGATGAGCAACAATAGCAGCAGATGAGCAGCAACAACACAGTGCACAGAGGGGCAACGCAGTGCAGATCAGTGCTCACGTAGTGCAACAACATGGTTGCATAATTTAGAGGGAGTTGCAGTACAATGGCAGTTGGTAGCAGCATGCAGAGACAACAGTAGTACAGTTGCAACATTTTTGTGCAGTGTTGGTGAGCAGCATCAACAACACAGCAATAGATGTTCCAGAAGTCATATCAGCAACACATTGAGGTGTTTTGCTAGAGCACTTTCCTCGCTAAGAGGGAGTGTTGATTTATGGTAGCATCGGATGTGCTCTAGCCTTGTAATTTTGTATATAGGCTAAGACACATGTATTCCATGAAACCTAGAAATGGTTTTGGAAAATTCCACTTAGAGATGATTTACTTAAATTATTTAATGTTTCCCTAAGTTTAAACTTAGGGAATTTGATTAATTAAAGTATATTAATTAAATCAAGTGTGAGTCTTCTAGATAAAGTCATGGATCACCTCCAAGTTAATCTTAGCCCTTGATTATGTTTTAATATTGGTCGTTGAAGAGTCAATGAAATATTATAAGAAGGAGGGTGATGGACCTATGGAAAATACACTTGACACTTGAGCCATTGGGAATTTTCAAGTTTGTGTGAGGAGACACAGCTTTTGATCAAGGATCAAATCACTAGGGCAAGGTTTGCTAAGTGATGTTGATTCAGTGATCAATTTCACAGAGGGGCAAAAGCAGTCACTGGTCAAGAGGACCAGGAGTGCATTTCAGAGAAAGATAGCAGAGACGTAGAGAGAGACAGCGCAACCACCTGGAGAGGTGACACAGTTCCTGAATGAACTTACATAGAAGTGACGCAGTGTTTCTTTGATTAAATCTGCAGATAGCTGGGAGCTGGGGTTTCTGAGCCAGGAAGGCCAAAATCTAGTTCCTGATCAGACTAAGATCAATTATTGAGCAGGGGTGACGCAGTTCCAGAGCTTTCCCATGCAAGCTTACACAGTTCCAGCGTAGGATCATGCAGAGGCAGAGAGGGGCTTCACCAACGCTGTTCATATCAGTCGGGGATTTGCAGAGTGAGGTATATCTCACAAGTATATTTGCTGTCTAGATATCTCTGAAGGGTGAACCGGATATTGGCACCCTAGTTGTACTCAAGATACCACTGCTTAATAATATAAAACCCTCAGATTTGCTACACTCGTTTTCCCGAGTTGGGCTTTTATAGGGACTTAGTCCAAAAATAACTGTGTCAAATGTGGTTTTTTTTCATTCTATTTTGTTCACATTGTTTCAGCACTTAGATTTATTCTACAACATTATTTGTGTAGACTGCTTCAGTAATTACTTCGGTATTTCAACAAAATGAAATAATTATCAAAATAATATGAGAAGTAATTCAGATTAGTTGCAGTAGGAATCCAGATCTAGTATTTTTCGCACGAAGGTGTTCTTATGATGGGTTTGACTGGGTAGATCTAGCGAATGATGACTTTCACTTTTCATCATCCTCCATCTAATAATTTTATACCACTTGGCACTCTGAATCATGTAGTCGCACAAAAAATTGCAAGAAACATGTGCATGATTTTCATCATCCTCCCTCCAAATAAATTCTCACATGTGGAATTTGCAGACGTCATGAAATACACCTCACCCTCATTACTTTTGGTGCTTCATCCCTGAGGAGTCAAAAAAATGGGTGAACTTCATCTTCCTATTCGTTTCTCCTATTCATTTTTTATGAACATGATGTTGACTTACACACATCCATTTCTGCCAAGGATGCATTATACTCATCCCCTTCTTGTAACGCAACTTGAAATGCCCAATGATGCAGATAGTGGAAATGCGGATAAGACGAGTTGAGCCTCGAAGTGGTGGAGTATATGCTAGATATGGATTCACATATGTGGAGCGTGCATTGTAGTAAAGTGACTTTCTTCCGCATAATGATTATCTTAGTTGCTCTCACATTAGTAGGGAAATGGTTTAGCGATATATACCTCTAGAAACATCCTGTAACCACCATCTTGGGGCACATTCTCTTCTTCATTCTCATTTGGGGCCCATAGCTCATTCTTCCTACTGTCTTCCTCTACATGTTCCTGCTTGGCATATGACAATTTTGTTTCAATCCATTGCACCCACCCCATAGCATACACGTATCTACCAAGCCAAACTGGTTCACCTAGATGAAGTGGATGAAGAATTAAACACATTCCCCACTTGCAAGGCCTCTAAAATTTTGAGAATGTGATACAATTAACACAGGAGCATTGTTAGGTGAATACAGACTGTGGTGGGAGATATGGTTACTCAGGGAGAAAGTTTTCAAAATATTATGAGCTGGAGAGATCCACCAGCCACTGCCATATTTGTCTTATTTTGCATTGCCACGGTTTTTTATACCACACCCTTTTAATTAATTGCAGTGGTTTTTGTTCTGTATCTCTTGCGCCATCAGAGCTTCCACCACATGCTTCCTTCTGACAAAAAAGTCCAGAAAAATTGACCACAAAATCTATGGTTGCTTAACATCCCTTTGACACCATACACAAGGTAAGGATTTATTTTCCAATGTAGAAGAATGGAATAATATAAAGAGTTTTTCATGATTTAAATTATAGTAACATTCAAGTTGTTGATTTTTAGTTCAAGTTTTGCAATTATTTTTTTTCAAAATTGTGATCTACCAAATCATTTGATATTGATATGCATTTAAACGTTTATATTTTTTTTAATGCAACCACAATTGCACTGATTTGGAAATATGTGAGTCCAATCCTTGAGTATGAAGAAACTTCTAATGTTTCTTATTTCCTTTACTTCTTTGCTCTATGTTTCCCATTGATCTGAAATTTTTTTTGATGAAAGTTTCCTGAATTTGGATGCATATGCTTATTCTATGATCTATTTATTCATTGTATAATGCATGTTTCTTTGAATTTCAAACAAATCCACTCCAAATCAGGGAGGCTTCACTTTGTTCTTTTAGTGGCTATGTTTGGTCGTTGTTTGAGCCTAATTACTAGCTGGAAATATGTTCACCAAGATATGCATACCATCTCACATCAAAAGTCATCATGAACACCAGTGACATGGTAACTCTTTCTTAACGTATCTAAATTTCTTACACATAATGATTCAATCACATTCTTTGTAGAGCAAGTGTATAATTATCATGCCAACCTTTGTTGTTTTCTAATGCATGTGTCTTACATTACGTGTTACATAGCTTTCTTTGTCTCTTTCCCAACCTGGTGTTATAAGTTGTAACTTATCCGGTGAAATGATTCGAGAGAATACAAACATATACCTCTAGCATATTATTTGTGGTTTATCAAAAAAATATAATCTTCAATATCCCAATTAATAATGCATTTTATTTTGGTCAATAATGAAGAAATTTTCCATTAATAATACAAAATTAACAATATTATAGTCAGATATGTAATCCTATTATTTGTTTCTAATTAAAACTAAGCTTTTACTTTATTAGAAATAAGAATTTCTATATTTACTGATTTTGTTTTTTAAGATAATCTACTCGATTACCTTTGCACCTTTAGGGGCAATTGCTAGTCTATAATTATTGGCGTGATCACAAAAAAACTGCCTAGGAGATGTTTGGATTGACTGGAATGAAAAGCCTACACATTCTCGAAATATTTAATCTCACAGTTTGGGATGAGTGCTCAAAACCCAAAACATGACGATCTAGCCTATCCGTGGATTTACCTAATCTTCTCGACATCATTAATAAATCATATCCTACATGCACCACAATATTCCATAACACAAATATTTAGTCGAGATAAAAAGAACAATGCGGATTTGGTAACCTCCTCTTAACGTTATTAATTTTTTCGAATTAAATTATGGGTTCACTAACATATGCCTATGGACTCGTAACTAGAATTAATGTGATTCAATAATAGTGAATAAAGCCCCGAAATACACATGGAAACTCACTTGGATCCGTTATTTTCATTTCACACGAATAGCTTCAGGCTTCTTGATTCAACAAACACTCTAGTTCAACATACTCTAACTAAGAAATGGGAGATTTGTTGCATGAGTCGTTTAGAAGACAAAGAATGGGGTTGGAGCACATAGAAGCCATGCTTTTCCTCCTCCACCACCACAACCTAAACGCTCTTTCCGCATAACTTCAACCACTCACAGTACTCGTGGTCGCGATCTATCAACATATCTCTACTCCTGATGGGTACCAACAATGTAGGCAACGAAATCTCTCCGAGTTTGGGCATTGTGGGGTTCCAAGGGTTGTTGAACGAATGATCTCTGTCAGTACCCATCGAGAGCGAGAGTCGCCAATGTGCATCATTCAAATCCATATTGAGAAATGCATAATGCGTGCACTCGCGCTCCGGCCGTGTGTGTTCCTTGGAGCCGAAGAATGGCTGCAACAGTATCGCCCCGCTCACTTTCATGGGACTTCCTTCTTCCATGTCGGCACACCACGCCACCACGTGATGTGTGATGTTTTCACCCGTGTTGTCTCTCATTAGATACACTGCGGAAAGGTCCGCGTGAGAGTTGAGCCATGTGTCGTGTTCGATGTTTTCTCCTCCTGCTGCATGGGAGATCACCCACTGGAGTGCCATGATGCAGTCATTATAGGCAGCGTGGAGATGGTGCTTTGAGCCAATCTGTAAGCTACAAAGACAACGATTGCACTCATAATTGCAGTCAACTTGAGATTAAAGTAGTGAAAATCAGGCATAGCAGGAGAACCGAGGTAGGAGGCAGAAATACTAGTTGAAGCCTTTGTTTGCCCTTGGAATTATTCTTTCCCACCAACTAATGAAGATCCAAAATCAAATAGAGTGAGCAGGAAAATTCAAAATGCAAAAATTCCCCCATAAAATTTAAATCTCAAAATATAATTAAAATCTTGGATAATGATCAAATATGATACGGATAATTTAGATCTATCATGTATATGGTGAATCATGTCGCATAAGCCATAGATCATAAATGATACATACATAGACATTAAACATTTTCCATAACCATTGCACATAAAGAGTTCGTCGGAAAAGATATGCACACGAGTTGACACTTAAACCAACTTAGATGTCAGAGTCCTTCTCCTCTGCATGCTATTGGGCATGATGATAAATGTCAGGGATGCAAAGGTACAATGTGGTGTATTAAAAGATGAATAACCTTGTAAATATTGGTTGTTGAGTTTAGGTATGTTGCCCTTATTTCCGAGGGGAAGCAAGCATGCTTATGGTACAACAATTTAATGGCGCGGGTAGAGAATTACAATGTTTTAAGCTTAGATATCAAATGTCTGGTAAGGTGAATGTACATTACAAAACGATGCATTGAAGATGGAAAGCACATCTTTGGCTCGGTGGGGGAATCTATGCCTAGAGAAAAAGTTTATAAGGCTCGATTGGTCATTACTCTCTCTACAAAAGTTTGAGTCTGTGTAATATTCCTTTTTTTGGTGTCACCTATGATAGGGTTAGAATGGACTTGTAGAGTTGGGAGCAGACAGGTCACAGGGACAGGTTGGTGTCATCAGCGAGCCCGGGGGCTTTTTGGAGGAGTTTTGAAGAGTTTCTATGAGGACCGGTGGCATTTGCTTGATATATTCCATCATCCACACTGTTTTCCTTCCATTATGGTGCATTTTGACAAGTTTCAGAAAACAAAGTTATTTTTGGGCTC
Source organism: Pinus albicaulis (assembly GCA_034641835.2). Taxonomy (NCBI): domain Eukaryota; kingdom Viridiplantae; phylum Streptophyta; class Pinopsida; order Pinales; family Pinaceae; genus Pinus; species Pinus albicaulis. The sequence goes on from CM076574.1 coordinate 790,037,627, forward strand.
AACTCAATTAATTACGCTCAAGGTGACATTCCCGGAGGAATACGTGATAGAACACCTTAGTGTAATAGCTCGTTGGAACCGAGACAAGAATACCTACATGAAGGGGTGGTTGGACATGAGTTTTAGTGACTTGAGGAGACATGGTAGTTGATTTACTCTTTCCTGCATTAAAAAGGAATATTTTAATTGGAAAATAAGAGGGAAAAGTGCTCCATGATTAAAATAATAATAGAATAAGGCTCTAGAAGGATCCATGAGATCTATAAAAGAAGAGGAGGAGTCCATTGAGGGATATCTTGGATTGGATCATTGTTTGTGTGAGAGGTTTGAGAACTTGGTTCTCTACTTCATTGATAGCCCCACGATGGAAACCCTCAGGTGTATTATCGAGTGTTGGACGAAAAACCAACTCTCTTGAGAAGACTTCATTCATAAGTTTCACCGAGCTTCAGGGATACTGGAGTGAGGATCATTCAGATACTCAATTGGTGCTTCATTGATTTTCAATTGATTCAGTGGTAGCTGTTGCCGGAGGGAGAGTGAAGCAGTTCAGTTTTGGAGGCCAACGCAGTGCATCAGTTTATATTGGTGGCCAGTTTCCATCTCAGCTATTTTGGATCAGATATGCATGTAACCTCAGTGTGCCGCTTATAATAAAAGTTGAGATTCTTCCTATTTAATGTGTAATGGATTGGAGTACTTTATTTGTTTTAATTTTACATGGAAACCTTCTGTTAATTAATTCAGTGATTTGATGTTAAATACTGAGTTCATGAAATTTTTGCAAAATTAGTAAAATATTCCATTTGGAGATATTACAGTGGTATCAGAGCTTCAATCTTGGATCAGCTTGTGGGTTTCCAGTTTTCAGTTGCAACTATTATAGTTCGGGATTATTCCCACGAAAATTTGTGTTGGCCATTCTATACGAGTTTTATTATGAAAACCTTAGATGGATTCGAAAAATGACAAATTTGGCCAAAATTCTAGAGTTGAGGGTCAACATAGTAGTGCAACAGATTATCTTGGAAGCCAACTTTCATCTCAGTTATTTTGGTTAGAAGGGCCTACGCAGTCATTGGAGGAGGCTCATTTGTGGGAGCTACATTGGTGGGATTTTAGAGCTAGGGTGTTGGGAGATTGATAGGAGAGCCATTTGAGGAGGTTGGTTGGGATTTTGGAGAGCAATGTTTGACAGTAGCAGCTGCAGTGCCAGAAAAAAAGAAATTGGAAGAGGGCCAACTACAAAGGGTCAGATTTTGAAGGTTAGAATTAGAGAAAACCCTTTCTAGGTTTTTCTGGGTTTTGGCCAAGGATCACCTTCCCAAATTCCTAGAATTTTCTGAGCAGTTTTCAGTGGGTAAATCAGAGGCCGAAGTCAGGGAGCAGTGTAGTCTTGGAGCAGCAGCACAGTTTCTGGAGGAGCTTGCTATTGGAGCATTTGGATTTGCTTGCACTCATCACCTGGTGCTTGTATATTTCCTTGTGCTTGTAGCTTGCCTTGTGCAGTCTAGGTGTATTTTCTCCAACTATTTTGTACCACAACATTATCATATAACAAAATTTGGCTAGTTTGTGGAGTTGGTGTCAAAATCTATTTTTATCATTGTGGTAGGAAATCCATAAAGTGTAGTGAGTTGAGTTTGTTTATCTTGCTGTTAGTATATACCCTCTACTTATACGTTGTGTACTGAGTCATAATAAAAAAATAAAAATAAAAATAAAAAAATAAAAATAAAAAATAAATAAATTGTACTGGTTAATGAATGTCATGAGGGGTGAGTAGAATTGGCTTCTAAACTACATATGTATTTTCACATGCTGATGTGGTAGCTTTCTATTGTCATGTTCATGGCTGACTGATTTTAGCTAAACCACTATTGCTTCCATATATATTGCTGAACAATGGGGTTTTTAAAACACCTCATAAATCCACATAACAACAGAGCAGTCGATGCCTTAAACCACAATGCTTCTATGGACCAAAAACCCAAGTAGAACAATAGACCCTTCTCCAACAAGGTACATAGTTTACTCCAACAAAGGCATCCGAGGATTTACAAAAGGAGAGAGAAGTGGGAAATTGGCTTTATGCACTTGGGATGGACTTAAAGAGTGGAAGATCAGAAAATGACTTTCCCATGTTGGAGAAACTAGAATCGTGTCTTTCAAAGGTAGAGAAATCTAATTGGAGTTTAAATTGGGCTTTGGAGCCATCTATGCTTGCATTGGTACAAGCCAGATTCTTAGAACATCCAAGTGAGAGAGTCAAGCTTATAGCTGCCTCTTGTTTCAGTGATATTTTGAGGATAGTAGCACCCTTTACTCCCTACAAAGATGATGTTATAAAGATAATTTTCAGATTAATGGTAGAGACTTTTCAAGACTTGGACAAAATTGTAGGCTCTACATTTGGGAAGAAGCTTAAGGTTTTAGAATTCATGGCCATGACCTAGACTTATGAGGCCATGTTTGACCTTGAGTGTGATGGCTTGATTTTGTAGATGTTCCAATGATTCTTCAACATTAGGAGACATCATCCTGACACTGTCATAGCACACATGTAGTCCATCCTGTCGTCATGTATGAGAGACCGCAATGTTATTTGTCGGGAGTTGCAGACTAGGTTGCTGAGCATTTGGAGGAGAGAGAAGTTGGTCTCACCTGCTGCTTATAAGCTAGCCCAAGGGTTGGTCTCACCTGGGCTATTCAGGAGACAATTGACCAGGGAGGAGTTTATCCAATTTAGAAGATTAGACAGCAAGAATGAGTTGAGGAAGGGACTTTAATTCATCCTCAAAGAAAATTGGAGGCCTGATCACTCATGATTGAGTGATGCAGATGATGTGGCATAGGTAGAGCAGGAGGACATTCCTTCTGTATGCCAGGATGAGGACTCTTCTTCAGATGAGTCCATGGGGTCATATCAGGATGCTTCTGGGGAGCATGAGCAGCCATGTGTAGTTGATGACCGTAGGTTGGATTTTTCTTCTAGCGTGCAGGGTGAGCAGTTAGGGGACTCGATGGGAGATATTCAGGATGATGAGTCACTTTTGATGATTCAGCCAGAGAAACATATGGTGGAGCATGAGTCAAATAATGAGGAGGATATGCATATCATGCATGATAGTCCTTTGGGGGAGATCCAGATGGAGGCTCACATTGAGTCTATGATGGAAATGTGGCTAACCTTGGAGTCAACCATTGAGGAGTAGTGAACATATGTACGAGCATCTAGTACGGTGACAATAGTTTCAGATACTTATCCTTGGGATATGTTGGAGGTTGATAGGATAGTTCTGTGGGAGGCTAGTAGACAGCAGGAGTATGACATTTATGATCAGGAAAGGGAGGAGTTGTTGGAGATGGTGGTACATCCATCTTTGGGTCGACCCATTGATGAGGTGTCGGTAGATGCGCATACAGTTAGCATGAATGCAATACTTTCAGGGAGCAACACTCTCCATGAGTACATCGATGGGGCTTGCAGCATATCTTGCCCACTTTGGCCTATTATAGAGAGAGGGGGCTTCTTTTTCAGGCAGTTCTTGTTGACAGGCGGGACTGAGCAACATGAGTTGAGTATGGGCTGGCGACAACACCCCAGATGTGTTCCATATGCAAATGTCACTACATTGGATTCTTCTTCAAGGATATATTGGCAGGAGATCATGAGTTGGTGGCCTATTGATGGTACGATCTACTTCGTAAGGAGCATAGCGGAGCAGGGACCCTTAGACATGACACATGCTACAACTTCCAGATGGCAGTGGGGCACAGGTCGACAATTCTTCAGCATTCCATCTCGACTTCAGGAGTGCAGGGTTAGCATGAGATCAGGTTAGGATTTGGAATGGAGAGAGGTGATGAGTTGGTATCCTATTGATAGAGTATCATTCTTAGTCCCCGGTACATTTCAGCAGGAGCACTTGGACGAGAGAGATGTTACATGTTCCATTGGGCCATGGATTGCGGACCAACAATCCAATATTTCAGTAGCACTAGCTTGACATCCACAGATCAGGATTGACCCCGGCCTAGATCGGAGGTTGGATTGGAGAGAGTGGCTGAGTTGGTCTTCGCTTCATTGGGCGACAACTACAACTAAGAGATAGCGCGTCGTCCGAGCCATGGGATTCAGGCGATGATTGGCCATGGTGTCGTTGGGATCCGGGAGTATTGATTGATGATAGGTGTGGGGAGAGATCATTTTGGGATCTCGGCATTGAGGGGCCTGTTCCGGGTGACTTGACATAGGAGCATAGCAACACCTAGGGGTTTGTATGGGATACAGGCATTGGGTCTCAGTTGCATCGAGCCAACAAGGTGGCCCCCATATTTTGATTTCTTGAGGGCAAGAAATCTTGGGGAGGAAGGTCTGTAATATTCCTTTTTTCGGTGTCACCAATGACAGAGTTAGGATGGACTTCCAGATTTGGGAGAAGATAGGTCACAGGTACAGGTTGGTGCCATTAGTGGGCCTAGGGGCTTTTTGGAGGAGTTTTGAGGAGCTTCTATGAGGACCAATGGCATTCGTTTGATATATTACATCACCCGCACCGTTTTCCTTTCGTTCCGGTGCATTTAGACAACTTTCAGAAAACTGGGTTATTTTTGGGCTTAACTCAATTAATTACGCTCAAGGTGGCATTCCGAGAGGAATATGTGATAGAACACCTTAGTGTAATATCTCTTTGGAATCGGGACAAGAATACCTACATAATGGGGTGGTTGGACATGAGTTACAGTGACCCGAGGAGACATGGTAGTCGATTTAGTCTTTACAACATTAAAAATGAATATTTTAATTGGAAAATAAGAGGGAAAAGTGCTCCGTGAATAAAATAATAATAAAATAAGGCTATAGAAGGATTCATGAGATCTATAAAAGAAGAGGAGGAGGCCATTCGAGGATATCTTGGATTTGATCATTTTCTTATGTGACAGGTTTGAGAACTTGGTTCTCTACTTCATTGGTAGCCCCATGATGGAAACCCTCAGGTGTATTATCGAGTGTTGGACGAAAATCCAACTCTCTTGAGGACACTTCATTCAGGAGTTTCATGAAGCTTCAGGGATATTGGAGTGAGGATCATTCAAATCCTTAATTGGTGCTTCATTGATTTTCAGTTGATTTAGTGGCAGTTGTTGTCGGAGGGAGAGTGCAACAGTTTAGTTTTGGAGGCCAGCGCAGTGCATCAATTTATATTGGAAGTCAATTTTCATCTTAGCTATTTTGGGTCAGATATGCATGTAACCCCAGTTTTCCACTTATAATAAAAGCTGAGATTCTTCCTATTTAATGTGTAATGGATTGCAGTACTTTATTTTTTTGAATTTTACATGGCAATCTTCTGTTAATTAATTCAGTGGTTTGATGGTAAAATACTGGGTTCGTGAAATTTCTGCAAAATTAGTAAAATATCCCATTTGGGGATATTACAGTTTGGCAACCAAATACCATAGTAGGTAAAGAGGATCATTGCGTTGGAGAAGAAATGGATGCCTCGCTTATATCGGAGAAGGAGGAATTCAATCATCAGTTGGATTACCTCCCTACAAGGATGGAGCATATCTTGTATTTGCTTAACAAACATGGGGAAATGGCAGCCACATAGGTCGAGCTTAGTTATTATTTCTTAATCAAAAGAATGTGCTGCTCCAAACCAAATTTGACAGACTGCAAGCAACAGTAGATATATTGGACCTTTTCCTTGCAAGACTTGAGTCCTTGAATGGGAAAGGTGCAGAAGAAGTCAACTTGGGCAAGGACAAGAAAGAGGTGTTGGATGCGAACCAACTCGCGAATCTAGAGCAACTGAAGAAAGATAATGAGGTGGTTGAAGAGACCCAAGTCCTTGCACCAGTGTAGTTAAGATAAGTTGATGAGGAAATTGTTGAAGTAAACTCATAATTTGGTTTGATCAATGTAAGTCAATCAACTTTCTGTTTTAAATTATGTGTTGCAAATATGTATTAGTTTTAGGAGTTTTCTACGCGTAAACGAAGAGATTATTGAACCACATGAAAGCATTGAAACTGTCTTTCTTATATTTATGTAAATTACTAAGCGTTAAGTTTGTTTTATTTAAAAGTAATATATTTTTATAGATTATTTGTTGAGATATTATTTTGAAATGTATTTAAGATATTTAAAATAATTGTGTTAATTTTTTTCTCTCGGCTAAGATAGAGTTTTAGAACTAAAACAATTAATGATCATTATATCAAAATAAATATCTATTAAATATAAATTGATTGAGTGGTTGGATCAATGGTGATAATATGGCTTATTTTTATTCAAATTTGACTTCATTTCAACACATGATTTTATGTAAAAAGTTTTACTTAGGTTGGATTTACAGTGGTACCCTAAATGAATCAAATGTGTCTTTTGGTGATGATTGTCTTTAGTTAGAAAATTCCTAGTGCGAATGAAAAAAATAAAATAATAAAAAATAAGAATTTGTATTATGTAAAAGATTTATAATTATCCTTCTCAATTAGAAATCATTATTAATTTTGTTAAGTAACATAATTGATAAATGAGGTTCAAGGCATATAACAAAGTTTTAAATCATGGTTTAAATTAATCTTAATTCTTAGATTTTTTATTTATTTGGTTGCTAGCAAGGTTACGCTACACACTCAAAGTTAACAGTGATCATCAATGAAAATATGTGTTTTTTCGTCTTTTAAAATAAAACTCATCATTGTTATTAGAGACTTCATTAGATGTATTATGAGTTCTTACTTGATATCTAAGCAAGTGCAAACCCAACCTTTAGTCTCAGATGATGGCGAGCATGGAGTATAATTGCCATTATTAGTAAAGAGTGCATGTTATTTTGCATGGACTGAAACAAGATATTGTGCCCTATGCTTGAGACAACTACAGTTCACATTGCCAAGATATCTCGTCACAAGGACGTTGAACCACTAGAGCATTTGGAGATATATGTGTAAGCATGAACCAATGATGGGGTTCCACATGTCATGAAATTAATATATCACCTAGGATAAGGCTACCCAATGGCTTTATCAATAGCTACCTAAACACAATGTTGCCAAAATTTTGGAGAAATGGATGTAGTGCAATAAGGAAGTGTTATAATGCCTCAGGACATTGTTGCACTTGGGTTACCTTGTAGCTTAAGCACAGATGGAAAAGAGCCTAACACTATGTTATTTCATTCAAAAGTCCCTCATAATGTGTAAACTAGTCAATCTCATTAGAGATGTGTTCAATATCTTACATCATAAACATCCTTTCTTAAGTGGTTGTTGCTTATTATGAGCAAAGAAAGAAAAATAGGAAAAATGATATACAAGTGTGTGTGTGTGTGTGTTTATATAAATGTCTTTAATAGGGAACCCAAGAAGGGGCCTTACAATGAATGTCTCGAGGGAATGTAGACATGCCACTAATCTAGAACCACGTAAATTGAGAAAATTCATATGAAACCACCAAGGTCTATACTGAAGTGAATCCCTAATAAAACAATCCATGCCCCTAGAGCCTTGAACTCCCATGGAGCTTCAAGTCTCTTATTTGCACATTGAAAAACAATGATAACATATATAAATTGGTATTCTTCAAATAGACTTGTGTGGGTCTTAGACATAAAAATATATTTAAAGCTTTAAGTGCATTATGAAATTACCTTGGGGAAGATTGAAATACTCCATTACAATTTCAACATCCCAAAGTGACCATTGAATCCTCATTCATGCCTCAACAAGGGCATTAATTAGTAGGTCCAAGTCAGATCCACGCATGGGCTTGGTTGGGAGGGGGGTGGGGGGTTGAAGGAGGATGAAATCTCAAATCATAGCTATGAGATCCCTAATAATGGACCATTTCCTTACTCTATATGTTTCTACCACATTTTCCCAAGATTATTTGAGTTTTTCCACCTAGGATCTAGTAAGATCTATGTAAAGGAATATAATGTGAGGTAGTAAAAAAATTCATTGCTTAGATCGATCATATTCTATCTCCCATGGTCCTAAAGAAAAGAAAAACAATGGAGTCCAATCCAAACCTTGCACTCCCAACAGGTAGGATTGAGATTGCCAAGCATCTTAATGGATGTAAGACCTTGCATGCAAGGGGTTAAAAGTTGCCAAGAATGTTTTAAAGACCCCTCCACTTGAGGTTCAACTCACAAGCATGCCTCTTGTTTTCCTCAATGAGTCTATCTTGGAAAACCTTCTCGACCATTACATGACGCAAGGGCTACACTTGTGATGTGCCAAACAAAAATATTTGGAGCATATAGAAATATTCATAGCAGAATTTACAAATATTACTCAGATTGTTGCAAAAGTAAATAGAATTGCAACACAATGAACAATATGAACTATAATATTATATCTTTATTGATATGGAAGAAATGTTCACTTGTCTCTTCCAGGGGAAACCTAATAAAGCAGAGCTCAAATTAAGATGAGTTCTAAGACATATTTTACAATGCTTCTACATATTTATATAATACTTTTATCCCCTAAAAACATTCTAGAGAAGGAAATTTCTAGTAGATGAAACCTTTTAGTAACCCTTCTTACAATAATTGTAGTCACACTACTACATGGACCTTATATAATAGTGATGGCCTCCATACCTAGCAATACATAGTAATCTATAGGGAATTAGGGATATTAGGACCTTTGACGGGTGTAGATGTCTCGACAAACAATTACGAGATCCAGCCAAATAGAAATGGCCAATTAGACTCTCCCTTGCTTGGGATAATTGAATCCTCTAGACTGATGGCTCAACAACTATATTTAATGGGATTTAAAAGCATAATTAAATCCCAAATCAATTAATTTATCCTTTAAAACATGAATCCAAAGATAGCTATAAATTAAAACAAATTATCATTTAGAAAATAAGGACTAGTCCAAATTCATTGAAATATAGCATCACAAACTATACTAAATTGCTAAGAAAGAAATATTAAATTAATTGATTAAAATAAAAGTGACTAGTTGATTTTAGAAAAGTCGTTATGCAAAACATAGAGCATAAGTATCTTCTAGATTATTCTATTTATTTAAAAATTATAAGGAAATGAAATTTATTCTAACCTATAGAAGAAATCAATGCACATAGAATAGTATAAAAGCATGTGCCTCCTCTAGATAATTATGGCAAGGAATGGTTTCTCAAAATTAAGAATTTCTCATAAAAAGTTCATGCAAAATTCCCTCTCTCCAATAACCAAAATTCTCAACCTCTTGATATGGGGCCACTGCCCTCTTTTATAGAATTACAAACACAATCCAATTGATGAGGTGGGGGGGAATTCCATTCAGGTTGCCAAATTGGTTTCTTACTCTGCATGCAATAGACCAAGTGATTTAAGTGATTGAAGGTGGAGGAGAATATGTGTTTTCATTGCTACCTACATGGACCTCCCATTGTTCGTGGCTCTGTTTAATTTGTTTAGCACAAAGTACAAACAATTATTCCATTGCCAATTCACAATCCTCCATAACCCGAACACTTAGTTCAAGTTCACTTTCAGTGACCTTCCCAGAAGTGTCAAATGAAGCACTTCTTCTCAAGGGGAGATGAAGAAGTTTGAGAGGGACACTTGATCCACATGTTTAAATTATTTCATTGCAGTGGGTTTTTCATTCAATTTCTTATTAGATCCTTCAAATGCCTTTTGGGCTCGATTTTGATCTAGTCTAGCTATATAGGTCATGTCAGATCTAGCCGTGCACTATTCTTTTGTTTCATATGGTCTAGTGCATTTCCATGCCATTGTGTTCATTCTTTCATCTAACCCTAGAGTAGTCTCTCTCTAAGAGACATTGACCAAGCCTTGATGTTTTATCAATTCTTTTCATTTTAACATAAGGATGTCAACTAGGTTTCTAGTGAATTCCAATCAATACTCCTTAACTTTCAATAGGTATTTCTGAACCTTATTCCCCTTGTCCTTCTACAACTCCCAACAACCCCACAATTCTACTACCTCTCCATAGTGGACTAAGGTTATTCATCCTTGAAAATTCTAAGTGCTTATAGGAACCCAATTCCTCCTTGTCGCCTTTGATTATAGTGTGGTACCAGTAGTGTGATCGAGGAACCATTTTACCATCTTGTAGTAGGATGGTTAGTATCATGGTTATGAAGTGGAGACTAGACTTCATGACGTTCTCATAATTTGCACCATCCATTTCATCTTCTTGAGGATCCTCTTCCTTATAATCTCCCTCCAAATCAATAATCTTAACAAGTATTTTTCTCTTTAGGTGTCCAACTTTCTATAAAATCTTGTAGACGACAAACCAACCGGGAGAATTTGTGCCCACAGTGATTGGGTATGTATCTAAAAGGATCCTCCCATTAGGGTTCTTGCTATCATCAAGCACTGAGCTTTGACATTCTTCTCCCTTGGTACATTTTGTTTTCTTGGTAGTAGATTTCAACATGGTGCTTCTTGAACTCCTATAAGTAGAGTGAGTCAAAATTAATCAAGGAAGTCAACCTATCAACAAAGAAGTGAAATTAAAATGCACTTGAAAGATGAGCAATTGAAATTTACTAGTAGAGATAAGATGTAAAACAAGCTTATTGGACCTTGCAGGGTTTTTAGTGACAAGCTTTGTGCAAGAAATGGATTTCCATGATTTATATTGTTTAGGTACTAATGTTGTGTGCTTCGAAAATAAAAGTATTTTAAAACAAATCTAGTCAAGGATTTATTATTGAAATTGGTGTGGGAGTAATAGTTATAATGTTAATGCATTATCACATTGCAATAAATTGGGTGTGTGTTAAGGTAGAGCATGTTCCTAGCAAGATCCTAAACATTTTGCATAATATTAATGTGAAATTCAAATCTCATGACAATGTTAGCATGCACATCATCCAACGATGAATGTGGGTGGGTATGAGAGTATCAATGAGGAACACACTAGTGACACATGTTACGTAGTCAATGAAGCAGACTATCGGGCCGTGAAATAATATGCTTTGAAACATTAAGTAGGCACCAAGTGAAGGTTCATGCAAATGTGGCATGTGGAGACACGTCGTACTATTGAGGAGGTGACCTATCAAAGCAAGATACAAGTCCATAACTTTGAGAGCCCCAATAGGAGAAAATCCAATAAGGAAAAGGTCTAATAACATGTTAAGTGGAGTGGACGTGTGCCAGGATGGAAAGGCTTAGAATCATTTGGTGAAGATAGTGTTGGAATATCATTTGAATATTACTTGCCCAGGAGGGCCTTCAACATTCACTTTGTAGTTGTAAACTATTGGACAATCAATTTAGAGAGTTGTTCAAGCAAGATAATGTAAGCCTCCATGAAAGGGACTATATAATTCTCATTTCTTTGAGAACCATTACATTATGGGGAATGAAGATTCCAATGTTTGTCTCCCCCCAATTCGTGGTTTCACTAAGGGGACATCTTAAGCATAATCACTCTCTTCAAGGTGTTTCTTTATGCCCTGGTGAAAGTTTTTGGACCAACAAGAAAGTGTTAAGCCCAAAACCAACAAATCTCTTCCTAATGAAGCAGTTAGCCTTTTTTGGATATATGATAGTGTAAACTTCCTTTTCTCCATTTCCAGATCTAAAATAATATTTGGGATTTTTTCTCCTTCTCATCCATCATTTTTTTTAAAATGTCATTTCCACCATCTTAATTCACTTACAACCCTTTTCTTCATAGTTATTCCTTTTGTCTAGAAGCATCATAAGCAACCGTAGATCACCATTGAAATCTGTATTTCAACTATGGCAAGCAAAACCCTTCATGCTTAGCTCTATATAAATCATTTTCTCTTCCAAATGGAATGATGAGAATTTGAGGCTATGAGAGTAGGATTTATAACACACTAAGTTAACCTTTGAGCATGGAATATGCTCTTGGCTATCAATTTTGGACCACATCGCTTTCAAGTACATATCATGTGAATCATGGTGTATATGAACCTTTGTGAGCTATCATTCATCCATCACTTACTGAAAACATGATCACCTACTCTATTATTACTACTTTTGCTCACATTCTTATCCATCGAAGTTTATGTTAGGCTATCATTGTGGCTAGTATCTTACTGATACACAATATCTAATAACGATGTTGACCATTTCGTACCACCCTGTGTCACTTGTTTAGGAGATACAATCAAATCAAAAGGGTCTAATATGTTCATGTGAAGATGCAACTTGATAATGACATGAATCGAAGGCACAAATTTGGAGGCAGACAAGGTGTCAATTAGTTTACACTTCCAAATAGGCCTAGTGCGGGAGAGTCCACTTGTGCACTATGTGTATGGGACACATGTCATATAGATGGGGTAGCGGGCTAGTGGGAGACATTTGATTAGACATCATAAAATAGACCTTCACGGAGGGGCTCATCTACATGCTACATGGAATGAGTATGTTTCAGATGAATGAGGTAGCGAAAGGGAAGAGATTCGAGTTGTCATACTATCAGGGAAAATGATCCAAAATATTTTGCTTCGAGATGGAATAAAGAATTACATGTAAAATTGCATCTTAACCATGAAAGTTAAAAGGTATGAAATAAGAAGAGAGAAGCACATAAAATTATGCAAAGAAGACAAGAACTTGATAACGGAGTTCGTTTAGGAGGGACTACGTCTCTGGGCCCTGCTCAATCATTGGGGAGGCCCTCTTTCATTAAGTGGAAAATAAAATGAAAGTACAAGCATCAATGTCAAATTACACCCTTATATCTCCAATCTGCAAACTCGTCGAAAAATGGAGACCTATGTTGCGGAAATGGATAGCACCATTAGAATCCTATTTCCAAGAGGTGTAGAATCCATATAAAATTTGTCCAATTTGGACAATAGGATAATTTGACCCCTCTGAAAGTTGAGCTCAGATCATGGTTCCACCTACCCCTGAAAAGGCTTAGGGTTCCGCTGCTCGCCTCAATCTCCATGCCGCTCCTGGTCTGCCTGGCGCATTTGTAAAAGGCAGAGATTGAATAAAAGAGGGTCAGCGGACTTCCCAAAGGAAGTCGCTGGCAGGTTGGTTAGGATCCAATTTGGTTGGGAGGAGGTCGGGCGGTCAAACCCCACCCCCTCCCGAAATAGTGGCATATTGTTTTAAATCCCAACAAATAAACGTTTTTGGGGGTCATACCCGCATCACGTGGCCTGCCCATTCTTATCACCACCGTATATGATAGGGATGGGGGGGTGGCGGGGTTGACAACCCACACCCCTCCCACTTATGGTTGTGGTAGGTTGGGGTGGCGGGGTCATGGCCATCGGCCCCACCGAATATTATATTATATTTGTTACTCGTTGGTTGGGATAGGGGCAGGGGTCATGGCCCACCCTTATATATGTGTGTGTGTGTGTGTTTTAACCATAATAATACATTTTTAAACTTCTCAATTTTTGACCGAAGCAGTCAAATTAATGATCCGGAGTTGATCAGAATCCGATGGCCGGGTTTCTATGGATTTTTTGCCTCCTTAAGCTGCCAAGTCATCCAATCAACCTTCCAACTTTAACTAGCTCTAACTTTCACATACGAACTCGGTTTGACGAACCGTTCACACCGTTGTGATCAGGATGACGAGATATTCAACTTGACTCTAAGTTTGCCATAATTCTTCCACTTTGAATTTTGAGCCTTTTGTACTTGCCACTGGTGTGTAGATCCAGCTGGATCAATCCTCCCCACTGAGGAGCTTTTGGACTGCTAAAAGCCTTATCACTCAATAGGCAAGTGAGGGAATTTCTCCCTCAATTTCTCCTTTTCCAGTCATTTAGCTTTGCTTGGATGCATCCCTTTGAAACTAACACAAAGATATTCCACATCTCCTCATCGTGAAGTCCTGGTTCTTTGATCAAGAATGATGTCTTTTGTCAATTCATCGAGATATTCTGGTTCAAAGTCATCCACTGTAGGAATTGATCCTACCTCCTCAGTGTCCATAATCAATGGTGGTTCATAAAGCTTCAGATTTTCGACATTCACGACCGAGTACATTTTCATGTATACAGGCAAATCGAGTCGGAAAGTGTTATTCCCAATCTTCTCCAATATGGTAAATGGACCATATCAGATTGGTCACAATTTATTTCCTTCTCCCTTCATTCGATCCTTGCTGATATGGAACCACACCTTGTCACCAACCTGGAATTGGTGGTTGACTTGGTGCTTATCACGTCAAGCCTTATATCGAGCCTAACTCTTTTCCAACTGCTCCTGCACTGCTTGGTGAATGGTCTGTATCTGTTGGATGAACCGCTATGCTTTGTCCCTATCATCACTTACACTGGCATCTTCATCCCTTCCAAAGACCATGTAAAAAGGGTCCTTTGGTAGGTAACCAAAATATGTCTCAAATGGTGAACGTTGCGTAGAAGAATGCACTACTCAGTTGTAGGCATGCTACACATACAGAAGATGCTCATCCCACAAATTGAGATGTTTGTTGCAATAGCCTCGCAACAAGTGTACCACGGTACGGTTGATGACCTTTGTCTACCTGTTGGTTTGTGGATGAAATGTCGTACTTCTCTTCAACTTGGTGTCCATCATTTGCCTCAAGATGGTCCTAAACTCTCCAATAAAGTGAGAGTCTCGATCTGACACAATCGACGTGGGCAACCCAAAGTGGACCCAAACAAACTGAAAGAAAAGACAAGCAGTCTGCTCAGCAATGACCTGCTTTTTACAAGGCATCGATATACACATTTTGCTAAAACGATCTACGACGACCTACAAATAGTCATTACCCTTACTAGACATAGGAAAACCTCCTACAAAGTCCATCGAAACACTTTCCCATGGACGACCCAGAATAAGGAGTGGTGTGTAGAGCTCAAGTTTTCTATTAGAGGGCTTTGAAATAGGATACATCACACATCCCTTTACAAATCGGGTTACAATGCTTTTCATATGAGGCCAAAAGAAAAACCTTTGTAAATGACATAAGGCTTTCTCGACACCAAAGTGACCTGATACAAGAGAGGTGTGTGCCTCTCGGATTACATGTACCCTTTCTACTGTGGGTATGCACAATTTTCCAAGGTGATACAACAACTTCCCCTGCAAATGATAATTGTCTACTTGTGATCCATGAGTTAGTTTTGCATATATTTCTTTAAAGTCATCATCATTAGCATATTTTTCAGTATAACTTTCAAAAGATAACGAAGCATTATGCAAAATAATAGAAGCAACAACAGGAGGGCCAGAGAACATATCTGCTACTTTGTTGCTAGTGTCCTTCTTATACTTTATTACTAGGTGAAATTGTTGTAGAAAACCCATCCATCTAAAATGACGAGCCTGTTGTAACTTGGTCTGTGACTGAAGGTATTGCAAGGGTTGGTGATCCGTATGGATAATGGCTTCCTTTCTTATCAGGTAGTGTTTCCACTTTTTCACACTTTGGACCAAGCCATACAACTCCTTTTCATAAGTGGGATAGTTGATGACAGCTTGGGAGAACTTCTCTGAATGGTAACATGTCGACTTCTTTTGCTGGAATAGTACAACCCCCATGGCATATCCGCTGGCATCGATTTCGATCTCAAAAGGCTGTTGGAGATCGGGTAAAGCCAGAACTGTTGCGGTGCTAATTCTCTCTTTCAGTGCTTCGAAGGACTTCTGTTTCTTTCCTCCCCACTGATAGGCTTGTTTTACACTTGTCAGTGTGTGTAAGGGTGATGCAATAACGAAGAATTTGGCAATGAATCTTCTCCAATATTGTACTACACCTAGAAAACTGCGGACCTTTATTACATTGGTAGGCTTAGGCCATTTTACAATCACCTCAACTTTAGAGGGGTCTATTTTTAATTGACCAGTACCAACAATATGACCTAGGTAAACCAAAGAGATTTTCCCGAACTCATGCTTTGAAAATTTTACATATAGTTCTTCCTTTTTTAATACATTAAGCACTTTCTTTACATGGCATGCATGTTCATCTAAAGTTCTACTAAAGATAAGAATATCATCTAAATATACAAGAAAAAATTCATCAATGAAAGGCCTAAAAAGATTATTCATGACCCACATGAATGTGGTTGGAGCGTTGCACAGTCCAAATGGCATCACCATACATTCGAACAACCCCTATTTGGTCTTGAAGGCGATTTTCCACACGTCCTGCTCTGCAATTCTGACATGGTGATAACCACTACACAAATCCAATTTGGTGAAATAGATAGCATTCTTTAATTGACCCGTCACCGTGATTTTGTTTAGCACCAATAATCTATGCACATCCTCCATGTGCCATCTTTCTTAGGCACTAAAACAATCGGCGAGCTGCATGGAGAAGTACTTGTCCAGATGACCCCTTGGTTCAATCATTCTTGTACCCGCCTTTTGATATCCTCCATCTCGATAGTCGACATCCTGTACATAACAATGTTTGGTAATGGAGCATCATGTTGCAAATGGATCTCATGTTGGATTTCCTGTTTTGGAGGCAATCCTCTGGGTTCCTGAAACAACTCATCATAGTTAGAAATAAATTCACATAATTCCTCTTTATGAACCAGATCACATCCTTGGAAAGAATTAGATGTTTCTGCATCTTTTTCTCTCACAACCATGAGCAAACACCCTTTACTGGAATTCACTAATCTCTTCATTTGTCCTGCACTTACAAGAATAGCACTGACCTTGGTTTGATGAGCTCTTACAATATATTCTACCCCATATTTTGTGATTTGGTATTTATTTTCATGTCGAAATAAATTTTCTTTCCTGTCGTAAAGATATAGACTCCCTAATAAAATACCATAGATATCCAATGGTATGACATCTAGTTCTACTTCATCCACTAGTTTAGAAGCAATTATAAATTTAACCTTACATTGCTTGGTTACATTTAATTTTTCTTTGTCATGTATCCATCCAAGAGGATAAGGTTTTGGATGAGGCTTGACTTCTAAGTGTAGCTTTTTAAACAAGGATTCTGAGATTAAATTTGCTTGGGAACCTGAATCAAATAGAGTTTCCACTTTTGTATGGTTTATGACAACTCTAATATGAAATAACTTAATTATTTTTTGTTCATTAGGAAGAGGCTCATTTGTTGAACTAGTGATTACATGTGATTCAGAATTAACATGAAGAAAAAGAGTACCTTTTGTGCCTACTATTGTGATCAATGCCTCATCGCCAAAGTTGGATACAAGGTCTTGCTGCGCGGTTGCTACCATATTTTGCTTACCCTTTCCACCATATCTCTTTGGCTTCTTTTCCGGGTACATCTTCCAACAATGATCATCATCATGACCTTCCTTTTTGCAGTGAGTGCAATAAGGCTTTTCTCCTTCATCTTTATTTCTTGATGCCGTCTTCTTTTCCTTTCCCTTTCCTTTCCCCTTGGACTTTCCATTTGAAGGTTTGAAAGGTGGTTTCTTTGAATGATCATATCTATCATTTTTGCTCATGTTTCCAAGATGAATGGCCTTTACACTGGCCGAGTCAATAGTGGTAGGTTCAAACATTAATAATGAATGTCTAATGTAACTATGTAATGACCCAATATACTTAGTTACCACTTCAGGTGAATCTAGTGAAATGCCCAAATTTAGTGCTTGTTTTCTAAATTCCTCAATAAAGCTTTGCACATTTTGGCCTTTGCCTTGCCTTAGGTACTGCCACTCCATTAAGGCTTTTTACTTATAGCCCAAGGGATAGAATTTCTCTTTTAATGCAGCAATAAAACTTGGCCATGAGGAGAGAATGTTAGCCAAATTTTTGCTGCCTTGCAATTTTCTCTCCCACCAGAAAAAGAGCGGTGTCATTCATTCGAAGAGAAGCCAACTGGATCTTTGCCTCATCCTCCTCTATCTGTTGAATCCTGCAGTAGACTTCAATCTTCCTAATCCAGTTGTTAAGCTTTTCTGCATTACTTTCACCATTATACATGGGAAGATCAAATTTGACATCTAATTTAAAGAAAGGTTTCTTAGATGCATTTCTTGAATTCCTATGATGATGGTGAGAAGAGTAAGAAGAACTTTCACTCGCAGAAGGAGAAGGAGGTGGATCCCCTCCATCATCTCCATGTGTTGAACCTTGTCCTTCTAGAGCATTTTCCCCTGCACTTTGTCGTTTCTTAAGCCTTGCGAACAACTTCTCGACTCAATCTTCCATTGTGTAGAATGTTTTGCGGAAGTTTAGCTCCTCCTCATTTCTAACATAATCATCCATGTTTCTTCTTCGATGCGCACGTCCCGCTTCAGGATCAAAAGACTTTAGTTTCCCTTCGCCTCTTCGTAGCCTATTTTTGGTTAACATACAAACATGAAATTCACATCTACAAAGACCTGCTCTGGTACCACTTGATCCAAAATCTTTTGCTTCAAGATGGAATAACGAATTACATGTTAAAAGGCATGAAATAAGAAGAGAGAAGCACATAAATCATGCAAAGAAGACAATAACTTGATAACAGAGTTCGTCCAGGAGGGACTACGTCTCTAGGCCCTGCTCAATAAGTGGGGAGGTCCTCTTTCATTAAGTGGCAAATAAAATGAAAGTACAAGCATCAACGTAAAATGACACCCTTATACCTCCAATCTACAAACTCGTTGAAAAATGGAGACCTATGTTGCAGAAACAGATACCACCATCAGAATCCTGTTGTCGAGAGGTGTAGAATCCATAGAAAATTTGTCCAATTTGGACACTGGGAGAATTTGGCCCCTCTTAAAATTGAGCTCAAACCATGGTTCCACCTACCCCTGAAAAGGCTCAAGGCTCCGCTGCCTACCTCGATCTTTGTGTCGCTCCTTGTATTCGTGGCACATTTGTAAAAGGTTGATTTTAAATAAAAGAGGCTCGGCGGACTTCTCAAAGGAAGCCACTAGCAAGTTGGTTAGGATCCTGTTTGGTTGGGAGGAGGTCGGGCGGTCAAACCCTGCCCCCTCCCGAAATAGTGGCATATTGTTTTAAATCCCAACGAATAAATGTTTTTGGGAGGCCGGACTCGCATCGGGCGGCCTGCCCGTTCTTATCACGGTTATATATGGTGGGGATTGGGGGGGGGGGGGGGCGAGGTTGACAGCTTGCACCCCTCCCACTCATGGTTGCAGTAGGTTGGGGCGGCAGGGTTGACAGCCCATGCCCCTCCCACTTATGGTTGCGGTAGGTTGGGGCGGCGAGGTCATGGTCATCAGACCCACCTAATATTACATTATATTTGTTACTCGTTGGTTGGGATAGGAGCAGGGGTCATGGCCCACCCCTATATTTATATATATATATATATATATATATATATATATATATATATATATATATATATATATATATATATATATATATATATATATATATATTTATATATATATATATATATATATTTTTAACCATAATAATACATTTTTTAACTTCTTGATTTTTTATCGAAGGAGTCAAATTTACAATCCCACAAATTCGCTCAGAATCCGGCCAGAACTGACTAGAATCTGGTGGCCGAGTTTCTGTGGATTTGTTACCTCCTTAAGCTGCCAAGTCATTCAGTCAACCTTCCAACTTTGACCAGCTCTAACTTTCACATATGAACTCGGTTTGATGAACTGTTCACACCATTGCGATCAGGACGACGAGATATTCAAATTGACACTAAGTTTGCGACATTTCTGCCACTTTGAATTTTGAGCCTTTTGTACTTGCCACTGATGTGTAGATCCACCTAGATTAGAAAATTATCATGATGTTAAAACAAGCCTAATGAGAAAAGGTCGATGATAGAAGTCTCAAAAGTATACCATGTGCCCAGGACATGTGTTATGTGGTCGGGGAATCAATGTTGGGACGTAAAGGCAAGAAGGTCAACAAGGGAATGCCTAATGATGTACATCCCAATAAAGTGAAATGTATAAAGGACATGAAAATAATGGTGCATCAAGGCAAGATGCATCGAGGTAAAAATTATCTAGGCATTGATGAATAGTCCAATTGTAGAAGTCCAACTACATGACACATGGATGGCTAGTGAAAGGCGAACTCTTGCGACAAAAATTGGGAGTCAATGGCCTATGATGACTCATCACTAAAGAGACAACTTGAAGCTTTGATGATTAGGTACCAAGGAAAATAAATGAGACTGGAAGAAATCAAGGCATAAATCAAAACTCGTGATTACTACTTAATGCAAGAATTTAAAAGACAAAATAACATATATAAGTGGTACCCAAGAAAATTGGTGATATTGGAAAAAAACTAGGGTGTTTTGAGGCTTCAACAAGACCTTAACATGCCCCCCCCACCCCTTAAAAATTAACCTTGTACTCAAGGTTAGAGATGTGGGAAGTGTTCCAAAATTGTTGTTGGTTCCTATGTGGCATCCTTTGATTGTGTATCCTTCCATTGTTTTGAAACTTCTTAGACAATGCATTGGTGGAAACAATTCTCTTGTTTGTGAAGGACAACCTCTTGCTACAATTAAATGGAACCTTCTTCATGAAGTTTAGGAAAACTAGTTTCAACACTGCAATTTGATCCAACCACTTTCTTCAAGTAGGATATATGAAAGACGAAATGGATCTTAGAGTGGCTTAGAGGTTCTAATTTATAAGCCACTAGCCCAATATGCTTGAGGATTTATAGGGGCCATAAAACTTAAGAGAAAGCTTTTACTAGTGGTCTTCTTTGAGCGAGGTCTGCTTATACAATGAATGAACATCTAATCCCCTTCTTCAAAATGGCATTCAAAGATAAATTGATCAACTTGCTATTTCATGTGATTATGAGCCATGATCAAAATATCCTTGAGAGTGCAGAAAATGTTGACCCAAGATGTAAGGGTTTTTTCAACCTCTTGTACCTTGGATACAACAAATTTCTCTTATCCTCTTGTTCTCGCTCTCTTTAACCTTTGGAGTTTTTTAATAGATTAAAATTAACTCATTCTATACTTCTTATTAATTATAATATTAAAAACTATTCTCAATAAATAATGTATTGAATTAACTAATTAAATTGGTTTTAGTATATATATTAAAATTACATTATTAATTTAGAAAATATATATCATAAAAATATATTAAAATTATATAATATATAACTATTTATTAATTCATTTTAAAATAAATAAATATATTAAAATTATATATTATATAACTATTAATTGATTCATTTTTAAATTAAATTAATTATTTTCCTTATTCTAGTCAAACTAGTCGTTATTTACAAAGACTAGTTGGAGTGTCTCTTTACCTATTTAAACTGGTTCCTTGATCAGATCTCTCATCTTGTCCTAATGATGAACCACACTGGCTGGTTCGAAACACATCGACAAAATATGCTCATATGTGATTATCACCGAAAGATTTTATGTACATTTTATGGATCACAGAAGCCAAATTCCTAATAAGTAAGATATTACTGATGGGGAATTTTGGCCATATACTGCCTCAAAGGAGGTCATGCAAGTGGCACCATGATAAGTTGTATTATACCATTGTTCTAGTAGGGGTAACCACTGAGCCCATTGAGATTATTTTTTGAAATAGAAGCACCTCAAATATGATTCCAAACACTTGTTGATAGCTTCAATATAACTATGAATCTAAGGGTGATAGATAGTGCTAAGATGCAAATCTATGCCTAGAACCTAAACAATTATTGTTGGAAGTTGCTATTGAAAGTGGGATCACGATCCATGACTATAGATTGCGGAATACCATGTAGTTTGAAGATGTTATCCATGAATACTTAAGCAACCATGGAAGCTTTAAATGGGTGTTGGACGACATAAAAATGGGCATGTTTGGAAATCTAATCAACCATAATCATAATGATAATTTTATAGTGATATTTGGATAGCCCCACACTGAAGTCCATAAAAATGTTTGTCTATACAACAAGAAAAGAAGGGCACATGGAGTTTTCATTGTTTATCCCTTGTGTTGTTGGCAAATATTGAGTTAAGCCACAAAAGTGTATATGTCCTTCATGTGTTCCCAGAAGAATGAGCATTTGATTTTTTCATATGTTTTATGAAAGCTAGAATGACCTACTAATGGTGATGCATGGATTTCAAATAGTATAGTTGATTTAAAATTGGATTGCTTGATTAAATACAAACACCCTTTATAGCAGAGCTCGACATTGTACCAAGTGTACCTGGAGATGCACTAGAATCATGTTAAAGTTGTTGACTCAAGCTAACAATCTTGGGCTCAATGAAACAAACTTCACATGGCATGTCTTTCAAGTCATAGAGTTGAAACTATAAAACAAATTGTGTTCATTCATTGCAGACTTCATCCACCCAGTTGACTAAAGTAAAGAAGAGTGAAAAGAGGGACACTTCCTCTTCATATTTTGTAGAGAAAACACTGGACAGCACTGGATACCACATTCTTCTTGCCCTTCTTATAAATATCTCATAATCATAGACTAACATTTCAATAACCCATTTTTGTTGTTTGGGGGATAAAATTCTTTGCTCCAAAAAGTATTTAACATTGTGATGATTAGTTTTAATTTGGAAAGGTCATCGAAGCAAGTAGGGATGATAGATATCCATGGTTTGCAAAACAACCAACATTTCTTTTTCATAGGTGGATTTCCCCAAGTGTCTCTTATAAATTTGTTTTCTAACAAAGACCAATGGTCCCTATTCTTGCATGAATTTGTGCCTATCCCTTTTCTCGAGGAATGACATTCCCAAAAAAAAGGTCTTACTGAAGTCAACTAGAGCAAGTACTGGGGTTGTACATAAAGAATCCTTCAAATACTAGAAGGTTTGATCTACAACTACATTCCAAATGAGATCATTTTTCTTAAGCCTGGAAGTGAGGAGAGCAATGATTTTCCATAGCTTTGGATGAACTTTCTAAAATATCATGTAAGACCAAGGAAGCCTCATAAAATTTTAAGAGTTATAGGATGGGGCCAATCAGTCGTTGCTTCAATTTTCTGTGGCTCCACTTGTTCACCATTCTTACTAACAATATGGCCCAAATATTCTACTTCCAAGACATCAAAATCACATTTGGACATTTTGAGAAATATTTGATGACAAAAAGTAGTTGTAAGATTTGATCCACATGGGTAACATGGGCCTGCCAATTTTTATCGTAGATTAGGATGTCATCAAAGAAGACAAGGTGAAAATGATGTAGAAAGGGTTGAAAGATGTGATTCACGAGACTTTGGAAGGTGGATTTGCATTAGAAAGACTAAAGGGCATCACCAATAACTCATAATGGCATTTGTGAGTAGGAGAAGCAGTTTTGGGAATATCAGCCTACTTCATTTGAATTTGGTGATACCTTGAATAGAGATCAAGTTTGTTAGAAATTGGGAACCTTTAAACTTTTCCAAAAGATCATCAATCATTGGAATAGAAAACTTATTCTTGATGGTGATTCTATTGAGAGCCCGAAAATCAAGACACATGCACCAAGTGCCTTCTTTTTTTAGTACCATGGTAAGAAGGAATAAATGAGGATTGGTACTAAGACAAATGACACTCGTAGCTAATAATTTTTTAACAATCTTTCTAATTTCGTTTTTTTTAGAAAATGGGTGGTGACAAGGGTGGAAAGTGGGTGGGATGCTACTAGATATGAGTGGAATAGAATGGCCATGTGCACCATGAGAGAGTGGGAGGTCTTGAGGGTTTCAAAAATTGATTGGTCTTTGGATAAGACTAACTACAGGTCAGGATGGATGTGTTGGAAAGGGGTATTAAAGGCTTGAATGACATGGAACTAGGTGATAATGCCAGAATGTCCCAATTTAAGGAGTATTTCCATGTGGTGTGAGCTAATGATCTCAAGAGAACCTGTTGTGATTCCTTGGAAAGTGTAGTGATTCCCTACCTACATGAATCTCATGTATAACCCCATAAAATCCATGGGAATAGGGCCCAATGTGCATAACCATTCAACATCCAAAGAAATGTCACAACCACCCATTTCAATGGTAAGCATGTAGTATTTCTAAGAATAATCACCAATTTCAAGGTGCATATTTTCACAACGAACCCCGCGTTTCCTGAAACCCCCATGAGCAGTCATGACTTGGAAGTTGTTTACGACATGGATATAACAATGTGTCTCCTAGGTTACCAAACTATGAATAAAGTTATGGGTGCTACCACTGTCAATTAGGATAATGACTTTACAATTCTTGATGTAGCCAATTAATTTAATGTTTTAGGGAACTGAAATACTAGTCAGGGTATGTAGGGAGATTTCAGGTTCATCTGGTTGATCATAGGGAGGAAGGTCATTTGGTTGAGGCGAAGGTTCTTAAGTGAGAGCATCATCATAATCTTTTGAAATATTTGAGCATGAGAAAATATTTTTCATCACAATTGTAACAAAGGCTTTCAAGTTGACGTTCAGCCATTGACAACTTATTGTGCTTCCCTAGCTCGTTGATTGGTTTTAATCCAAGTGGTAGGGTGAGCCATTAAGACTTGGGTATGGATTTCTTCCCTGAAACCACTAATAAAGAATTTTTGGAAGAAGGAATCAAACATGCCTTCGATCTAGAAAGCAACCTGCTCAAAAGCAAAAATATTTAATTGTAGTTCATTGTTTAAGCTTGGTTAAGTAGCCAAATTATGAGTATCAAAATGTTCATAGAGATCTATTACAAATTGAGTCAAAGTAATATAACCTCTATGGACATTGTTATGTCTTTTCCACCATTGCCAACGCTCAAAGTCTAAGTACAAAAAACCCATGCAAAATTTCATTAACTTATTGATGATACCATTGAAAAATAGTGTTCCATTTGAGTGACCTAACCAATTGGTTTAGAGAAATCAAATTTATTCACATCCACTTTAGGAAGTTGCAAATCACAAACAAAGGGGTTAGAGCAAGGCTCCGTGGAATCAGATGATTCACCTCCCTCTTCGTGGAATGAATATTTTTTGAATTTAGTAAAATTTGGGATAGTAGTTTGAGGAGCAATTCCAAATTGCTCAACTTGTCATTAACTATAACAAAGTTTTTCTTGGTAACAACTTGAGTGTGCTCTAATTTCTTTGCAAATTGTTCCACAATATTTCCAATTGAGAAATGTGGGTGCCATAATCATGGTTTCAGATAGCCACCTAGATGGGTGCACAAGTTAAAGGTTATTAGAGGGTGGGGCTAGTGATATAAGAGCAATGTAGTGGGACTAGCAGTTCCACACAAAATGACTTACTAGAGAGTTGTATCAATATGATTAGTTCATATTTCTAGGGATATTGATATATGAAATCGATAATGGGTTGTGGGTCCATAGAAAGAAAGGCTTACAAGAGAGGGGGGCCACTGTGATCAATGCAAAAAATGGTATCTATTGAGATAGATCCCAAATAGGCATGCCGATGGGACTACTTTATACCCTTTTAAATTCTTGCAGAGTTGTATTCCCACTTGAAGAATACTACACTAAAAAAATGCTCAATTTCTTAATATTGAGGATTATGTAGGAATCTCTACAATTGGAATAGGAAACAATGTTTATAATGATTGAATGTTTGAAATTCCAACACAACCCCTTGTTCCTCTTGTTTTATATGTATTATGCACTGGTAGCAACAAGTAGGGCATCAAGGGTCCTAAAGACAAGGGGGTTCCCTACGATTACAACTCTTTGATATAAATGTGGAGTCCAATAGTAGCACTTGGCCCAATATCTCAAGGCCATAATTAAGGAGATTCAACCATACCCTTAGCCATACTATCTAATTACCTAAGTACTAGAAAATAATTTTCTCAAGTGTTATTCCCAGAGCCATTGTAGCAATCAAGCAATTGAGCAGTTGATCGAAACCAAGTTAAAGACATCGATAAGACTTCTAATATACCTAAGGGTACACAGAAGTGAAATTATATATACAAGTGTTCACTAATGTCGTACTACTCAAAGGGGTACGAACAATGGTTGCAAGGGTTTCCAACCAAGTGAAACCTCTTGTATTTCCTATGTATTCTTCCCCAACCATAGGGTTTCCCACTAAACGACATATTACTACATTAATTATTGGCATAGGAGCACGTCTCTAACCTAAAAAAAAAATAGCTCTGAAAATGTGTTGAGGAAAGTGTTGTGATACCACTTGTGATGTGCCAAATAGAAATATTTAGAAAATAAATTACAAGTATTGCTCAGATATATGGTAGAAAGAAATAGAATTGCAAACATAATGGACAATATGAACTAGAATATTATGCCTTTGTTGATATGGAATCAATGTTCACTTGCCTCTTTAAGGGGACAACCTTTAATTAAGCAGAGCTCAGATTCCAAATGATTTATAAGACATATTTTACGATGTTTCCACATGTTTATCAATGCTTTATGTCCCTTAAGAACACTCTAAAGAAGGGACTTTCTGGTAGGTGAAACCTTCTAGTAAACATTCTTACAATAACTATGTTCACACAATTACATGGGACTTATTTACTAGTGATGGTATCCATACATAGCAATACATAGTAATCTATCTACTTAGGGGATTAGGGAGATTAGGACCCTAACATGATTTTTCCTTCCCCTTAACAACATGCACCCACAAACTAAGTTGGGACCCATATTCTTGTTTAAATGAGGCTTGCTACAAGCAAATTTCCTCTTATTTGTTCTCAAGATATAGAATTTGAACATGAAGAAATCACTGAGGGGGTTGAAGTGATTATTGCATTTTTTTTCTTTCAACTAGCATTTGTTTAAGGAGAAGGTTATAGGTTTTGACTTATAAAATTCTATGTGAAAGTATCCATCATTACTTGTAGGTGCTCCATATTTTTAGCCAAATTCTATAATTTAAATGCCAAGTCTACCCATTCAACAGGTGTATCAAAGGCTGCATTGTTGGGAACTAGACGATTGTTAGATATACTTAGGACATTGTGTGTTGTCTTATTGAGTTGCAATTCTATAAGAGGTTTTCCTAGTGAGTCACTTAACCATATCTATAGCTCTCGTATGTTATTCACTCCAATATATTATTGAGGCATACTTAAGAGGGCCTACAAGCTTAAGGGAGCCCATAAAGGAAATAGATGGGGTAGGGGCTAGAGGTTAAGAATATATTGGAGAATTCACATATTTAGGAGCCTTCACAATTGTGTAGGGAATCATAGGTATAAGGGAGAAATGTTGTGGGTATAGGGAAGAGGAGGAACTATAGGGTAAGAAAGGGAGGAGAGGAATGGAGTGGACAAGAATAAGGGATAGAGGGTAGGGTAAGGATAAACAAACTCATGGAGAAGGAGATAAGGGGGAAGGAATGGGGCAGTAGAAAGTTGAGGGCATGAGGGGGAAGTACATTGGTGTGAACATGAGGAAATATGTGGATAGACTCTGGGAGGATAAAGGGGAGGAAAAGGAGGCTAGTAAGGAGGAGGTCAGGTAAAAGGTAGTGGACATGGTATCCCCACATGTAGGGAGATCAATGGTAGCATGCAAAGGACATCACAAGGCCTGAGTGTGACTAAGAGATGTAAAACACAATACACAGAAAAGTGCTAACAGAATGTGAGGGGGTCCAAACCACAACCATGGACAAAGGTTGCAAACAAGGTATATCATCATGGGCACAAATAGTTATAAATACTTATGTTGAAGCTAACTTGAAGTTGTCTTTTGTCAAAGTTGACATAGAGTCAACCTACATATTGGAGTTGTCAATCTACTACATACCCAACGTTGTTGTAGCACCAATTACATGAGACATTGAGTGATGCCACTAGCCAATAGTTTTTGGAGCAATAATACAATTGAGAGAGTAAGGTTTACACCCTTTCTCATACCTTGTTGAGATTCACAAGTGAAAGCAAGAGAATTGAATGGAACCAATGAAAAACTGAAATTCTCTAATAATAATCCAATCACAAGTGCACTAAAGAGAGATAGGCCCAGAGAGAGAGAGAGAGAGAGAAACCAAGCACAAGTGCACTGCACAAGAGATGCACAAGTAAACTTAAAATAAAAAATGCCAATCACAAAAGAACACACCAAAGATATAAACTCCCTTAGGCATATAATACTCATATGAAAGATCAAGAGAATCACAAGATGATACAACACAAATGAGAGTTATAATTCAAAATTGTGCCATAGTATTTGGTGAGCTTCCCACTCATATTGGCTTTCATATTTTACCATTAGGTTTATATGATATAATTACTAGACTCACATTTCTCTCTTCCTACAAAGCAAAAGTGGATTATTATAGGGGAAAAAATTGCATTGGTGATGATGGAAATCCAAGAAGGGTTCAAAGCATTACTAGACTTATTTCTCTACATAATATTTCAGCTATGTAAGTGAATAGATGCTTGACAACATGTTGGCATCTTTATGTTTTACATGCTATTTTCCCTTACAGCACTAAGGAGCCTAGCCTATATGACTTTCTAGTGTTGCAATAATTTGATTACGTGTTTCTAAAAGAATTACCTAGACTTCCTCATAAAAGGGAAGTGGATTTTTCCATCAACTTTATGCTTGGAGCTAAACTTTTTTCTAAAACTTCTTATAGAATGAGCATACCCAAGCTTTTAGAGTTGAAAATGCAGCTTTAAGAATTGTTTATCAAAGGCTACATCCAACTCAGTGTCTTGTTATGGTCAAATTTGTACACATTATAGCTATTGCATGCCAAGATGCTTGAGTCAATGAGTGCAAACAATGTATTTATGACAAAATATTATTATCAACAACATAACAAATGGTTAGTGCTAGGTCCGTAGCACTTGACATCATTTGATATTCAACATAAGAGATATACTACACATAGGTCACGATTCCATGGTAGGATGCACATATCTTGGACCATGTCACCTTATGAGTGATATGTCCATAGCACTTGACAATATTTGAGATTCGACTGTAGAGATGCACTACACATAGGTCCTGGTTCCATGGGAGGATGCACATATCTTGGACCATGCCACTTTATGAAGGATGCTCTTTATTACATAACTTAGGCTTATGTATTAAACATGCTAGTGTATTAGTTAAAATTTAGAGAGGAGACATGAGGGAATGCAATAGTCACCTTGTTCCCTTTAATGGGATATGTTGAGTTATTATCCACCATGTGTTTCCTTAAATGAACATGAAGCATTTAGACCCTTTGGAGAGTCAAGAGTATATATGGGATGAGATAGGTTGCATTAGGATTTCCCTTTCATTTTATTATCCATCCGTTCATGTGTATCTGCTTAGAGAAATGTTGCATGAGCTCGACCTTATTTGAGAGAGATTTAAAACTCTTTTCCTACCACGAGCAAAGGACACACAGTCACTTTATCATATTTTTTATTCATATTGAATAATATGGAGATCTAAGTTTCCTTTGAAATTTATATGTTCTTATTTTCTTATGCATCGTTCTTTCATGGTTCATATTTCATTTTCTTCAGTTTGTCACATTGCATTTAAGGTTACATTGTAAGAATCCTCAACAAGCATCATTTTCAAGGCCAACTGGTCTTTCGCTCCACAAGTGGATAACAACAATGACATGGAGGGAATCCATTGTAAAGAAACCATAGGAAGGGTTTTTACACAATCCCAAGAGTGGATGTATATGTTCAACTAGATGTGTTCAAAATCATTAGCTATGTTATTATAATGTGTTCCTTATGCTAAAGAACAATGACATTTCTCTCAAATCTTGATGGTTAGAAAAATTCAAAAAAAAATCTCCTCGATATTTACTTTTAGTCATATGAATGGTGCTAATTTGGTGGGGATTTTGCATGTTTCTACTGAACAATGGTTGTTATGATGCATGGGAGCTTCAAAATTGTGAAAAAGTAAGGCAAACTATTATAGGTATTGGGGGGAATATGCTAGGTACAAGGGGTATAGGTACCGAGGAGTATAAAAAAGGGTATCTTGTAAAAATTAGGGATATCTAGTGAAAATAAGGAATTTTTTATTGGAAAGATGTTTTTTGAGGGGGGTTCAACAAAAGGTTTTGGGAGTTTTTTATCAATATTAGTGAAATTACAAGTATTCTTTAATCTCCTATTTATGCATGTGTGATGTCACACATTCACTAAATGAAGGCCCTATGTTATAGTGCAAACGTTGATGTATTAGTCAATTTATGGAGATAATTAGGAAATTCCAATGGTGGAATGGCAAGATCTAGTTAACTCTACCTAGAGGCATGATATTAAGTTTGGTGACTTCATGCACATCTTTTGGGAAACTCTAATTTGCTTGTGTTTTCTTGGACATGGAACCTACATTGGTGGAAGCTTAGAGCAATCTTGGATGAGGTCCTCGCATGGATCGAGGATTAATCCTTCTAGATCAAATTTTCTCAAGGTAGAGGTGTTGAATTGGAGTGTTATGCATCTATTGTGAATCGTTGTCCTACTCAACTAGGTAGAGAAGTTACTGCATCATGGAGTGTTATGCATCTCATTGTGCTTTGATATGGATACAACTCTTCTTGAAATGAGCCTAGGATTTTGATCAAGGAAGGAATATTCAACATGTTACTATGGATTTCATTCCCTCATCTATAGTCAAGAAGAAAGGTAGTTGTCAATGGTGTTAAAAAATATTGGAACAAATGAAATATGAGACTCACAATATTTCATGGCTACAAAATACTTCCATCCTAACAATATCAATGCTATTATCCCTAAAACTGCATTTTTCATTTTTATTTATTTTTAATTCTAACTAGAAGCTACTTATCTTTAAAAATGTTGTAGAAAAACTCATAGTGGGCATACAAAAGGTGTTGATTGAGAGTCTTTTCAATCTTGCAGTACTCTAGAATTTCCCTTCTCCAATAAAAAAACTAGGCAAAGAGAAGACATTTTTTCCTGAAGGGTCTTTTTTGCCAAATTCTTGAATCACAAGAGTAGGTCCTTACAAATTTATTACAAAGGAAAGTACAAAAACATAATATAGCTACCACTTGTTAGAAACCACTCCCTCGCCCAAAGTAAGTTCCAAAAATTATTGATATGTTGAAAGGATTGGCCCTTCTGTCCATAGTTTCTCCAATCTTGATTGGATTTCCTTCTCATTGTGACAAGATGGGAGGTATTCAATGCTTTATTCAATATTTTAGCGAAGGATTTAGGAAATTCATTAAGAACTTTTTCTTTTGGCTCTAGTTCTTTTTCCTCATCCTCTTCTTCCTTCTCAGATTCCTTTGCACCCTCTTCTTCCTCCTCTTCGTCTTCTACTTCCTTTTTTGATGGAGCCCTAGTCTCAAGATTCTCAAGGAATAGATATATGCTATGACCAGACAATCTTAATGTAGAGTTGAATTATATTGTTGCTTCTCCATATTCTTTCTCCAAATATTCGAGATTTACCAAACACTTTAGATTCCCAAGAACTTCAAATTAATTATTTCTCGAGAATGGCGAAACCTCTTGAGATGTTAGTGATTGAGGCAACCTTTAGTGCTAATAATTTCCACGCCTTGTTGAGACCAAGTTAATCTCAAGACTCTTCTCTTGTCTTTTGATGTGGCAAACACTACTCTTAGGTTATGGACAACTTTTGGAAAAATGTCCATAAGCATGGTAGGTATTGCACTTGAATGGAATATATTCATAACCTGAGATCTATTAATGGTCCAACCTATCTATATTGATTTATAAAGCCTTGGGGAGTCATTTCTCAAAATCCACCTCTACATATATTCTTGCACAAGAAAACAAAATTTATTTGTGTTGTACTCAATCAATGAATTGGCCCAATTTGTTTCGACCGTCCTTATGTCAATTGCACATTCTAGAATATTTCAAAAACCTTACAAACCTGAGCGAAGTTAACTATTTGACTTCGCTCATGTTCGTCAAATTTCTGAAATATTCTGGAATCTCTAATCGAGTTACACTCAAATATTTGTTTCCAATATTTTTGAGAGTGTAATCATCCCAGAAAATTAATGGAAGTTGAGGCCATCCAACCCACATTGAAGCTGCAATGATTTTTATTTCCAAATTGAAGTCTAGGGACCACGAGGCTAAATATATTCCCCTAAATCGCATTACATATGGGATGAAGTAAATTGTCACGTCCTACTCTTTATTAAGAGAAAACTAAAATAAACATGACCACAAAAAAAATACATATCCTACATAACCATTACTCAACCACCCAAGTTTTCACATCTTTTAGACCCTCCAAAAATCTCTAGACTTTTCTATCAAGAGTCTATCAAAACATGTGAAGGTTGAACGAGATCCAATCAAATACATGTGAAGATAAAATGAAACTATCAAAACATGTGAAAGTAGAATGAGATCCCATCCAATCATGTGAAGATAAAATGAAACTATCAAAACATATGAAGATAGAATGAGAACTGAAGATGAAAAATCCAGTTAGGGCTTCCAATCTTTTTATAAATGTCTTTTGGTGAGGTTTCTTATCTTGGGGATTCAAACACCAAAGCACAGAGCAAAAGGCCTCCGATTCGGAGCTAACATCCCGATTTTGGTAGCTCGGGCGCAGATGTGGCCAACTTTACCAAAACCCATCCCCTTATTAATAAAACAAAAAAATATTGGTCAGCGTTTGTCTCAGACTGCGATTCGCACTACCCGAAAAGATGGCTCCCATGGACAATTGCAACGTGAGACAGATCGACGAACAGGTTGAGCAACGGTCTAGTTCAAGCTATGATTCGCACGACTGTAATGGAAGCTCCCACGAACAATTCCAGCGTGTAATAGTTCGGCCAACAGGTTGAGCGAAGGTACTGGTTCTCGTGTTCATCTCTTCCTAAATATCCAAAAAGCCCTAAGACTGCATCTCGACCTACGGATTGGAGGTTGATAATTGATATCTCGAAATTCGTGGTGTTTTCTGGGCCATCGGTGATTCTGCGAATGCAGGTGTCGCGGTTGTTGTGACCGAGTCTTGTCTCAATAACTCCACATCCGAGTCTTCAGCGGATCTAGAAGCTACTACGAGGAAAGGGTGCTATGAGGAGATTGGCCATTTCAAGGATGGGTATTCCCTTTTCGCTCTATGCCCATGTACCTCTGCAATGCGTTCCTCGTAGATTCTCTACGGGCGGAGTTAACTCTACAATACTTTGGTTTTGCACTTTTTCTTCTAGGTATCTTATATACTCTACAGCAAGAACTTTTGTGCCCTATTGGATCCATGGTGCATGTTGACTTTGCACTTCAGATGGCTTTACGATCAAGTGTGTTTTGCGTCCTTAGGCTCTGTGAACAGCCTTTTGTTGCAGCTTATCTTGTCATGTTGAGGGTGTTGCAACCACGTCTTCTACATCATAAAGTTTGCGTCCATTTCCTCTTTAAGGTTCACAATTGTGCACAATCGATCTACAAAAAGGGCTGATGTGATATCAATGTTGCATTAAAAATTTGTGATGAAGATGTACTCAAGGCATTGAGAGTTTATCCAACAAATAGTCCATGGAGTTAGATGTGCCTAGATTGGGCCTTTTTGGCGATCATCGCTAGAGTTATCGACACACTTGCGCTTCATTTATGGAGAATTTAATCATTGTGTTAAAAACATTGCAAGGAAGTTTTCATCTATAATTGCATCTAGATGCCCAAAGTGACGTTGTCCTTGCATGCATAATGTTTTCACTATGGGAGCTTAAGGTGCATGAATATGTCACTACCATGCTGTCTTTGTGCTTGATCAATGCAATATCTACAATGTCCATGGGATCACTACCATGCCTTCTTTGTGCTTGATCAATGCAATATTTACAATGTCCATGGGATCACGGGGGAATCAAGGATGTTGTGATTATATGGCATTGCATTGTGAAGGAGGGTGGATGCTTTCATCGTGATATTTGTGTGGATTTATGTGGCTACCTCTTAGTTTGTTGGCCAGGTTACCTTAGTTATGATACATGCTATGCAGAATGTTCGTTGCATTTAAGGATAACTGAAGTGAAATGGATCTTCATAACATCATCGAATGGTTAATGGCTCAGGCTAATGCAAAGGCTCTTAGCAAATTCAAGAGGCTTGCCAATAGAAGCGAAGTTTATAGTTAGAGATGCTAATGACGAGGCAGGAGATGTGGTTGATAGCGAGACGTGCCCCGTGCTGATCATCCAGTGTCCATACCTCCACATAATGTCGCACTACCAATGCCGACATTAAGAAATTAAACAAAAGAAAAAGAAGAAAGATAAATCAAAATAAAAGAACCATACACCAAATGCTTGCCAGGGAAAGATGAAATAGAGAAGGGGAGCACTGGACTTGGGGACCACTGAAGAGTTGGGGATGCCTGGCCTTCAAACTAACCCCCCAGCTGAGTCCAATCTTCTATAAACTCAAGCAAAGCCAATTGGAAGGGATTCTCTTGTAAAAATTAAAAGGAATGCTAAAGCAAAATTCCTGTCAAGTGAATGTAATTTTCTCTACAGAGCAAAAAATAAATTGTAAACCTGCAATTGCTGAGAAATAAAAATTGACCATAGCTATTAGCTGCTAATTTTTTTTCCTTTAGGTTTCTGCAGGTTAAATATTACATCCAATGTGTTGAATGACGTGGAACTGAATTTTGGTTCTATACTGTGTTCTATTTTATCATTTTTGCAGGCTACAGATATGTCAATTCTTGCTTGCAAATGATTTTATTAATTACTTTTTTAAGCACAACAATCAAAATCCATAGACCATCCACCTATTATTGTAGATGAGATCAACGGCTACATTTAAAGAATGGTTGGCCATCGTCTTGTTTCCCAACTGAGTTGTTAATTTTATTACCTTTGTTCTAGCAGTGTGTCTGTTCTCCAGGGCGTCGGGCATTTGATAGCGTTCGTATGCACTCCCTATCTATTGTAAATTGTCTGTTTGTTGATCTAAATCAAATCCCGCAGTTTTCCGTTTCTTGCAGTATCAAAATTCCACTTGCCTCAATTGTATGATTGAAACTTACAATATCATTTTATTAATTCAATAATTCATTTGTCCCAATACCCATTGATTATGCCAAAGTATGAAGTCGTTGCTAAAAGAACAACAATTTGCTATGCTAGCAGTCACTTGCTAAACCTATGGAAATTTCTCAAATTCAAATTCAATGCAAAACAAAGATTTCACCTTCAACCTAGAATGTTTATCCAATGTTAGCCCAGTGAATTTTTAGCCTTGGAGCAACTATAAAACAAGGTAGAAAGCAACAGTGTCAAATCACTTAACAATTGTCCTTTTACTTAGGTCAAATCAGCAAGACATATATGGTTGTAAATAACAATTCATAAAGAACATATATAGCTGAAAATCACATGGAAATTGTGTGAGTTTTGGAAAGCTAGAAACTTCATTACTATGCTCAAGATGAAGTAAATGTACATACCATAGCATTATCTCAATGGTAGTAAAAATCCTCTCAGTTTTCCAAACCCTGGATAGGGAAAATCAACAAAACCCTAGCAACCAAGAAGATCCAATATGCAAACATCACTCCAACACATCCAAGGCAAGACATCCTCTCCTCCTCTTCTTCACAACTCCACCCTAGGGTTTTATCACATAAACCTAATCTTCAATATCCATGGGATAAACACTAATTCTAGGCCTCCAAGATGCTCCAAGATACTACAAGAGAACCAAGAAATCCTAATGATGAGAGAAAGAAAGAGAGACCAAAGATGTGATGATTCTAGAGATAGATAGAAGGTAGCACGCTCTCTTCTCTAGGTCATATCTCAACACAAAAATCAAAATGAGTGAGTGAGTGAATGAACATATATAAATGGAAAGACTCTCCCCTCCCTCTACTTACTATGAGAGGTAAAGGAGGCCACCAATACAATGTAGGCCTTAACACTTACAATCAACCTATAATAAGCAGTACAGGCCAACAGTAGTGAGATGTTACACTCTAAAATACATGTGCAATGCTCCAAGGTGATGTAGCTACATAAGGAAGTCCACATCCTTTGGCCAACAATACAATGTGGACCTTAACTCTGACAAGCAACCTATGATGAGCACTTGTAGGCCAATACAAGTGAGACACTACACTCTAAAGTACATATGTCATGTTCCAAGGTGATGTCAGGCACAATAATGGCTCCAAGGAGATGTAGTTACACAAGCAAGTCCATATCCCTCCATAACAAGCCTCCACAAACTCCATCGATCCTCCTAAGGAATGTATCCAGTAGGTCAACTACCCCTACAAGAATATTATCGAAGCCCCAAGTGAACCAAGCCATCTCCAATCCTCCAAACAAGAATCTAAGCTACCACATGTCAACTAGGACCTAATTCTCTTCTCCAAATTGCACAATGCTCCTCATCCAATGTAGGGTGCTCTCCAAGCAAGTGGATCACGCATGGAGTCCCAATGAAGGCCATCCACCAAATTGTTAAGAGAACTCCAACACCTAAGCTAGCAACCATCTAAGGTCAAGCGCCCCATGCATGTTGTAAACACTTTCGGAGTAACCCCAAAAGTTAATAAAACCCTGTGTGGTGAAGTGCTTATGAGCATATCATTCCCAACCTATGTATTATGTTACTTTCCTTTGAATTTTATGTGGTGACTTTATCCTACAACAAATTCATAGAATAAGCAATTTCTGTGGTCATACACAAGGCAACATTGCTCTAGTTTGGTGGTGGTTGTGTATTACCTCATGCAATTAACTTTGCTAACAAGTCACAAACTATACCTTATCATTCAATTGGAAATTGATGGACATCGAAGCTTTGTATGTGTGTGTGGATGCTCTAGCATGGTTAGTTGTATACAATTGAATACAAATGAGAACATTGTGATAAGCACTACACTCAACCATCTCATCATCTTATTTGGTTGGCATTAGGTTGTGTATTACCTCATGCAATTAACCTTGCTAACAAGTCACAAACTATGCCTTGTCATTCAATTGGGAATTGATGGACATCGAAGCTTTGTATGTGTGTGTGTGGATGCTCTAGCATGGTTAGTTGTATACAATTGAATTCAAATGAGAACATTCTGATAAGCACTACACTCAACCATCTCATTAGCTTATTTGGTAGGCATTAGGTGGATGGTAATATTGCTCTACTTGTCAAGAATTTCTCAGCCAATAAACTTAAAAGAAAGGAATTTAATCTTGAAAGAAACTAAACTTGATTGGAATTATATATATATATATATATATATATATATATATATATTTTACAGACAAGTCAATTGAATTTTCGCTGCATAGAGAATTTATATTCATAAAACAAACAAGCCAAAGGCCTACCATTTACAATTCATATCGGAATCAAAGCATATCAAGTCATGCCTTGAAGGAAAGCAATCAATGGATGCTTACTCATTTGAAGAAGTTGCTAAAACGTAGAGCGCTAGTAGCAATTGACCTTGATATTGGCAAAGGAAGAAGAGGAAAGCAACACTCGAACGAGATCATGGATGATACAAGTAGTATTGAGTTGCAAATGCTTCGCTTGGAGAATCAAGTTGTAGAGATAACAAGCTTGTTTATTA
This sequence comes from Pinus albicaulis, assembly GCA_034641835.2. Lineage (NCBI taxonomy): Eukaryota > Viridiplantae > Streptophyta > Pinopsida > Pinales > Pinaceae > Pinus > Pinus albicaulis. Next base: position 790,075,084 of record CM076574.1, read on the forward strand.
AGTGATTATAGGACCAAGGAAAAGATAATCAAAGTCATAAGGAGTTGGTGCAAACTCAGGGGAGGAATCAAATTACGAAAAAAGGAGAACCAAAGACTAAAATCAAGATTGCAACAAAGAGAAGAGAATGCAGCCATGGCATAATTAAAGTACCTTTCTTTGTAGAAATGAAGGTGGACATAAAACCATATGTAGGAGAAGTTGATGTAATATATTTCACTAAATGGTACTTGGGGCCTTGCTTATATTCTAAGACAATTGATGATTTCCAAGCCCAAATCAATTGATGAAGAAAGTGTCCAAGTGAAATACCTTGAAAGAGACAAGCAAAAACAACAATTTGGCATGCACAAGCAAACATAACCACAAAAGCAACAAAGTAAAGGAAAGAACAAGAAGAAGTAGTTTGTAGAAAACACTGTGGTAGTGACACAAGAAACAATGTGCCCGCCAGGTATTCCAAAACTTTTGAGAGATCATGTCAAGAAACAGTGTTGGAAATTGCACCTTGAAAATACTCCATGCACTCTCACAAGAAGAAAGAGAAAAAAAAACTTTACTAATTGTAAATGCAAAAGAAAGTGTGGATAGCACTTCAAATCTAGATGGACAAATTAGTCGCATTATCATCCAAAAGGAGGTAGTGTTGGTCAATTGTAGTCCCAAGGAAGAGGAGGTGAATGAATTATTTCATGTCAAAATCCACATGAGGCAAGCTAAAGTGGATTGCTTGTTTGATCTCTACACAATTGGGTGAGAAGGTTGACCTAGAGACTCATGATCATCCACAAGCATATTCCTTGACTTGGGTGAGACAAGATATGACCAACAACTACAACAATTGATCAAATCCTATAAAGATATGTTCTAAGAACCTCAAGGGTTGCTACCAAAGAGAGAGGTTGAGCATGAGAATTAATAGTTGAACTTGACAATCTCCATCGCCAAAGATTGGGTCATACAAACAATCCATCCTAGAAGTAGATGAAGTGAAGAGGATATTCTAATTTTTACGGAGGCTTCCCAGTAATCACCTATAAGGATATTCTAATTTTTCGGGCTCAATGTGATAAATATAGGCTAGGTGAAGACACTATACATCATCATGTGGTTCAACAATCAAAATGGTCAGACATTGGAGAATGCACATTGACTGTTGTGCTTTAAACAAATTCATTTTTGTCGCAAAATCTAGCAAGCCTTGTGAGGGGACTCACAAGGCGAGGGGCAAACCTTGTAGCAACAATGAGGGAGATTGCACTGTAACCTCAACAATCTTCAAGTTGCTCTTTAGTGAAATCTCACCACAAGGAATGCTTCCCAGTAATCACCTATAAGGATATACTAATTTTTAGGGCTCAATGTGATAAATATAGGCTAGGTGAAGACACTATACATCATCATGTGGTTCAACAATCAAAATGGTCAGACATTGGAGAATGCACATTGATTGTTGTGCTTTAAACAAATTAATTGTTGTCGCAAAATCTAGCAAGCCTTGTGAGGGGACTCACAAGACGAGGGCCAAACCTTGTAGCAACAATGAGGGAGATTGCACTATCACCACAACAATCTTCAAGTTGCTCTTTAGTGGAATTTCACCACAAGGGAGGCTTCCCAATAATCACCTATAAGGATATTCTAATTTTTAGGGCTCAATGTGATAAATATAGGCTAGGTGAATACACTATGTGATGGACAAAGTCTCATTTTTTGTTGATAAGGAGCATCATATCATGCACCTAGACTAGATGGAGACTTGTACAATCTAGGGTTTCTTGATGTGCAACAATAAGGAATTCTTAGACACATAAAATTCAAAGAAAGGGTTCTCTAAAATACTAGGTCAATAAAGTAATAGGGCAAACCCTTAAATTAAGCCTCAAGTTGAAGCCTAGCTAGGGTTAAGGTTTTAAAGGCAAAAAATTATCTAGAGAAGGATGATATCAAACCTCCTAGGGGTATATTTACCATCAATAAAGTTAGATGTTGCATTAAAAAATATTATAGAGATAAATCTTAGGTTTTACATTCCACAAACATACATCCACAATACCCTAAATCAATTCAGCCCCAGGAAAAAGCCCTAGCAACTTGCCTTAAAGACATAGGAAAATAAAAGGAAGAGAAATAATTATTTTTTAAAGGTTTTTGATCAATACAAAATTCACTAGTGCCTAATCCTACTTGGGTGATGGTGTTGAAAATTGGTAGCTCAGGAATTAATTTCTAAAAATAGAAAGTCTCAAGTATGACTTTCCAAACATAGTAAATCACCTTGGATCAATTGGTAATCAAGCATTGTTGATGGAAAATCTCTTTTGACCATCAATAAATCCTGATAGTTCAATTTCGACTTAATCATCATCATCATCATCATCATCATTATTATTATTATTATTATTATTATGATATTATTATATTATTATTAAATAGAAATTCAAATCTCTCAATCATGAGACTCAATCATGTCATATGTAACTCCCCTCAATTAATGCATATGTTACTCTCTCTCTCTCTCTTTTAATGGATTCATTCTTCTCTCTCTTTAATGCTCTTACGCACCTCTTACACTCTTACACACTTTAATGACTCGTCATAAAAGGATTCCTCTTACACCTCTTTAATGTATAAGTTACACTTCTCTCCTAAATGCATAAGTTACACTCCTCTCCTTTACGGAATTAGTTACACTCCTATTTTGACATATGTAGCTCCTCAAGGCATGTGTATTGCTCCTCCTTTATGTCAATAATTCATTGCCCCTCCGATATATATTTGTCTCATATCATCTCACTTCACTTGTGCATTGTGAATTCGAACTCGAGAGAGAGTTGGAGAGACTTGAAGGAGATTGTGAGAGAGAGAGACTTGGAGAGTAAGAGCAGATCTTGGAGAGCCAAAGTGATTCAGTGTTTGCATCAGCTACCGCTATCAGAGATATTCTTCAGATTTGGGTGAACTTATTCATTATCTCATTGTACTTTGTATCTTTGTTGAACGGTTGATTTCTAATAGAAGAAGAATCTAGTTGGGCTTTCCCCTTGTGGGTTTTCCCCTGGTCATTGACCTAACTTCTCTGTGTCTCATTGAGTTCTTGGTTGTCTTTCATTCTACATATGGTTTATATCGTTTATGTTCTATCTACAATTACTTAACTTATTTTACAGCATAAAACAGTTCTGGATTTAAGTGATTGTAACAGCATAGAGCATCAAATTTCAACACGGTATTAGAGTTTTGGTGAAGACAAGCTCCATTTGCAACTCTCTTTCTGTTGGAATATCTCTTGATGTCCGCTCCATTTGCAGCGCTTTTTCTGTTGAAATATCTCATGTTGTCCGCTCCATTGACAACTATTTTTCTGTTGAAATATCTCTTGTTGTTTGCCCAATTTGCAACTCTTTTTTTGCTGAAATATCTCTTGCTTCTTCTACTTGTTGCTTATTTTCTGCTAAAATATCTCCTCTTTTATTACTGAAACTTACAGCTGAAATTTTACTACTGAAATTTTGTAGTTAAAATTCTACTGCTGAAATTTTATTGTTGAAATTTTGTTGCTATTGTTCTTCCAAGATTTCAAAGAACCCAAGATATGATAGTAATTTTCCAGATAGTGATTAAGGTGTTGCATGTGTTGAATAGTTGTGGTTTTGGTACTTGTTAAATGCATGCAAAAGCAAAGAGTAATTTTATTTCTGTTTATGCATGTGCAAGAAAGTGTTTTCTTGCAAAGAAGTATAATGCATAGAAGGTTATAAAAGAATAACTGATAGAAATTAAATGTTGAAGATAGAGGGATTTTGATTCTCTCACATTATATGAAAATGGTCATAATCTTATGGGTTTTGGTAATTTTGATATTAAAGTTTACTAACAATATTGGTTCTAGGTAAGAATTGTGTCTTTTGCAAAAGATGGAATGATAGTTTTCGAAATTAATCTATTTTGCAGCGATCAAAGATGGCTTATAACTAATATAATTGCAGACATGAAGTCAATATGTATAATTATTATTACATGTCTTCACTCTGGGATCAAGATTTGAAGATTTGTATAAAATTAATGGAAGACCTATCCATGCATTGATTCATGATAAGTAATAAAAAATATAAACTGTGGCACCAAAAGTTCACTCATCTTCATTATAAAGCATTTCCTCATGTGAGAAAGACGGTTTCCGAAATACTTGAGATTAGTATGGATCATGATGCAGTTTGCCAAGTGGTGATCAAGAAGATGCATTTCTTCTGCCAATGACATGACTTATGGACAGTGGTAACCTATTAGGTCCCTATAATACTAGTGTATCCCCTTATTTTTATTGTTAGTGTAGCCCCCTTATTGTTATTGATGTGCCCATGTAGTCCCCATATTATTATTATTGAGCCCCATAGAAGCCCACTATTGTTATCGTTGTGCCCTTACATAGTTATTGTTATGTCGGCTAGGATTATATTGTGACCCCTTGGACTCCTATATATAAAAATGAGGTTTTGTCATTTGTATCATCCAATAATTGTTCATTTATGTAATTTAAAGGAGGTTTCTCCCTCAAAGAGGCTGATTTCTAAGTCATTGATCTATCTTTTCTTCTATTTTGTGATCTGGTTTCATAACATTTGGTATCGGAGCTTTGGATTCTAGAGTTTCACTGCTGCAAACAGGTCATCTTGGAATTTTATCTATAACTATTTTTCTACGAGGCTTCAGAAGCTGAAATTTTTACCACGTGGAGCTGATATCTTGATGAACTTCGTGTAAAAATTTCAGACCTTGGTTCGCAATATTTTCGGAGATATGATTTGTGGAAGTTAGGGTTTTTGCAGGCTCCAAAATTTCAGCTCAAACAGGTGACCGAGAGAAAAGTATCATAACTTTCGTTTCAGGCATCGAATTGGAGTTCTGTAAAAAGTGGCTGAAAGTGCACCGGCTGTAGTTTCTTGTGTATCGATTTCAGAGCCGAAGGTCGAAACAGTGACACGTAGCATACCGTACAAGTTCGCTCTACTAAACCAGCCCATAATTAGGTCATTGTGGGAGATCGAGTATAACTTTGCCTTGAGGAATCCAAATTAGGTCTAACCTGTGGCATTGGAAAGAAGAATCAGAAGGCTACTACAAGACTGAAGTTCATATCTTGAAGATCCGAAATCACAAAGATAAATCAGGTTCAATATCAACCTCCTAAAAAGCAAGAAAAAGGTGTGTATTTGTTTTTTTAAATTGCATAACTTTTGTTTAAAAAAGTAGTTTGAAGTGATTCTAAGGGCATATTGAAGCATAGATATATAATTATCGGATTCTAAAATGCCTCCCAAAAATAATTCCACACCCATTAAGTCCTCAGAAAACTCTACTATGACACATGAAGAGGAAGAAGTGCAGCATGATATATCAAAATTACGAGACCAAGTGCAACAAATTTCGCTCTCCAAAGAAGAACTAAAAGGTGACATGGTTTAAAAGGCGACATGAATGGTTTAAAATCCGACATGGATGAGTTGAAGAAAGACATGGAAGGTTTGACAAAGTTGCTACAAGAAAAGCTTCCTAATGACGAAAGGTAGTAGAGGAAACTCATGATGAGAACAAAATAAATGTTAATCATGATTTGATAAACTCTAACGTTGGATTGAAGACCCACCATATTCCAAAGATCGATATGAAGAGGTTTGATGGCAAGGATCTCGTAACATGGATACTACAAATGGAGCAATATTTTGATTTACATAATGTGCAAAACACACAAAAGGTACGTATTGCAACTTTATATTTAGAATTCAATACATTTGTATGGTAGGTATCGATGAGTTTGCTCTCGTAAACAAATTGTCACTTGGGTCAATTTTACGAAGGAAATGATAGCACATTATGAGGATACAAAGAGCAACACCTTCTTTAGCCAATTGATAAATCTCAAACAAAAGGGTTCAATGGTGGAGCACATTAAGGACTTCCAAAAATTGAATATAAGAGTAACTGATATTCCATAGGAACACATGATTGATGTCTTCATAGGGACTTTAAAGGATAACATCCAACATGAGGTTCGCCTTTGGGAACCTAATTCATTGGAGAAGGCATTCAGGTTGGCAAGAAAAATTGAAAGCAAAATTATGGCGACAAGGAAGCCTACCACTCACAACTATAAAGACGGAAGTGTTGCTATTCCTATACTTCCACAACCTACAAGGTTGACACCACAACAATTGGAAGAAAAAATAGCAAAAGGGCTTTGCTACAGTTGTGATAGCAAATACACTAAAGGTTATAAGTGTGCTGAGAAGAAATTATTTTACATAGATTGTGAAGAGAAGAAAGAAAATGAACAAGAAACTTCAAAAGAAGAGGATATACACCAGGAACCAACCCTAGAAAAAGAATAAATGAATCTGACCATATATTGTAATGCATTAGCAGGAATTACCACTCCTCAAACTCTCAAGATGGAAGGACATATCAAGAAGAAAAATGTAATAGTGTTGATTGATTCGGGTAGTACCCATAATTTTATTCATTGTAAGGTAGCCAAGGAATTGAATTGCTTCCTATACCCAGCACCAGAGTGTCAAGTGATGGTTGCAAAGGGAGGAACTATAAATTGCTCTGGAAAGTGCCATAATTTCAAGCTAACCATGGGGGGATATGTATTGAATAGTCCAATGCTCTCCATTCTAGTGGGTGGTGTTGATGTTGTACTAGGAGTCCAATGGTTACAATCTTTGGGGACGTTAGCTTTTAATTTTCAAGAACTTTTCATGAAATTTTTTTAGGAAGGAAAGGAAGTTGAATTACAGGGTATCGTAGGGAAGCCGAGAAATATAATCAGCTCTAATGTCATGACAAAGCTTTTGAAGAAAGAACTGTTGAAAAGTGTAACTAGGTCGGTCTTCATGTTGACTATGTAATTATGTATTTATGTAATGAAGATGTCAACGATAATGAAATGTATTTTTGGCTTCATGGGTTTCATGAGTGAGATTTTTATGTAGATAGACTTCTTCTTGATGTATTCTAGGTTTGAGTCTTCTAGGCATAGAATATAATTAAGTGTCATATATATATATATATGAAGGAATCTGTCATGCTCCAAATCTTGTCAAAAACCTTGTCTTACATCCAAGAGTGTATAGGAGAAATACCTACAAATCGATCTCTCTAAAATGTTGGAAAAAGAAGTTATTACAAGTTGTTGAAGTCGGCCTACAAGCCTAAAGACAAGTTCGCGTACAAGCTGAGCAAATCATCTATATGAATACCTGTCTCTATGGCTCATTTGTGAATAAGTTTTCGAATAACCAAGAGACAGCCTTGCGGATTAAGGAAACATGATTACAGTGCGGTGTCTCTGGAAAAATCTCTCAGTTAAAAGATAAAAGGACTGTAGTCCATTTGCCGTGAAGTACATCTGCGAAGAAGCTGCGGTGAAGATTGATCTGAGGTGTGATAAATATGAAACATGCATTTGTGGTGAAGCGTATATCTACAGAGCATAACGTTTAGCATATATCTGCGGTGAAGCGTATATTTGCGGAGATCTGAAGCCTAACAATTAGTATACATCTGCGGTGAAGAGTATATCTGCAGTAAATCGTATACCTATTAACAGAGGTCTGAAGCATAACGTTTAATAGGAAGGGAATCATATCTAGGATGAATCATATCTGAAGTAAAAGCACCTGAAATTGATTTGCGGATTCCAAAAGTTTATTTGCGGAAACAGATGTGTTACAACCTACATTTCGGATGCTAGTACAAGAGTCTGATTAAATGTAATAATTTTGTAAAGGAGACTGTAAGTAGAAGGCATCCTTAAAGAAGAATAAGGATAAGGAAGTGCAGAACAGTGTTGATCATTGAAGAAGAGAAGAATCTAGTTTGAAAGGGCAGTGACAAGATCTTGGAGACATTCCTAAGTCTAGGGTCTGAGTCTGAGTCATGGTGCTTGTCATTTGAGGATCTATAAGAAGAATTATTTGCGGGTTTTCCTCTCCAAGAGGGAGAGGTTTTTGCCCTAGCTCTAGGAGTCTAATCTGTGTGTCTCATGTACTTTGATAATTGACTTGATGAATGATTAACTAGCTAAAGAAGAGAAGTCATAAGTAAGTTCACAAGTAATTATCAAAAAGAGAATTTTGTATTAATCACCAGCCCTTCAAATTCTCAACATGGAATCAGAGCTAAGGTGCTGAACACAAGGGCTGCTTGTCAACAAGACACTCAAAGAAGCAAAGATCAAGGTTTGGGTTGGGAAGTCAAATCAATTTGCAAAGAAGACTATCTAACTACATCAAGTGAGATCTCCTATCTCATTCAAAAGATGAAACTCATTCAAGAAAATAATCCTTGCCATCAAAAATTTGCACTCAAGACATTGTTTGAAAAGAACCTCAACTTCTGAAGATATTCTTTGTAATCAAGGGTTCAAGTACACCAACATTGAAGAAAGGAAACCCTTGACTTCATCATCATCAAGGAAGTTGCAAGCAAATCGACTCAAGTAAGTATTCATGACCCTATCTGTCAAGATGCCTTATTGTAAAGAAAGCAACAAGCTCGTTGGGTCATCAAACTTCAGTGCATGGAAGAAGAGAACGGACTTGAATTTAATTGAAGACGAAGTAATGGACTATATCAAAGGAACTATTGTTCAACCTTTAAAATAATATACTCCAGCCCATGCCAAGTACATGAAGGGAGAAATTAGAGCCCAAAGGATTCTCATAGAATCCATCAATGACTCTCATTCCCTATGTATCAAAACTAAAGACTGAAAAACAAATATATGAGAAATTGGTGGAGCTATTCTCTGTGAGTACTGCTGGGGAAGCAATCTCTTTGAGACAAGAACTATACAAAATGAAATTATCAAGAGAAGTAGGAATCGCTCCATACTTTATGAGGATTTCTGAAATAAGAGATCAACTGCAGGAACTAGGAGAAGTGATGTTTGACACTGAGATGACAACAGTGGTGTTGAATGCTCTACCAGACTAAAGGCCAAAGATGATACAGGACCAAGTGAAGAGAATCATGCCTTTGCAGCCTCATATAGGAAGAAAGGAAGATTCGGAAAATTTGGCCCTCAAAATAAAAGAAGAAATATGGACAACGTGTGATGCTTTGGATGTGATGAGCTTGGACATTATAAAATATATTGTCCTAAATCTGGAAAGGACAAGAGGAAAAAGGAAGAAGCCCATGTCACTTATGAAAGAGAAGAACCTGACGCTAAAAGATTTAAGAAGGAGGAAGCAAGAGATATCTCTTATGATTGAGATCATCTTCCTCTGTATGTGATCTCTGATTAGTTGCAAATTGTATGATAGCAATGTAAATTAAGAAGCATCTCGATAGAAGCATGGAAGGAGCTCCTGGTGAATTAGCTTTGAGAAAACCTCTCTGATAATATTACTAATGGAAAGCAGTGATCAAGAGCAAGGATCATCATGGAAATAGATTTCTGGGATATTAATGGAGCATGCCAAGAGAATGAAGCTCCTCATTCTTGAGAAATTGCTACAGGATGACTTAAGGGAAAAAGGTATGAGGTATGTATATATTTATATGCTGACATTGGATGCTGTGAAGTCATGTCATGTGGTTGCAGGTAATGGACTTCTATACTTAGAAGTATGATCTATGGAGGAGTATCTCTCAATGCACAGACAGATGAAATCAACATAATATGTCCCCATGAATATGAGGTAGTTGTATATGAACGAGAAACTAGAAAAGTTGTATGTTCTTGAGAATCAAGAATGTGCAAAGAGGAAGAGATCATGAAATGCAACCATGTCAAGAGGTAGTTATCATTTGGAGGCCAAGAAGATGTGACTAGGAGATCTCCTAGAAAGATATGTAGACTCTGATAGAAGTCCGGTAAAGAAGAAGACCCTTGGAAAAACATATCATTAGGAGATGTGTCAATCTGTATGAAGGATGCCAATGTCTACAGGAAGATGTCATGGTGAAAGATCATCATTGAGGTAACTTTTGTTTTAAAAGGTTCATATGTATATGTTTATCTGGATAAATTTGGGTAGGGCTGCTAATCATGAGAAAGGATGTATGATCCTAGGAGATGATTCAAAGGAAAGCATCATGACACGATAGTGGAATAGATAAGGAAGTTTGATGAATCACTTTCTGACAGCTGGCATGACTTAGGATGGAAGTGATGGATGATCTATGCCCTATGAAGCTAAAAGTTGAAGATTCCTCAATATCGAAATCCATGACATCGAGGACAGGAATTCTTCATGAGAAGCTGGGTGTCTCACCATAGCTGCTGGAGGTCCCTGGTTAAGAGGGAGCCTGGTGATAAGTTTATTACTTGGAAGAAACTTGTTAATTCCTAAGAATGAGCTTAGGTACATTCCTTGTATAAGAATGAGTACATTCCCTTGTGGAATAGGTCCTCCCTGGTTGAGAGGGAGAGATAGACACATCATTTTGGTCTTTACTTGGGAAGACAGAATGGAGGATTAGGTAATCATTTGGCATTCGATACTCTTTGAGAATGTGTTAGGGCGTTCAAGATAAGAGTAGTCGGGGACCGATATTCTTTGGGGGCTAGCTACCCAAGAGAAGAATAGTCCAAGAAGGTCATACTTTGGGAACACCCGGGTGGAGTATGTACCTTGGAGAGACAATGACGATGGTGTCTATAAGTCATGTGTCTTGCCAGCATTGTAGCCCATTGTCTCGTTGAGAGAAGGGGTTGTTAGTCAAGGCCTTGCACTAGAACAATGCTGGTTGATATGATGCTATACAGATGCGATTACCAATCTGATTCTTCTTATGAGATCCTTCAGTTGAAAGTAGCCATGTACCTGTATGAATACCTCCCTAGTTAAGAGGGAGTATTGAAAAGTGTAACTAGGTCGGTCTTCATGTTGACTATGTAATTATGTATTTATGTAATGAAGACGTCAAAGATAATAAAATGTATTTTTGGCTTCATGGGTTTCATGAGCGAGATTTTTATGTAAGTAGACTTCTTCTTGATGTCTTCTAGGTTTGAGTCTTCTAGGCATAAAATATAATTAAGTGTCATGTATATATATATGAAGGAATCTTTCATGCTCCAGATCTTGTCAAAAACCTTGTCCTACATCCAATAGTGTATAGAAGAAATACCTACAAATCGATCTCTCTAAAATGCTGGAAAAATAAGTTATAACAAGTTGTTGAAGTCGGCCTACAAGTCTAAAGACAGGTCAGCCTACAAGCTGAGAAAATCATCTATATGAATACCTGTCTTTGCGGCTCATTTGTGAATAAGTTTTCGAATAACCAAGAGACAGGCTTGCGGATTAAGGAAAGGGGATTACAGTGCGGTGTCTCTGGAAAAATCTCTCGGTTAAAAGATAAAAGGATTGTAATCCATTTTCCGTGAAGTATATCTACTGAGAAGCTGCAGTGAAGATTGATTTGAGGTGTGATAAATCTGAAACATGCATTTGTGGTGAAGCGTATATCTACGGAGCATAACGTTTAGCATACATCTGCGGTGAAGCTTATATCTGCGGAGATCTAAAGCATAACGATTAGTATACATCTGCAGTGAAGAGTATATCTGCGGTAAAGCGTATACCTATTAACAAAGGTCTGAAGCATAACGTTTAACAGGAAGGGAATCATATCTAGGATGAATCATATCTAAAGTACAAGCACCTGAAATTGATTTGCGGATTCCTGAAGTTGATTTGCGGAAACAGATGCGTTACAACCTACATTTCGAATGCTAGTTCAAGAGTTTTATTAAATGCAATAATTTTGTAAAGAAGGAGACTGTAAGTAGAAGGCATCCTTAAAGAAGAATAAGGATAAGGAAGTGAAGAACAGTGCTAATCATTGAAGAAGAGAAGAATCTAGTTTGAAAGGGCGGTGACAAGATCTTGGAGACATTCCTAAGTCTAGGGTCTGAGTCTAAGTCATGGTGCTTGTCATTTGAGGATATATAAGAAGAATTATTTGAGGGTTTTCCTCTCCAAGAGGGAGAGGTTTTTGCCCTGGCTCTAGGAGCCTGATCTGTGTGTCTCGTGTACTTTGATAATTGACTTGATGAAAGATTAACTAGCTAAAGAAGAGAAGTCATAAGTAAGTTCACAATTAATTATCAAAAAGAGAATTTTGTATTAATCACCAGCCCTTCAAATTCTCAACAAGGAAAACGAGGCGTAATTGCACAATTATGCTCCCTAGAGGTTCAAACATGAAAATCATCTATTTCTCTAGATCTACAAAAAGTCTTGGACAATCATTCCAAGGTGTTTGAAACTCCCAAAGGACTCCCACCTATTCTTGATCATGATCATGCTATTCATTTGATTCCAGGAAGTGTTCCTCCAAACATCAAGCCTTACAAATATCCTTATGCCCAAAAGAGTGAGATTGAACATATGGTTTCAGAAATGCTAGAGGCTAGTATAATTCAACCTAGTCAAAGTTCTTTCTCTACACCAGTAGTATTGGTGCACAAGGAGGATGGATCATGGCGTATGTGTCTGGATTATAGGGAGCTCAACAAGCTCACTATTAAAGATAAATTTCCCATCCCTCTCATTGATGAATTATTGGATGAATTACATGGAGCAATTTACTTCACCAAGTTGGATCTTCATTCTAGATAGCATCAAATTAGAATGAAGACTGAAGACATTCCGAAAACAACATTCAAAACTCATGAGGGTCATTATGAATTTTTGGTCATGCCTTTTGGCCTTACTAATGCACCTTCCACATTTCAAGGTTTGATGAATTCCATTTTCAAACCCTTCCTCAGAAAATTTGTGTTAGTATTTTTTGATGATATACTAATCTACATCAAGTCTTGCAAGGATCATGTTCAACATGTTGACATGGTGCTCAAGCTATTGGAGGAGAAACAATTATATGCAAAAACCACCAAATGTTTCATTGGAGTATAGCAGGTGGAATATTTGGGTCATATTGTATCTCATGAGGGTGTTAAGGTAGACCCTAACAAAATTAAATCCATTAAGGAATGGAAAATCCCTACAACCACAAAGCATCTTCGAGGATTTCTGGGTTAACAGGGTATTATCGCAAGTTTGTTAAGAATTATGGGAGAATATTGGCACCTCTAACATCATTACTAAAGAAAGATGCATTTTATTGGACTCCAGAAGAAACTAAGACCTTTGAACATCTTAAAGAGGCAATGTGCCAAGCACCGGTCTTAGCTATGCCAAAATTCACAAAAACCTTTATTGTGGAATGTGATGCCTCATGAAATGGAATTGGTGCGGTTTTAATGCAAGAAGGAAGAGCCATTGCTTTTGAAAGTTGTCCAATCAAAGGAAAGTATTTATTGAAACCTATTTATGAGAAGGAAATGTTGGCAATACTACATGCACTAAAGCAATGGCGACCTTACCTAATGGGAAAACACTTCAAGATAAAAACAAATAATGATAGTCTTAAATACTTCTTGCAACAAAGAGCAGCAAAAATGGGTCACAAATATGTTGGGTTATGACTTTGAAATAATCTACAAAAAAGGGAAGAAAAATGTTGTTGCAGATGCACTCTCAAGAAAGGATGAGGATGTGGAAGCATTGCTTTGTGCCATTTTTATCATCCAACCTGAGTGGATAACTGAAGCAAGGGATGAATGGAAGAATGATGAAGAGGTGTGGAAACTCATTCAAAAGTTGCAGCAAGATCCCAGTACATCTGAAACATTTAGCTGGAAAAATGATTCATTATTGTACAAAGATCGCTTATATCTTTGTAAGTATTCCCAACTCAAACAAAAGATTCTTTTGGAATTGCACACCTCTCCCCTAGGAGGGCACTCGAGATTTTTAAAAACTTACCACAGGGTCAAGAAGGAATTTTTTGGGATGGCCTTAAGTCTGATATTCAAAATTTTGTGGCAGAATGTTTGGTTTTCCAACAAAATAAAGTTGAGACAATTAAGACCTCAGGTCTGTTACAACCTTTATCCATTCCAAGTCAACGTTGGGAGGAGGTTTCAATGGATTTTATCAAAGGTTTATCCAAGTCTGAAGGAAATGTTGATTTATGGTAACATTGGATGTGCTCTAGCCTTGTAATTTTGTATATAGGCTAAGACACATGTATTCCATAAAACCCAGAAATGGTTTTGGAAAATTCCACTTAGAGATTATTTAATTAAATTAATTAATTATTTTTTAATGTTTTCCTTAAGTCTAAACTTAGGAAATTTGATTAATTAAAGTGTATTAATTAAATCAAGTGTGAATCTTCTAGATAAAGTCATGGATCACCTCCAAGTTAACCTTAGCCCTTGATTATGTTTTAATCTTGGTCGTTGAAGGTTCAACATAAGAATATAAGAAAGAGGGTGAGAAGCCTATTGAAATTACACTTGACACCTGAGCCATTGAGCATTTTCAAATTTGTGTGAGAAGACACAGCTTTTGATCAAGAACAAATCACTAGGGCTGGGTTTGCTAAGTGATTTGATTCAGTGATCAAATCCAGAGAGGGGCAAAAGCAGAGATTGGTCAGGTGGATCAAGAATACATTTCAGAGTGAGGCAACATCTACGCAGAAGAGAGACAGAGTAGTTTCTTACAGAAGTGACGCAGTTCCTGCAGAGAATCACGCAGAGCCAACGTAGTGTCTCTTGGAGTCAGTCCGGAGAAAACTAGAGGTTGGGGTTCTGAGCCAGGAGGGCCAAGATCCAGCTTCAAATCAGCCAGATCAGCTGTAGAGAAAGGTGACGTAGTTCCTCAAGCTTGCCTATGCAGGCTTACGCAGATCCAGTGTAAGAAATCATGCAGAGGCAGTGAGGGCTTCATCAATGTTGTTTTTGATCAGTCGGAGACTTGCTGAGTGAGGTATATTTCACAGTTATTTTTTCTGTTTAGATTTCTCTGAAGGGTTTGCCGGATGTTGGCACCCTGGTTGTATTCAAGATTTTGTTGCTTAATAATACAAACCCTCAGATCTGCTGCACCGGTTTTCCCAAGTTGGGGTTTTCCGGGGACTTAGTCCAATAATAACTGTGTCAATGTGGTTGTTTTTCATTGTATTTTGTTCAGATTGTTTTAGCACTTAGATTTATTTTGCAGCATTATTTGTGTAGACTGCTTCAGTGATTACTTCGGTATTTCAATGTAATGAAATAGTTATCAAAATAATAGGAGAAGTAATTCAGGTTTGCTGCAGTAGGAATCCAGATCTAGGATTTTTCACATGGTATCAGAGCTTATTTAAGTTGAAGTGCAGGAGAAACTAAGAGAACCAGCAGATCAGCGTTGAAGAGTTTGGGATCTGCATAATCAACAGAAGACCCTCCCAGAAAATTACGTTGTCTAGGCCAAGAGGGTATTCCAGTGCAGAAAAGGCTCCCTCTGAGAGAGTTGACAGAGGGGTAAGTTTTTTCAGTTGCTAAAGAGGCAGCATAGCTGTAGGACGCAGTTACTGCACAACAGTAAGAGCTGGTGCATAAGCGTCAGAAAATTTCTGAAAAACACAGTTGGGGATTTCTTGATCTCAGAGAGTTTCTTACTCAAACAAACTCAGCTTTTTCCCGTGCAACAGCAGAATAAGTGACTTACTCCACAAGGAATGCATAAGTCAAGATGAGCAAAGGGTTAGAGCAAGATATCGACAGTTGAGGAGATGGCCAGCAACGGACTGCGTGACCAAGATAGATTGGAGGGTGCCTCCAACTATTATCTGGAAATCAAGGATAGAATTTCTCCTTGATGAGCATGATCTGAAAGCTCTCATAGATAGCGCAGTTGCAGAACATCTTGATGCAGCACACCTGAGGTAGTTCAAGAAGAATATGGCTAGAGCCAAGCGATTGATCCTACATGGAATGAAGGATCATATTAGCCAAAGCCACTGCTAGAGAAATGTGGGTAAGGCTTTGAAAGTTATACCAAGGATCTTCCAAGTAGTGGAAGATGTAACTTGAAGAGAAGATGCGGAATATCAGGATGAAGAAGGGAGAGCGTTTTGACTCCTCCTTGTCTCAGATCTAGGAAAACCGAGATCAACTGTATGCAGTAGGATGTGCTCCAAGAGTCTTAGAGCTAGTAAGGCTCACACCGAACCCTGTTTCAGAGGATTATCAAGTCTTTGTCCAAAGTATATTGGGAAGAGAAAGACTTCTAGGTTTGGAAGCAATGTGGGCAGCATTACAGCAAGAAGATTTGAGGAGAGATCTCCTAAAAATCCACTTGGAGGATGGCACTAGCAGTTCAAAGGTCAAGAAGGAGGAAGAAGATAACACTGCCCTTGCATCAAAAGGGCAACAGAAGCAGAAGAAGAAAGATCTGTCCAAGATCAAGTGCTTCTGGTGTGGTGAAATGGGACATTATGCCACACAATGTCCTCTTAAGAAAAAGGATAAAGAGGAAAAGGAAGATCCACAAGCAGGAGCTGCCAAGATTGAGGCAGAAAGAGATTGTGCTATGTTAGCTCATATTCCAAGAGGAGAGAAATGGGTTGACTTGGAGTTGTAGATCCAGAATCTACAAGGAGGCGGGATCCTTGAGTATTTCCGAACTCTTGGATCACATGTGAGCTATGACAGCCTAAAGACAGTAGCAGGATAGACGGTTGCAGCAGAAGATGAGAAGACAGTGCAGTGGCTAGCAGTACTAGAGCCTAATCAGCGCAGAGAGGGAGCAACAGCATCAACAGTTGAGCAGCAGCAGCGTAGTGCAGAGCAGTCTTCACGCAGTACAGAGCAGCAACACCATAGTATTTTTAGAGAGCTAGTGCAGAAACTAGCAACAGTCAGTCTTATTTTTCAGTTGCAGACTTATTTGTCCAATTTCAGATGTTTTTCTGTTGCAATTAGCAACAGTGCAGTAGCAGCAGTAGTTGAGCAGCAGCAGCGATGCAGTGCACAAGTGGTGCAACATAGAGCAGAGTAGTGCTCACACAGTGCAGCAGCATGTTTGCAGAATTCAGAGGGAGTTGCAGTACAGTGGCAGTTGGTAGTAGCATGTAGAGTCAGCAGCAATATAGTTGCAGCATATTTCTTGGGCAGTGTTGGTGAGCAGCATCAATAGCACAGCAGTAGATGTTCCAAGAAGTCATATCAGCAGCACATTGAGGTGTTTTGCTAGAGCACTTTCCTCGCTAAGAGGGAGTGTTGATTTATGGTAGCATCGAATGTGCTGTAGCCTTGTAATTTTGTATATAGGCTAAGACACATGTATTCCATAAAACCCATAAATGGTTTTGGAAAATTCCACATAGGATGATTTAATTAAATTAATTAATCATTTTTTAATGTTTTCCTAAGTCTAAACTTTGGAAATTTGATTAATTAAAGTGTATTAATTAAATCAAGTGTGAATCCTCTAGATAAAGTCATGGATCACCTCCAAGTTAATCTTAGCCCTTGATTATGTTTTAATCTTGACCGTTGAAGGTTCAACAAAAGAATATAAGGAGGGTGAGGGGCCTATAGAAAATACACTTTACACTTAAGCCATTGAGAATTGTCGAATTTGTGTGAGAAGACACTGCTTTTGATCAAGAACAAATCACTAGGGATGGGTTTGCTAAGTGATTTGATTCAGTGATCAGATCCAGAGAGGGCCAAAAGCAGAGGTTGGTTAGGTGGACCAAGAATACATTTCAGAGTGAAGCAACATCTATGCAGAAGAGACAACGCAGTTTCTTGACAGAAATGACGCAGTTCCTGCAGAGAATCACGCAGAGCCAGCGCAGTGTCTCTTGGAGTCAATCCGAAGAAAGCTAGAGGCTGGGGTTCTGAGCCAGGAGGGCCAAGATCCAGCTTCAGATCAGCCAAATCAGCTGTAGAGAAGGGTGATGCAGTTCCTCAAGCTTGCTACGCAAGCTTACGCAGATCCAGCGTAAGCAATCACGCAGAGGCAGTGAGGGCTTCATCAACGCTATTTTTGATCAGTCGGAGACTTGCTAAGTGAGGTATATCTCACAGTTATTTTTGATGTTTAGATTTCTCTAAAGGGTTTGTCGGATGTTGGCACCCTAGTTGTATTCAAGATTTTGCTGCTTAATAATACAAACCCTCAGATCTGTTGCACCGGTTTTCCCAAGTTGGGTTTTTTCCGAGGACTTAGTCCAAAAATAACTGTGTCAATGTGGTTGTTTTTCATTGTATTTTGTTCAGATTGTTTCAGCACTTAGATTTATTGCGCAACATTATTTGTGTAGGCTGCTTCAGTAATTACTTCGATATTTCAATGTAATGAAATAATTATCTAAATAATAGGAGAAGTAATTCAGATTTGCTACAGTAGGAATCCAGATCTAGGATTTTTCACAAGAAAGGTTGTCATCATGGTGTTAGTTGATAGACTTACCAAGTATGCACACTTTTTTGCATTATCTCATCCTTTTAAAGCCAGTACATTTGCTACTGCATTTATGGAAACAATTCAAAAGCTACATGGAAACCCAAATATTATTGTAAGCAACAAAGATCCCATTTTTACAGGAAATTTTTTGATAGAATTATTTTCTTGTTTGGGTACTCAATTAGCTCATAGCTCATCATATCATCCTCAATCTGACGGGTAAACTGAGATAGTGAAAAAATGTTTGGAAGGATATTTTCGTTGCTTTGTATCTGATAAACAGACACAATGGGTATGTTGAGAATTTGGAGGGCTAGTAATTAATTCAAATACTCTTACTTGATAATTACTTGTGAGCTTACTTCTTAACTTATTTATTCTTTCATCAAGTCAATTACCAAAATACAAGAAACACACAATTAGGCTCCTTGAGCTAGGGCAAAAACCTCTCCCTCTTAGAGAGGAAAACTCGTAAGAAATTCTTCTTATAAATCTTCAAATGACAAGTACCATAACCAAGACTCAGACCCTTGACCTATGAATACCTCCAAGACCTTGTCACAGTTTCTTAGTCTTCTTCCAACTTTGATCTTTCTTTTCTTCACAAACGAGCACTGACCTACATCAGCATTAGAGAACTTGGTCTCTAAGTCCTTGGCTTCTCCTTCTTTTCGGCTTTACCTGAATTCCACCTAGGTTCCTTCTTGGCTCCTTCTTACTCTGTTTTATACCCAAAACAGTGATATATATACTTCTGCGCCAAACCTTTCAAATGTATTTTGGCCTTCCGATATAGATAAGAGATATAGTAACCCAAGATTGAACTTGTAGTAGTTCTCCTTCAAGTTGTGAACAACTTCAGCCTTCCTTAGTTAATGCGAGGAGAGAACAGACCCTAAAACAGAAATATATACGTCCCTTTCTCCCTCATTGATTAGCCTCCTTCGCATTAATTTTAGACCCTTTCTTAGCTCTTCTTATTGCTGACTTGGTCCAAATTTCTTACCTCAATTCTTCCTGAAGTCAGCACTGAAATCTGCACAATAACCCTGTAAAATACTTCAGAAATCCACATTTATATAGCTCATAACAGTGCGCACTTTTCACTGTGAAAATCACAGAGAGATCCGCAATTTTCCTGTTTGAACTGAGCCGCAGGTTCAGGGTATTTATAGAGCAACTGTCCCTCCTTTTAGGCCGACCATACATGTTAAATTGGACAACTAGGTCCAAACTCCAAGTTGTGATGCTCAGATGAAGACACCAATATTTTTATTGGGTTCCTCTTTTGGAGAGGTGCAAGATTGATCTAAAGATCATCTTGATCCGATGAGCAGAACATTTATTTTGAATTTATTTCTAATACTTTCAAAATATGTGCAGGTCGGCCTTAAGGTTTTACACCCCCAACAAATGTGTCACACACCCTCAGTGATTGATATAAATAGAGTCAACGTTGGAGGACATTTCACTCATCTCCTCATCACACATATTTCTCTCTCCACTTCTGATTGGTTCGAGCTCCAAGAAGGCTAATCTGCGATTCACACGTGGGAGAAAAACGAACTCTGTTTTTGCTGCAACTAGGGTTTTACCACAGGTTTGACCAACGTTGACTTTGGTCAACACATGGTCCAAAGGAACTAATTTTTGGCATAGACTTCGATTTATGTAGTCCGTACACTTTAGCACAAGAACCGAGGTCAAAGGTTGACTGAAGACCAAGCTGCGTTGACTTTTACTTTCTGTTGTTCTGCGTTGACTTTTCTGGGCAGCATTGACTTTTCTGTTGTTGACTTTGAGTTGACCATTTGGCTGTTTTGAGTGTTGTTGTGACACATACTAGGCTGGCTAACCAAGGAGACTTTGTTGGTTGAAGCATCCTGCTGATTGCTGTAACGCAACAACATATATATATTTTTTTGGTTTGCCCTCTGTTGATCCAATGGTATGTTCTATCAACATTTTACTTTATGATTTATGCGATTGTTGTCTAGTACTAAATAGAAAGTAAAGTTGCATCAAGCATAGAACATCTTCAAAATTTTACATGGAATCAGAGCTGAGGTGAAGACAAAGTCCATATTTGTAGCAATCACCAAAGAAGAAAATGGGTTCCACAAACTATGGCTTCAAGGAGGATGACAAATTGACTGGGAAGGATGACTTCCATGCTTGAAAGATGATATTGGATCTTAAATTGGAAGAGCAAGATGTCATGGACTATGTGCAGGGTAAAATCCAAGAACCTCCATCCACTGCTACTGCTGCTGACAAAACAAAATATAAGAAGGGGGAGATCAAAGCAAAGCTAATGATCAGGGACTCAATTCACAAGAGTTTGGTTGCCTACATCTCTGAGTTGGGCACATCCAAAGAGATGTATGATAAGTTGGTCCACATGTTCAAGGCCGACAATGCGAATCAAGTCCTATTCTACAAGAATCAATTGAAGAATCTGAAGAAAGGCAGGGATGAATCTGTTCAATCATATTTTCTGAAGCTGACCGAGATCAGGAACAATCTGCTGGCTATTGGGGAGACAATAGTTGATCGAGAGATGGTACTCACGGCACGTGGAGGACTCCTATCCGAATGGCATGTGTTCAACACTACCATTCTAAATAATAATGTGATACCTGACTTTGGAGAAGTATTGTCGAGATGCGTTCAAGAAGAGACAAGAATGAAGGAGTATGGAAATGAAGGAAATGCTGCCTACGCTGCTCATTCTAGAAAGAAGAACTTTGGTGGTCCAAAGAACAAAGGAAAAGCAGGGGTCCAAGGAAAGAAGGGCAAGTGTTTCACTTGTCATAGGCCAGGTCACTATGCTAGAGAATGTCCTTTCAAGAAGGATTCTCCCGATGGTGATGACAACAACAACAACCAGAGGAATGGCAATCAAAGGAACAACAGGTTCAAGGGAAAAAGGAAGGCTCCCTCCGGCATAAATGATCAACCTTTCAAAAGGTCAAGAAACTCCAGGTATGAGGAATCAAATGTTGTTGATAAAATAAATGAATACATTCTTGTATCTGCCCTCTCTATTGCATCTCCACCCAACATTATGGATGTCTGGTTGATAGATAGTGGTGCCTCAAGGCACATCACTGGGTTCAAGGAAGCCCTCTCTGATATGGTTGAGAAGGACACCAATCTGGAAATTGTCCTTGGAGATAATGCCACATATCCCGTGAAAGGGACAAGGACTGTGACCCTTCATTTGTCTCAAGGTCAAGTCCTCCGCTTGCAGAATGTATTCTATGTACCTAATTTAAAGAAGAATCTTGTGTCGATATCGACCATGGAATACAAAGGTTTCAATGTGGCATTCATTGATGGGAAGGTGCGTATCTGGAAGAAGAGCTTCAAGGAAGCTATCACGATTGGGTTTAGAGTTGATACACTCTACTAGGTTGGAGGAAGTCCACTGGGAGCAATGACATGTGATACTATCTGACAAGACCGATAATGGCACTGAATATGATACGAACGAGTTCAAGAACTTTTGCAAAGAAGCTGGCATCAAGAGGGAGACCACAACTGTCTACACTCCTAAGCAGAATGGCGTTGTTGAACGAAAGAACAGGACCATTGTGGAAGCTGCCCGTGCCATGCTATGTGACCAAGGTCTACCGAAGTTTCTGTGGGGATAAGCTGCGAACACTGATGTGTACATACAAAACCGATGCCCACATTCTGTCTTGGACTCCAAAACTCCCAAAGAGGTTTTTACTGGTAAGAAACCTGACGTCTCACATTTTAGAGTTTTTGGATGTCCTGTTTATTTTCATGTGCCGAAAGAGAAGAGGAGCAAGCTGGATGCTTCTGGGAAGAAGGGAATGTTTGTGGGCTACAGCGAAACTTCAAAGGCCTATAGAGTCTATGTGCCTGGTCAAAGGGAAGTGGAGATATGCCATGATGCCACTTTTGACGAAGATGCTTCCCTGAAGAAAGTAGTCAATCTTCCGAGATCTGAGGAAGATCATGAGGCGAGGCCTGGAAATCAAGAAGAACCGAAGGATGAGACGATGCCTGATATTGAAGGACCAATGGACCCGATTGATCCACCTCCTTCACTGGGGAAGAGACCATCATGGCTCAGGGACACTCTCGAGGATGCTCAGGGACATATGGCCCCAAGGGGGACATTTCGTGAAAGCAAGAAGCCAAGTAGATACCAAGGGTATTTAGCAGCCATGAGTACTATTGTACAATCCTAGCCTGGATCCTTTGAGGAAGACTAGAGGACAAAGTGGTTGTCACCTCGAAATGGCTCTACAAGATCAAGCATGGATCTGATGGAAGTGCTGAAAAGTTCAAGGCAAGATTCGTTGCCCGTGGCTTCTCTCAAAAGGAAGGCATAGACTATGATGACATATTTGCACCTGTGGCCCGATATACCACCATTCGATCTATTATAGCCCTTGCTGCTACGCAAGGATGGAGTCTCCATCAAATGGATGTGAAGACCGCATTTCTGCATGGTGCGATAAGGGAAGAGGTATATGTGGAGCAACCTCTGGGGTTCGAAGTCCAGGATCGGGACACCCATATCTGCAGGTTGAAGAAAGCCCTCTATGGGCTAAAGCAAACACCCAGAGCTTGGTACGAGAGGATAGATAGCTACCTAATGAAGCTGGGCTCCACTCGTAGTAATGTTGATCCGAACCTTTACTTCAAGGTTCTCAAGGATAAGCCTCTCATTCTGGTGCTGTATGTGGATGACCTCTTCCTGACAGGTGCTGACCCTCTCATTCATCAGTACAAGAGGCAGCTCGTTGTTGAGTTCGAGATGAAGGAACTAGGACTGATGCACTATTTCCTAGGCATAGAGGTCTGGCAGAGACCTGGCGATATTTTCCTTTCTCAAGGAAAATACATTGTGAAGCTTCTGGAAAGATTTGGTATGGTGGACTGTAAGTCCGTGTCGACACAGATGGAGCTCAACTTCAAGAAGTTGAGTGGTAGCGCTGCTGGGCCCGTGTTAGTTAATCCTACAGAGTATCGTCAACTTGTAAGGGTCCTGATGTTCTTAGTGAACACCCGTCCAGACGTATGTTGTGTAGTGAACACTTTGAGTCAACACATGGTTGATCATGACATTCACTGGGTTGGTGCCAAGAAACTCGTGAGATATCTCTGGGGCACGATAGACCATGGGCTGAGATACACTGTCGGGAGCATGACACTCCTTGGATATACTGATGCTGATTGGGCTGGCAGTGTGGTAGATTGCAATGCACATCTGGATGTTGCTTCACACGTAGATCTGCTTTGGGCAGGAAACGGAAGTCGGTAGCCTTGAGCACCGCTAAGGCCAAATACATTGCTGCATGTATGGCCCGTTGTGAAGTCAGTTGGTTGTGAAAGCTCTTCAGTGAGCTGTTCGAGCATGTGCTATATGCCACCGTTATCCTTTGTAATAACTGGAGGGGGATTCGTTTTTCATAGAACCCCGGGTTCCACGATCGATCCAAGCATGTTGATGGCTGGTACCACTTTATTCGGGATATGGTACAGCAAGGCATCGTAAGGCTTGATCATATGGGAACTGATGAGCAGGTCGCGGATATTCTCACAATGCTCTTGGGGAAGGTCATGTTCCTAACCTTCCGTTAAAATCTTGGAATCATGGAATGACCCTATTCTGAGGGTCCTGTTGGACGATGAGCTCTTGGAGCTCTGGGGGGCTTTGGGGATAGCTTCTCGAAGCTATAAGCAACCATAGGGCTAGGCTTGTTGAACCTTGTTGGTGTGCTTCTGCCCCACCGTTGTGATGATAGAGTTGGTTTACCTCTCATTATCTATGCCTCGTATGCATCCTACCTATTTGAGTTTCGGACTCATGGGAAGTACCTCTCATTTGGCCAAAGAGGTGGGAAAAGCTAGAGACTAGTAGCAAAGACTGATGGACACATCAGAGATTGCCATACTCTCTATTTAGGATGGCACTTGTCCAACCACTTGATCTGGGATCAAGTCTAGTGAGGTTTCGGACCTCCTACTGACTTCGGGTCAGATAAACCAACTTCGGGTTGGTATGTGACTCTTTGAGTCCATGTGAGGTTTCGGACCTCCAACTGACTTCGGGTCAGTAAGACTAACTTCGCGTTAGTATATATGTCTCTCTTGAGTCCAAGTGAGGTTTCGGACCTCCTACTGACTTCGGGTTAGATAAACCAACTTCGGGTTGGTATGAGACTCTTTGTGATTACTATAGAGGTTTCGGACCTCTGGGCTAAATCTGTCAGTCGGGAATGATGTCTTTGTGACTGACCCACTTCTGTTCTGAAATAAAGAGGCTAGCAAAGCAAGTTACGGCGGGATGATGCACGATGTTTGATTGCACATGTGGATGGAGTTCTCCCTAGTTGAAAGGGAGTGTTAAATTGGACAACTAGGTCCAAACTCCATGTTGTGATGCTCAGATGAAGACACCAATATTTTTATTAGGTTCCTCTTTCGGAGAGGTGCAAGATTGATCTAAAGATCACCTTGATCCGATGAGCAGAACATTTATTTTGAATTTATTTCTAATACTTTCAAAATATGTGCAGGTCGGCCTTAAGGTTTTACACCCCCAGCAAATGTGTCACACACCCTCAGTGATTGATATAAATAGAGTCAACATTGGAGGACATTTCACTCATCTCCTCATCACACATATTTCTCTCTCCACTTCTAATTGGTTCGAGCTCCAAGAAGGCAAATCTGCGGTTCGCACGTGGGAGAAGGATGAACATTGTTTTTGCTGCAGCTAGGGTTTTACTGCAAGTTTGACTAGCGTTGACTCTGGTCAACGCATGGTCCAAAGGAATTGATTTTTGGCATAGACTTCGATTTATGTAGTCCGTACACTTTGGCACAAGAACCGAGGTCAAATGTTGACCGAAGACTAAGTTGCATTGACTTTTACTTGCTGATGTTCTGCGTTGACTTTTCTGGGCAGCGTTGACTTTTCTGGGATTGACTTTGAGTTGACCGTTTGGCTGTTTTGAAGGTTGTTGTGACACATACTAGGATGGCTAACCAAGGAGACTTTGTTGGTTCAAGCATCCTGTTGATCACTATAACGCAACAGCATATATATTTTTTTCTGGTTTGTCTTCTGTTGATCCACTGGTATGTTCTATCAACATTTTACTTTATGATTTATGTGATTGCTGTCTAGTACTAAAGAGAAAGTAAAGTTGCATCAAGCATAGAACATCTTCAAAATTTTACAATACAACAACATGTAGGCCGACATCATGACTATGTATAGGCCGACTTTATCATTCATTTCCAGCGTTGAGTGAGAGTTGTTTCAAGCCATTCTTCCACAAGGTTTATGACAAGGTCTTGGAGAATTTAATGATGACTAGGCTCTCCATATACATGACACTAATTACACTTATAAACAGAAGACAAACCTTAAATAGACATCAAGAAGAAGTTTATTAACCTCTAATAAAATTCTTGCTCATGAAACCCATGAAGCAAGTACAACAAATCACATTTTATTATCTTTATCTTCTTCTTGACATAAATACATAATTATATAGTCAATATGAAGACCGATCCTAGTTACACTTTTCAACACTCCCTCTTAACTAGAGAGGTATTCATACAGGTACATGGTCACTTTTAAACTAAAGAACCTCATAAGAAGAATCGAATTGGTAATTGCATCTGTATAGCACCATATCAACCAGCATTGTCCTAGTGCAAGGCCTTGACTAAAAACCCTATCTCTCAATGAGAAAATGGGCTACAATGTTGGCAAGACACATGACTTATAGACACCATATTCATTGTCTCTCCAAGGTACATACTCCACCCGGTTGTTCCCAAAGTATGACCTTCTTGGACTATTCTTCTCTTGGGTAGCTAGCCCTCAAAGAATATCGGTCCCGACTACTCTTATCTTGAAATCCCTAACACATTCTCAAAGAGGATCAAATGCCAGATGATTACCCAATCCTCCATTCTTTCTTCCCAAGTGAAGACCAGAATGATGTATCTATCTCTCCCTCTCAACCAGGGAGGACCTATTCCACAAGGGAATGTACTCATTCCTGTATAAGGAATGTACATAAGCTCATTCTTAGGAATTACCCAGTTTATTCCAAGTAAGCAATTGATCACCAGGCTCCCTCTCAATCAGGGACTGCAGCAGCAATGGTGAGACACCCAACTGCTCATGAAGAATTTCTCCCCTTAATGTCATGGATTTCGATATTGAGGAATCTTCAACTTTAGCACCATAGGGCACAAATCATCCATCACTTTCATTCATGAGTTATGTCATCTACCAGAAAGTGATTCATTTGTCTTTCTTATCTAGTCCACCTTTTATGCCATGTTGCTTTCTTTCGAATCATCTCCAAGGATCTTACATTCTTTCTCATGATTAGCAGTGATGCACAAATTCATCCAGAGAAACATATATGTATGAACTTTTAAAACAAAAGTTACTTTAGTGATGATATTTCACCATGACATCTCCTTGTAGGCATCGGTATCTTTTATTCAAATTGACACATCTCCTAATGATATGTTTTGTCAAGGGTCTTCTTCTTTACCAGACTTCTATCAGAGTCTACATATCCTCCCGGGAGATATTCTAGTCACGTCTTCTTGGCTTCCAGATGATAACTGCCTCTTGTCATGGTTGCACTTGATGATCTCTTCCTTTTTGCGCATCTTCATTCCCAGGAACTTCCAATTTCCAGTTCCTTGTTCATATACAACTACCTCATATTCCATATGAGGATATATTATGTTGATTTCATCTGACAATGCACCGAGAGATCCTCCTCCATAGATCATATAGAAGTCCATTACCTGCAACCATATGACTTCACAGCATCCAGTGTCAGCATGTAAATATATATTTATATACCTCATACCTTTTTCATTTGATTCATCCTGTAGCAGTTTTACTAGAATGAAGAGCTTCATTCCCTTGACCTGCTTCATCAATATGTCATCACATCCCATAATTCTGAAGCATAGAATTCTTGATGAAACCATTCTGCTTTCTTTCTAATCAGTGAATTCATAGAGAACTCCATTAGAAAATGTCAACACCTGTTTCCATGATGACCCTTGATCTTGATAATTGCCTTCCATCAGTATTGATATCAGTGAGGTTTTCCAGGAGCTGTTTCATCGAGAGCTCCTGCTATGCTTCAATCATGATGCTATAATATACATTGCTTCCTATCATACTATTTTACAACTAAGAGAAATCACTTAAAGGAGAAGATGATCTCAATCATAGTGGAGATCCCTCGATTCTTCTTTCTTAGATTTCTTTGCATCAAGTTCTTGGTCCTTCTCTTATATCTAAGACATGGGCTTCTTCCTTTTTCCTCCTATCCTTGCCAGATTTAGGATAATCTCTTTTATAATGCCCAAGTTCATTACATCCAAAGCATCGTACTTTTTCCATATTTCTTCTTTTATTCTCAAGACCAAATTTACTGAATCTTCCTTTCTTCCTCGATATGGCTGCAAAGGCTTGATTTCCTTCACTTGATCCTGTATCAGCTTTGGCTTTCAATCTTGTTTCCTCTATTTTACATAGAGACCATAAATCATGGAATGGTGTGTCTTCTTTCTTCCCATATAAACTTGAAGTGAAGTTTTTCCATTCTTTTGGTAGAGCATTCAGCACCACTGTAGTCATTTCAGTGTCAGACATTACTTCTCCCATTTCCTGCAGTTGAACTCTTATTTCAGAAATCCTCATAAAGTATGAAGTGATTCCTTCTCTTGACAATTTCATTTATATAGTTCTTGTCTCAGAGAGATTGCTTCTCCTGTAGTACTCACAGAGAATAGCTCCACCAATTTCTCATATATTTCTTTAGGAGACTTTAGTTCTGATGCATAGGGAATGAGTGAGTCCTTAATGGATTCCATGAGAATCCTCTCGGCTTTGATTTCTCCCTTCATGTACTTGGCATGAGCTGGAGCATCTTCTTTTGGTGGTTGAATTGTAGATCCTTCGATGTAGTCCATAACTTCGTCTTCAATTAAATTCAAATCTGTCCTCTTCTTCCAAACACTAAAGTTTGATGACCCAACCAGCGTGTTTCTTTCTTTACAATCAGTCATCTTAATAGATTTAAGTAAGGTCATTGATAATTACTTGAGTAGAGTGGCTTGCAGCTTCCTTGATGAAGATGAAATCTCCAATGTAGGTGATCTTGGATCCTTGATGATAAAGGATATCTTCAAAAGATGATGTCCTCTTCTAGCAATGTCTTGAATGTAAATCTTCAATGGCAAAGATTATTTTTTGAATGAGATAGAAGATCTTTCATGAAATAGCTTGAGAGTCTTCCTTGCAAATTGATTTGTCTTTTCAACCCAAACTTTGATCTTTGCTTCTTGGAGTATCTTCTTTGTCAAGTAGCCCTTGTGTTCAGCACCTAAGCTCTAATACGATGTTGAGAATTTGGAGGGCTAGTGATTAATTCAAATTCTCTTACTTGATAATTACTTGTGAGCTTACTTCTTAACTTATTTATTCTTTCATCAAGTCAATTACCAAAATATAAGAAACACACAATTAGGCTCCTCGAGCCAGGGCAAAAACCTCTCCCTCTTGGAGAGGAAAACTCGTAAAAAATTCTTCTTATAGATCTTCAAATGACAATTACCATGACCAAGACTCAGACCCTTGACCTATGAATACCCCCAAGACCTTGTCACAGTTTCTTAGTCTTCTTCCAACACTGATCTTTCTTCTCTTCACCAACGAGCACTGACCTGCATCAACATTAGAGAACTCGGTCTCTAAGTCCTTGGCTTCTCCTTCTTCTTTTCGGCTTTACTTGAACTCCACCTAGGTTCCTTCTTGGCTCCTTCTTACTTCGTATGATACCCAAAACAATGATATATATACTTATGCACCACCTTTCAAATGTATTTTGGCCTTCCTGTATAGATGAGAGATATAGTAACCCAAGACTGAAATTGTAGTAGTTCTCCTTCACACTGTGAACAACTTCGGCCTTAGTTAATGCGAGGAGAGAACAAACACTAAAACATAAATATATAAGTCCCTTTCTCCATTGATTAGCCTCCTTCGCATTAATTTCAGAGCCTTTCTTAGCTCTTCTTATTGCAGACTTGATCCAAATTTCTTACCTCAATTCTTCCTGAAGTCAGCATTGAAATCCGCACTATAACCCTGTACAATACTTCAGAAATCCGCATTTATATAGCTCAGAACAGTCTGCACTTTTCACTGTGAAAATCACAAAGAGATCCGTAATTTTCCTGTTTGAACTGAGCCGCAGGTTCATGGTATTTATAGAGCAGATGTCCCTCCTTTTAGGCCGACCATACAGCAACAAGTAGGCTGACATCGTGACTGTGTAGAGGCTGACTTTATCATTCATTTCTAGCGCTGAGTGAGGGTTGTTTCAAGTCATTCTTCCACAAGGTTTATGACAAGGTCTTGGAGCATTTAATGATGACTAGGCTCTCCATATACATGACACTAATTACACTTATAAACAGAAGACAAACCCTAAATAGACATCAAGAAGAAGAATATTAACCTATAATAAAATTCTTGCTCATGAAACCCATGAAGCAAGTACAACAAATTACATATTATTATCTTTGTCTTCTTCTTTACATAAATACATAATTACATAGTCAATATGAAGATCGATCCTAGTTACACTTTTCAACAGAGTCAAGTGGTTACCTCTGGCTGAATTGTGGTATAACACTTCCTTCCATCCTGCAGCAAAAATGACCCCATTTATGGCACTTTATGGATATCATCCACCCTCCATCACATCATCTTTAAGAGAAAATTCTAAGGTTCAAGCAATGGATGATCACATTGAGCATCAACAACAAGTTCTCCAACTCTTAAAAGATAACCTCACCTTGGCGTAAAATCGAATGAAACAACATGCAAATCAACATTGCAATGAAAGAAGTTTTGATGTAGGCAACTGGGTATTTTGACGGCTACAACCATACAAACAAATGTCCCTCAAGCAAGCTAAGAAGGATAATAAATTATCACCAAAGTATTATGGTCCTTACAAGGTGTTGCAAAATATTGGTACTATGGCATACAAATTAGAGCTTCCCGCATCTTCCCGAGAGCACCCAGTATTCCATGTTTCATGCTTAAAGAAGGTTATAGGTGACAAGCTCCTAGTTCCAACAATATTGCCAAAACTTGACGAGGAAGGAAAAATAATATTGGAACCTAAAGCAATCACGGAAACAAGAACTCGACAGCTACGAAATTGATCAATTTCAGAGTATCTCATCAAGTGGAAGAACTTAGCCGCTGAAGATTCGACATGGGAGGAAGAAAATTTTATACAAAAATCATCCAGAACTACTCGAGTGTTGAGGATAACACTTTTTTGAAGGAGAGGGGCATGATAGGTCCCTATAATACTAGTGTATCCCCTTATTGTTATTGTTAGAGTAGCCCCCTTATTGTTATTGTTGTGCCCATGTAGTACTAGTCCCCATATTGTTATTATTGTGCCCCATAGAAGCCCACTATTGTTATTGTTGTGCCCTTACATTGTTATTGTTATGTCAGCTAGGATTAAATTGTGACCCCTTGGACTCCTATATATAGAAAGGAGGTTTGGTCATTTGTATCATCCAAGAATTGTTCATTTATGTAATTTAAAGGAGGTTGCCCCCTCGAAGAGGTTGATTTCTAAGTCGTTGATCTATCTTTTCTTCTATTTCATGGATTTGTTTCATAACATAACCTATAGAAACCGGATCAAGAAGGAGCTAAGAACTTCCTTCAATCCCAAAGTATTTTCAAGTTTTATGTTGTTTCTTTGTGTCACTGTCCTTGTTTAGATTTATCTTTATAGATCATTGGTTATTTTTTCCTGCATGAGTATTTGAATGATTCTTTCACTAACTTCTTGATGAGAATGCGCTCAAGAAAAACAGATCCTGAAGATCATCAGGGTGCAGGATAGTGCAGGAAGAGTAAACTCCAAGAGGAAGTTGGTGCAAGGATAATCAAAGAGCCACTCTCACATCTAGAAAAGAAAGAAATACCTGTCTCATCACCAAGTATACTTTCATTATGTTTATTTACTTTGCTACTATTGCCCTTGCTCTTGCTCTGGGATCAACAGGTACATTTCATGAATGTGAGAACCAAGTCCTTTGTATGAAGATTGAGGAAGGTGTCGAGCCATCCCATGACTTGAGTGGACAAGAGCTCAAGACTTCTGCAAAGAAGTTGGAATCAAGAAAGAGACCACTGTACTATATAACCCAGAACAAAATGGGCACTTAAGGATCTTTGATTTCCCTGTCTACTTTCATCTGCCAAAGGAAAAAAGTACCAAGATGGAAGCTTCAAGGAAGAAAGGTATGATTGTTGGTTATTGCGAAAATTCTAAAGCTTATAGAATATATGTACCTGGACAAAGAAATATAGAGTTTAGCAAAGATATAATATTTGAAGAAGATGGAGCTCTTTGAAAAGCCATAGATACTCCTCCTGCTAATGTTGAAAGACGAGATGATGCCTTGGATGCACAAGAAGATCCCAAGCATGAGCTTGATCTTGCTGATGAACCCATGGATCCCATGAACTCCTTGGATCCTTCTCCATGTGCTAGAAAAATATGATTATGGTTTCATGACACTTTACAGGATGTTTATAGAAATGTTGCTCCCAGAGGAACCTTCAAAGAAAGCAATAAACCATGTCGATTCCAAGGATATGTTATAGCCATGAGCAACATTATTCAAGTTGAACCATGCACTTTTGAAGACGCTATAAAGGCTCAAGTGTGGAAAGATGAAATGGTTGAAGAATATGAGTTCATCATTCATAATGATGTATGGGATGCAGTTCCAAGACCCCAACATAAATCTGTTGTGTTTTCTAAATGGTTGTATAAAATTAAACATGGTGTTGATGGCAATATTGAAAAATATAAAGCTAGATTTGTGGCTAGAGGGTTCTCTCAAAAAGAGGGAATAGACTATAATGAAATCTTTGCACCCGTTTTCCATTATACAACCATCTGATCTATTGTGGTTCTAGTTGTTAGCCAAGGATGGTCCCTTCACCAAATGAATGAGAAGATTGCTTTTATGCATGTCTTCCTCAAGGAAGAAGTATTTGTGGAGTAACCACAAGGCTTTAAAGTACATGATCAGAAAACTCATGTGTTCAAACTGAAGAAAGCTCTCTATGGTTTGAAGCAAGCTCCAAGAGCTTGGTATGCCCGCATTGGTAGCTTCGTGATGAAGCTTGGTTTTTACTAGAAGTAATGTTGATCCAAATATTTACTTCAATACAGTCGAAGGTATGCTTTTTGATTTTGGTATTATATGTTTATGTATTTCTAATTGGTGGTGAACCACTTATCCTCCAGTTAGCTTCTAAATTTGAAATGAAATATATCCATTTGATGCACTACTTTCTGGGTCTTGAAGTATGGCAAAGACCTGATTATATTTTCCTTTCTCAAGGAAAACATGTTGTCAAGCTACTGGAATGATTGGGTATGACATAATGCAAGTCCATGAATTCTCCAATGGAAATGAATTTCAAGAAGCTATGTGGTGAAGTTGTAGATCTTGATTTGGAAAATCCTTCTAAGTATCGTCAACTGATTGGGCCACTGATGTTCTTAGTGAACAATAACTGAACATATGTTTTGCAGACAATACTTTGAGCCAATATACTATTAAGAGATCACGTGCACACTGGATTGCTGCAACGCATGTGTTGATATACCTGCATGGGACCATCAATCTTGGATTGAGATATACTGCTAAAAATGTAAGACTTCATGGATATACTGATGTTGATTGTGCTGGTAACTCTACTAATAGAAAGAGCACTTCTAGGTGTTGTTTTGGCTTGGGATCTGCCAAGATATCTTGGATGAGCAGAAACAAAAGTTTGTTGCACTGAGTATAGCTGAAGCTGAGTACATTGCTACTAGCATGGCTAGTTGTGAGGCAGTATGGATGAGAAAGTTCTTTGGAGAGCTATTTGAGCAAGTTCCAGACACAACAGTTATATATTGTGACAATAAGAGGGGGATTTGTCTTATGCTCCATTACAAGTTTAAGCACATTGAGATCAATGTCACTATATCCACAGTATGGTGCAGAGAGGAGCAGTGAGGCTCCATCATATTGTGACTGATGGTCAGATAGCTGACATTCTTACCAAGCCTTTACAGAAAGGAAAGTTCTTGGTTTTTAGAGAGCAGCTTGGACTTATGGACATGACCCTTTTGAGAAGCAATCACAGCTGATTGAAAACACTGAGCTTCCTTTCCCCCCTGTCAGAGCTCACAGGATTAGGGAATGATGTCGGAAAGATCCTGAGGATGAGGGACCTCTTGTGTAGTGTGTGCCACAAGGGTAGGCCTCAGTATGCATCCGACCCACAGTCTGGGACGTGGGAAGAGCCACCTATCTGGCTAATAGGTGTAGTGAGACTTGTCTCTGATGCAGGTATTCCACCACTTGACATTTAATGAGACTTGGATGTGTGAGAACTTTGTCATGTGTTGACAAGTGTATCCCCCCAAGCAGTGATGAGCCTTGGATGTGTGAGATCCTTGTCATGTGTTGACAAGTGAATGCCCCCAAGAAGTGATGAGACTTGGATGTGCGAGATGCTTGTGATGTGTTGACAAGTGGATCCCCCCAAGCAGTGATGAGCCTTGGATGTGCGAGATCCTTGTGATGTGTTGACAAGTGGATCCCCCCAAGTAGAGATGAGCCTTGGATGTGTGAGATCTTTGTCATATGTTGGAAAGTGGCATTTCCCCAAGAAGAGATGAGACTTGGATGTGCGAGATACTTGTTATATGTTGGCAAGTGGCATTGCTCCCAAGTGAATATAGGGTGATGGATGAATCTCCCCTATGATGATTCTTCTTCATTGGAGTGAGACATCATTGTTCCAGATGATACAAAGCAGAGATGGGTAGAGAAAGCAAAGATCATTTTTGCAGAAAGAAATTCCTCCCTAGTTGAGAGGGAGTGTTGAAAATTGGTAACTCAAGGATGAATTTATAAAAATAGAAAGTCTAAAAATAGAGAATCTCAAGTATGACTTTCCAAAAATAGTAAATCACCTTGCATCAATTGGTAATCAAGCATTGTTGATGGAAAATCTCTTTTGATCATCAATCAATCTTAATAGTTCAATTTCGACTTAATCATCAATATTATCATTAATATTTTTATGATTATTATTATTATATTATTATTAAAAATAAATTCAAGTCTCTCAATCATGAGACTCGATCATGTCATATGTAACTCCCCTTAATTAATGCATATGTTACTCTCTCTCTCTTAATGGGTTCTTTCCTCTCTCTCTTTAATGCTCGTACGCACCTCTTACACTCTTACACACTTTAATGCCTCATCATAAAAGGATTCCTCTTGCACCTTTTTAATGCATAAGTTACACTCCTCTCCTTTATGGCATAAGTTACACTCCTATTTTGGCATATGCAACTCCTCAGGGCATGTTTATTTCTCCTCCTTTATGTCAATAATTCATTTCCCCTCCTATATATGTGTCTCATATCATCTCACCTCACTTACTTGTGCATTGTGAATTCGAACTTGAGAGAGAGTTGGAGAGACTTAAAGGAGATTGTGAGAGAGAGACTTGGAGAGTAAGAGCAGATCTTGGAGAGCCAAAGTGATTCAGTGTTTGCATCAACAACTGCTAGCAAAGATATTCTTCATATTTGGGTGAAATTCTTCATTATTTCATTGTACTTTGTATCTTTGTTGAGCAATTTATTTCTAATAGAAGAAGAATCTAGTTGGGTTTTCCCCTTGTGGGTTTTTCCGTGGTCATTGACCTAAGTTCTCTGTGTCTCATTGAGTTCTTGGTTGTCTTTCATTGTACATATGGTTTATATGGTTTATGTTCTATCTACAACTCCTTAACTTATTTTGCAGCATAAAGAAGTTATGGATTTAAGTGATTGTAACAACATAGAACATCGAAATTTCAACAAATGGAATTTTAGAGCAATTTTTAGATATAAGTGACAAATGATTGGAGTATAGTGGAAAACTCTTTTTTCCACTTCATAAAACCCTGACTATTTTTTTTGTGAGGGGGGAAATTAGATAGGAGATACACAAAAGGAGTTCTATGGATTTCAACGAAGAAGTATCTAACATGCAAAAATTAAACAAGATTTTCCATAAATAATTTTCATTTAAACATGGATCATAGAAAATTCCTAGCAATAATTCAATTACATGTAAAACAATGAAAAATCCGCAATAAACTTGCGATTCTTCCATGAAAAGACCTTTCAATTATAAAAAGACATCTCCAATACACAAGCCAATCTCCAATAGAAAAAA
This sequence comes from Pinus albicaulis, assembly GCA_034641835.2. Classification (NCBI taxonomy): domain Eukaryota; kingdom Viridiplantae; phylum Streptophyta; class Pinopsida; order Pinales; family Pinaceae; genus Pinus; species Pinus albicaulis. Next base: position 790,110,801 of record CM076574.1, read on the forward strand.
GCTCCAAAAAATCACATCTCTACAAGTAGCAAGTTACACAAGGCTAAGTCAAGCTTTAAAAGAGAGGCCAAAACTCAAGTGTGATGATAAATAAAATCGAGTGAGTGATCCTCTATATAGATGAGGTCTATCACTCACTTTTACAAAATAAAATTAGCCTACAAGCCCTAAAACAAATGTAATTTTGAGTGTTCATCAAGATAAGGGGTTACAAGCCAACCCCATAGCTCAAAATAATGAAATTATGCCATAAAATCCTACACGTATGGGTTGATATCCTCCATAAGCATGATGTCATGCCCTTTTTGGGCAATAAATGTGCATGGATGGGCTAGTGGGATGTCCCATCACTTTAATAAACTTCAATCCTTGAAGGGAAGCCCTCAAGAAGTGCCTCAAAATGCCTCCAAGTTGCAAAACCATGTTCTGGGTGCCCTATGTCACCTTCTCAAGGGCTAGAAGTGTGACATGGCATCATCTTTCTCAAGTATTAGGGGTCCAAGTGCTAGTACAAGCCCTCCTTTGTCATCTTGGGAATGACCATCATTATCTGGACTTTAGATCAAGCCATGCCCATCAAATAGTGTCAAGGCCAGCCTAGGGGCATGTTTGGTCGACTAGATACATCATGAAGAATCTCCAAGATCAAGTAAGAGGATCTCAATGTTTTAGCATCTAAGGGTGCTCTAAAGTGTCAATCATCTGTTGGAGTCATCAAAGTGCCCAACGCTCTGTGCTAGAGGGGCAAGTTCCATCTGCAAGGTCATCACTACTCTATGGAAATGTAAAATGGCCTGGGCATGATGTGTTGTGGAGACATGAAATATGCCCTCAAGGCCTCTACTGTTGTATGAAGGACTTCCTGGAAAAACAATTTCAAAATCAAGTGAAAGTTACCAATCATCAAGGACAATTACCATAGATGCATCTCATTGGACCATACTTAATTGTTAAGGGCATAATATTACTTCAAACTGGGATCACCTTCAAATATCTAACTATACCAAGTCCCATCAAAGTGTCCCCTACTTGTGTTAGGGATGACTAAGTGGTCACCCTATTAAGTGCTTCCAACCCCTAAGGGGAGGTGACATGTCTTAGGTCAACCCTTCAATCCATATGTGTTTGTGATAATGTGGACATGAAGGGGAAAAGCTTCATGGCAAGGTGCCATGGTCATGGGACCAGTTGGTAGAGGTCCATCATCCTTACTATATAGATGCATGGAGGGAGCAATTGTGGGCCATGAGTTACCCCTTTCCTCGTCTCACTTTTTCCACCCCTCTAGTGCGCCTTTTACTTCTTTTGATAATGCTTTGATAGGGAGCATAACTTAGGTGTCCAAGCTTGCTTTTAATGATATAACATTTATTTACCCCTTAATGATGAGTCAGTTTCTCGCTCATCAAGTTTGGGGCATGCAAGGGTTCTTTTACTATATGATGAAGCACCAAGTGCTCAAGAACCGAGTGATGGCTAATAAGGGGTTTAGAGCTCATGCTAGGTTTTTTCTCACATGCTAATTAATGTCTCAGCTATCCTTTGCATTTTAACTTTTCTTTTTCTTTTATTATGGCCACCTTATGCTTGTACCTTTCCTTTATTTGCATCAACCTCCAAGGCAAAGTTTCCAGCCCAAACTCAAGGATGAGGATATGAGGGTGCCAATCCCAATGAACCAATGATAGTAAACCCAAAGGGAAGCCCTCAAGAAGTGCCTCAAAATGCCTCCAAGTTGCAAAACCATGCTCTGGGTGCCCTATGCCACCTTTTCAACGGCTAGAAGTGTGATGTGGCATCATCTTTCTCAAGCATTAGGGATCCAAGTGCTAGTACAAGCCCTCCCCTGTCATCCTGGGAATGACCATCATCATCTGGACTTTGGATCAAGCCATGCCCATCAAATAGTGTCAAGGCCAGCCTAGGGGCATGTTTGGTCGACTAGATACATCATGAAGAATCTCCAAGACCAAGCAAGAGGATCTCAATGTTTCAGCATCTAGGGGTGCTCTAAAGTGTCAATCATTTGTTGGAGTCATCATAGTGCCCAACACTCTGTGCTAGAGGGGAAAGTTCCATCTACAAGGTCATCACTACTCTATGGAAATGTAAAATGGCCTGGGCATGATGTGTAGTGGAGACATGAAATGTGCCCTCAAGGCCTCTACTGTTGTATGAAGGACTTTTTGGAAAAACAATTTCAAAATCAAGTGAAAGTTACCAATCATCAAGGACAATTACCATAGATGCATCACATTGGACCATACTTAATTGTTAAGGGCGTAATAATACTTCAAACTGGGATCACCTTCAAATATCTAACTAGACCAAGTCCCATCAAAGTGTTCCCTACCTGTGTTAGGGATGACTAAGTGGTCACCCTATTAAGTGCTTCCAACCCCTAAGGGGAGGTGACATGTCTTAGGTCAACCCTTCAATCCATATGTGTTTGTGATAATGTGGACATGAAGGGGAAAAGCTTCATGGAAAGGTGCCATGGTCATGGGACCAGTTGGTAGAGGTCCATCATCCTAACTGTATAGATGCATGGAGAGAGCAATCGTTGAGCCATGAGTTACCCCTTTCCTCGTCCCACTTTTTCCACCCCTCTAGTGCGCCTTTTACTTCTTTTGATAATGCTTTGATAGGGAGCATAGCTTAGGTGTCCAAGCTTTCTTTAATGATATAACATTTATTTACCCCTTAATGATGAGTCAGTTTCTCGCTCATCAAGGTTGGGGCATGCAAGGATTTTTTTACTATATGATGAAGCACCAAGTGCTCAAGAACCGAGTGATGGCTAATGAGGGGGGTAGAGCTCATGCTAGGTTTTTTCCCACATGCTAATTAATGTCCTGGCCATCCTTTGCATTTTAACTTTTCCTTTTCTTTCATTATGGCCACCTTATGCTTGTACTTTTCCTTTAGTTGCATCAACCTCCAAGGCAAAGTTTTCAGCCCAAAATCAAGGATGAGGATATGAGGATGCCAATCCCAATGAACCAATGATAGTAAAACCGAAGGATGGATATGAAATATAAGGAATGATGGAAATTGGTACGGATGGAAAGGCCATGGGCACGCTATTTCAATCCAAGTTTCCCAATTAATGCCTCTCCTATAACGTTAAGACCTTAAAGGAGGTCCCACTAGACTAGGGTCAAAAACTAACCTCCCCAGTAATGTGAGAGAACAAGTTTATATTAATATCAATCAATCATCCAGATCACCCCTTAATCCATGTTAGAATGTGTAAAACATTAAGTAAAAGCACATGATTGCAAAATGGTTAAAGTACTTGCCAAATGGTGACTCACCTTCCTTCAAGAAGAATGTCAGATGGTGAGAAGTGTTTGATTGATGCGAATGACGGAGGAATATAGCATATCATCATATAACGAACAATTTAGGATTGTTGGCTAGTTGGTTGTCCAAAGTAGGAAAAAAAATTTCTCATATGGGGTTACCCACTTTTTGGCAGGTCACAATCACCATCAAGAATAGATACCTGTTGACCATTCCGTGTCAACTACCCTATGGCAGTACACTTTTTTGCAAAAGGAATTCCATCATGTTTGAGCATTTAAATCATCTTAGATTCATCATCATCAGCCATTGATTCATTAGTTTATCAGAGTTGTAAACCTATTCTGCAATGTTTGTAACGTAAATGATCCTAGTAAGACCATATATGTATGTAACTACCTAGGTAAGCCTATTATTTTGGCGATGATTTTCATCCTAGGAGGTCTTTCGTCTCACTGATTCATCCGTGTTTCTGAACACGGATGATCGGCAAAGTTTTTCCCTCTAACCTCACCCCAAAGCTAGGGTGGAATTTGTCGTCAAGATCTTAGGTGAGTCCTAGTGTTCTAGTTGAGTCTTTTGTAAAAGTGATTTGAGAATAATTTAAGCTAATTGGCTGAATTATTTTATTACAAATCACTTGGTCTACTAGATCATATTGAGTCGCAGAATTGGGTAATAAATTGAGGGTCTATAACGAATGGGTGATCCCCCTTTGAGGGTTGAAATTGTAATATCTTGATGTAAAAAATATTTTGTTGCATAGTCCCTCATATTTAGACACCATGGCTAAAATATTAGAGGGTGGAAAAATTATTAATCCCCTCAAGTGTCAATAAATTAAATTCAGTGTTATCGGAACCGAACCGGTTCTGACAAAACCGGCCAGTCTGACCGATTTGGAGGCAAAACCGGTCCAAACCGGAAATGACCCGGTTCGGTACCGAACCGGCCGGTTTCTGCATCGAACTAGTCTAGACCGGTTCAGTGACTGATTCCACCAGTCCGCCACGCGCCTTGGCCATTTAAAAAATCATTTTTTCTTTTTTTTTCCTATTTATAACACTAATCTAGCCACCGCCCCACCCCCCCCTCCTCTCCCCCACAAATCTATGTAAACACCCCCACCCCCTCTATTTCACTCACACTATTCATTCAAGTCTCTTGCAATTCTTGAACTGAGTTCATTGAGGAAAATTTGGAGAGATTTTTGCAGGGTTGTTCTAAGGGAGATTTTTTGCAGATTTGAAGAGTTGATTGGAGTCTTGGAGAGCTGTTGGGTTGACATATTTTTGAGCTACTTCAAAGTTTTTTTTTTCCCAGAGGTCTTTGGGTTTTCTTCAGTGGTTTTTGCAGCTAGTGGATTTTTTTTTTTTTTGGGGCTGCTACATCGCTGATTTTCTCCAAAAAATTTAGAGGGTAAATCTAGAAAAATTTTGCCATTTTTTTTGTTCCATTTTTCTCCAAAAATCGGTTATTTTTTTCTCATAAAAATTAAAAACCCCAGTGTTTTTATGTAGATTTACAGGGGCTGCTCCAGAGCTGATTTTGGACGATTCTGGAGTTGATTTTCTTTAGAAAATTAAGAGGGAAATTCAAGGTATTTTTTTCAACCATTAATGTTCTATTTTTCTTCAAAAATATGTTATTTTTTTCTCTTGAAATTTTAAAACCCCAGTATTTTTATGCATAATTCAGATTTGTAATTTTTTGTTGGAAAAAAAATTGCGGCCGTTATTTTCTTATATTATTTTTCTCAACAATTATTGAAATTTGCAGGGTTATTTAGAGGGATTTCGTTGGCAAATCTCTGAGGGAGATTTTGGAGCTGATTGAAGAGTTTATGTTCAGATTGGTTGGAGCTTCTTCTCTACTCCTCTTTTATTTTTCTTTAAAAAAATGCCATAGAATTTTTAAAACCCTAGGGTTTTCTATGCAGATTTTTCATTTCTTCCTCATGCCCCCAAAAAACAAGAATGATCCAACTTGGGTTCAATGCCATTTAAATGAACAAGGGATAAAAGTCTGCAACTATTGTGGGAAAAAAGTTAAGGGTTGGGGGATGCATAGAATTAAAGAACACCTAACACATTGGAGATGGCAAGTAAAACCTTGTGAAAATGTTTCTGATGATCTTAAAGTAGAGATGCAAAGTTTGATTGAAGCTTACAATGAAGAAAAGGGGAAAAAAAAGACTTAAAAAAGATATAGCCAAAAGTCAAAAGGATGATGCTATGCTTAGTGACCCTGATTTTGAAGAATATGTGCCCAGTTTTGAAGATTCCTTTAGTTTCCCTGCTAAAGTTGGAGAGGGTAGTTCAAGTGGTTTTAACTTGAAGAGGACAGCAGCCCGTAAAGGGATTGAATCTTTCTTTGTACCCCACACCACCCTTGGTTCTCAACCAACCCTTGATGCAAAATGGAAGAACATAGATAAGGAGGTTGCATATGAATGCATTGCTAGATGGTGGTATGATGCAGACATACCTTTTAATACTACTAATTTTTCATATTATCAACCCATGATTGATGTTATAGCTTCATGTGGAGTAGGCTTCAAAGGTCCTAGCTTTCATGATATCAGGGGGCCACTTTTACAAAATGAGGTCCAAAGAATACAAAAGTACCTTACAGAGTTCAACCAATCATGGACCAAAACAGGATACACAATTATGTCTGCTAGATGGACTAATGGTAGATCTTGCACCATACTAAATTTCTTAATTGTTTGTCCAAAACGTACTATGTTTCTCAAATCTATTGATGCATTTGATTAGGTGAAGGATGCACAATTGCTATTTCACCTTTTGAATGAAGTAGTTATGGAAGTAGGGTTGAAAATGTTGTACAAGTTATCACAGATAATGCCTCTAACTATATTGCAGCGGGAAAGATGTTGGAGGAAAAACACCCCATGGGCCACCATTTGGTGGTCTCCATGTGCAACCCATTGTTTGGACCTCATGCTTGAGGATATTAGCAAAATTGAGTGGGTGAAGAAGTGTGTGGAAGATGTGAAATCCAGAACCAGGTACATCTACAACCACTCATGGGTTTTGAACCTTATGAGAAAGTACATAGGAGGTAAAGAGCTTGTTCGATCAACCATCACTTGATTTGCAACCAACTTTCCATTGCAATCCCTTATTCAACAAAAATCAAATTTGAGGAAGATATTTTCATGTGATGAATGGAATTCATCTCAGTGGAGCAAAAAGGCTAAAGGGAAACAGATCGTTGACCAAGTATTTGACAAAAGATTTTGGTCAAAGGCAGAGGATATTGTGCTATTTAGTGAGCCTCTTGTCAGAGTTTTACGAATGGTGGATAGTGATAAACCTGCTATGGGTTTTGTTTATGAGGCCATTGTTATGAATATAATTCATAATAAAATAATAATAAATAAAAATGTAAATGACTAGTTAGTTAGTGATGAAGAGGCATGTCTTAGAGACATAGCCATTCGTGAAAGGGCACCTGCCTAGGGTATAAAAGTAGACCCTCATTTTCATGACTAGCTAGTTAGTGATAAATAATAATGACTAGTTAGTTAGTGACAAAGAGGCATGTCTTAGAGACATAGCCATTCATGAAAGGGCACCTGCCTAGGGTATAAAACAGACCCTCATTTTCATTTGTAATCATCCTCTCATCAATTCTTTATATAATATACAATTTACAATTTCTATCCTACAATGGATGTCTTTGTCTACGAAGTATTTTAATATTTCTATGGCGTATACTACTGTTGGTCGCTACATTGGTATCAGAGCTTCGTTCTCTAATCACTGGCCTTTGGCCTTCAACTCTTCGTCAACTTGGTTGTCGTCATAATCGAAGCGTTTCGCTACACCAGTCTTGGAGATTCTCCACTCCACCGGATTCATCGGGAGGCCTTTGGCCATAATAAAAATTTAAAAAAAATAAAAAGGGAAAAAGTATATTAGGATAAATAAAAAATAAAAAAGAGGAAACTATATAAAAATAAAAAAGGAAAGGCTGAAATAAAAAATAAATAAATTATATATATATATAAAAATAAGTTCAAAATAAAATAAAATAAAATTCGTTATACCTGGTCGACCTCCTGCACGTTGTCGTGACCGCTGCCATACGTCGTCACTGTCGTGACCACTACCATATGTCGTCACTACTGCCGCCATAAGCCTTCACAAAACCTCTGTTGCCATATGTTGTGCTGCCTTAGCCACACATCCATCAACATAATGTCACTGTCACTCTGCGGTCAACCGTCCAACTGCCACATCGCAGCCGCCTTTTTCCCTGTTGTCGTCCGCACCCGCATTTGCCTTCCCCGCTATCGACCATTCAATAACTCTACTACTTACCCTGTTTACTCTGATTTTTTACGCCAAGAAACTCCAATAGTAGCCATAAAACCCGTTGTCGGTACCTTTTCTCCCCGCTGGGACTTTACCACTAGTTTGTGCCACCGTCCACTGCCCCCAAATCTCTCCAACGCGGTCTGATCCTATCCGCCTTTACCGTCCTTGTCTGCATTCTCCATCACTTGCAATCGTCGACACCTTCTCCCCGACTTTTCGACCATCTGTCTCCCTTGTTCCAACAAAACGTTCAACGGCTAAAACCTCTCTGTCAGTGGTTCCAGCCAACTACTCCCTGTTCACCGTCGATTCCCCATTCTCCGTCGAGCCTATTGTTGTTATGATCGTGTCTTTTCATAGTCAACGATTCCCTCTGATCGGATTCGTACGACGCAGGCATCCACGAATCGTCCACTCCACTAATTTCTTCATTCATGCCTTTTGGAAATTATAAAGTCACATAACTTTATTATATATATTTTTATATATAGTTCAAATATATAATTACTTGAATTTATTATATAGTTTGTTATTATATTACTAATAAATATATAATACAATTAATTTTATATTTAATTACATAACCATATATAGATATATATACTAGTAATAATATTATTAATTAAATTATATATATTTAAAAAAAAAAAGCAGGATTAAAGTTTTGAAGTGTTTAAAAAAAAAAATCAAATTCAAAATTACAAAATAAAAATAAAAAGAGAAAAAGGCAAAAGCGACTACATAATAACTAAATTCATCTCGACGAAACAAAAATGGGATCAATTATGGAAAAAAAATTGATGGAGATAATGGAGCCCAATTCTATAATGATGAAGGAAGAAAGGTTTTCTTATAATGGTTTTTTAGTTACAAATCACGGAATAATTACATTAAAAGGAAGTATCCAAGGAAGAAAAATTAATATCGCTATCAACACAAGCAATGATAAAAATTATATCAACATCAACTTGGTGAATAAGCTATTGATTCCAGAGCCAAGCATTGGCGTAAGGAAAAATATTTTTGACCAAAAAGAGTATACAATTAATGATTTACAAGTGACAATAAATCATTATGAGTACATATCTCAAATTTTTGTTGTAAAAATGGATTATACAGAGGTTGATGTCATACTCGGTCAACCCTGGTTTAAGGATTTGGGTTCATTCATGTTAAACATAGAGAAACAAGTTTTGACTTTTCCTTATAAGGGGAAGATGATCACATTTCGATACATAACAATGGAGTCAAAATCAATAATGTCTGCATCAAAAGACTTTAAAGATATCTCAAACTTGATGTTCAAAGATAACAAAAAAACCATGTCAAGGAAGCAAAAAGAGCTTGAAGAAGTCATCTCTAGCAAAGACAAAGAAGTTTCGCGCTTCAAAGATCACCAAGAAAAAACTACTCGAACAAGTCAAGGAAGCTAAAGCATTAAAGAAGGAACTCAAGAAGTGTTTACTAGAACAAGGAGAAGAAAATCTACGTTTAAAGAGCCTTAACCAGACATTATTAGAAAAAATCAAAATTTTAAAAGATGATGAAGCTACTAAGAATAAAGTTGACAACTTAGAAAAGGATGAACTAGTATGTTTAAGGAATCATAACCAAACCTTACTTATGCAAATTAAGAAACTTAAAAATGACAAGAGATCGTTGAATGACAAGCTAGAACAACTTCAAAGTGAAGTATTGAAGTCGTCAGTAGTTTCAGTCCAAGATGAAGACAAAGTGATTAATATTGATCCAGTCAATATCATAAGTAAGGAAGAAGAAGAATCTAGAGAAGTTAAAACATATGCAGAAGTTGCAGTTCAAATGTTGGACATCCCAACTGATGATTCAGTCACCCACTCAACAACAACAACGCTTGAAAGAAATCAAGAATCAACCACTAACATAAGGGAAAGCCAACCCAAAGGAGCTATGTATCGACATCTGAATCACAAGAGCAGACTTTCTAATTAAGCTATGTACCAGTATCACTCAAAAAATAAACAACAAATTCATGTTCCTAGGGATACTGAAGCATGCAGAATCCAGTCATATGACAACTATTCACCACACATCTCCAAAGATCAAAATATACCCCAGAAGATCAATCTAGGATGGTTTGATCTGTTCTCAGTATGATAGTTTTGTCTATCACTCAGAGTATCATCTCGTCTCTTAGCGACGAAGTTGAAGTATAGAGACGAGAAGATGTTCTTAAGTAAGCTTTGAGGACAAAGCTTCTTGAAGGGAGAGGCTATGTTATGAATATAATTCATAATAAAATAATAATAAATATAAATGTAAATGTAATAATAAATAATATGTCATTAACTAATTATTAGTTAGTTAGTGATGAAGAAGCATGTCTTAGAGACATAGCCATTCGTGAAAGGGCACCTACCTATGGTATAAAAGCAGGCCCTCCTTTTCATTTGTAATCATCCTATCATCAATTCTTTATATAATATACAATTTACAATTTCTATCCTACAATGGATGTCTTTGTCTATGAAGAATTTTAATATTTCCGTTGCGTATACGACTGTTGGTCGCTACAGCCATGGATCAGGCCAAGGAACAAATAAAGGCAACATATGGGGATAAAAGACAAAAGTACATTCCTCTATGGAGAATCATTGATGAAATATGGAACAGACAACTCCATGGACATTTACATGCAGTCGGCTACTACTTAAATCTAAGGTATGTAATTTTGGATTTCAATGCTCATTGCTTATAAGTTTTAACTTTTAGCTTTTAGTTTTGTTGACTTGATGAATATGTTTTTGTCTTCTGAATTTTGAAGGTACCATTACACTACAAATTTTGAGGTTGATGGGGAGGTTTTAGGGGGATTGTATAAATGCATTGAGCGCATGGTCCCAGATTCCAAGACTCGATCAAATTCATTACAAGCTCTTGAATTTCAGTGAGAGTATTGGTACCTTTGGAATTTATATGGTTATAAGAAATAGAGCAAAAAGTCCCCCAGGTAAGAACTATTAAAATTTGCAAATTCTTATATTAATAATTTACTCATTTCAATTTGAATTTTGCAATTGTTGGGTCTAAGTTTCAGTTTTCAAATTCATTTTCTAATACTTGTTTTCCTTACACCCTTTTTGTAGCCTATTGGTGGCAACAATTTAGTAGTGAATGTCTTTAATTGCAAAAAATTGCAATTCGAATTTGGAGCCAGACATGTAGTGCTTCAGGGTGTGAGCGGAATTGGAGTGTGTTTGAGCGTATATACACTAAGAAGAGGAACCATTCGGAGCAAAAGCAGTTGAATAACATGTTTTTTGTTCAGTACAATGTTAGGTTGAGCCACAATCAATTGCTGAATAAAACCCCTGAAACAAGCAACATTGTCTTAGGTGACTTTGATCGAACATCAGAATGGGTTGTGGAGAGTCAAGCAGCAACATTTGACAACGAAGACCTTTCTTGGTTGGACTTGGACCCACCTCCACAAGATGCAGAGGAAGATATATCAGAAGCACTAGTAGGACCTTTAGGGCCAGGGGAATCAAGCCATAATCCCATTGCAGACTTGGATGCTTCTCATTCTTCAAATGAGAATGAGGAGGATGATCAGGAATCGGATGATGATTGATGATTTGATCATTGATTTGTTGTAGTTGTAGCCTATAGTATTGTAGGCTGTAATATAATACTATGATCTATCATGTTATTTTGGACTATAAAGGCATTTTAGAGCCTGCTTCTTGATGTTTATAACATTTTTGGTTCAGTGGTGTTTTGCGCTAATTGTTATTTTGGTTATATGCACTATTACTTGCTATATAAATGAGAAATTTTGCATATTTGTGTATAAATGGTTTGGATTCATATGGATGCACATGAATTTATCTGTTTTTTCTTTAAAATATGAATATTTTATGTGTTTTTGGTAAATCGGGTTTTTTTTTTCCAATTCCAATAACATTGATTAAATTTTCTGGCAAAAATAAATTAAAATCCTAAGCCAAAAATTTAATTAATTAGAGTCAAAATTAAAATCCTAGAAAATTAAATTCTCCAAGTGGAAAAATTCGTGGGTCTTGAACAGGATAATTTTTGGAGGTCTCCCACCAAGGGAATATTGGAAATTTCAAGAAAAATTGGACCCTTGGGCTTTGGTGGTTAAGTCAAAGTCATTTTTTTGAGGAAATTAGCTCAAAATAATTAATTTTGAGCTAATAAAAAATGGATTAAAAGAAAAAATCGAAAATTCCACAAAAATAAAGATTTTCGACAGTGGAGATTAAAAGATGATCAAATATTTATCAACGGTCGAGATTACTTTGATGGGGTCGAGATTACTTTGACGGAGATCAAGCCAACTAGCCGTTATTTTCCACTTAATGGATTTATCTATAAATTAGAGGTCATTTGCTTCTCAATTTACAGAAAAATATTGAGAAAGCTCTGAGTCCAACTCTGCTACTGTAATATTTTTCCGGAATTAATAGAAAATACTTTGAGGTTTATTCATGGTGATGTTCCTCTTTTGTCCACTAGTAATATTTTTCTAAATCATGTGCCTAAATGCTCTATTGAATTAAATTTTATAAGTTTTCATTTCATTAGCCAGCAATTGGATTATCTATCTTGCATTAGATATTGGGTTTAGAACAACATTCTAACTCGATTGATCTAGCAGGTATCTCTAGATCTTGAGGATTTTTATGTGTATCTGGCCCCTTTGGAAGCTAAAAACTTAATCTTCAGTGTGCAGAGATCTAATCGAAATTCAGATCTTGGGCGTGAGGGAAAGTCTTCAGTTGGACCAGCCAACTCCCAAATCCATAGACCCAAGAGCCCATTGTGTTAAATTTCCAAGATATATCTGACGATTGTTTGTTTTGCAGAGATCTTGATCATGGCTGAAAATTAAAAATTCTTATTTACTCATTATCTCCAATTTAATTGTGCAAATAAAGATAGATTTGCTAATTAGAGCTTGAAGTTAATTGTGAATATTGTAAAATGGATTTGGTAAATAATTTTAATTTCTAATCCTTGTTTGCAACTGGGGTTTTTGGGGTTTTTTGTTCTATTTTTAATTTTTGTATATATTGGGGATCTAGGCTTTCAAAATTTTAATTTTGCAGGTGGATTACAAAGCTAGATCTCAAGAATTGTTAAGGGTTTCTAGAGGTGGATCTAGGCCTAGGAAGGCTAGATCCGCTCTCTAATTTTTTTTCCTCCAAGCCCAAGAATAAACTCTTCATTTTCAAGAAAATTTCAGTGACAATTTGGGCAAATTTTGGAGATCTAGGGTAAATCTGAAATTACTATTTTGCAGAGATAAAAATTTTGGGGTTTCGTTGACCCTATAGACCCAGCATTGAGCCTAAGAGGGCCTTTCTAGGCTTGCCGCTGCCCTCTTTCTCCTGCGGCAGCCTTTTTCCTCCCCTCCAACCCTAGTCGTGGGCTTTTTCCTCTCTCTAATCTCTGTGGCTTTCATCTCCAAGCCTCCGCAGCCATTCAAGCCCTCACGGCAGCCATCCCTGGGCTTGTCGTTGGCTTCCGAGGCCTGCTGGCCTTGGCCCACGCAGGGCCTTCCCTGCCTCTTCCTTCTTGTCGTCTGCCCTTAAGGGCTCTTCCTTCCTCCAATGTGACGCTAAGGCCTTTCTCTCTGCCTGCAGTGATATTTTTTGCCTCAATTTTTGACCCAACAGGTCTCTCCAAGCCCTCATCTTCACCTCATTTTGGTCACTGATCAAATACATGATTTCTGGGTTATTATTTCAATAAAATTTTGGGTAGTTTGTAATGGTTGCAGGTGTCTCATACCTTGAAGAACTTGTGGACAGTTTTCTAGCCTATTCTTAGGCCTAAAGCCTAAAGAAGCAGAATTTAATTGCAGGTGGGTTGATTTCATTAACAGGATCAAAAACACGGCCACAGGCCTACTGGTTTGTCTCCTGCCCTTGGATCAGTCCACTGAAACACACACACACACAGTCCACTAGATATCTTCAACTCTAGGGAGCATCTAGTTCTCATAAGCATTAAATTAACTAAAGAACATATATTTATGATCACTGAAGGTTGCTAGAAAAATTCCTCTGCATTCTAATTAACAGTGGCAAAAGCATGACTTAAGGTCTCTAAATCAATAAGGAAACACATATAATATTTTTGTCATGAATTAGCTCTGAAGCCATAGCAAAAGAAGCCACTCTTTCTTGTTCATTCCCTTGCATTTCGCTTGTCACCATGTTGCATTTGTTCTAGCATCAATTGCAAAGTCTGTTGACAAGAAGATTTTTGTCCTTTTGTTTTCTCTGTTGCATCTAATTGTAAATTTGTGTTGGGTGACTGAGGTTGCATATTATTTAAATGATAATATTGCCACTTACATGCTATTTCTTATCTTGCAAATCATAATTGCAGAGGTTGCATATCTCTATTATCTTCAAATAGCTTAAAGGAAATACTTAGACTATCATCTCTATTTGAATTGCATATTGAAGTCTGATCCATAACAGTGGCATTTGTGTCTTTAAGAAGGAATAGCTTGTTCATGAATTTGGTCTTGGTAATTGACTGTTTCACTCACCTTTGGCTCTTTAAATTGCTCTAAAACATAGGTAATTGACTGCTGTCATAAAGGAACTTACTGTTGTCCTAAGTGATTCATTTGTGCCATTTAGAAATCTGAATTACGTTGCTTTCATTTTCTCATAGGGTTATAGGCATTGGATAAGAGATATTTTAGCCTTGGTATAACTCTCTTGTCTCATTGAAAGAAAATCTTACATTGGCATCTGGGCTCTAAGTCTAACATCCAACTGTGTCATTATCTAGAGTGAATAAGCAATTTACTTATAGCATTAATCATACCTTGAAAATATCTAATTGAACATAGGTAGTTTGTTGAAATATATTAAGAGAATTTGCCATTTTTGTTGCTTCTTTTGAAAAGTGCTCTAGTTCTCTTTTTTCCAATTGATTAAAGCATATTGTGGATCATTGTCAATCATAAATCTACCTTTGGGCATCTAAAGTTAAGTTGTCGAAGAATATTGATTAAGAATATTTGCAAGAGTCCCATTGGCTGAATATCTAAGCAAGGAAGTGTTTTAATGTTCATGGTTTTGTGATTCTTGTTTAATACACTATTCGAAGAACATTAGATCTAAGTACTCTTGGTTCATTGATTAATATCTCATATATTGGTGATTTTCCTAAGAAAAATAATTGAGTAAGTCCCACCTTCATTACATTTTGTGACTGTTGGCACATTGGCATTCATTCTTATGATTGAGATTGTCTCTTGAAATCTCGTTAATAAGGACTTGTCGATATAACTCAAGATTAACCATAAACATAGTACTTAAAACATTAACAATCTCATCTTAAGAATGATTCTCTAATTTCACCTTGCATATCATTTAAAGCTAGTCTTGCGTCTTAAAATTTACCTCCAAGCATAAGCTTGGTTGATAGATCTCTAGGACATCCCTTCTCATTTAGCTTGAGGGGCCTTCGCAACTCTTCGGTGGTCAACACAGTGACCTTGCAGTGGTCAAAGCCATAGTCTCTGCAGTGCCGGAGGCACCAGGTGATAGGAGCCTAACAAAAGGTATCGTTAATCAAGCCCTTGCTTGCTTCCGGTTGGCCTCCTTCCCACAACCTACCTTGGAGCCCAACTTCAAAATAGTTAAGGGAAGGTCAAACTTAGATTAGGCATTTAATTAAAATTAACCAAGGTATTTGCATTTCACATAGGTCTTAGGAATTGCATTTCATATAGGATAGTAATGCATTAAAGCAACAGCTATCCATCTGATACTTGGTCTCAATTTTATAAAGCAAGAGTGTTGACTCCATAAGGCACTGGTCTCAAACATATAAATCCAATCTAATCCTTAAAATCTTGCTAGATTCAACCAAGTGCTTGGCCACTCAACTGTCTCTCCCGGACTCGTAGGTTCCCAACTTATCCTTCATCATCTCATTTCCATAAGGTCTACCCCCCATAGCCTGTTGTTGGGAGACAGATAGAACGAAGAGGTTGGGGATCAGGG
This sequence comes from Pinus albicaulis, assembly GCA_034641835.2. Taxonomy (NCBI): domain Eukaryota; kingdom Viridiplantae; phylum Streptophyta; class Pinopsida; order Pinales; family Pinaceae; genus Pinus; species Pinus albicaulis. The sequence goes on from CM076574.1 coordinate 790,126,492, forward strand.
TGACAGCTGCCAACCTGAGTCGTTGTCGGGGACCAATTTATTGGACTTTTGTTTTGTGACATCCATCTTAATCATATTCATCTTCTCATCTTGCATATTTCATTTTTTGACATTATTCACCAGGATAAGTTCCTTGTCCTTGGCTCCCTTTACTAACTTCCTTCCTTGCATCTTGGGTATCTGAAGTTAGATTTTTGTTCGAGTGGTGACTCCACTTCCTTCATCTTCTACAAGGGCTTGTACTAGGAGGAACCCAAGTAGCTTGGTTAATCCTACTCTAGATCCTGAAAAGGTTCAGTCCGATTACACAAGCTCTCTTCTCGTCACTTCTTGTTAATCTTGGGCAGGAAGCTCTCTCTGATATACATTCACTTTTTCTTGATCCCGTTCAGCAAGACATCATGGATGACTTGTATCTTCCTTGTAATTTCGCTAACATTCAAGGTTATCTGCATGACCTTCCTGATAAAGGTTTGGATAAATTGCCTTCTTTCCAAGGCAATAATGTGATAATTGTTAAAGCTCATCTTAATAATTTTAGGCATTTCATTAATAAATGGGGTGGTGCTAACGCTAACTATGAAGATGTAAAGATGAAACATTTTGTGCTCTCCTTGGAAGAAGATGCTTTGGAATGGCTCATTGAGAAACCTGATCATTCTTTTGATTCATTCCAGTCGATTTTTAATGCCTTTAAGGACAAGTTTGGAGATAAGAGATAAGAGAGGCATCTAGTTAAATCTATCAGAATCATAAAGAAGAAAGAAAATGAGACTATAGAGGAATTCAATAAAAGATTTAATGGTATTGTTAAAGAATTACCTCAAGATTACAAACCTCCTGACAAGTCTCTTTTGGATTTTATATTGATGCTTTTAATGTTGATACTTGATATGAGTTGAGACGTGCGACAACTAATGATTATAAGATTTGTCAAGATTTAGCTGAAGAGCTTGAAAAGGATAAGAAAGCATCTGGAAAGTCTAAAATTCCAGGTTTTGATAGGGCTTCAACTAAATTGAAAGAATCTAAGGGAAAGGAAGTCAAAGAATTTGATGATGACCCTATGAAGAAATTGATGGATAAACTTGAAAGCATGGAGCTTAATCATGAAAAATTAATATCTAATCATGCTAAGGAAATGAGTGCCATGCAGGCTGGGTTGGTCCAAATGGAAATATCTCAACCGTGAAACTTCCAACCTAGAAATAATAATAATCAAAATGATAATGTTGGCAAAAGAAAGGACCATATAATGTGCAGAGACCGCCAAATCCACTTGAATCTGCCAATCTGGTGGATGAAGCTCCGCCTTATTGTAGGGCCTGTGATGCTCTTCATGAAGAGGCTACTTGCCCCACTGTTAAGAGAATCATGGATAGTGGAATGCTTGGGACAAGTAATCAAATAAATGTTGTTAGCTAGGAGTATCACTTATCTATGGAGGATTGGGTGGAAGTTAAGGAAAATAGTCATGATGTCAGGCCTTTTACATCCTCCTATAGTATCAATAACTTTGGACACGAAAAGGATTTGATGGTTGAACTATTTGGTGAAATCCTTCTCTAGAGCAAGTCTTGGAAATTGCAAAAGATAAAGGGTTAATTTATCAAAGAAGGAATAAGGATCAAAGCGATAATCAAATTACCTTGCGAAGTTTTAACCCTGGTTCAAGCTTTGGATTGGATATCGATTTGGGAGGTTGGTTGAATAATGCAAAAATTTGGGTTCCTATTACCGAGATATTGAATATCCCCTCCCAGAAGGCTAAGTTATTAAATTCCATTGAAGCTCCTTGCGTTAATGTTTCTCAAGAAAAGTCTCTTGAAGTTGTCTATCAAGATGCCCCCATATATTTGCAAAGTATGGATTCAGGTACCAAAGAGCATCAGCCATTTTTTATCACTTTGTCAGTTAATGGTTACCAATTATATAATTGTATGTTGGATTTTGGTGCTTCGGCTTGTGTTATGACTAAAAGGGTCATGGAGCAACTCAATTTGAGAATTTCTAGGCCTTACTACAACATATGTGCCATGGATTCTAAGAAGATTGAAGTTCATGGGTTAATCAAGGATTTACAAGTTCATTTATCGGTTTATCATAATGATTGTAATGGACATAGTTGTACTTGATGTACCAGATGCTTGGGGAATGTTATTGTCTAGGAAGTGGGCCTCTAATCTAGGAGGAAGTATTCAAATAAATTGGTCATATGCTACGAATTCTTCTCCTAGAATTGATAGATTTATCAAACTTAATAGAGAGCCCGAAAGAAGATTCCATGTTGAAGACCCCAAGAGTCCCTGAGATAATAAAGGAACTACCTAACCTTGGGAATTATGCCATTCTGTCTAACTCCATAATTCCTTTAGATGTTAAGGTTGATGAAAAAGTGGGTGATTTAAAGGATAAAGTATGGTCTATGAATTTGTAATGACCCATTTCGAATTCCACATAGAATTTGACTATTAGCATGCACGCAATACCTGCACATGATAGCTACATATGCATGCGTCGCATGTACTGCACTAGTATATTTTCAAACTGATTGTGAAGAGGTCCAAGTGTAGGATAAATAAAATAATTATTGAAAATACGAAGTAAATACCTAATTCACTAGGATTTAATGATCACTTGGGGTATTTAATATGTCTACCACTGTCTTAACATCTAACTATAATATATTATACCAAATAAAAAATAAATACAAGGCATTATACTAAGGACATTGAGGGGCGATGAGGATGGAGGGCAACAATGAAGCTTGGAACCCTAATCATGGCAGTGGGAGGCAAACCCTGGCTCTCTCGAAAACGGTGCGGGCGACGGAAGGACTGTAGGGTCGAGACATTCATCTCGGATACTTAGGGTACGGAGGACACCTGGGCATACCGCAGCACCCCATGTTGCACATTCAAAAGGGAGCCAAAGAACGGGGGTTTAAGGTTAAGGGATGGAAGACCCTGCAGTATTTGCCCCTAATTTTACTGCCATCCTATGGAGAAAGCATGCACTCATGGGTTTGAAGGCAGTCCATCGCTGTCGGAAGAGAGATTTAGCTGCTAACAGAGACAGGAACAATGGTTAGAGAACAGGACTCCGTAGAACTTGATCCCGAGCCTGAAGATATTCTTGCGGTCTGGGGTTACGAAGTCTCGGAGAAAAACCTCGAGAAGTATATTTTGGGAATTAGAGGAGCTGGGACAAAGCCCAGAGGTTCGGGGAGGTCTGGGGAACGGGAAGGTCTGGGGAACAGGGAATAGAATAGGCTTTTTGGAGGAAAGCCTGCTCAGTACATACAACAGCGTCTGGAAGGCGGATAGCAGACCAGATCTACAACAGCTTCTTGCAAATCCCGGGACGGCGGCAGAAGCAGAGGAAGCGGTAGCTTATGTAAGTACTCATACGCCTAGTGGTCACAAAAATTAGTTTTTTTTCGGGAGGATTAGAGCTCATTGTTGCTAGTTGTGGGGTACAAGGGAATGCGGGTTTGAAGGCCTTCCTGGAAGAAGCCCATAGTCAGCAGGAACTTGTCAGAGAAGTTCGTCTGGATGCCTCCTTTGCACGCATAAGTCCCTTTCAGTGGAAAGAGACCCGGCAGTACAAGAATTTCCACCCATTACAGGACGTAGAGGCGGTGGGTACTTGGCCGAAGGTTGGCAAAGGTCTCTTTCAAAACCCTATCTGTATCAGAAGACCAGAGAATGGATCCGAAGGTGGGTTTCTACCCTCAAGACAAGCTGAGGACCAGGAGAGGTGTTCGGGTGTTCACCGAGAAGAGAAGGTGCATGCAGGCTCTAGGGCCGTAAGAGGCCAAGAAGGAGGGAAAACCCTTTGGGAGGAACCCCAATTTCAGGCAGAAGGGCGACTCGAGTCGCTTGATTTAGAAGGGCCAAATGCTCTCGAAACCCCACAGAGGCGTGAGGAAGGAGGAAGGAGCGGGGTTGCAGGAAGTAAGAGGAAGAAAGTTAAGCTGATCAGGAAAAAGGAATAAAGCCCATGTTGTGTGCTTGGGATTGACATTCAAATAGATGAGGCGATGGAAGCCGCTGAAACAACCTTAGTAGGTCGAGTCAAGGGGAGGAAATTATCGGCTAAACACATATCAGAATGGACCTTAAAAGCGTGGTCAGAGACTCCAGAGAGATAGATCGAAGTCCAAACCCTAGCTAGAGGATGGTTCATGATTAAGTTTGCAAAGAATGAATCTTTGGAATGGGTACTGCGGCACAACTAGAATTTTGGGAAACAACCTATTCTATTTAGGAAATGGACTTCGTTGTTTGATGCTCAACGTGAGAAAATTGAGGAAACCCCAGTGTGGGTAAAACTTCCGGGACTGCCTGCCCTTTTTTGGACATAATCGGCTTTTAGATCAATTGGGAATACCCTTGCACAGTTTCTGGAGGTTACATCTTACCAACAGACCATGGACAAGAGCGCAGCAAGAATTTTGGTCAGTTTAAACCCAAAAGAAGGACTGGCAGAGGAGATACATCTAAAGTACAAGGACCTTTCTTTTACACAGATGCTCGACTATGAACATATGCCCTTTCGATGCCACCGATGCCACAAATATGGACACCTAGCTAAGGATTGCCCCCTAGGCCACAGAAGAATAAGGAAGCAGAAGAGGGAGACCAAAATACTAGCCAGGAATCAGGAAGAAGAGGAACTCAGAGAAGGTGAAGGGGAGCCTATGGAAGGCATGGAAGGAGAAAGTGGACAACAACCAATAGAGGGCCCTCAAGATATGCAGACAAAGTCAAGAAGCCCCCTTACACAAATCCAGCAGGAGGAGTAGCCACTGCTTCCCACTGGAGTAATAGACGTTGCGGCCTCGACACCTCAGCAGGAGGGTATGATCCTGGACCTTGTCCTCTCTCAATGCTCCTCTTTGTTTACTTCTATTTTTGCTCTTTCAAGGCCTGGTCCCTCCAGGCCTGTCATCATGGAATTTATTCATGTGAACTATGTTTCGAAGACCTTGGACAGTATCATAACTTCTATTCCTGAACTCCTCATTGATCCTCCTATCATCCCTAGACTTGAGAAACCCCCTCCTTGTCCTGCCCTCCGGAGAAACCTCCATATTACCTTAGGCCTAGAAACAAGAAGCTTATGCCTCAGAATGTGGTGGGCGGTCTCAGACCTCAGCCTCTCTCGGTCGGACCTAGGAAGACTAGGAGCAGGAAATCAAATTTGTCCAAAGCCCAGGTAAGGGCTAAACTTGACATTGCTGACGGGAAACAACTTTCTCTTTCCGGGGTGCTTAGAGCAGCGCAGACCCCCTCCCTGGGTTATCAATGATCATTCTATCCTTCAATTGCAGGGGGTTTGCTAGTCAACCTAAAAAACTAGCACTCAGGGACTTAGTGAAGTCCTATGAGGCTGATGTCCTTACGCTACAAGAGACCTTGGGGGTAAGGGATGAAATTGTTGGAGCTATGTCCAAAATGCTCCCGGGTTGCTCCTATTAGGCTTTGGATGCCTTAGGGAGGTCTGGGGGATTGGCGATGGGCATTAAATCTGGAAGATTGAAGGAAATTAACTCATGGGGAATGGACAATGTCTTAGCAATGGAAGTCTACTCTGCCATCCACTCTTGTTATCAAATGTCTATGGTCCCTGTTTGGGCAAGGTCTCCTTCTGGTATAAGTTGTTTGCCAAATCCTGTCTGAAAGATCCAAACCTCATCCTGGGAGGAGATCTGAAATTTTCTCTGGGGCTCTCAGAAGCTTGGGGAACTTCTACTCGTGTTGACCCTCTCACTGACTTTTTTCTGAACAAGATAGCTTCTTTGAATCTGCTGGATGCCAACTTAAATAAGCCAAGACCTACCTGGAGGAACAGAAGAGCTGGAGAAGACAAGGTAGCAAAAAAGTTGGATCGTTTTTTACTAAAAGAGGAGTTGGTAACTCGATCCTCGATCTTCCGGCACTGGGTGGGGGAAGGGAGCATCTCAGACCACTTGCCTATCCTTCTGGAAATCATTGGACCCCATAAGAAACCTAGAGCCCCTTTCAAGTTCAACTCCTTGTGGCTCAAGGACGAGTCTTTCAACCAACTATTTAAAGACACCTGGAGGAAGGGGAAGGAGGTCTGGACAGGAAGAAAGAGCATCCACTTCATGGAAAACCTAAAACAGATGAAAAAGGCCACTTTGGAGTGGGCAAAAGTGAAAAAAGTTAGGGAGGAGGAAACCCTTCAGCTGATCAATGAGGAACTGGATCATCTGGAAAAGCTGGAGGGTGCGGGCTATGAAACAAATGAAAAGAGGGATAGAATAAAGATCCTAGAATCGAACTAGAAGAAAATTTTACTAGAAAATGAAGAAAGGTGGCGCCTAAAAATTAGGGCAATCTGGTTGTCAACAGGGGACGAAAATACCAATTTCTTCCAGAATTATGCAAAAGGGCGCAAAAATATAAACACCATTTGGGGGTTGCAATCGGAGGAAGGCGGAATTGCAAAATCCTTTGAGGAATTATCTAGTCTGGGATGCAACCACTTCAAATCGCTTTTTAAAGCCCCATCAGAGCCCTTTATAGCAGAAGTGATCAAAGTGGCGCAGTTCTTCCCAAGGTGTATTGAAGAGAACGGAAATGATAGCATAATGGAACCAGTGACAAAGGAGGAGGTTGGATCCTTAAGTCAATGCAGAAGGACAAAAGCCCTGGGCCAAATGGGTGGACAGTGGAATTCTTCCAATATTTCTTTGAGTCTCTGGGGGAGGACTTGGTTGGGGTGATAGAAGAGTCAAGGGTCAATGGCACCATCTACCAACCCTTCAATTCCACTTTTCTTGCTCTCATTCCCAAAAAGAAGGACCCCAAATCCTTTGAGGACTTCAGGCCTATTTCTCTTTGCACGTGCATCTACAAAATTATTGCAAAGGTGATAGCCATTCGCTTAAAGCCTTTCCTCTCAAAAAACATCTCTAAGAAACTGTTTGGGTTCTTGGATGGAAGACAAATTCATGAGGCGGTAGGGGTGGCCCAGGGAACTCTTCACAGTCTCAAGAGAAGTAGAAAGAAAGGAGCAATAGTGAAAATCGACCTATCTAAAGCATATGATCGAATAAGTTGGATGTACTTCGGTTGCTGCTGACCCATCTGGGGTTCAGGAATGATTTCATCAACTAGGTGATGGGATGTATCACAACCACAAGTATTGCCATTCTGATCAATGGGGTTGCAACTCCTTTCTTTCAAGTTCAGAGGGGTTTTCATTAGGGTTGCCCTTTGTCGCCCCTCCTTTTCCTCCTTGCAGGAGAAGGCCTAAGTCAGATGATCCATGATGCAAAAAGGAGAGGAGAAATAAAAAGGAATTGAAGTGGCAGTCAACCTATCCATTACTCATTTGTTATTCATAGATGATATCCTTTTGTTCAGCAATGGATGCATTGAAGACATCAGATGAATCAAATCAATGTTGGATCTTTTTCTCAAGGAAACAGGGTTGAGCATCAACAGTAAAAAATCCTCCATAACCATGGAAGGGTTTACAAGGGCGGAAGCGGAAAGAATTTCTGAGGTGCTCCCTTTTCAAGTTAAATCTTTTATCGACAGTTTTAAGTACCTAGGTTTCTACTTAAATCCAGACTCCTATAGAACTCAGGATTGGCACTGGCTAGTGGCAAAGATCGAGTCTAGAGTTAAGCACTGGAGCTTTAAATGGTTGTCAAGGGCAAGAAGGCTTGTGCTGATCAAAGTAGTTGCACTAGTAATCCCGGTGTATTGCGCTGCATTAACTTGGGTTTCGAAAGGTATACTCTCAAAAATAAGGAAGATCTATAGTAGCTTCTTGTGGGCAGGATCGAAGGTCGAATCAGTTTTGCCGTGGGTGGTGTTAAGGTCCTATAATAATAAGGTTCATAATTTTTTAATTGACTTTGATAGTCTTGTAAATATGTACATACCTTGCTTTCTGCAAGTTGTTTTCCCATATTTGAAAATAATAAAAAATGAAAAGAGGGTAAAAGTCCTAAAAGAAAGATCAAAGGACTTAGAAAAGAAAAGACCAAAAAATAGTAAAAATGGACCCCAAAAGAAAAAGAGATAAAATAAGACATGAAAGTGAGCAAGTCAAAATGCCACTACTATTTACTTTTACTGCAAGAATAATGATTATGTGCAGATTGTCAATAAATGTCATAATCCATGATCAGTTAAATAGTTTAATCTTAATTTTTCATGCTTTGAATTTCATGTTTTAGATAGAGAATAAAGATATGTCAAAAAGTTTAAACTTGACAAATCAGTAGACAGTTAGAGAATAAATGAGGAGCTCAACAGTTTAATCTGAGCCCTCAGATGAAATAAGGTTAGGCTTAGATAGTTTTTATGCTTTGAAAGAAAAATGGATTTAGGGTTGCAAAATTAAATGCACCCATGCAAATGAAGTAAAAAATTTTAGAAATAATGATGGGTGGGTAGAAAGCAGTTGTGCAAGGCATGTAATAAAGCATCATTGGGCAAAAATTACTAATTTCCCCTCACCCACAATGATCCAGTATTCTAAAACTTCAGTTAAAGAGACTCGGAGCATTTCTCTGACTTCTGTTGGGACTGGACCCAAGGCTTGATAACTGATTGGTTAAAAATATTGGATTCCCTACATAAAACCCATTTCATCAGCATATTCACCCTTTTCCAAAACTATAAACCCTTTTCCTAAGTAAAACATCTTTTTTTCTTAGTGAAAGTAAAAAACCCTACTTGATTAATTCCATTTTCATTCAAAAAGCACTCAAAAACCTATAAAATACATTTTATCCTGAGTTTATGTGTAAAAAAATCAAAATGGGACAAATTATGCTAAATGACCTATTTACACTTTACTTAGTTTAAATCTATGTATTTTAAATCCATTTCATTACATTTTCATTTCATATTAACTTCTAACCTAAAGTACTAAATCCCTTATAAAAAATTACTAATTTCCCCTCCCCCACAATGATCCAGTATTCTAAACCTTTAGTTAAAGAGACTCAGAGCATTTCTCTGACTTCTATTGGGACCGGACCCAAGGCTTAATAACTGATTGGTTAAAAATATTGGATTCCCTACATAAAACCCATTTCATCAGCATATTCACCCTTTTCCAAAACTATAAACCCTTTTCCTAAGTAAAACATCTTTTTTGCTTAGTGAAAGTAAAAGACCCTACTTGATTAATTCCATTTTCATTCAAAAAACACTCAAAAACCTATAAAATACATTTTATCCTGAGTTTATGTGTAAAAAAAATCAAAATGGGACAAATTATGCTAAATGACCTATTTACACTTTACTTAGTTTAAATCTATGTATTTTAAATCCATTTCATTACATTTTCATTTCATATTAACTTCTAACGTAACGTACTAAATCTCTTATAAAATAACCCTTCCCGTATATATTAATTTCTTTATATATTAAAATACCCCCCAAAAAACCCACTTATTTTAAGTTAAACCTATGTTTATTTATCCCACGTGATTAAATAAATCCCCGCTCTTTTCCCATAGGTTTAAACATACCTTATATGTTATAATCCCACCCCTATGATTTTAAAACACTTGTTAAAAGGTTTTATATGCCATGTAATACCATACCCGCACCATTGGTTAAAAGCATTCGTTAATGTTTTATTTTAAACATTATAACATTACCCCCCACCAATCAAAATAATATAAGGTTTTTCATGTTATAAATATATATATATATATATATATAACGTTTTAAACCTACCCTGCCACATATGAAACCCCGGACCCCACTTCTTATCGCTGAGCAACTCCACAGCCAATCTTAGCCGTTCGCATCCCGACCTTTCAATCCAACGATCAACATGCGATATCGCATTTTAAGATGCGCGACTATAACATTTTTCAAACCATGCGAAATAAGTTGTTTTCCCTCTTTCTCCCTCCTCCACGTGGCCACATCTTATTGGATTGCATTCGATCCAACCAAAACCATTTGCCACTTATTTCCTATGCGATAAATGCCTATGGTTTGCGCCTTCGAAGACCCAAAACCACCATTTTTCCGACATGACCGCCATTTAATGCAGGTTCTTCTAAACCTAAAACGCCTAATAAACTTCTAATTTGTGCCATTCAACCCTTTCCTGCATTATTTCACTATATTCGTCCTCCCAACTGAGAAGAACTAAGCTCGTGCTTCGTTTCAAAGCCCAGAAAGCTTCCAGAAAGTGCTAAGTGTTTGTTGCCAAAAGACTTCAGAAAGCTTCCAGAAACCTTCAAAAGATACCAGGGACTTGTCAAAACGCCTCAGAACCTGTTAAAAGACCAATACCTGCACAAACAGGTGTTTTCCGAGAAAAACAAGCCCGTTATTACTCTATAAAGAATTTGCTAAAGGAATTGAATACAGTAAAAGCATATTTACCCCAAAAAAAACTTCCATTTTCCTGAAAAAAGCTAAAAACCTATCAAAATTTGATTAAAAACCCCTGTTTTAATACTGCATTCTGTTTTAAAGGGAAAAATCAAGTCTATTTTAGCTTTTGCAGACTTATAAAACTCCTAAATGGCCCAGAAATCCTCTGCAGGTAACCCCAACCCTATGCGCCCAATTTGAATCAATTTTTAGCCCAATATTCACTAAAAGAAGTATAAGAAACCCTTGTTTCTTATTTATAAACCTGTGAGAGTCCAAAGTATACTTTAAAGCCAAAATTGAGGGTTGAAATCCAAAGAAAGAACCAAGTTGTCCTTATTTTATCCAAGAACCTCTGTCAAAATCAAGAAACACTTCTGTAAACCATTTAATCTTACAAAAGAATCCAGAAAGCCTAAAAAATGCCAAAATCCAATCCAGTTGTGTCCTCCAAAACTGCAATCATTGTGAATCCTCTACAACCTCCTGTTGTAGATATTGAACACACACCTTTAGCAGATGTGGAATATAAAATAGCAGATCCAATAGTAGAATTCAATCTGTTAGACCTCCACAGCTGGAGCCTTGAAAAGTCCTTAGACCAGGTTGAAGAAATCCAAATTTGGGAGTCAAAACTACCCAAATATGTTGTTCCAGTCACTCATCCATGCCAAGAGGTTATTAGGTTGTGTCAGAACTATTATGTACCTGAACAAAGAGCAATAGTAAATGCAAACAAAGAAGTATTGTTTACAATTACTGTTGAGTCCATAAACCAGATGTTACAGCTCAAACCTCATCCTAAAGCAATTCCTTTGTCAATAGGAGCACTTACAAAGCTGTACATTGGTCTTGATTTTCCCAAAAGGTTTCAGATTTTTCAAGTGTTCATGTCTTTACATGTTGAAATTCCACAAATCAACCCTCCTTATTCCACTTCAAAATTTCCAAAAGGGTCTAGGCATGTCATTTCCATGTTGTCATTCATCCTAGGATACTTTACAGTTGAGCATACAGATGAATCAATCCTAGGTTTCCTATCTACTTTTGCACCAGGACAGCCTCCTTCTGTCATTTTCAATTATGTTGAATACATTGCTGATAATATCCATGATCAGCTTGTTAAATTGCCAACTGAAGGAGTGTTTAGATATACATCATTTCTCTTCCACATGCTCTTGTATTTTCAAGCAAACAAGTTTCCTATAACCCTCCAGAAGCTTATTATAGAAGAAAAACCATTTTCAGTCATCTTTTGGACATCTTTGATCATAAAAGAGTCCACAGAGTTCAATTTTGCAGAGTTTACAGATCACTTTGTCCATCCATTGATAAATATGTTGACAAATCAGGAACAACCAAGAATCAGTGATGAAATGAAGAAAGTTCTACAGCTATCAGAGCAAACTAGAACTGGAGATTGGTATTTATATGAAAAACATACAGAAATCAGAGTTTTTGGGTCTAATCTTCTACCCTACAAACTACCTAAATATGTACCAAAGAGGGTTTTTGCCTTGGAATACATGAGGCAAATCTTAAATTCTGATTCTATCAACTTCCTAGCATCTAAAAAGAAAACCCAATTTAAGTTGAAGAATCAGGTGGGACCATTTATTTGTAGTCACAGAGATGCAGAGACAAAAGCAGCCAAACAATTACTTGAGTACAGATTTGAAGAAAGCTTCTCATGGAACTATGATCCACAAGGAATACTAAGCAAAATGAGGGTTAAGTGCAAACTAACACCTTACATTCATGAGAAAAAACCAGAGATTGAACAATATGTCAATCAAACTGAGTGGATAGAAAACACTTTCGTAGATGCAATTAAGCAGGGGGATACTAGTCACACCTTACAAACTGCAAATCAAGGAGAAAAAGCTACTAAAAGAGTCAAAGAAGAAGGTACTTACATTGTTGAGACAACAACTAAAACAAGGTTTAAATTAAGATACAATAAAAATCCCAAGTTCAACCAGTTGATAAAGAGAAAGTAACTATTGAGGTAGAAGACACAGATGTCCCAGTGACAAATACAGAAGCTGCTATAGTCATTACAAATGAACCAGTCACAGAGAATTTGAATGAAGAAAATCCTGATAATTCAAATACACAAGTAGTAGAGAGACAGCAAAATATGGAGGCATCCTCTGTAATATTCCCAATTAGCCTTGCTAATTGGAATATTTCATTTTTGCTTTATTTTGCCGCTTTAGCTAGACATAATAAATAAAGTGAGAAATAAGAAGGGTCACCTCACTTTAGTCACCTCACTTTATAATAAAGTGTTCTTTTCCTAGTAGATTGACGTTGTAACTTAAGAGAGGGGGCCTTGGGGGTCCACATGAGTATGATGGGGGGAGGCATCAGGCTGACCCAAAGTAAACTGCGCAGGTCAAAGGAGAGTTAAGTTTGGAGGGAGTTTGGCATTATAAAAGGAGAGGTTCTCACCTCATTTGGATCATTCATGATTGATATTCTTATTGATAGCTAGACTTTGTCTGCTTCAGCGCGCCGGTTGTTTAGTCGGTCTGCAGCACTGTTTAGTGCACGAGTGTCTCCGGTCGGAGATCTCACCCTTAGCCTCGGGGGACTTCGAGTGCCTGCCCTGGTAAGGTTATTTCTGGTTTCACCCTTAGCTTCGGGGGACTTCGAGTGGCCGCCCTAGTAAGGTTAATTTCTGAGTTCTATCTTTCAGTTTCAGTAGCAGTTTCAGGTGGAGAGTCGGAGAGGAAGAAGCCCTCTAGTGGCTGCGCAGATCTAGCAGGAAAAACGCAGTTTCAGCAACAGGAAGGACGCAGATCAGTTTGGAGTGAGGACGCTGTTCCAGTAGGAAGAGGAAGGACGCAGATCTGAAGGCACGGTGATAGATCCAGCCTTGGAGATTGTAGATCTGAGCAGATATTTGCAGATCTGGTTCTGTAGGTTGCAGATCTGGAGGGGTAGCACTAGATCCAGCTTGGGAGATTGCAGATCTGAGGAGATATTGGCAGATCCAGCCTAGATCTGAAGAGATAACATCAGATCCTGCCTTTGAGGTTGCAGATCTGAGGAGATATTGGCAGATCTAGCATAGATCTGAAGAGCTAGCAGCAGATCTAGCCTTGTGGGACGCAGATCTGGAGAGATAGTAGCAGATCCAGCCTTGTATGACTCAGATCCAGCAAATCTGGGCAGAGAGGACGCAGATCCAGTCAGGGAGGACGCAGATCTGATGAGTAGGGTCTTTATGTGGGGTTCTGGCAGCATTTTTCAGTGTTTTCAGCCTTGAGGAGTTGGTCATCTCATCTGGAAGATTTGTGGGTAGATCCAGCCCTTTTGCCAGCATATTTCTTGAGCTTCTGAGCTGTTCCTGAAGGCACAGCGTTTTTGTAGGAGGAGGGTTTCTGGGGGCGATTTTCGGAGGTGGTCCATTTGCTTCACGGTTTCTGGGTTTTGTCCGGAGCAGCGAGTATAGGTGATATGGAGATTTTTAGCTCATTCCGGCAAGGGGATCGGCCCCTAGCTTCAGTTTCTTCCAGCAGCTGGGATGTAGTTCTGTAGCAGCCATTTCCTATTTTTCTGAGAGGATTCTGTACTTGCCTTGAGCAAGGATAGGTGCACTCATTCTGATTTTCTTGTACTCCTCTCTATGTACTTTCAGATTAATAAAATGGCTCAGTTTTCTGGCATTCTATGTGTACTTACTCCATGATCTGGTTTCAGCATTGTATTTCTATATCTGTCTGGCATATTTCTGTGTATTACTGGTTATTTCCCTTTGGGGATATTACAGTGGTATCAAAGCATAATTCTGGCTCAGCCTGTGGTCTATGACATCAGAAAATAGATCATACAAAGCAATAGCAGTTGCAATACCAGAAACGCAGTTGGAATAAGGGCCAAAATAAAAAGGGTCAAATTTTGAAGTTTGGAATTAGGAAAAACGTTTTCTGGGTTTTTCTGGGTTTTGGACGAGGATCACTTTCCCAAATTCCTGGAATTTTCTGAATAGTTTTCAGTGGGTAAATCGGAGGTTGAAGTTAAGCAGCCGTGCAGTTTCTGAGGAGCCTGTAGGCACCTAGCAGAAAATACCAATGGCAGGAGATGTGAGTCCAGCTCAACATGCGGCTTTGTTTGCAGATTGGCGGAGCATGGGACAGGAATTCATGGATGCTTTCCCTTTTAATCAATATATCCAGTTCCGATGTGGCGGCAAGTCTTATGATCGAAACAAGGGGCGTGGCTCCCACCGTGATAGTCACCGTGCAGCAAGCAAATTTCATTTGCCGATGTTTGATGGTTCACAGAAGACTACGGCCAAGTCTTGGGTGGAGAAACTAGACCTCTATTTTCAGCTTAACCAGATGCCAGAGAGGGAGGCCATTAAGATGGCTGCATTGCATTTAGAGGGTGAGGCCCAGGATTGGTGGCTCCATGGGATGGCGACACTCGGGCATTCTACAGTGACGACATATGCCGAGTTTACACGGAGGGTGATAGAGCACTTTGACAGGAGGGATTCGGAGCAGCATTTTGGTGAGCTGATCAAGCTCAAACAGACTGGGAGTGCAGAGACATACATTTCAGACTTCTTGAGGATTTCGGTGATGGTACCTCGTTTATCTGCAGCTCGGATGGTTGGCTTGTTTGTGGAAGGGCTGTCAGAGCCACTTCGTGACTCAGTCCGGTCAAGCAGACCGGCTACCCTTCAGGATGCCATCAGCAGGACTCGGGACTTACAGGATGTCTTACCCAGGACTCGGACACCTTATCCCCAGAGACGAGCCTTCCAGCCTAAGGGTAAGGACACGAGGGCTCCGCCTCCCAAGGCGAATCCCGGACGAGGGCAGTTTGATGATGAGGCCAGGAGAGAGCTGAGAAGGAAGCGGTTTTGCTTCACTTGCCGGGAGCCATGGGCACCAGGACACAGATGTGCGGCAGGGAAGGCACACTTCATTGAGGTCTTCTCCGAGAGCAGTGGAGAAGAGGATGAGGACACACAGGATTGCAGGGAGTTCGAGGATACACCTAGTGAGACACAGAACTCACCATCATTAGAGACCTCCTTGACCGTGCCGGTTGATATCGTAGTGGAGGAGGTAGAGCCATCCACTGAGGTGATGACTGGAGCCATGTCCGAGTCTTCGGGTGGTAGCGACACACGACAGATGGGTGAGGTATCAGGAGATATATCCACTATCGATGAAGCACTAGGAGATACAGAGGTATTGGACGATGATCGCAGACAGCGGTATCATCGGCTTCGGACGGACCTTCGAGTTTTGAGGGAGAAGGCCGCGTCAGTACGGGAGACCGTTTTGTTGCAGGACCAGGAGCTGGAGGGTATGAGAGCGACGTGTGCCAAGTCGGCGGCCAAGTTGGTCCGCATTGGGGAACAGCTGGATTCCCTGATGGTACAACCAGAGGGCACGAGGGAGCGTCAGATCATTCCCCTTCAGGCATGTATGGATGGGACTAGCAGTATTGTTGGGTCATCTCTTCCCGTTAGAGAGAGAGAGGCAGAGCCACCTAGCCAGGTCTCATATGTTGACTTGGATAGTGGTATGAGACGATCAGAGTTGTACAGGGTACAGCAGCCACGTGTTGAGATTGGATGGCGAGAGATTCTGAGTTGGTACTCGGTGGAGCCGACTATGGATGAAGGGGAGGTCTCAAGGAGAGATCTCACTGGAGATGCACTTCGACACACCATGGGGTGCAAATACTTTCTTCCCTTCTCACAAGAGCAGATAGAAGATGGGGGACATCTTCGGATGGATAACATCTCTCATGTTTGTGTTGGACATCCCTTGAGCCATACACATCATGATGGGAGGTTTTTGCCTACCACCTATTTGATTCTTGATAGGGTCTCATTGATCCTTGAGAAGTTTATACTTCGAAATCCCATGAAGTGCAAAATCAGAAATTTGATTTGGGAAGATGGTAGCCCTCATGGGAGGAGTACCAGGATGAGGAGAAGGAGGCATCCACAATGTATTGAGTGGATGTGGTTGATGAGCAAGGAGCTAGGAGGCTATTTGCAGATCTATGACACCAGGCAGCAGGAGGCTTGGCTGCACTGGTTACTCTTGAAAGAGTTTGGCCATCACTTGGCAAACTCTCTTCCTAAGAGTAGGAGGATGGGGGAAAGATGGATGGATACTTGCATCATTGAGCAGCATAGAGTATGGATGCATGGTGTTGATGTGTTACTCATATCATTCATTGTGTCTTCATCATATGAGTTGGTTGATGGAGGTATGGAGAGGCAACACAATGTCTTGTTGCTTGGTTTGTTTCTAGGAGAGCAAGGGCAGATTTGCTCTCACACTTTGTATGATGTTGCAGGAGGAGGAGATGGCACTATCTCCATGGTCTTTGATGATGAGTGGGAAGCACTTCCATCTTGGAAGGTATTCCATATTTATTGCGGCATTATTAGAGGAATCTTTGACAAGGAGCATGTCAAAGAACAGAGTCTTGTATTGACAGGAGCTTATTTACATGAGCTCACAGCGTTGTCACTTTGGAGCAGAACATTACGGATGAAGTGTGCGCAGCAGGGATATGGTGGATCTATAACCCATAGGTCCCAGGATCACTTCATATTTGTTGCACCTACAAGAAGTAATGATTATAGAGACATCTATGGCATATTCTTCTTGACTTGGGTTTCCAAGCATAAGGAGGATTATCTTCTTGCACCACATGAGACATTCGGCATTTCCTTCATTTTGCTGCTGACCATGTCTTCATTTGCTGATATATATCAGATTTGTATGGGAGGCTTGATTATGAGGGAGACACATGAGCTGGATGTGTCCGTGAGTGGGAAAAATTCTCACAATTTCTGCACTACATGTTCTAATGGGGGCATGGCAGGAGGCATGGCCACCACTACTATGTATGCGTTCTCTTTTGATGTGGGCCATGAGATTGATATTTACAGCCATGGGCAAGTGTTTGGACCTATGTTGTTGTCATATCCAGCCATTTACTATCCATTAGTAGATGTGATGGATCTTGTACATTGCTTGCCATGTGATTTTCTGAGGTTGCGGTGGATGAGACTACGTTGTATCCTCGTGAGAGATTGTTTGCATTATGTATCCTCATGTAGAACCTTCAGCAAACATCTCATTAGGGTGATCCGTGATGACCATGTCATATTCTTCATGGATGGTTTGTTTTGGGCCAGCTTGTTCTTCATTGATGGAGGAACCTTCTATGGTGGATTGTTTTTCACTTTGCCATTGGAGGGCAATGATTTTGCAGCCCAGGATCGGCATAGACTCTACACTTGTCATGAGTGGAGAGAAGGACAGCATGGGGTAAGCTATGATGCTTGCCAAGTTCATATTTTCAGCCCACCTTCATTACCAGAGCTTGAGGTGGAAGGAGATTTTCGGGAGTTGCCTTGTTGGGAGGTGGCTCATTTTTTCTGGATGATTGCTTGGAGATGGAGGGATCCACAAGAGGGAGATATTCCTCATTATATTTTCGACTCCATGCCTTGATTGGAGAGAGGTGACGAGTTGGTTCACAGTTGATGGGCCAGCTTACACAGTCATAGATGCAGAGCAGCAGCAGTCATGGTCTTTAGTCATAGCCAGAGGCAGTGAGCAGTCCGAGTCATGGGACTTGGGCTATTATTGGCCACAGTGGCGATGGGATCCGGGAGGACTATTGATTGGTTGGTACCATGAGAGGCCAGTTTGGGATCCTGGCATTGAGATATCCCTTCATATCAGGGTGATGCAGGAGACAGAGAGGTTTCAGTGGGACCCAGGCACATTTTGCAGTATCGGCAGGGAGCATCAGCTAGAGAGTAGGCTTGTTCAAGCATTGCTTGAGAACAAGCAATTTTTACCGGATGTGGGTGCCACTTGGGGAAGCGAGCAGACTTTACAGCATCCATCACTTCAGTTGCTTGAGGACAAGCAACGTTTTGCCGGGGGAGACTGTAATATTCCCAATTAGCCTTGCTAATTGGAATATTTCATTTTTGCTTTATTTTGCCGCTTTAGCTAGACATAATAAATAAAGGGAGAAATAAGAGGGGTCACCTCACTTTAGTCACCTCACTTTATAATAAAGTGTTCTTTTCCTAGTAGATTGACGTTGTAACTTAAGAGAGGGGGCCTTGGGGGTCCACATGAGTATGATGGGGGAGGCATCAGGCTGACCCAAAGTAAACTGCGCAGGTCAAAGGAGAGTTAAGTTTTGGAGGGAGTTTGGTATTATAAAAGGAGAGGTTCTCACCTCATTTGGATCATCCATGATTTGATATTATTATTGATAGCTGGACTTCTGTCTGCTTCAGCACGCTGGTTGTTTAGTCGGTCTGCAGCACTGTTTAGTGCACGAGTGTCTCCGGTCGGAGATCTCACCCTTAGCCTCGGGGGACTTCGAGTGCCTGCCCCGGTAAGGTTATTTCTGGTTTCACCCTTAGCTTCGGGGGACTTCGAGTGCCCGCCCTAGTAAGGTTAATTTCTGAGTTCTATCTTTCAGTTTCAGTAGCAGTTTCAGGTGGAGAGTCGGAGAGGAAGAAGCCCTCTAGTGGCTGCGCAGATCTAGCAGGAAGAACGCAGTTTCAGCAGCAGGAAGGACGCAGATCAGTTTGGAGTAAGGACGTTGTTCCAGTAGGAAGAGGAAGGACGCAGATCTGAAGGCACAGTGATAGATCCAGCCTTGGAGATTGTAGATCTGAGCAGATATTTGCAGATCTGGTTCTGTAGGTTGCAGATCCGGAGGGGTAGCACTAGATCCAGCTTGGGAGATTGCAGATCTGAGGAGATATTGGCAGATCCAGCCTAGATCTGAAGAGATAACATCAGATCCAGCCTTTGAGGTTGCAGATCTGAGGAGATATTGGCAGATCTAGCATAGATCTGAAGAGCTAGCAGTAGATCTAGCCTTGTAGGACGCAGATCTGGAGAGATAGTAGCAGATCCAGCCTTGTATGACTCATATCCAGCAGATCTGGGTAGGGAGGACGCAGATCCAGTCAGGGAGGACGCAGATCTGATGAGTAGGGTCTTTATGTGGGGTTCTGGCAGCATTTTTCAGTGTTTTCAGCCTTGAGGAGTTGGTCATCTCATCTGGAAGATTTGTGGGTAGACCCAGCCCTTTTGCCAGCATATTTCTTGAGCTTCTGAGCTGTTCCTGAAGGCACAGCGTTTTTGTAGGAGGAGGGTTTCTGGGGGCGATTTTCGGAGGTGGTCCATTTGCTTCACGGTTTCTGGGTTTTGTCCGGAGCAGCAAGTATAGGTGATCTGTAGATTTTTAGCTCATTCCGGTAAGGGGATCAGCCCCTAGCTTCAGTTTCTTCCAGCAGCTGGGATGCAGTTTCTGTAGCAGCCATTTCCTATTTTTCTGAGAGGATTCTGTACTTGCCTTGAGCAAGGATAGGTGCACTCATTCTGATTTTCTTGTACTCCTCTCTATGTACTTTCAGATTAATAAAATGGCTCAGTTTTCTGGCATTCTATGTGTACTTACTCCATGATCTGGTTTCAGCATTGTATTTCTATATCTGTCTGGCATATTTCTGTGTATTACTGGTTATTTCCCTTTGGGGATATTACATCCTCCTCACAGACAGCAGAAGAAAAAGATCTTGATATCAGGGAAAAATATAAGCAGATTAAGACAAAGAATGAAGAAATCAAAAATGATATTTACTCTCAATATTTGAAACAAACACCAGGTGTCCAGAACAGACTTTTATCAGCTTTTGACTACTCAAATAAAAAGTTGATTATGTCAGTGCTCCAACCTATAGTTAAAACTCCAAAGACAGTTGCAGACTACAAGAAAGTTGATCTAGAAGTGCTAACAGAAAATATCCATGCCCTAGATCAAATTGAGTTTCATAGGCAAAGTTCAGAGATGTTATACTCTACCATAACTACCAAGGCTATGAGTGTTCAAAAACTTCAGAATACAATCATAAACATGAGAGATCAAATGAAAGTTGACAAAGCTTCCTCATATGCTAAAGATCTTAGTATTAAGTCTTTAGAAGAGTTGGTTATTCAAGTTGGATATGATCCTACAAATGTCAAAGCTGCAGAGGAGTTAGTGAGGAAAAAGGATGTTGATATTGCAGCATTAAGGAAACAGCTCAAGCTTCCACCAATTGAACATCCTCAAGCCAAAGAAATTGTACAAGAACAGACTCAGAAGGATGACATGATGAACTTAATTTTTCAATTAACAAGACAGATCAAAGAAATGGAAATTCAAATGGACAAGCTTGTCCATGAAAGAGAAACTACTAAAGCACACGAAGCTCCTACAGTAATTCCCATGGTTACTACAACTGTGCCTTCAACTCTGGCAGAAGAGTTGGCAACAAAAGTAACACTGGCTACTGCAGTGCCAATGACATCATCCACAACTTCAGTTACAGAATCATCTACTACAGCAGCTCAACATTCAGATGAGGCCAATAAATTAGTTAAAACCATGGAGGAAATGACACTACAAACCAATGAGATTAATAGATTGAAAATCTTGAAGATACAAAGAAGTTAGCTCAAATCAATGCCAAAACTCATGAGCAAAGAGCTAATAGGTTAAATGTTGAACTGAAGAATCTACAAAAGGATTTAACCTTGAAGGAGCCAATGTCATATGTGAGAAATCAGTTATGGAACAAAATCATTGAAGCCATCAATGATGTGTGGCCCTCAATCCAAGTAATCTATGAACAAAAAGATTTATTGAAGGCAGCACAAGCAGAGATTCAGAAAACCAAAGATGAACTAGGTGCCAAACCTGAGTAGGCCCTAGAATTAATCAAGTTTCTTAATAGCAAAAACAAACAGGAGTTAGAAGAAATTGAGATCATTGATAGGACAGTGACAATCCTTGAAATAAGGAAAGTCATTACAAAGAAGAATCTGATGAAGCAACTAGAAGATAAATGTGCCAACATGAACATAGCCATAACCAAGTTTATGGTTAAATTTGAGATTTTGAGGCAAAAAGGTTTGCCTAACATTTTGGTTATAAATGATAAATTCATGCCACAGGAGGACTACAACAAGAAAATTAGAGATCATGCAAAAGAGCAAGTGAACAAGACAGAAGGACAAGGAATTCCCACAGGGAATGTTTTACACAGAAGTTTTGAAAATTTGTTTTATCTACAACATGAGATAAAACACTTCTTTGTCATAAAACCAACATTTGCCAAATATACTGAGGCATATGAGAATTTTAGAAAGTTGAAGAAGATAAAAATTCCTAAGAAAGAATCATGGGAATCACTTATTGATTTATTGTAAAAATCAAATTGCAGAGAGAAAGACAAAAAAAAACAGTTTGCTGATTTTTACAGTCAAAACAGAAAATTACAGCAGTAAGGCAGTTTTGACAGAGTTTAAAGAATAGCAGAGGTAAAGTGTACTAGATGAAAGAGTATAAGATTAGAAGATAATATTTCAAAATAGATTTGAAATATCTTTACCAGCAAAAAGGACAACAAGGCAGCCAGCTGCACCTAATCCACAAACCGCTTTCTATTTTATTTGGATAAATAGGACAGCTTGCTAAGTTGTTAAGTAGTTGTCCCTATTTTGTTGTAATAGATATTTTATTTCTCTTAGAAAAATCCTATGATTATTCAAGGATATTTTGTAAACATTTTTGTATATATACTTCATCTTTTGAAGTATTAGTGTCGAATAAATTGCTGAAGATTTTTATAGTCAAATTATCTGTACTTGAAGGCTTTTGTGTTGCAAGTTCGAGTAGCAGACTGGATCAAATCACCTAGCATCATATTTCAGGATTCATGTGATGAGCCATTAAAGTGAAGTACTTTCTACTTGTCATTGTTTATCTTCTTTGTTTCATGCATCCATATGTGTTCCAAATTTGAATGATAATTCAGGAGTATTATTTCAGGATTTTTTAAAAGCACCCTGTCTTTATTGTTTATCATTTCTATGTTTTCTGCTGATTTCTAGAGTAGGAAACCCTTAATTGCTCCCTCTTTCGAATGACCTTTGTCTACTGCTTCCTAATCCAGATCAAAGAATCCTTCATTTCTCTTTATCCCGATTCAAACCACTTCACAAATCAGCCTTCCAAGATCTTCAAAGACTTATCTATCTTGCCTTGAAAACATTTGACTTTTTGACCTTGATCCTAGTCCTGTCTGCTTGACTTTTGACTCCTCAGCCCAATGGACAAACATATCTTTCACTATCCATCTCACTAAGTGATTTCTTCTCACCAAACCAAACCAAAACCAATTTGCACAATCATAACTAGCCTAATATCATATAATCAAAACAAAGTTAAATCTTATAGAGAGAGCCCTCTCTGAACCCTAGGAAGGTTAGATCCTAGAGTTTAAAAGTAGGTTTGTAGTTACCACTAGTGTTCTTATAACTTTAAATCAAAATCTCACAACTTAGAGAATTACTATAGTGATAACAGGTGGCATGAGAGAAACTGGCGAGACCAAAGGCTTGGGGAGGATGGGGAATAAAGGAGCTCTCGTCTTTCACCCCCTCTTTGGCGAAAAAGCTAGGATGGAGACTAATCACTCTGGATAATTTATGGACATCAATGGTTAAGAGAAAATACATTGACCCAATGCCGATGGGGGACTGGCTGCGCTTACCTGATAAAATGGTGCAAAATGCCTCGATAGTATGGAAAGCCACTCTAGCCTTTATCAGGATCATTGAACAAGGTTTGGCTTGGCATGTAGGAAATGGCAAACAGGTCAGGCTAGGGCAGGACCCCTGGCTAGGATGTAACAGGGGATATGCCCTCTCCAGAGATTTACTTGAACAACTTGCTAGCAGAGGGATCTGCAATCATAGCCATATTGATCAAATAGGCCAGCCAACTATATGGGGACAAGCGTGGAAGTAAAGGGAGGATCTTCAGCTTGAAGAAAGGTGGAGGGAAGAATGGCAAGGATATATAAGTGAGCTGCAAAGAACAAATGTCCGCATTCATGAGATCCCGAATGCTCTGAGATGGGTACATTCCCCTACAGGTCAGTATGCTCCAAAATTTGGATATAAGTGGCTATGGCTGAGAAAGGGTGGGTTGAGTCGGAGTGGTGGTATAAGCCACTGTGGGAACTCAAGAGCCCAGCAAAATCAAGGCTCTTCTTCTAGTGTATTCCAAAGATTAAAGTACCATCCTGGGATAATATGCAGAAAAGAAGCAAGATTGGTCGGGGTTGGTGCTCTCTGTGCAAAAAGAATGAGGAATCCGTTCAACGCCTTTTTCTATCCTGCCCCTTTAACCTTTGCATATGGGCAGAAACTTTGAGGCTTCTAAACCTCTCCCAGCGATGGGAGGGTCCCTCCATCCCGGAGGCATGGCAAAAGTGGTGGAATGAAGCCCCAAATGACCGGGTGATAAATGTTCCACTAATTGTCTCGTGGGGAACTTGGATTGCCAGGAATCGGCTTATCTTTGGGGCTCCATGATACCAGTAGCTCTTCTAGCATCAGAAGGGGCTTCTATTTACAAACATATTCCTGTCCCCAAGGAAACCCAGCCGATTAGAGTCATTAAGGAGGAAGAAATCAGGGGAGACATCCCATGGGCCTATTTTGATGGAGCTTCAGACCCTTTGAACAGGTGTGTGGCAGGGCTCACCATCCATTTCCCTTCGAGAAAGATCTTAAAAGCCTCTGTGGGGTTAGGACCAGGAACAAACGAATTTGTTGAGCTCCAATCACTTAATCTGCGTATGTGCTGGCTTACTCAACTTGGGCTAAGAGCAGCCCAAATTTTTGGAGACTCCATGAATATAATCAAATGGTTTAATGGGAAACAAAGATGCCAAAACTATATTCTGCTTCCATTATTAGAAGATGTTCTGAACCTGAAAGCTCATTTTAATGAAATTATTGTTTGTCATATTTACAGGGAACGAAATATGGACACGGACCTCCTATCTAAGGAGGGCGTACAACAAGCTATGGGGTCTTGGGTAACCAAAGAATATGAGGGATATTTGATCCGGGTCTTTGATCAGCCCCCACTTGCTTTCTAAATGACAAAGTTGTCAGTTTTTGTTTTGCTCAGTTCTACAAACTCTTGTTTTATTGTTATACAGACTTCGTTTATACTGCACATCTCTCTTTTGTCTCTGTTTCGGATTGTTTTCCTCATTATGAGGAGATTCAGGAGACAAAAAGGGTTTTTTTTTCAGTTTCTTAAACTCTGCACATCTGAAATAGTGTTTACTCTTTAGATGTTTTTTGTGATAAATCAGCAAAAGGCCTGGTTTTGACTCTTGTTTAGGGTTGTTTTCCCCTTCATGGGAAGCCTGGGGGTCAACACAGGTGCTATCTCATTAAAAAGCTTCTTAAGGCTAGTGGAAACAGTGGCGTTGCTTTCCTCATAGCTGCAAACTCTATGTTTTTCATCTTCGGCCGAGGGGAAAAAACATACAGTTTCTCTAAATGCCAACAGGCATATACCATGTAACTTTTTATGATCTTAATAGAAAGTTCAATTTTTCTTTTTTGGAAAAATTATACTAAGGACATTATAATATATATATGTAACAACCCGTTCCCGAGCTATGCACAATGATATTAGCGTGTGTACGGTATAGACATTTGATAGCTACACCTGCCTATCTCGCACACATCGCACTAGTACACCTAACTACTAATATCAAGATTACCTGAGTTAGAAATTAATATTAAGGTTTCAGATTAAAATTCATATTAATTTAGTATAAAGTATATAAAAAGGATTAATGAAAAGAAAAGAAAATTTGAATTAATTAAAATATATATACACATAGTTGAGTTAAATATTCTAACATAAGCCTTAATCATAAATGTACTCTAAAGTCAAGCCGTGTACTCCTAAACAGATTGGATAACCATAAAGATCACATCACACCTCCTCTTTAATACCACTGACATCTCCTTAAATGACATTCGTACCTTCCTTTAAAAAAAAAGATCTTATCTTAATGGAGAAGAGGCGGTGGGATAGGATGTGTGGCGATGGGATAGGATGTATGGCGGTGGAGAAATTTATATAAGGAAATTGATTCGAAGGAGGAGGGGGTCTTTTTTTTCTGAACTTGAAGGGATTACCAAGTGAGATGATGATAAGAAAGGATTTGTACTGAGGGGGAGTCTCTGTTCTTCTTGGAAATCTGGGCACGGGGGCAGAGGAGACATCCTCTGGGTCTGGGATTGTTCCCCGATTGGTTGGGAGGACTTGATTGTTTCGGTGAACTGTTCAACTGTCCACAGCATCACAGGAGGAGAACCACCATTAAAATTATCAGCTATACTCTAGGTATTTTCCCATGTTTCGATTAGTTCCTTATGCATAAATTGAAATTTCATTACTGCTCTGCATCAAATCGTATTACTGTTGACTTATATTTATACATGTTGAGATTCATTCATGCTGAAAGGATGTCTTAGAATGTATTCATTAACAGGCTGATAATTGTAGCAGTGATTCCCTGTTAGTTGATTTAGCTAAGTCTCTCTCTCCAGCAAAAACTCTGAAATTCTCTGAAATTAAGTGTAAAATTTAGGAAATTAACAAACAAGGTCTCTACAATATATATAAGACTAAAGGGAAATATAATACAATATTATCTTAATTAATTGACAATTGTGTTAATAAAATTATATATTTAATATAAAAGAACTAAAGAAAACTAACTAAAAGAAATATATAATGAATCAAATAAAAAAACTATGATACCTATGACACAAACATTAAGTAAATTATTTTATAAGCATTTAACCATATATGGCAAACTCAATGCATATATGACCACCTCTAAAAAGAGGATACTCGAGAGTCTGAGCATCCACGTGCTGAAGGGTAAGGATAACAGAGTGAGTAAGACACTGGGAGTCAGTGGTCTTGGGGGAAATATAAGGAGCAGAGATTAAACATAGAGGGGAGGGGTTTCTTTGGGAGAATTACTTCACAAACACAAAGAGAAAGAGCAAAAACTTACAAAGGAGCCACAGAGGGAATTGCTTGATTGTTCTTGGAATTTTGGACACGAGGGCCAAAAGATCTATCTTCTAGACTTGGGAACCGTACAGGTAGATCCTTGATAGGCTAGGAGGTAAAGATTGGTTTGGTAACCACATCAGTTGCATGCGCGGGAAGAGCCACAGTCCAAAACACCTCCAATTCATCCTTGGTATTGTTCTGTGATTTAATTTTATGTCTGTTTAAAATTTCATATTAAGTCTTTACAATTAATAATTTTGCTTCAATCTGCAGTAAAACAATTTTCTTGTTAAAATTGCCCAGTTTAGGGCACTACAGAATTTTGATGGTGCATCTTCTAGGCATGGTAAAGGTGTTGGAACAGTATTTTACTCTCCCCTTGGTCACATTTTCAAATTTGCCTATAGATTGGAATTCAAAGCAACCAACAATGTGGTCGATTATGAAGCTTTATTGTTGGGTCTTGAATTGGCAAAGGATTTGAAGATTAAGTTGCTTAGTCTCAAGGGAGACTATGATTTGATTATCATGCAAATTAAGAACAAATTCACATGTAAAAATCAAACATTAAAAAACTATTGAAATTTTGTATCGAATTCTATGGAATGTTTTGATGTTCCTGATGTTGAAGCTATCCCAAGAGAAGAAAATAACTTGGCAGATGAACTTGTTTAAGAACATCGACTTTGTAGTTATCTGATGAATTGTTGAAAGATAAGGTTAAAATGGAAATTATTTTTAGCCCTTTTGTACCTGATAATATGGAGTATTGGCAGGTTTTTGATGATGAAAGACAAGTGATTCGCTTTCTCAATAAGTTAGATGAATTTGAAAATTTTGAGGATAGTTATAAAGAGGATGGATCTGATAACCATGAAGATATAACTAATCCTACTCCCAGGAACATTGTAGCTTTGGTTCAACATTTTGATCGACATGATGCCACAAAGAAGAAATATGAAATTAAGATGGATCCAGGGGATTTCATTGAAGTAAAAACATTGGTACCTCTAGTGACCCTAAAATTGTGAAAATGGGTAAAGGTACTAGTGATGAAGAACGGAAAAAGTTGACTAACTAATTTCATGAGTATAGGGATGTTTTATCATTTTCTTATGATGAGTTAAAAGGTTATAGGGAAGATGTCATGCAACACATCATCCCTTTAAAAGATGAAAATGCTAAACCATTTCATAAAAAACTTAGGCAGATAAATCCTAAGTTGGCCCCCTTAGTTCAAAAGGAACTTTCAAAGATGCATGCAGCTGGTATTATTAATCAAACTAGGCATTCAACATGGTGTTCTAACTTGGCGATTGCTTGAAAAAAGAATGGAACACTCAGACTTTGTGTCGATTTTAGAAAACTTAATCTAGCATGTAAAAAGGGTAATTACCCTTTGCCAAACATGGAGACTATGTTGCAAAGAGTAACGGGTTTAGGAATGATGTCATTGCTAGATGGTTTTTATGGATATAATCAAGTATGGATCAAGAAAGAGGATACATTCAAATAAAACTACTTTCACCACACCATGGGATACATTCAAATACATTAGAATGTCTTTTGGATTAACTAATGCTGGAGCTACCTTTCAAAGGGCTATGGACTATGCCTTTAAGGGTTTAATTGGTAAAATCATCGAAATATATCAAGATGATCTTACGGTCTTTTCTAAGGATGGTATTAGTCATATAGACCATCTCATGCAAGTTTTTGACAGATGTAGAGAGTTTGGAATCTCCTTGAATCCTGCTAAGTCTGTATTTGGAGTAACTGAAGGGAAGTTGTTTGGTCACATCATCTCCAAAGATGGGATCAAATAGATCCTGGAAGGGTTGAGGCAATCCAAAAGATTCCTCTTCCTCATAATCTCAAATCCCTTCAATCTTTCCTTGGAAGACGAACTTTCTTAGGAGATTTATTCCAAATTATGCAAAGATAGCTAAGCCTATTCAAAGTGTTCTGAAAAAAGATGTTATGTTTTTGTGGAAAGAAGATGGTAAAAAGGCTTTTCATGAGATCAAGGGTGCTATTGCAAAAGCTCATGTTCTAGCTAGCCCTGATTATTCAAAAGATTTCATGGTTTTTTCTTTTGCTTCAGAAGATACAATTGTTGGTGTCTTGTTACAAAAGAATAAGGAAGGTCACGAACAACCTATTGCTTTCATGAGTAGAGCACTGTGAAAATTTCTGAAAGTTACTTTATGCAGAAATCTACTGTTAGATCTGGTTATACTTCTCCTACTCAAACAAGTTATTAATGCTGAAATCTTCAGAATAACATCGAAGTAAACACATAACATACTTTCACCGATTCAGATATAAAACAGAAAAGTACATGCACAATAGACAAAGTGACACACAAGATTTTCTGGACAACTGTCCCCGGAAAAACCCAATGCGGGAAAACCGGTCTTCTGGCTGTTGGAGGGTTTATATTATTAAGTAGTTTTCTGAATACAAAAATATGGGCAGCACACTGGTTAACCCGATAGAGAAAAATATAGATCTATAGCTAACCTGTTGTTCTGAGACCAAAAGGCTGACTGATCCACACCCTCAAATGGGATTTACAAGACTTAGCCAATTTCTGGCCCTAGACACTTCGGCGTTTCCCCTGAAGCCCCTGCGTCATCCCTTTGAGCCTATGTGTGCCTTTGCGTTGGCCTGGAGAGGGTTGCGTAACCCTAGAATGGGCGATGCAGACCCTACGCTGCCCTAGAAGGGTCTCTGCGTAACCCTGGAGGGTCCCCTGCTACCCAGCGCTACCCCAGAAGCGATTGCGTAGCACCTACGTAGCTGAAGCTGCCCTCTGTGTTGCACAGCTACTGCATAATCGTTGCTACTGCCTCTGCTTCTCTGCGTTGCCTCTGGAAGCTGCTCTCTGCCTCTTACTGATTCTAGGCACAGGGATCAAACCATCCCCTTTGCCTAAACTACCCCTCTCTGCAGCTGAAACACTTCTGGAAATTCTTAGCAAACCACGCCCTAGAATTCCAGCCTAGTCTCAGTGCTCTGCCTCCGTGTGTGTGTTCTCCAAATGACCCCAAGCCTTTCCTTTATACTTTATCGTTGGGAAACCAACGACCATGATCAAATCTTGAATCAATGGCTCAGATTAAAAGAAATCTTGATCCGTGTGACTTAAGACAATTCCATCACATGTTTTAATTAATTACCTTTAATAATTTAATTTTCCTAAGTTAGACTTAGGGTCTTTAATTAAAATTATTAATTAATTAATTATCTCCCAAACCGGATGGAATTTCCCAAATCCCTTTCTGGGTCTTGGAGATCTCATGTACTCTAGTCCCTCCACAAATTTCGGGAGCTAGAGCACATCTGATGCTACCCCAACACTTAAGAAAACTCAACAAGCACTTCAAAATTCCCAGTTAAATTATACTACCACGGAAAAGCAAGCATACACCTTGGTCAAGTCACTTAAGCATTTTAGGACTTATGTGGGTTATTCCAAAATCATTGTTTTTGTCCCACATTCTGCTATTAAAGATATATTAACTCAAACTGATTGCTTAGGGACTCGTGCTAGGTGGGTTACTACGATCCAAGAGTATGATTTGGAAATTAGACCCACTAAGTTGGTCAAAAGTCAAGGATTGGCTGAGATGTTGACTGAAGGTAATGAAAAAGCTCTTGGTTTGATTTGTCTTAATGATTCATCTTCACCTGAGCTGCAAAGATTAGAAGATCATGATTGGTACAAGGACATCATTTATTATTTGTTAAATCTTACATGTCCTAACCATTGAGTTGCTCATAAAAGAAGGCTCTTACACTGAAACAAACTAAGTATTGCCTCATGAAGGATAGCCTCGTATGGAGAAATCATGAAGGTAGAGTACTTAGGTGTGTTGATGAAACTGAGTCTAAAAATTTAACTTCAGAGTTACATTCAGGATTTTTTGGTGGTCATTATGCTGCAAAAACTACCGCCTACAAAATTCTTAGAGCTGGTTATTACTGGCCTTCAATTTTTTCTGATGTGCATAAGTTTGTTAGGAGTTGCCAAGCCTATCAACTATTCACTGGGAAACAGAAGCTAGCTGCCCTACCTTTACAACCTATGGTTGTTGAGGCGCCTTTCCAGCATTGGGGTCTGGATTTCATTGGGAAATTTCATGAAAATTCTAGCAATGGCTACTCGTGGATATTAATTGCTACTAATTATTTCACTAAATGGGTTGAATTCATTCCTGCTAAGAATGCCACTGAAGAGGTTATCATGGATTTTATTGAAAATCAAATCATTACTAGATTTGGTGCCCTGCTAAGATCACCACTGATAATGCCAAAGCTTTTAGTTTTGCAGAGTTTTCATCTTTTTTCTTTAAGTATGGCATTATTTTATCTCACTCGTCTAACTACTATCCTTAGGGTAATGGCCTTGGAGAATCAAGTAATAAAAATATTATAACCATTATTAAGGAAATAGTAGGAGACAATAAGCAGTCTTGGGATAGCAAAATCAAATATGCATTATGGGCAGATAGGATTACAAAGAAAAAAATTATTAGTAAAATTCCCTTTGAATTAGTTTATGGTTTGGATGTAACTTTGCCTGTGCACCTTAAGTTACCATCTTATCAACTCCTTTAGCATTTTACCATTGATAAAGATGTTTTCCAAAATAGAATTGATCAAATTAAGGAGCTAGATGAAACTCAAAGAATTTTTTTTGATAAAATGTGTAAAAGGTAATCTAATGTTAAGAAAAGTTTTGATAAATATTCTCGAGCTAGATCTTTGCAGGTTGGAGATATGGTGCTACTTTGGGATCGCAGGAATGAAAAACCAAGAAATCACAAGAAATTTGATAGTTTGTGGCTGGGACCTTACATTACCAGAGGCATCGTCGGACCAAATTCATTTCACTTGAGCACATTGGAAGGTGCACCACTTGACTTACCTGCAAATGGCAAATGCTCAAGTTGTTCTTCAAAGATGACATCTGATGCCATAGGGCATCCTCTATATTGTATTTATAATCCTAGTCCTTGTTATCTATTTATGTTGTTAAAGTAGTTTTTATTTCACCATTTTGTTTCATAGATTAAATTTCATTTTTGTTTCATGTTAGTAGAACTTCTATTTCATGTGCTTAATGTTATATGGTGATTTTTGGATTATGTTTGGATGGATGCTACTTATATGAACTTGTGTGTTGCTTGCGTGCAAATTTTGTATTCTCACATTCGTTCAGTGAAGCAATGTGTCCCCAAGTAGACCCAGATGTTGACCACTCTCTGTTAACTACCTTATAGCAGTACACTTTTTCACAAAAGGGATTCCATCATGGTCGATCATTCAGGTCATCCTTGATTCATCATCATCAGTTATTAGTCTATCAAAGTTGTAAACCCATTCTGCAATGTTTGTAATGTAAATGATCCTAGTAAGACCATATATGTATATAACAACATAGATAAACCTATTATTTTGGTGATGATTTTCATCCTAGGAGGTTTTCCGTCTCACTGATTCATCTGTGTTTCTAAATACGGATGATCGGCAAAGTTTTTCCCTTTAGCCTCACCCCAAATCTAAGGTGGAATTTGACATAAAGATTTTAGATGAGTCTTAGCGTTCTAGTCGAGTCTTTTGTAAAAGTGATTTGGGAATAATTTAAGTTAATTGGCTAATTTATTTTATTCCAAATCATTTGGTCTACTAGATCATATTGAGTTACAGAATTGGGTAATAAATTGATGGTCTATAACAAGCAGGTGTTCCCCATTTGAGGGTTGAAATTGTAATATCTTGATGCAAAAAATATTTTGGTGCATGGTTCCTCATATTTAGACGCTGAAATATTAGAGGGTGGAAAAATTATTAATCCCCTCAAGTGTCAATTAATTAAATTTTCTGGAAAAAATAAATTTAAATCCTAAGCCATAAATTTAATTAATTTTAGTCAAAATTAAAATCCTAGAGAAATTAAATTCTCCAAATGGAAAAATCCATGGGTCTTAAAGAAATTAATTTTTAGAAGTCCCCCACCAAGGGAATATTGGAAATTTCAAGAAAAATTGGATCTTTGGGCCTTGGTGGTTAAGTCAAAGTCAATTTTTTGCGGAAATTAGCTCAAAATAATTAATTTTGAGCTAATAAAAAATGAATTAAAAGAAAAAATCGAAAAATCCTCAAAAAGATTTTCGACAGTGGAGATTAAAAGATGATCTTATCAATGCTTGACATTAATTTGACGGGGATCAAATCAACTAACCATTATTTTCCACTTGGACTACTTATCTATAAATTAGAGGTCATTTGCTTCTCAAATTACAGAAAATTTTTGAGAAAGCTCTGAGTCAAGCTCTGCTACTGTAATATTTTTCTGGAATTAATAAGACTTTGGGGTTTATTCATGGTGGTGTTCCTTTTCTGTCTACTGGTAATATTTTTTTGAATCATGTGCCTAAATGCTCTATTGAATTAAACTTTATAAGAATTTTGTTTCATTAGCTAGCAGTTTTGCACAGGTATCTTGCATTAGGTATTGGGTTTAGAAAAACATTCTAACTTGATTGATCTAGCAAGTATCTCTAGATCTTGAAGGGTTTTACG
This sequence comes from Pinus albicaulis, assembly GCA_034641835.2. Classification (NCBI taxonomy): domain Eukaryota; kingdom Viridiplantae; phylum Streptophyta; class Pinopsida; order Pinales; family Pinaceae; genus Pinus; species Pinus albicaulis. The sequence continues at coordinate 790,159,455 of CM076574.1, forward strand.
TGTATCTATCCCCTTTTGAAGCTAAAAACTTAATCTCAAGTGTGCGGAGATCTAATCAAGATTCAGATTTTGGGCGTGAGGGGAAGTCTTCGGTTGGACCAGCGAACTCCCAAATCCATAGACCCAAGAGCCCATTGTGTTAAATTTCCAAGTTCTATCTAACAATTGTTTGTTTTGTAAAGATCTTGATCATGGCTCAAAATTAAAAATTCGTATTTACTCATTATCTCCAATTTAATTGTCCAAATAAAGATAGATCTGCTAATTAGAGCTTGAAATTAATTGTGAATTTTGTAAAATAGATTTTGTAAATAATTTTAATTTCTAACCCTTGTTTGCAGCTGGGGTTTTTGGGGTTTTGGGTTCTATTTTTAATTTTTGTATATGTTGGGGATCTGCTTTCAAAAATTTTAATTTCACAAGTGGATTACAAAGGTAGATCTGAAGAATTGTTAAGGGTTTCAACTTTCGAGGGTTTCAGTCCTTGGAAAAAAAATTTAGAGGGTTTCTAGAGGTGGATCTAGGCCTAGGAAAGCGAGATCCACTCTAACATTTTTGCCCCAAACCCAAGGATAAGCTCTTCATTATCAAGAAAATTCCAGTGACGATTTGGGCAAATTTTGGAGATCTGGGGTAAATCTGAAATTAATTTTTTGCAGAGATAAAAATTTTGGGGTTTTGTTGACCCTATAGACCCAGCATTGAGCCTAAGAGGGCCTTTCTATGTTTTTCGCTTCCCTCTTTCTCCTACGGCAGCCATTTTCCTCCCCTCTAAGCCCTAGTCGTGGGCTTTTTCCTCTCTCTTTTCTCCGCGGATTTCATCTCCAGGCCTCTGCAGCCATTCAAGCCCTCACGGCAGTCATCCCTGGGCTTGCCGTTGGCTTCCTAGGCCTGCTGGCCTTGGCCGCAGGGTCTTCCCTGCCTCTTCCTTCTTGTCGTCTGCCCTTAAGGGCTCTTCCTCCCTCCAACGAGACCCTAAGGCCTTTCTCTCTGCCTGCGGTGACATTTTTTTGCCTCGATTGCTGACCCAACAGGTCTCTCGAAGCCCTCATCTTCACCTCATTTTGGTCACTGAGAAAATGCATGATTTCTGAGTTATTATTTCAATGAAATTTTGGGTAGCCTGTAATGGTTGCAGGTGTCTCAGACCTTGAAGAACTTGTGGACAGTTTTCTAGCCTATTCTTAGGCCTAAAGCCTCAAGAAGCAGAATAAATTGCAGGTGGGTTGAGTTCATTAACAGGATCAACAACAAGGCCACAGGCCTACTGGTTTGTCTCCTACACTTGGATCTGTCCACTGAAACACACACACAGTCCACTAGATATCTAATCAACTCTAGGGAGCATCTGGTTCTCATAAGCATTGAATTAACTTAATAAAATTTGTTTATGATCACTGAAGGTTGCTAGAAAAATTTCTCTATATTCTAATTAACAGTAGCAAATGCATAACTTAAGGTCTCTGAATCAATAAGGAAATACATCTAATATTTTTGTCATGAATTAGCTCTGAAGCCATAGCAAAAGAAGCCACTCTTTCTTGTTCATTCCCTTGCCTTTTGCTTGTCACCATGCTGCATTTGTTCTAGCATCAATTGCAAAGTCTGTTGACAAGAAGATTTCTGTCCATTTGTTTTCACTGTCACATCTAATTGCAAATCTGTGTTAAGTGACTGACGTTGCATATTATTTAAACGATAATATTGCCACTTACATGCTATTTCTTATCTTGCAAATCATAATTGCAGAGGTTTCATATCTCTATTATCTTCAAATAGCTTAAAGGAAATACTTAGACTGTCATCTCTATCTGAATTGCATACTGAAATCTAATCCATAACAGTGGCATTTGTGTCTTTAAGAAGGCATAGCTTGTTAATGAATTTGGTCTTGGTAACTGACTGTTTCACTCACCTTTGGCTCTCTAAATTGCTCTAAAACATGGGTAATTGACTGTTGTCATAAAGGAACTTACTGCTGTCCTAAGTGATTCATTTGTGCCATTTATAAATCTGAATTACGTTGCTTTCATTTGCTCATAAGATTATAGGCATTGGATAGGAGGTATTTTAGCCTTGGTATAACTCTCTTGTCTCATTGAAAGATAATCTTACATTGGCATCTGGGCTCTAAGTCGAACATCTAACTGCGTCATTATCTGGAGTGAATAAGCAATTTACTTGCAGCATTAATCATACCTTAAAAATATCTAATTGAACATTGGTAATTTGTTGAAGTATATTAAGAGCATTTTCCATTCTTGTTGCTTCTTTTGAAATATTCTCTAGTTCTCTTTTTTCCATTTGATTAAAGCATATGTAGATCATTGCCAATTGTAAATCTACCTTTGGGCATCTAAAGTTCAGTTGTTGAAGAATATTGATTAAGAATATTTGAAAGAGTCTCATTGGCTGAATATCTAAGCAAGCAAGTGATTTAATGTTCATCGTTTTGTGATTCTTGTTTAATACACTATTGGAAGAGCATTAGATCTATCTAAGTACTTTTGGTTCATTGATTAATATCTCTCATATTGGTGATTTTCCTAAGAAGATTAATTAAGTTCCACCTTCATTACATTTTGTGATTGTTAGCACATTGGCATTCATTCTTATGATTGAGATTTTCTCTTGAAATCTCATTAATAAGTACTCATCTTAAGAATCATTCTCTAATTTCACCTTGCATATCATTTAAAGCTAGTCTTGCATCTTAAAATTTACCTCCAAGCATAAGCTTGGTTGATAAATCTCTAGGACATCCCTTCTCATTTAACTTGAAGGGCCTCGGCAATTCTTCGATGGTTAACACGGTGACCTTGCAGTCGTCAAAGCCATAGTCTCTGTAGCACCGAAGGCACCGGATGATAGGAGCCTAATAGAAGGTATCATAAATCAAGCCCTTTCTTGCTTCCTATTGGCCTCCTTCCCACAACCTACCTTGGAGCCCAACTTCAAAATAATTAAGAGAAGGTCAAACTTAGATTAGGCATTTAATTAAAATTAACCAAGATCTTTGCATTTCACATAGGTCTTAGGAATTGCATTTCATATAGGATCGTAACGCATTAAAGCAGCAGTTGTCCATCTGATACTTGGTCTCAATTTTATAAAGCTAGAGTGTTGACTCCATAAGGCACTAAACTCAAACATATAAATACAATCTAATCCTTAAAATCTTGCTAGATTCAACCAAGTGCTTGGCCACTCAATTGTGTCTCCCGAACTCGTTGGTTCCCAGCTTAACCTTCATCATCTCATTTCCATAGGGTATACCCCCCATAGTCTATTATTGGGAGACAACTAGATCGGAGAGGTTTGGGATCAAGGTGACAGTCGCCGACCTGAGTTGTTGTCATGGTGCTTGTACAATCTGAGTGACAACCATACCCATCGCCACGAATTGATGACTTGTTGGATCAATTGCAACAAGAAAAGTTCTTCATCAAACTGGACCTCAAATCAATTTACCATCAAGAATCAAAGCAAAATATGTGTTGAAAATGGCATTCAAGACAAGGCAAGGTTGTTGATTTCTGGTAGCATCGGATGTGCTCTAGCCTCAAGAAGTTGCAAGGAGGCTAGGACATATGCATTCTCCAAGACCCAGAAATCATTTTGGGAAATTCCACCCAAAGACAGTTTAATTAAAATAATTAATTATTTTTAATGGATGTCTAAGTCTAAACTTAGGAAATTAAAATAATTGAAAGGGTATTAATTAAACTGGGTGTGAGTCTTCTAGAAAATAACGGAGATCGAGTCAAGATGATCTGAGCCATTGATTAGGAATTAATCTGGGTCGTTGAATGTTCAACGAGAATATTATAAGAAGAAGCTCGATGGTGTTGGACATTGCGTTCAATGCTCCCTGTGTGTTTCGCGACATGGACTAACCGCCTCTTATGGATCCTAACTCTGGCGATTGTAGTGGAGACTAACGCCTGCGGGTTTTGGTCTAACGACAATCGTGAGTCCAACAAGTGCTATCAGAGCCAAGGTTTCGAGTTCGAAACTCACCCGGCTCGCGTTGGGGAGGAGATTGTTCGACATTGGGTTCAACGCTCCTCGTGTGTTTCGCGACATGGACTAACCGCCTCTCGTGGATCCTAACTCTGGCGATTGTAGCAGAGACTAACGCCTGCGGGTTTTGGTCTAACTGCAATCGTGAGTCCAACAGATGGGCACTTGGATAACACATCGAGTGAGAGATCTAGAAATCAAATTCTCAAGAGAGCAGCGCAGCAGTTGCCGGAGAGTGATCGAGGTGATTTCTTGCAGTGAGGGGCAAGGATAGTTGTCCAGTGGAAGATTTTCTTGATCTTGAGAGTACAAGGCAGAGGATGCAGTAAAAGCCACAGAGAGACTGTGCAATGCCACGCAGAGGCAGTGTAGAGCTTCAGAGGTAGTCCAGAATTTTGTTGAGGAAACAGTCGAGGGTCAGTGCCAGAACCTGGAGGGAGTTTCCGGAGGCCAGTAAAGCCTCGTTTCCAATCAACAAAAGATCCAACAACAAGAGGGAAGGTTACATCGAGTTGTGACACAGAGACTACGTAGAGTGGCGCGAAGACTGTGTAGAGTGACGCAATCATTGCGCAGAGCAGTTCATCTCGAGCCGAGGTCAGTGGCGGATTCCTGTGGCAGAGTGAGATTTTCTCACGAAATTTATTTGTCAATTTTTCCTCTGTATGACTTGTTAGTTTCGACAGTCATAGACTTGTATTCAGAAACTACAGCATAATAATACAAACCCTCAGTTGTTGCACCGGTTTTCCCGCATTGGGTTTTTCTGGAGACATTTGTCCAAAAATAACAGTGTCGATTGTGTATTTATTTCTTTCCTGCGCTGTATTTTGTTTCCGCAACATTTTTGTATTTGTGTAGGTTGCAGTGTGATGTATTCAGTGTTTGTCGTAGATAAATGCAAATAAATTGTTAAGTAAAGATTAACAATTAGGTGAATATTTTCCAGTTGTTGCAATAGGATTACGGATTTAGAAATTTTCACAAAGGTTTGTACAAATGGTTAATTATGCCTTTCGGTTTATGTAATGCACCATGAATTTCATGCAGTTGATGAATGATGAAATGTGTCCATTTAGTGGGTTGTTTGAAATAACATATATAAATGACATATTAATCCTCAGCAATGGTTGGCAAGAGCACATCTCACGTGTGACACAAATAATAGAGGCATTGAAAAAAGAATCGACGGATTGAAACTCTGACGAAATATGAATTTGAAAAGTTGTTCTTGATTTATCTTGAACACATGATCAGTGGAGAAGAGCTAAGGGTGGATCCTAACAAGATTGCACCCAGCAGCCAATGGTGTAAGGAGCTTCATGGGAGAAACTCAATACTCAAGGAAGTTTATACAATTTTTTCAGCAATGGCTGCACCACTGCACACCTTGACTGCCAAAGGGAAGAATTTTAATTAGGGAAAGCCACAACAATAGTTTTGCAAACAACTGAAGAGCAAGATTGGAGAAGTGTCAATTTTAATCATGCCCAATTTGCAGCTACTGTTTGAATTGGAGACAAATGCAAGCAGATATGCTTTAGGAGCAGTGCTTATGTAAGGAAGAACATTGGCATGTTAACATTTAGAATTGTTTCATGGAGCAGTGTTGGACTACCCTACATACGACGAAGAAAACTTTGTTATTATGCAAGCGATGAAGTGGAGGAACTATCTTTTGGGTAACAAGACCATCATCCAGGCTGACCATCAACCACTGTAGTAACTGCAAAGCCAAAGTAAAATGCAGCAAGGCATTACAAATGGATGGGATTCCTACAACATTTCCATCTACTCATCAAGCACAAGAAAGGAGCTATAAACAAGCTTGGTGACAAGCTTTCACAACCTTTGTTGAAGAAGATTGCAATGATTGGTATGCTAATGCATCTTGAGCTTTTCACTCATGACTTGCTAAGTGAAGACTTTCAAAGAGATAAAGATTTCAAAGGCAGGTGAAAGAAAGATCAATTGATGATGTGGAGGGGAATGAATACCATCTCTATAATGGATTGTTGTACAAGCTAGACAAGTTATGCATACCACATGACAAAAGGACTCCATTGACAAGAGAAGCTCACACTTCCAGGATAGACAGGCACTTTGGCATGACAAAGACAATGAAATATCTGCACTGGTATGTGTATTTGCCAAGGATGCAAGAGAAGGTAGAGATATTTATTAGTGGTTGTATCCTATGCAGTACTAACAAGCCTAACAACAGGAAACTTGGGTTATACATTCCACTGTTTATACCAAAGAAACCTTGAGAGAATATCTCTATGGACTTCATTGGAAGTTTACACATGTCCAAAAGAAGCCATGATTACTAACTTGTAATTGTGGACCATTTTAGCAAAATGTGTGTGGTCATTCCTTGCAAGAAAACCATTTCTTCAAGGATAAAAAGGATTGGAAGGAATGCTGAAGAAAATTTCATGTGACGTGATTGTAAATGATCCAGAGAACCAAACTGAACTGTAAACCTGCAATTGTTGAGAAAGAAAAAATGACCATATCCATTTGATGTTGTAGTTTTTCCTTGGGGTTTCTCTAAGTTAAATACTTCATCCAATGTGTTGAATGCTATGTGATTGAATTTTGTTTCTATGTTTTGTTTTAGTGTATTGTTGCGAAAGTTGCAGACTGTATATAAGTCAATTCTTGCTTGCAAACGATTTTTATTAATTACTTCATTAATCACAATAGTTAGGTACCTGAGACCATCCATATTTGTTGTGGATGAGAAAAATGGCTGCAGTGAAAGAACTATTAGCGATAGTTTTATTCCCTGGCTAAGTTGCTAATTTTATTCCATTTATTTTAGTGTCATGCCTTTTCCCCAGACCAGTGATGTTTGGTAGAGTTCGTATGCACTTTCTGTGTACTGTAAATTGTCCATTTGTTGATATGAATCAAATCAACGCCTTTCTGTTTCCTATAGTATGAAACTCAACATGCCTGGATCGTGGAATTGAAAATTACAATATCATTTTATTAATTTACCCATTGATTATGCCACAGTGTGAAGTCGTTACTAAAGGAACAACAAGACGCAATGCCAACAATCATTTATTAAACCTTTCGTGGTGAAATACTTAGGAACATAGTGTTTTATCTTACTTTCCTTTGAATTTTTCATAGTGACTTTATCCTATAACCAATCCATATTATAAGCAGTTTGTGTGGTCATATACATGGCAACAGCGTCCTAGTTTGGTGGCTGCTGTTTATCACTTCATGAAAGTGCCTTTGCTAACAGTTCAGAAACTCTACCATGTCATTCAATTGGGATCTAATGGTAGACAACAATGATATATATATATATATATATGGATGCTCCAGTGTGGTCCGTTATATACATTTGAATAGAAAAGAAAATGATGGGCTGAGCACTACACTCAACCAGCTTGTTATTTGATTTGGTTGGAATTAGATGAACGGTAGTATTGTTCTATAGCCTGTGCAACCAATAGATTTGGAATCAGAGAATGAGAAATGAACACATAAATAGAACCATGTCAATGAATTAGTCTTGAAGCAAACTAAACTGAATTGAATAAAAAAAAAAGCAGACAAGTTAGGATCTGTATTAGTGAAATGGACAGGCCATAGGCCTACCGTTTACAGATCAATAATCTAGAGGGTGTGCATGCATAGACCAGATTTTTTTTTGTTTTTTAATGGGCGTGCACATGCTATAAATTATGCCAAAGTGTCACCACCTATGTATCAAAGCTAATGCACCCTAGTGTTATGTGTCCACATTTGGATCTGCATACATGAGATTTGCGAGACTAGAATCCACAACCATAAGGATCTGTGCCCTCTACCCTCTGCAGATGTGTGCTCTGCGGTTGAGTTTAGCACTGTCTCTTATACCTTTATGGACATCAGCTCTGCAGATGATGTCTCCACATATCCAAGCTCTTGGTCTCTGCATATTCCTTGCACTCTGCACCTCTGCACATTCTATGTCCCCTACACCTCCAACCTAAATTTAGATTGTTGGATTCCCCAAGCTTGATTAGGGGCTAGTCACCCACTGAGGTGGGGGAGGGGGCTTTGACAGTTATGTACTGGGGGTGTTGAGTTTTTAATTGCTTTAGGAAGATTATTCTTTTTGGGATGAATGATGTGATGGGTTTGGAGCTGCTTAGAGTTTATGCCTAAGTCATTTTTGTTTTGAGACCAGCCTTACATGGCTAAAGATTTACAGACATATGTATAAGTTAACAAACCATAAAGAGGATCTGTACTTGATACAGGATGATCATACAGTGGTGTTTATACAACACCACATTATTAGCAGGTCCCTATTAATTTAAACTCTTATCAGCCCTGATTTAATTTCACTCAGCAATTTAACAATACCTAAAAGAATATCTGCTGAAAACTAAATACGTTGATAATTGACAGGTAAATTTGCAGCAGAAATAAGTGAGAAATCAATGACAGGTACAGCAGAAAAATTCACCCACAAAACCCTTCTGAAAATTTTATTAACTCAGAAAATATGGGTCAGACCCACAGAGAAATACACAGGAATTTATAACTGATAAGAAGACCTGTAACTCGACCTCTTACTGAGAAGTTCTGCCTGAGAAATTCAACCTCAGCAAAACTTGTCCTGCTTGATCAAGATCTCAGTCTGTATGACCCCCCTTGATGTCACACGTGTCAGCCGCGGTTATCATATCACACGTGTGGACTGTCTGCACCCTTCCTCACTCACACATGTGGGCTATGGCTTGATTCCTTGCTGCTCGACCTCCTTCCTCCAATTCAACCTCTCAATTTCCTCCCAAAATCTCCTCAACATCCTCCTGAATTTCGTCGGTCAAGTCGAGCCTTCTCACTCAGCAAATCACTCACTCAGAATTCAATCATTGAGTTACTAAAGATAAGTTGTGTAACTTACTTTTCTTAGACCTTTTCCTGAACTTAAGAAAGAAGCTATAAATAGCTTGCATCATTGCATGTCATGCATGTCTTGTGCAACCCTAATGCATGTCACATGTCTCATGCAACCCTCATGCATGTCTTGCATGTTGCATGTCGCACACAACCCTCATGCATGTCTTGCATGTTGCATGTGGGCTCCTAAAGAGGCAAAACAAGATCTTCCTAGTTAATACACCAAGGTAGAAGACCTTCCGCGGCTACAGAATTCAGGATCAAAAGCAGAGCCTATCTGCTCAATGCTTACATATTTAGCAATGTTAGTTTCAACATAGTAGTGCATTGAGATGATGATTGGGCATTTGCAACAAAATAACATGTGCATTTTGATACTTTTAAGATGGAGGATAGTGGCAAATTCAATTTCAGTGGAACATATGCATATAAGGTATGTGCATGGCAGAGATGCACAAGGAGACAGCTCGTGAGAGGCCAACAATGAGGCAAAGTGGTTGAGATGTGTTGGTTTGATTAAGTGGTCTTCCAAACAAGGATAAATGCAGTGGCATTCCTCTACTTGCATTTGGTTAGGGTTGAGATCAGATTGTTTAAGTTTCTTCCAAATGTTACTTGTCCCTGGGAATTAACTCAATGGCAAACCAACCATTGAGGTTGGGGAGTTGTTGCAGCTAGATTTGCACACGAGATAGATACTACATGTCAAGAATCAAGATACTGCACTCAATGGGTAGAAGATGGGTATTTTTTACACAGGCAGATTATTGAGAGGATGGCACATGGTTGGTACTAGGTTCGCCACCCTTGACATTGTTGGTCAAAATTGTCATTGATGTCAATATGGGCATGGCATGGATGATCATTGAAGGTCACACTTGGAGTCCTAATGAAGAAGCCCTTGCCCTAATGAAACCCTAGCTATATGATGTCCTTGTTCTTGATGAAGTAGCCCTAAACCTTTATACCTTGATTCACAATGATGACACCTTGCTCTAATTTTTAGGACTGTCATAAAGAAAAATATTTCTATTAAGATTTGAGACATCATATTACAATGACTCTTTCACCAGCTTGTAGAGGACACTTTCCTCCTTCCAATGAGCCCTTCCTCATCCTTGAACTCCGCTTAGTCTAAGAGAAAATGATTTTTTAAGATAATATAACATATTCTTTACCCTAGCCGACCTAAGCCTACTTATACATGTCGGCCTCACCTCCAAGAGTCGTGTCCCTTCATTTAAGGTCAAAATCTGTATATATAAGGGTTCGAACTCTTCATTTCATCATCCATCATTCGGTGAAGATCATCACAGGGATATAGCACAGCAAGAAGAGTTCACAACTCGTGAACTAAGGAGGCCGAGAGGACATTGTTTGGGTTAATTCAGTGTTGGGTCATCACTACAGCTCGGACAAGAAGAATACTTACACCTCGGACCTGTGTTTTGGATTGCAGCCCAGTGAAAGTCTCGAACCTGTGGAAGTATACCTTGAAGCTGTGAAAGAGCTATACCTCGTACCTGTGGAATTAAGCCTTGGAATTGTGGACTTATACCTTGAATCTGTGATAGTAATACACCCTAGACCTGTAATCACCTGTGGAGGCTCGAACATACATCTATGGAGGATTGGTAATACATAGAATCTGTGAAAGGCTCGGTGGTAATACATTTGTGGAAGGCTCGTGGTAATACATCCCTGAGATATATTTGTGGAGATACAATTGTGACTCGGGTATAGATCTGTGGTGATACAACTGTGGATATACATCTGTGACTCGGTTATAAATCAGTAGAGGCTCGAAGGTTCAGTCTTTTTAGGCTCAAATTTGTGACCTATGAGGGGCTCAAAACAGTGAACACATAACATTGCAAAAGCCTTTGGACAATTATCACTGAAGGAGCTCAATCTTGGCATTTCAGTGACGTTAAGGAGCAGAATTAGAGTCACAATTACATCATCATTTGGAGCAGACTTTGATGTGAAGAACTCAGAAGCTTTGGACAGTGGAGCATTTGGAGAGTTGGATAGTGAAGTATTGGACAGTGAAGAATACTCTCATTCAGTGGACAAATTGGAGACTTTTGGAGCAATTGAAGTAAGTCATTTATACATTTTGTTTGTTAAAATTTTAAGGGTTGGAGCCTTGAGAAAGATAGGGTTGGAGCCCTAGAGGTTGGAGCCTCATAAAGCCCAAGTTGGAGCTTGGCAACAGGTTGGAGCCTTGTAACTTGAAGGGATGGAGCCCTCAACATCATTGTACTCAAACTATTGTAAAAGGAGGATTGGTGTCCTCATTCGTTCCTAATAAAAATCCTATTATTTATTTTCTGATTGTAATTATTAACTGGTAAAATAACAATTTAAAAGAAATATTGACTCACCCCCCATCTCAGTATTTCCAGCAGATTTTTGCTCTAGGTTTTACTTAGGAGATGCATCTCGCATAAATCTTAGTTCCATTTGAGGATGCGTGTATCTTGGACAGGGTCACCTTATGAAGGATGCATGTTATTGTATGACTTAGGCTTATGTATTAGCGAGGCTTAATATATGTGTTAAACTGTATAGAGGAAACATGAGGGAATGAAATATTCCCCTTGTCCCCTTTAGTGGGACATGGTGAGTTGTCATCCACCTCATGTTCCCCTTAGGTGAACATGAGGCATTCAACTCCTTTAGAAATGAAGGAGTATCTATGAGATAATATAGCTTGTACCTAGTGTTCCCTTTCATCTCATTCCTTCATTTGTATCTTCTTTGAGTGTTGGTGAAAACTCGACATAATTTGAGACAGATTCAACCCCCTTCACCCAACAGGGGAAAAAGGGCGCAATATTATCATATTGCTTCTATTTGTTAAATAAGATGGAGATCCAGGTTTATTTTTGTTGATTTTTTGTGTAGCTCACGAGGGTGAAGTGACTTACCCCTTGGGTTATGTCACCCCATTCAACTAGTATATATAGATGATGTGACATTTCATTTTCATGATCAAGAAAGAGCAAATAATCCTCCCTCTCATCATTTTATTTCTCTTAGAGAAGTTGCACATGTATCAAGAAGAGGCCGAGTTTGATTGAAGTTGCCCGAGATTTGACCAGACTATTTGACCAAGAGTTGACCGCAGATGTACGAACTTGCTTGTGTGGATTTGACTGTAGTTTGACTAGTCGCAGGCCACACATGCAAAATTTTACTAGACCGCAAGATGTATATTTGACCACTATTGACTTTTGAGTATTTGGGTAGTTTGACTAGTGTTGACTTATTGTAGTTTGACTAGGCTTCAATGGTATTTTGACCCAGATATTGGCATAGATTTCTAGACAAACTAAATTTGTAACCCTTGTTGAAGAATAATTTCTCCTAAAGAAAATTTGTTGGGTTTTCTCCCAAGGTTGGTTTTCCTAGGTGAAATTTTTTTGTCTATTGTGTATGGTTGTCTTTCTATGATCTTTATTGTTTCTGTTGTATTTACCGTTGGTATTTTGTGAAGTGTAATTTCTCAATGATATCTTTGGCATAAGAATATTGTGTGAAAAATGATTAGGAAGTAATTATTTGGTAGAAAATTGTATTCTACTGTGCATCTTGTAGAAAATTCAACATGGTACCAGAGCATTGTTGAAAGAGAAATCATTGAAGTCGGCCTAAGAGACAAGTGTTCAACAGCTTGACTAGATTTTTTGATCTCTTGCCAAATGATGCCAAGTCTCAGAATGGAAGACAGTTTAAAGAGTGTTACCAATCTTCAAAAGGAAGCTATTCCAAAACCAGAGGGAGCTGAGGAGAAAGTCTTTGTTTCTACTCTTTTTGCCACTATTACCAATATCAGTGATATATGGTTGGTGGACAATGGTGCTTCTAGGCACATGACTAGTTTTTGAGATGCACTCATAGATTTGACAGAAAGGGATTCATCATTTAGCATTACAAGTGGAACTTGGAGACAATGCCAAGTATGCAGTGAAAGGAGTTGGAACAACTTCATTTCAACTGGAGTCCAGAGATTCTCTATACATGAGAGAGTTTTGTTTGTAATAGGATTGAAGAATAATATGTTCTATATCTCAGCATTGGAAGATAGAGGCTATAGAGTTGCACTATGGATGGACAGGTTCTTAAATGGCCTAAGGGCTCAAGCATAGACTCGATAGAAGTGATTGGTGTTCGAGACAGAAGACTATACAGACTGATAAGACGTCCAACCCAGGTATTGATACATGACACTATTATTTTATGTGAGCTATGGCATCGGATATTTGCTCACCTGCATTACAAGGCTTTGCCAGCATTGAGGAAGATGGTTACAGGTATTCCAAAACTTCCACTAGAGCATGATGGTGTTTGCAAGGGTTGTGCACTTAGCTAGAATACCAAGGGATCTTTTTTGAGCCATGATAGTAGATCCAAGGGAAACTTGAATTTAGTATATTCAGATGTTTGGGGACCTATGACTACATCCTCCTTGGGTGGCTACTTGTAGTATGTAACATTCATTGATGATTTCTCCCGAAAGACTTGGATCTACTTTATGAAGACCAAGGATGAGGTCTTCAGCAAGTTCCATTCCAAGCTTAGGTAGAGATCTTGACAGGAAGGAATATCAAAGTCTTGAGTTCAGAGAATGGAGGAGAGTATACTTCCAGAGACTTTAGTAATTTCTACAAGGAGGCAGGGATCAAGAGGGAGTGGATAGTTTCCTTACAACCCTCAGCAGAGTGGAGTTGCGGAAAGGAAGAATAGGACTATTGTGGAAGCGGTGAAAGTGATGATTCATGATCAGGATCTACCCATGTTCTTATGGGAAAGAGGTAGTCAACGCAGCTATTTATGTTTGGAATCAGAGTCCTCACCAAATATTGGAGGACAGGGCTCCTAAGGAGGCATTTGTTGAGTTTTCGAGTGCAACAGATACAAGCACAATATTTCTAAAATATTGATAATCACTTCTAATGATATAGATCTTATTTTAACAATTCTATTTTATCATTAAGCAATTACACTTTAGAAATTCAACCATAAAACCAAAAGGACGGTAGAGATCACAATGCACAAACAGAACACAAAATTCACCCTAGGAAAACCCACTTAGGGGAAAAACCCAGCAACCTTTTTCTTAGATAAATTCTTCAATTCAACAAGAGATACATCTAATGTTGCTAGTCAACTATGAGGTCAAACTGACCAACAACGCTTATGGTCAAACCTGGTCAACATCCCTCAAGTCAAGCCTCCTAATCTGTCCAGCAACTCCCTCTGATCTGAGCTACACTAGACCAAATTTCGGCCTCAAGAATATGCCCAAAAAAACTTAGTCTTCCCAGAATTTCGGCCTACCCAGAAAGTCACACGTGCGAGGTCTAGAGAGAGAATGCAAGTTGGAGAAAGAGATAGGATATTCATACTTCTTTTCGTCCTTTTTATTCTTCTTGTCCTTTGCTTGGATACCCAGAAACTGTCTTTCTTGTGGAAGTTCGAATGGTGCCTTTGCGGAGGAGGTCGAATGCCTTTATATAGTGCTTTTCCTATCCGAAATGGGTGTGTCTCTCACTGGGTTGACTTGACTATTTTGGAGCCAAAAATTCAAAATTTAAATTTCGAAAATTTTCTCTTTTAAATTTGACATGAAGAACATGTCTTATATAAATTATTTCAAGGGCTAAATAATCAAAATGACATGAAGAACATATCTTACAAATTATTTATACATTACAAGAGCTAAAATATAAATTATGAAGACCAATCATAGCTACTAAAGATCAACAGATTCACAGGAGTAAAGCCAAAGGTCGGTCATTTGACGATCTTTGGTTGTCCAATATATGTTCACGTGCCGAGGAGAAGAGGAAGAAGTTGGAACCTTCTAGGAAGAAGGGTACCTTTGTAGGATACAATGAAACTTCGAAAGCATACAAGATCTACATTCCAGGACAACATCATATCGAGGTTAGTCGGGATGTTACTTTTGATGAGGAGGTAGCCTTTAGGAGGTCCAGAGAATCCCACATGGAGATCAATAGTGAGGAGGAGGAGACTGCAAAGGATGCAGATACAAGTCCCTCTATTCCAATTTTTCATCCTCCAGATGATCAGGAGGATTCAGTAGAGCTAGTGGATCCTCCAAGTGATGTTTTCGTGACAAGGAAGAAGCCATTATGGCTTCGTGACACTTTGCAGGATGCAGAAGGGCCTGCAGCTCCTAGAGGTACTTTTGGGGAAAACAAGAGACCTCTGAGGTTCTCGAGTTATGCCACATTGATGAGCAACATCATTGATTCCGATCCTTCCAGTTATGAGGAGGCAGCAAGCCAGCAGGTTTGGAAATATGCCATGATGGAGGAGTATTAGTCCATCATGAAGAATGATGTATGGGAGATAGTGTCGAGACCAGAGGGGAAATCAGTGGTGAATTCCAAGTGGATCTATAAGATCAAGCATGCAACAGATGGCAACATCGAGAAGTACAAAGTGCGGTTCGTGGCAAGAGGGTTCTCCTAGAAAGAGGGAGTGGACTATGAGGAGACGTTTGCACACTTCCATTAGAATTGTTGTTTCTCTTGCTTCAGTTATGGGTTGTAAGATACATCAAATGGATGTAAATACCGTATTCTTTAATGGTGTGATTGAAGAGGAAGTGTACATAGAACAACCTCGGGGCTTCGAGGTACATGGGAAGGAGTTTCATGTTTGAAAATTGAAGAAGGCTTTGTACAGACTCAAGCAAGCACTCAGGATTTGTATTCCATGATTGACGAATACTTGATAAGCTTGGGCTTCACCAAGAGTGATGCGGATCCTGAGCTTTACTTCATGGTTGTTGATGGTGATCCTTTGATCTTTGTGTTGTATGTTGATGATATGTTCCTTACAAGGGCAAAGAATCACATTGTCGGGTGTGAGAGGGAGTTAGCCTCGGAGTTTGAGATGAAGGATCTTGGCCTGATGCATTATTTCTTGGGATTAGAGGTATGGAAAATACTTGATGAGATCTTCCTTGGACAGGGGAAATACATTGTCCATATTTTGAGGAGATTCAGTATGATGGACTGTAAGTCCATGGCTACACCTATGGTGATCAATTTTAAGAAGCTAAGTGATATCGCTTCAGATTCAAATTTGCGGACCCCACGATGTACAGGCAATTGATCGGATCCTTGATGTACTAGGTTAACTAGGCCTAATATTTGCTTTGTAGTGAACACCCTGAGCCACTATATGGTTGAGTCGAGGTAGATACACTGGGTTGCAGCAAAGCACGTGTTGAGGTGCCTACGTGGTACAGTTGGATATGGTTTGAGATATGTCTCAGGCAGTGAAGTGAGGTTGTAGGGATAATCTTATTCAAATTGGGTTGGGAACGCAGAGGACAAAAAAAGCACCTTAGGGTATTGCTTTAGCTTAGACTGGGCCAGATACTCTAGTTTAGCAGTGCTTAACTTTTTGTCACCGCACTGGTTGGGCAGGCACAGAGCGCCCCACCCCCCCCCCCCCCCTCTTGAACCCGCTCCCAATTTGCACTCCGAGCGGAAGCGTTTTTGGGAGCGCGCTCCCTAAACAGGAAAAACGCTCCCTGTTTTCAAGGAGCATTTCAGGGAGCGCTTTAGGGAGTGTTTTTTAGGGAGGGAGCGTTTTAGGGAGCATTTTTTTTTAGGGATGGAGCATTTTAGGGAGCGTTTTTTTTAGAAAGGGAGCGTTTTTTTAGGAGGGAGCATTTTTGGGAGCATTTTTTTGCTTAAAGACTTGGTCCTAAATGAAATTACTTGCTCTCCATTTTCTTAAATCATCCATTTGCCAACCTAACTATATTGTCAATATAATTTGTGTATCGACTATTTTTTAACATATTACGATACAATTCTATTTGGTAATGGCCATTATTTTATTGTAAACCCAAGAAAGGTACATCCTTTAACAATCTTGAGACAAAATTTCTTGCCATAAAGTGGAAT
The DNA here is from genome assembly GCA_034641835.2 of Pinus albicaulis. Taxonomy (NCBI): domain Eukaryota; kingdom Viridiplantae; phylum Streptophyta; class Pinopsida; order Pinales; family Pinaceae; genus Pinus; species Pinus albicaulis. Next base: position 790,176,353 of record CM076574.1, read on the forward strand.
GGATTTTGTTCAAACTAGTTGAAAAGCATACATCATATTCGTTTTATGCAAGGATCAACTACCAAGATATGAGTAAAAGCTAATTTTCATTAAGGAATAAAAACAAAAGCTTATCTTTAAGACTCATTGTGTTGTAGTTATTATAAGCAGAATATATGACCCTTTGAAACTCAATATTTAATTCAACAACAATTTCTCTCCACAGTAAAAAGGGCCTAAATATTATGAAATCATTCTTTGTACTATTGATAATGCCTTACACCTACTCCTTTCTCACATTGAAACCAAGTTGACAGTCCTTTGCAATCAAGATATGCCATCTTTTTTGAGACGGTGATGGATGACCGAAATATTTGTTGATGTTTCATGAATGCCTCTAACATTTTAGGTCATGGCCATATTGCTTGCATAAGATGGGGGCTTGTGTATTTTCCCATCTACTGTTTCTTAGAGATTTTACGACCTTAATGGCAAAGTGGGTAACAAGTTGATGAAAATGCAATTGCTTAAACTTTGGATAATTAATGATATGCCTTCTAGGTTGAATTTCCCATGTCCTTAAAATAAATTAATTTATTCCTTAGCAACACATTCTACGTGTTCTCCACCTGCTGGACATGATGAATACCTAAGCATTCAACTAAAGTGCAGATCCCATTCTCCCCCTGGGAACTCACTCACGGCTCTAAGATTTTAACTCTATTATATTTTATTAGGCAAGATCCCCTTTTTTTCTTAAGCGGCCATCACATAAAAAAGCATGTGGCTTTTTGCACAATGATATCAAAATCAAAGCCCCAGTTTAAGCCGCCTAATGTGACACCAACATTACAATATCTTACGTATCTTTTAAGATGATATTCTATTAGATGTGTTCCAAAAACTAGATGAATCATGTGATTTTCTCAATATGTGTTCAATGTTTATTAATATGTCATCGTTTTTAAGATTTTTAAATCTTTACAACCATCTAGATTTCTATGGTTGACAATTTGCACATTATTTCATCCAGGACACACCACAGGTTGGGGCTTCTTCATTTTCTTCTGGGTTACATCTTGGGAATTTGTGTAAATATTTTATTGGATCATTATCTTTAAGTGGTTGTCTGACATAAAGTATATTCTCTTCATTCTTACATCTTTACAAATACCCTTTAACGTTTCTAGAGAAATTATTCTTCATTCTTACATCTTTACAAATACCCTTTAACATTTCTAGAGAAATTATTTACATTTTTTAATTATATTTTCTGAGGGAAGACAATGTCAACAAGCATTAAGGCCAAGCCTTAGAAGACTACCATTACCATGATCTGCTCAAATCTCAAAAATTAGACATTTCTCGTGGCAAGAGGCCAAACAATAGATAAAATAGATTTACTAGTCTTTTCTAGCTTCTAGTAGTTTTTAACTTTTTATAACTGTTGAAACTTGACTATTTCATATTTATTTTGATATTTTTTGTAAACAATATATTACAATTTAAGTTTGAAGTTTGAAACTTTGAAGTTGGCAGTTATAAGTTTATAACTCATTATGAATTATGAATATGATGCTTCATGAAATTTGAAAGTTGTTTCATTTCGTTTCATTTTATAACATTTCATTTCATGTTAAATATTCTTTTTTGTAAATGTTACACTTAGCTTACAAGTACAACTATGGTGATCAATGAATCGATCATGATAAATATTATATATTGAATTTTGAAAGCTTGAAACTTTAAGATTGATGAATCATGAGACTCAATTGTCAATATGTTGAGTGTTTCTAACTTCTAGATTAGAAGTTTATAACATCTAGATGATTGATGTTATATGGTTCAATCTATGTTTTTATGTTTTTTATGTCTAATTCATCATTCTACATGCTTTTGTTGACACATATGCATCAAAATATAAAAATATATATATTATAAAAAAATGCTCCCAAACCAGGAGCTTCTGAAAATGGCGCTCCCACTCCCGCTCCCAAGTAACCTTGCTCAATACAGCAGAGGCAGAGAATATCGCAGCTAATGCCGCAAGTTAGGAAGTAGTGTGGATTTGGAAACTACTTGCAGGGCTATTTGATCAAGAGTTAGAGATGACCTTGATATATTGTGATAATCGAAGTTGTGTTAAGATTTCAAAGAATCCACCTTTTCATGACAGGTCAAAGCATATTGAGATTAAATATCACTTCATCCGATACATGGTGCAGAAAGGCGCAATGAACTTCCAATACATATCCACAGATGAGCAGATTGCAAACATTCTCACCAAGCCTTTGTCTAGAGCGAAGTTTGCATACTTCGTAAACAAGCTTGGCGTGATGCAGAATGTCTCCCTCATTGAGAGGGAGTGTTGATGTCTTTGCAGGATTAGACAGATCTTCTCTTGAGAATCCATGAAGCATTTTGGCTAGGTCATGCTAATTTGACTAGAGGAGATTGATGTAATTCACTTAAGAAGCTATAAAACACTTTGGTTGGGCCATGTTGGTTTGGCCCTAGGTGAATGATCTAGGGGCAGATGCTCTCTTGAGAAGCTATGAAATACTTTGGCTAGGTCATGCTAATTTGACCAAAGGAGATTGATACGTTTACCTGGGGAGCCACGTTAATTTGGCCAAGGGTAAATGGCCTAAGATACTCACATTGCCTACTCCAAGATGGAATGATCTATAGACGAGCATATGAGGAGCCACATTGTCAACTCCAGGATGGAGTGATCTATAAATGTGCATGTGAAAAGATACTACATCAGCATAGAAACCTCATGAACTTTTCTTCTGGAGGAGAAATTTCATATAAGGAGAAATTAGTTTGCAGCGAAGGAGAATACCTCCCTCACTAAGAGGGTGTTGAATTTTGTGTAGAATTGGGAGGTATTCTTGCATGCCTAAGTCAGCCTAGAATAATTATGAAGAATAAAATAAAAATTTGATTTTTGAATAACAAGTTGACCTAGAAAAGTAAAGTCGGCTCAAGAAGGTGACAAAATGTGTCCCTTGGATTATTTCACCCCATTCGACTAGTATATATATAGATGACGTGACACTTAATTTTCATGATCAAGAAAGAGAAATCAATCTTCTCTCTCATCATCATATTCTCTCTCTTAGATCAGTTGCACGTGTAACAAGGAGGTTGAGTTTGACTGAAGTTGACCGAGATTTGACCAGACTGTTTGACCAAGAGTTGACCACAAATGTAGAGACTCACATGTGTGGATTTGACCAGCCATAGGCCACATGTGCGGACTTTTATCGCAGGCTCAAGAGTTGATCACAGGGACAAATTTTGACCGCTGGATGTGTATTTGACCACCATTGACTTTTGAGTATTTTCAGTGGTTTGACCAGTGTTGACTTGATGGAGTTTGACCAGGTTTGACTGTTATTTTGACTTGGATATTGGCACAAATTTCTAGACAAATTGAATTTTTAAACCTCACTAAAGAATAATTTATCCTAGAGAAAAGTTGTTGGGTTTTCTCCTAAGGTTGGGTTTCTCAGGTGAAAATATTTCGTGTCTAATGTGCATGGTTGTCTTTCTATGACCTTTATTGTTTCCACTGCATTTACTGTTGGTATTTTCTAAAGTGTAATTGCTTAATGATATCAATGGCATAAGAATATTGTGTGAAAAATCATTAGGAAGTAATTATCTGGTAGAAAATTGTATTCATTGTGCATCTTGTAGAAAATTCAACACTTCTGATATTGAATCTATGTTCTTTGTTTACACGCTCTATTTTCATGGTTAATCTTTCATGATGTCGAACATGTGCTACACTTAAGGTTACTACATAATAATCCTCAACATGTCTCACCAAGGGGGAGCACCCATGCTTTTTGTAAAGGAAGGGGCACTTAAGTTATGCATTAATTGTAGGCATTTAAATAAAGCTACAACAATGAACATGTATCCCTTACAGAATATTGATAATATACTTGAAACTAGTCTTCTTAGATATAGGGACAAAATTTATGTGCCCAACAATGTTGGGATAAAGAAACTAATTTTGAAAGAGGTGCACGATCCACCAATGTTGACATCCCACTAACCAAGGTCCAAAACACTATAACAACATTGAAGAAGCAATATTATTGACCAAAATGAAAAATTATGCAGCTGAATATGTTGCCAAATTTTTTGGATGTCAAAATGTGCAAGTGGAACACCAACAAACCATTGGGTTATCACAACCAATTCCCATTCCATAACAGAAATGGGAAGAAATTTCCATGGATTTTGTGATAAGGTCATCCATGACAGGAAAAAAGAATGATTTCATCATTGTGGTAGTGGATAGGCTTACTAAAGTGGTGGCTTTTATCCATTTTTCTTCCTCACATAAAGCACTAGACATTGCTGTAATTTTTGAAGGGAAGTATTTTGCTTACATGAGTTAACAAAAACATCTAATGTATAGAGATACAAAGTTCACTTCCAATTTTTGAAAAGCATATTTAAAGAATGGGAACACAATTATTTTAACATTGTATCATCCATAAATCGATGGGAGCAAGTAGTCGTGATTGTTAGTCAAGGTTGTCATTGATGTCAATATGGCATTATTGGGATGGTAAATATTCTTGTGATGTCATAACCTCATGTATATTATGATGATGTCCTTACTCATAATGACAATTCCCTCTTGTTTGATAAGGATGTCATTAATGAAGATGTCAAGCTATTAATGATGTCATTATGATGTCAAGCCACTAAAAAGCCATTATGACTATTGATAATAATGATGTCGTTGAACTAACCATGAAGACACCATAACCTCATGTATCCTTGCTCTTGATGAAAAAGCCCTAGAAATCATGATGATGTCTTTACTCTTGATGAAGGAGTCCTCCTTATTGATGCTCATAGTGACTCTTGATGAAGAAGCTCTCATTGTGATGATCTAGCCCGTGCTCTAACAAATTGATGCATGTTACATATGGTTAATGACATATCAATGCACTATCTTGATGACATATATGGTGATGACATGGACAATAAAGGAATTGGAGATCACTTGATGACATATGATGATTAAAGACATAACAAGTGGAGACCTCACTTAAAAAACACTTGGTGACATATGACAATGAAGAAGCCCTTGTTGTCCTAATCACCTTCTGCATTAAAAATTCAAGAGAAGTCACAAATAAAAATAAAATTGGGCACCTTGGAGGCATCCTATCAACATGGGTCCTATACCATCTTGTAGAGTATATTTTCCCCTTTCTAATGAGCCCTTATTTGCCCCTAAACTCCTGGTGGTTGATGAGATAATGAATTTTTAAGTTCAGAAAAAATATTATTTTTTGGTCAGCCGACCTACATTCACACATTCATGTCGGCCTACCTCCAGAAAGATGTGTACCTTCATCTTGACGTCAAACTCATATAAAAAGGAGGAAAATTGAAGAAAACAGAAGGAGAACTGAAGCCGAGGAAGACACAAAAATTACTGTTTGGGTAAAAAAAATTTAGGCTTGTTATTGCCTCTCCTTGTCGCCTACACCTACCTACAAGTCAGTGGAAAAAGCCTTCAACCCCACAAGGTGTGGTTGGTGGCAAGGATCTCAGAGAAGGGGTTGTCACACTAATCCCAACTCTCCCTATTTTAGCTCTCTCCTAGGTCAGCTAAGGGGGGTGGTCCCTAAAGGAAAACTAAGTTAAAGATTTGAGTTTCTAGGAGAATATTAGAGTGAAATTGGATTACTTTTAAAGTTTTATGAGAAAATATGATGTGAGCAACTTGAAATAATATTGAAAATCATTAACATGATAAAACCACAAACCAGTGCCTTATACAGAATTTGTTCAACAATTGAAAGATATGTATATTTGCTCAAGAAGTAAAATGTAATGCTCTCAAAAATTGAAAGCAAAGTAGCCCTTAAATGCAAACAAAAGATTGTTAGCACAAGATATTGCAAGATACAGAAAATGCTTTTGAGATAATCAAATTTAGGAATCAAAACATTGAAACATATCTTGCCAAAACTCCACAATTAGTAATTAGCTTGGAAAATGTGAACAAGGAAATGTTAAATGCCAAATGTGAAATTAGACTTAAAACATAAAAAGAAAACACTTGTTAAGAGAATTACAATACTTGCTTTTGGAATAAACTTTGCATATGGAAACTCGAGACCATCAAGAGACAAGTAAACTAAATATGATGGATAGTGCTCTTGGTAAATTATTTTATTAGTTACCTCTCCAACAAGATTGCAAATGAACTCTTCAATCCTCAGACCTCACCCTCGCCCAAAGATATGGATCCCACGATGAGGAGTCAATAGAGGAGTAGAGGGTCCCTAAGATGTCTATACAACCAACTTAAGTTGGAGGTTGATTTTAGAGATGCAAATTAGTAATAAAATGCCTGCTTTAGTGAATGTTGTTGCTTCCAAAGAAAAATATTGATATCAACGCTTAAAAATAAGAGGTAATGCTCATGTGAATGGTACCAATATCTTCAATTTAGCTCCACAAGTTCCAAATAGATTGCTTACAAGTAAATGAAATAGATATCAAATTGTTTCAAATGAAGTGACACAATAATGCTTTAAGAGACATCAACAATAATCAAAATGCCACATAAACATGAGTTGACAATAGGATGATGAAACAATGTATTCAAGGGACATGTGAAACCAATTAGATGGATAAATAAACTAGTCTAGGCTTGCCAAATAAATAAAAGAAATATTGCATGTGTTGTAGTAGATAGCACAATACAAGTTTTCAAGAAATGGAAATGGCAAACCAAGCTCAATTTACACAAAATGAAAGTAGATATGAGTATTATGTTAAAAGACTAATAATGCATGAATGAGATTAGCAAAAGAGAATTAGAGAAACTAAACTAAAGAGATTAGTCCACCCACAAGTAAAGGTCATCCCTCTAAATGAGGGGGTGGGATACCATGGGAGAAACTCCCAAGCTCCCTCAAGAAAAAAGAGTTTTTTTATTAGAGTAATTTTACAATGACGAAAGCCTTCCTTCTAGAGAGACAAGGCTTCTAATGGTGAAAAAATAAAACATCTTGTAGGGGAAACAATGAAAAATTTTGCCAATACTTTCAAAATGAATTACAAGAGGAGAATCTCCCAAAGAGAGTCTCAAAATTCTACCAACAAGGGAGATAAGAAGACTTGTTCAAGACACTACTATGGCAGAATTTTATGGCAGCATGTTGCACAAGAAGGAAAGAAGTGCCTCTTCCCAAGAATTCCACGGCCTAGGAGAGAAGGAAGGGCTACCTTTTGTAGCTCACAGCTAGCTAAGAAGAGGAAGCTCTAAGAGGTCATGGAGTGTCCAAAAAAGGCTCCAAATCAGCGCTTAAAGGTCTGCGATAAAAGGCTAGGAGATTTCAAGCATGCCTTAAGCCTGTCAAAACAAAATGTGAGAAAAAACCTTCAGCAAAGTTTGATATTTCTGAAAAACAACCCCAAAAAATCAGCGATATATAACCCTTATATCAGCTCTTAAACTTCTGCAAAATATCACCAAAGTGAGTGAGAAATAGTGAGAGAGAATGTGCAAAATTATTCACAAATAGTATACAAGGCTTTTATCAAGGTTTTAAAGTATAGCTTCTATCCTTGAATAATCAACCATATGCTCTATGCTAGCCGATATATACCAATAAGAGCTCAAAATAGGTTTTGGAAAAAATAGTTTTGAAGTAGGTTGTTATCACAACTCAAGTCTTGGGAGGAATTCTGTATAAGAATCCAAAGGATTAAGACTTGGGGAAGAACAAATATGTGAGATGTTTCCACTTTATCCTCAAGAGTGGGATAATCCAAACTAGGATGTCTCTTCACGCTTTAGCTATGATCTGCAAAAATTTCTACACAGGTTCAACATGATTTATTAGTTTCCATAAGGGATTAGATAATAAAATGAAAAGGAAATCCTAGCAATTCCACCAAAAAAAAACTAAGATGTCCCATTCTAGATTAACTCTCTAATCCAAATTCTAGTGAAAGGTAGCTTAGCACTAGTAAATCAATGAAGCTAATGAAAAATAACAAATGGAAATTAGATCAAGTATAGCATAAGCATTTAATCACAAAATCATACCATCAAACTGTATGCAAGAGACCACATATGAACCCCAAAGTATTGTTATTTCATTGAAAGCTGAGTATACAAAGTGGCAGAACCTCCCCAAGCACAAGAGCTCGTATTTTGGATACAATATGACAGCGCATGGCTCCATTATATAGAAAGTTGGGAGCAAATGAAGAACCAAATGCCAAGTGGTGAAAGGGAGAAGATCACAAGGCAAATTCGAATTTGATAAGTGGAGCTCCAATGCCAAGTGTAAAAATCGGATTTTAGCAAGTGGACATCATTTTCTTCTTCCCTTATGTGCCAAATTCGAATTTTATGATGGAATGACAAGTGTATATGGGTGGTAACCCATGTGGGAACAATTTCTCACAAAAATCTCCACCAAATATTCTCTCAAATCCTCCCAAATGTGCATTAACTTCACAAATTCGAATTTCCAAGTAAGCAGCTCTCATTTAATGCCAGAAATTTGATTTTATTTGAGCACGTCATTTCATTGATTTTAGGAGTCCACATCACCTTGGGACTTCACTTTAACTCCTCCATAATTTTCCACCTCATTTCCACCTCATTTAGCATGTGTGGATATTTATTTTTCTCCATTTATTTAAATTATGGCTTAATTAATTGTCAGATTTTCCACTAAACTTAAGAAAAGTGGGTTTTGAGGATTCAAAACACATTTTTAACCCCTCAAAGTGTCATAGTAGAAATTTGAGGGTGATAGTTGTAATTTTGATTACTCATACCCCATACAACTTCTCTATACAACACTTATTACAATTCAATTACAATTTTTATTGCAACTTTTGACCTGCGGGAAATCTAAAAAATTAAAAAATCACTACCTAGACCTAACCAAATTCCACGAAATTTTGTGTGATATAGTATGGTAATATAAATTGACTCTAGACACTAGGACTCACCCAAGGCCTCACCATCAAGCCGTACTCCGGCATTAGGGTAAAATTGGAGGAAAAAACTCAATTAATTATCAAGTCCATATAGGGAAATGATAATTAACCGAGTAAAAAAAACCTCCCAGAGTAATACTCACTTGTTGGCAAGGTCCCAAGCTACCTAGGTCTGTTACAGACTCAATATTGACTCAAATTCATCATTACTAGAATCACTTATTACAATTCCCCGTAGGGCGTGGAATCTAGGTACAAGAGAAAATGATAAGAAGAAGAAGAGTTTAAAAACTCTGTTAAATTGATGATATCTGATGGTACAAATGTCTTTTGGTTCATCGATGGGCATGGAGTCTTTTCATTATCATCAAGTGCCACTCTAGTGGTCAACAAGGCTAATATTATTTCGTTTTGGCATACATTTCAGAATTTTTGGAGCAGAGTTCTTCACCTCTGTTGAAACAGATCTCTCAACATTTAGACAAAAAAAAAATAACTTTCCCCCTGAAGGAAGTAACCTCGACCCCTATGTTTTAAGGCGTTGAACTAGTCCAAGGAATCCTGCATCCTCGACCTTGTGGAGGCCTGCAAATTTCGGACTTGTGGCACTGTAATTGCAGACTAGTTACAGTCACCTATAGCTCCATTTTAGGAAGAACAGTGATGGATTTTGTGCGAACCTGAGATAATTAAGATTTTAGACAGTGTTCTTGTGGAAAGAGCTCGCATAATTGACAGTGAAAGGCTAGACTGTGGACCTTCTAAGGCTTTGTACCTATGTTATCTTTTTCCATAGTGACTATGTCCACTGTATCATACTTCAGTGTTGTGGATTATCTTTACGGCTTGAAGGACTGTCTAAGGCTCAGGTACATTCAGATTTCCAGTAGATAAAAGGCTACGGCACTAAGGACAGTCACTTATACTTTCAGGCTTTTGGAGATAGCTCATACATAAGACCTCCTCAAAGTGTAATTTGAAGATAGATCTTGGAGCAATACTTTGAAAGAAGTGTTGAAGCCTAGGCTATAGGAGCATTTTTGGGACAAACTAATGGAAACCTTGAAGAAGACTTGAAGTGGAAAAATCCTGTTGTTGGAGAAAGCCCTTGAAGACTACCACCTTGGAACCTCGATTGAGGAATAGGCATTTGGAGCACCTTTTGAAGTACTCTTGGGGAAGACTATTGAAGACACTTAGAAGATCTATTGAAGCCATTTTGAAGACACTATTGGAGACATGATGCTGTGTTGAAGTCCTCATGATGCAACCTTGAAGAGACTTTGTTTGGGTGACATGAAGAGAAGTGATGACAACTTCATGTGAAGACAAGGTTGTCATTCATGCAGTGACATGGAGACTAAGTGGAGGCATTGTTGAATATTGACAAGGCTCGTTGAAGAAGAAATTGGGAGCCATGAAGAGTAAATATATCTTGACGAAGTAGAGGGTTGGAGCCCAAGAGGATGGAGCCTTAAAAAGACAAGGTTGGTGCCTTGGAGAATAGGGTTGGAGCCCTAGAGGATTGGAGTCCTCAAGAAACCAGGTCGGAGCCTGAACTAGAAACAGGGTTGGAGCCCTTGAGGTTGGGGCCTCAGAATTGACAAGGTTGGAGCCTTGGTTATCCAAGTCGATGCTTGGCAAATACAGGTTTGTAATTTTTTGTAGATGTTCTATGCTTGATGTAACTTTACTTTTTATCCCAATATTAGTCAGCAATCACATAAGCAATAAAGTAAAATGTTGATAGAACATACCAGCAGATCGACAGAAGACAAGCCAGAAATATATAAGTGTGTTGGTGCGTTACGGCGATCAGCAAGATGCTTCAACCAGCAAATTCTCAATATGGTCAGCCAACCAACAATGTCACACAACCCTTTAGGACAGCCAAAACGGTCAACACAAAAGTCAATGCAAACAATCAACACTCAACGCAAACAGCAGCAGTAGCTAGGTCAACGCAGAAAAGTCAAAGTCAACGTCTAGCCTCGGGAATAGTGCCAAAAAATGCGGATTTGGAAAATCGAACTTTTGGGAGAGTTTCAGGTCCGTTTGACCTTGCGTTGACCAAAGTCAACGCTAGTCAAAGTTGCTGCAGAAACCCTAGACCGAAAACAGAAAAGTGCAGCTGCTGAAATTTTCCCACATGTGGAGAGAAGAGCCTCCAAGGTCATCAAACCAATCAGATGAGGAGAGAGAAATGTGTGAGGATGAGATGAGTGAAAATGTCCTCCAACGTTGACCAATTTATATCCATCAGTGAGGGTGTGTGACACAACTACTGGAGGACAAAACCTTAAGGCTGACCTACACATATTTTGAATAAATTCAAAATAAATGTTTTTCTCATCGGATTAAGATGATCTTTAGATCGATCTTGCACCTCTCCGAAAGAGGAGTCCAATAAAAATATTGGCATCTTCATTTGAGCATCACAACATGGAGTTTGGACCTAGTTGTCCAAAATTAACACTCCCTCTCAACTAGGGAGAACTCCATCCACCTGTGCAATCCAAACATCGTGCTTCATCCTGCCGTAACTTGCTTTGTTGGCTTCTTTATTTCAGAACAGAAGTGGGTCAGTCACAAAGACATCATTCCCGACTGACAGATTCAGCTCAGAGGTCTGAAACCTCTATAGGACTCACAAAGAGCCTCATACCAATCCGAAGTTGGTTTACCTGACCTAAAGTCAGTTGGAGGTCCGAAACCTCACTATACTTAATCCCAAATCAAGTGGTTGGACCGTGCCATCCTAGATAGAGAGTACGGTAATCTCTGATGCGTCCATCAGTCTTTGCTACTAGTCTCTAGCTTTTCCCACCTCACTGGCCAAATGAGAGGTACTTCACATGAGCCTTGAACTCAATGGGTAGGATGCATACAGGGCACAGATAATGAGAGGTGAACCAACTCAATCATCATAACAGTGGGGTAGAAGCACACCAACAAGGTTCGGCAAGCCTAGCCCTGTGGTTGCTTATAGCTCCAAGAAGCTATCCCCAAAGCCCCCCAGAGCTCCCAGAGCTCATCGTCCAACAGGACCCTCAACATAGGGTCATTCCACGATACCAAGACTCTCACGGAAGGTTAGGAACTTGAACTTCCCTAGGGGCTTTGTGAGAATATCCGCAACCTCCTCATCAGTTCCTATATGATCGAGCCTTATGGCGCCTCGCTGTACCATATCCCAAATAAAGTGGTACCTATATCAATATGCTTGGATCGATCATGGAACACGGGATTCTCGGACAATCGAATCCTACTCTGGTTATCAGAGTATCACAGTGGTATCTAGCACATGCCCGAACAGCTCACTGAAGAGCTTTCATAACCAAACTGCTTCACAACAGGCCATACTCACTGCAATGTATTCGTCCTCTGCGGTGCTCAAAGCCACCGACTTTTGCTTCCTGCTCATCCATGATATTGAAGCAGAACCAAGTGTGAAGCAGCATCCCGATGTGCTCTTACAATCCACCACACTTCCAGCCCAATCGGCATCAGTATATCCATGGAGTGTCACGTTCCCGGCAGTGTATCTCAGCCCATGGTTTATGGTGCCCCAAAGATATCTCAATAGATTCTTGGCACCAACCCAGTGAGTGTGATGAGGCTCAACCATATGTTGACTCAAAGTGTTCACTGCAAAACATACGTCCGGACTGGTATTGACTAAGAACATCAGGGCCTCTACGAGTTGACGATACTCAGTAGGATTTGCTAACACTGGCCCAACAACGCTGCCACTCAACTTCTTAAAGTTGAGCTCCATCGGTGTCGACACGGACTTATAGTCCACCATACCAAATCTTTCCAGAAGCTTCACAATGTATTTTCCTTGAGAAAGGAAAATCTCGCCAGGTCTCTGCCAGACCTCTAGGCCTAGGAAGTAATGCATCAGTCTAGGTCCTTCATCTCGAACTCAACTGCGACCTCCCTCTTGCACTGATGAATGAGAGGGTTAGCACCTGTCAAGAAGAGGTTGTCCACATACAACACCAGAATGAGAGGCTTCTCTCTATCAACCTTAAAGTAAAGGTTTGGATCAACATTACTACGAGTGAAGCCCAACTTCATCAGGTAGCTATATATCCTCTCGTACTAAGCTTTGGGTGCTTGATTCAAGCCATAGAGGGCTTTCTTCAACCTGCAGACATGGGTGTCCCGATCCTGGACTTCGAACCCCAGAGGTTGCTCCACATACACCTCTTCCTTTATCGCACCATGCAAAAATGCGGTCTTCACATCCATCTGATGAAGACTCCATCCTTGCGTAGCAGCAAATGATAGATCAGATGATGGTATATCGGGCCACAGGTGCAAATATGTCATCATAGTCTGCACCTTCCTTTTGAGAGAAGCCATGGGCAACAAATCTTGCCTTGAACTTTTCAGCACTTCCATCAGATCCATGCTTGATCTTGTAGAGCCATTTCGAGGTGACAACTGCTTTGTCCTCCATTCTTGGAACCACATCCCAAACATCATTCTTCATTATGGACTCATACTCTTTGTGCATAGCATCCTTCCAGACTTGATGCTTTATGGCTTCCTCATAAGATCCAAGCTCATATTGTACAATAGTACTCATGGCTGCTAGATACCCCTGGTATCTATTCGGCTTCTTGCCTTCACGGAATGTCCCCCTTGGGGCCATACGTCCCTCGGCATCCTCGAGAGTGTCCCTGAGCCATGATGGTCTCTTCCTCATCGAAGGAGGTGGATCAATCGAGTCCATCGGTCCTTCAACATCAGGCATCGTCTCATCCTTCGGTTCTTATTGATTTCCAGGCCTTGCTTCATGATCTTCCTCAGATCTCGGAAGATTGACTACTTTCCTCAGGGAAGCATCTTCGTCAAAGGTAACATCGTGGCATATCTCCACTTCCCTTTGCCAAGCACATAGACTCTATAGGCCTTCGAAGTTTCGTTGTAGCCCACAAACATTCCCTTCTTCCCAGAAGCATCTAGCTTGCTCCTCTTCTCTTTCGGCACATGAAAATAAATGGGACATCCAAAAACTCTAAAAATGTGAGACGTTAGGTTTCTTACCAGTGAAAACCTCTTCCAAATTTTTGGAGTCCAGAGCGGAATGTGGGCATCAGTTTTTATGTACACAGCAGTGTTCGCAGCTTCTCCCCACAGAAACTTCAGTAGACCCTGGTCACATAGCATGGCATGGGCAGCTTCCACAATGGTCCTATTCTTTCGTTCAACAACGCCATTATGCTCAGGAGTATCGATAGTTGTGGTCTCCCTCTTGATGCCAGCTTCTCTGCAAAAGTTCTTGAACTCGTTTGTCTCATATTCAGTGCCATTATCCGTCCTTAATATCTTGATCTTCTTCCCTGTCAGATTTCCCACCAAGGCTTTGAAGGTACGGAACCACATGAAAGACTCATCCTTCTTCTTCAAGAAGTATATCCAGGTTTTGCGAGAGAAGTCATCTATGAACGTCATATAATAAGAACATCCTCCCAAGGATGTCGCAGGCAGCATACCAGACAAATTAGAATGTATTAATTGCAAGACATCATATGTCTTTGTGACACTTGAGGGGAAAGGTCCCCTTGTATGCTTTCCTTCGGCACAACCCTGACATACACCTTCATGATTATTTGAGAACTCGGGCATCCCCATCACCACCTTCCTTGCTTCGGGAAGGGCTTTGTAGTGAAGGTGTCCAAACCTCCGGTGCCATAGTTCCGTCTGTCGGATAGTATCACACGTCATCATTCCCAGTGGACTTCCTCCAACCTAATAGAGTGTATCAACTCTAAACCCAATCGTGATAGATTCCTTGAAACTCTTCTTCCAAATACGCACCTTCCATCAATGAATGCCACATTGAAACCTTTGTCTTCCATGGCCGATATAGACACAAGGTTCTTCTTCAAATCAGGTACATAGAGTACATCCTGCAAGCAGAGGACTTGACCTTGAGACAAGTGGAGAGTCACAATCCCTGTCCCTTTCACGGGATATGTGGCATTATCTCCAAGGATAATTTCCAGATTAGTATCCTTCTCAACCATATCAGAAAGTGCTTCCTTGAACCCTGTGATGTGCCTTGAGGCACCACTATCTATCAACCAGACATCCATAGTGTCGGGTGGAGATGCAGCAGAGAGGGCAAATACAAGAATGAATTCATTTCTTTTATCAACAACATTTGATTCCTCGTACCTGGAATTTCTCAACCTTTTGAAAGGTTGACCATTTCTGCCGGAGGGAGCCTTCCTCTTTCCCTTGAACCTGTTGTTCCTTTGATTGCCATTCCTTCGGTTGTTGTTCTTGACATCATCATCGGGAGAATCCTTCTTGAAAGGGCATTCTCTAGCATAGTGACCTAGCTTGTGACAAGTGTAACACTTGCCCTTCTTTCCTTGGGCCCCTGCTCGTCCTTTGTTCCTTGGACCACCAAAGCTCTTCTTCCTAGAATGAGCAGCGAAAGCAGCATTTCCTTCATTTTCATATTCCTTCATCCTTGTCTCTTCTTGTACGCATCTCGATAGTACTTCATCAAAGTCAGGTATGACATTGTTATTGAGAATAGTAGTGTTGAACACATGCCATTCGGATGAGAGACCTCCAAGTGCGGTGAGAAACATCTCTCGATCAACTATTGTCTCCCCAGTAGCCAGCAGATTATTCATGATCTCAGTCAGCTTCAGAAAAAATGATTGAACAGACTCATCCTTGCCTTTCTTCAGATTCTTCAATTGATTCTTGAAGAATAGGACTTGATTCGCATTGTTGGCCTTGAACATGTTGACCAACTTATCATACATCTCCTTGGATGTGCCCAGCTCAGAGATGTAGGCAACCAAACTCTTATGAATTGAGTCCCTGATCATCAGCTTTGCTTTGATTTCTCCATTATTGTACTTTGTTTTTGCAGCAGCAGTTGCAGTGGATGGAAGCTCTTGAATTTTACCCTGCACATAGTCCATGACATCTTGGTCTTCCAAATTAAGATCCAATGTCATCTTCTTCCAAGCATGGAAGTCATCCTTCCCAGTGAATTTGTCATCAGCCTTAAAGCCATTGTAGTTTGAGGAACCCATCCTCTTCTTCGGTGATTGCTACAAACTAGGGCTTTGTCTTCACCTCAACTCTGATCCCATGTAAATTTTTGTAGATGTTTTATGCTCAATGCAACTTTACTTTTTATCCCAATATCAGTCAGCAATCACATAAGCAATAAAGTAAAACGCTGATAGAACATACCAGTAGATCGACAGAAGACAAGCCAGAAATATATAAGTGTGTTGGTGCGTTACGGCAATCAGCAAGATGCTTCAACCAGCAAAGTCTCAATATGGTCAACCAACCAGCAATGTCACACAATCCTCTAGGAAAGCCAAAACAGTCAACACAAAAGTCAACGCAAACAGTGAACGGTCAAGGCAAACAACAGCAGCAACTAGGTCAACGCAGAAAAGTCAAAGTCAACGTCTAGCCTCGGGAATAGTGCCAAAAATGCGGATTTGGAAAATCGAACTTTTGGGAGAGTTTCAGGTCCGTTTGACCTTGCGTTGATCAAAGTCAACATTCGTCAAAGTTGTTGCAGAAACCCTAGACCGAAAACAGAAAAGTGCAGCTGCTGAAATTTTCCCACGTGTGGAGATAAGAGCCTCCAAGGTCATCGAACCAATCAGATGAGGAGAGAGAAATGTGTGAGGATGAGATGAGTGAAAATGTCCTCCAACGTTAACCAATTTATATCCATCATTGAGGGTGTGTGACACAACTGCTGGGGCACAAAACCATAAGGCCGACCTGCACATATTTCAAATAAATTCAAAATAAATGTTCTGCTCATCAGATTAAGATGATGTTTAGATCGATCTTGCACCTCTCTGAAAGAGGAGTCCAATAAAAATATTGGCATCTTCATCTGAGCATCACAACATGGAGTTTGGACCTAGTTGTCCAAAATTAACAAGGTTGGAGCCTAGGAGATTGAAGATCGGTGTCTTCATTTAGGGTTGGAGCCCTACATATATTGTACTTGATTAATGCAAAGGAGAAATTAATAAAAGAATTTATTCTTATTGTTCATTTTGTGTTCTAAATATAAGTGATCTAACTGATAAAAATAACAATTGAAAAGAAACACTGATTCACCCCCCCCCCTCCCAGTGTTTCCAACAGTGGTTTGATTATCTATGTTGAAAAAAATGGAAGAGCATGTTGTCACAATTCTACAACAATTGAAGGTATTCCAAGATGGAAACAATTGAAGGCATTCCAAGATGGGAAAAAGTATTTTGTAGATGCTTAACTCCATAAGGGTTTTCAATGAAGAATTATGTTTTCCTACATGCAAAGCCAAAGAAAAATTCCTTGAAGCTTAGAGGTTACACTAAACTCTTACTTCAATATTGTCACCTTTTTGAGGTATTAAAAGAATTGAGACAATTGTGTGGCATCCCAATACAACTTTCCTAGCCACAGAATAGATAGCCACAATCCAAGACTTGAGAATTCCAACCCTCAAAGACCATGCTCCATCATACCAAATGGGTAACCCCCCCCCCCCCAAGGAGTACCAGATTATATGATATGCATAAATAATGTGATTTAAAAACGATGAATGTAGTGGAATATACAAGCAAAGACTAAGAATTAATGGCACCCTAGTGCCCATACTCATAATTAATCATTCACATACATTTCTAAATCATAAAATAATTGTAAACTTTGCATATTCAAAAAGAATAATGGAATAATTCTCTGTCAATGGAAGATGGTGCAAGAAACTGGCTACATAGGACCAATCCCCAAGTTGGGCTATGAGGCCACCAAGGCTAAGAAACCAAGCTACAAGCTTTGCTCTCTCTGAATTGAACACTTCTACTCTCATGCTCAACCAATCTATAAATTACAAGGCATTGAGGGCATCTTATCCAACCATCAATTAGCAATGGCACTCTCTTACACTACCCCTACCCCATTAAACACAAAGAAGATATTCCCTTCTCTACTCAACAGCCCATCAGGGATATTCCTCCCTCCAATTCTCTTCAGCATGGACAAAAAATGTCTAACGTATTGTCTACCTTTCGTTAATTGCCTTGCAAGTAGCAATTGACTTCTCAAGCATCAACCAAATAGCAATTGCACATGCACTAACAGAGTCTTAAATTGCCTAGCCTCTATACCTTCCTACAAATATCTTTCATCCATTCAAGGTCTACAACTATTCTTCACAATGTTGGTTTTGGTCAATCCCCCCCTCCTTCCTTGATTGGTTCATGGTTAGCAAAACTAAAGACAAAAATGCCCCATGCACAAGCAATGTAGAGAATGGACCGGAAAGTAACGACATGAATGCTTGGAGACAATGATAGTGCGAGAACTAATGGAATTATCATTGACATTATTTCTAAAAATAGAAAGGTAGGAATTTTACTCTTCTCCATCATGATTGTACATAGCCCATGCTTCCATAACTACATGAGAAAACTTCCCCACCAACCTTTTACATGTACTCAATGATTAGTCTAATGAGTCAATAAAGGTGGATGGTTTCATTTAAGGCATATGTGGGAAAAATATGAGATCTAGCACTAACACTTTGCAAAAGAGGATTTACTTCCCATAGGCTCCCTTTTCTCTTCCCCTCTAGCGAAATCATAGCTCGTCTCATGCTCTTTGTAGTCATCTTGGACTAGTATATATTATATTCCAACATTAATAGTTACATAACTTGAATTCATCAAGGCAAGCCTACCACATGGTCTATATATGCAGATTAACACCATACATGCCTAGCCATTCACCAATCAATTATTCGCTTTGCGCTCTATGCTAGAAACCCATATTAACATATTTACAATTTATACATAATTTGATTCAATACATTCGCGGGATCAAAACTGGGATATTACATTCCACTCCACTTGGAACAACACCAGCTTCAGTGCCACTTGAAATTAGGACAAGAATCGATGGGCCTCCTTCATGGCACCCTTCAAAGCCCAAGTAGTCCAATCAAGACCAAAGTGCTTTCATTTTACCTTTACCAGTCCAATCATTCAACTTAGGAACAACGTTACCATCTTGCCGAAGATGCACAATGTCTCCATTTGTAACTCTTCCCCTTGTTCCAGCTAGATCACGACACAATCAATCACATGCTTAGAATGATGTACATATTAGTTAAGAAAAGAAACATGGAAAACATGGTGAGCTTCAGTGCTAGCAAGCTATGCAATTCTATATCCAATTGTCCTATTCTATCAAGGACTTCAAATGACCCTCAATAGCTATGTACTAACTTGGCATAGCTTCCAAGCATCAAGGAACACTTCTTTGGCTTCACTTAGAGGAAGACATGATCCCCAACATTAAATTTTGTATGCACTTTGTTTTTATCTACATAAACTTTCTAACTATCTTGGATTACCTTCAAATTGTGCCTGAATCTAGCAATTTCTTGGTCCATTTCCTTGAGCATTTCTAGTCTAAACACAATTTTGTTTAATGGATTATCCCAACTAATTGGTGTTCTACATCTTCTGCCATAGAAAGTTTCAAACAAACTCATTTTGAAGGATGTTCAATGCCCATTGTTATATGCAAAGTCCACGTGTAAATAATCTTCCCACTTGGATGGTTTATCCATCGCATACATGCAAAGCATCTCTTTAATTATTTGATTTACTCTTTCAATTTGTCCATCTATCTATGAATGGTAGGTAGTACTAAAATCCAGTTGGGTACCCGGCCTTCAAAACGAATTCTGAAAGTTAGAAGTAATATTTGTTGATTTCTAGTAGCATCGGATGTGCTCTAAGTCTCAAATTTTGTAGGGAGGCTTGGACACATGTATTCCAGAATACCCAGAAATCGTTTTGGGAAATTCCACCCGGATAAGGTTTTATTAAAATAATTAATTATTTTTAGTGGAAGCCTAAGTCTAAACTTAGGGAATTAAAATAATTAAAGTGTATTAATAGAATTGGGTGTGAATCTTCTATAAAAATATGAAGATCAAGTCAATTTAATCTTAGCCCTTGATTATGTTTTAATCTGGGCTGTTGATTTCTCAACGAGAAGATTATAAGAAGGACTTCGATAGGCATTTGGAAAACACATCAGGAGAGGATCTAGAGATCAATTTCTCAAGTGAGCAGCACAGAGCAGCCAAAGAGATCATTGAAGTGATTCTTGCAGTGAGGGGCAGAGATAATTTCCGGTTGGAGAGATTTTTTCTGAGTCGGGAATACATCGCAAAGAAGGCAGAGAGAGAACTAGAAGAAGCAGTGTAAGGGCTACACTGGGCAGCACAGAGCCACACAGAGGCATCACTGAGCCTCTGAGGGGATACGCTATTTTGCTGAGGATCAAATCAGATCCAGTGCCAGGAGCCGGGGTGTGAGACCAGAGGGGCAGAGGATCGAGCATCCAGCAAGCAGAAAGATCAACCGAAGGGAGTGACGCAGTCCCCAGGAATTGTGACCCAGATCTGCGCAGAGTCGGCGTGGGGATTGTCAGTTTAGGGTTGGGTAATCCTCACTATTTTTCTACCAATCAGATTCTTTGTTGGATAGCCAGATTTGGGCATCTAGATTGTATTCAGAAATTACTACATAATAATACAAACGCTCAGTTGTTGCACCAGTTTTCCCACATTGGGTTTTTCCAGGGACATTAGTCCAAAAATAACGGTGTCATATGTGTGTTTATTTCTTCTTGCTCAGTACTTATCTTCCGCATTTTATTTATTTAGTGACGGCTGCAGTTGTATTTCCTTCGATATTTACTTGTAGAACAGAGTAAATAACTTGTAGAATTTAACAAGTAGCAGAAGTATTATCAGTTTTTTGCAGTAGCAATTTGGGTCATCGAATTCTCACATGGTATCAGAGCGCAGGTGAAGCAAGAGAGCAGAGCCGAAAGAGCCAACATTGAGCAGAAGAGGGAGATCGAATAGCTGCATAGGCAGCAGATTGAATCCCCAAGGGGATTGCGCAATCCAGGCCAGGAGGGCAAGATTCTCTAGGAAAATCTCTCTCTGAGTGAGTTGACAGAGAGGTAAGATTTCCATTTCATGATTTGTCAGCGGTAGAGGGAGCAGCGCAGAGCAGTCTACTAGTGGGATGCATTTTTTTGCTGTAGCATTTGCTGGTGCAGAAAGCATCAGAAGAAGGAAGAAGAAGCATACTTAGGGAATTTTGACCTCAGAGAATTTCTCGCCCAAGAAATTTTGATTTCCCGTGCAGAAGCAGCAGAAACCGAGTTTTATTTGGCTTACTCCAGCATGGAGTGCATAGATCCAGCTGCACAGAGGGTTAGAGGCAGCAATTCGACATTTGGTTGGGTGAGATGGCAGCCATCGGGTTGTGTGATCAGGATCGGTTGGAGGATGCCTCCAACTATGTAATCTGGAAGGCAAGGATCTCCTTCCTTCTGGATGAGCATGATCTCAAAACCTTCATTGACAATGTGGTAGTTGTCCCTGCATATCAGGATCCATTGAAGGCCTACAAGAAAGATATGGCTAAAGCCAAGAGATTGATCCTTGATGGAGTGAGGGATCATATTGTTTCACATATTTCTAGCAAAGGGATTGCCAAGGAGATGTGGGACGCACTGGCTACGCTATACCTGGGGTCTTCCAAACAGCGGAAGATGTTCTTGGAGGAGAAGATGTGATCTATGAGGAGGATGCAGAAGGGAGCCCGCATAGATTCGTTCCTATCAAAGCTTCTAGATGTTAAAGATTAACTGGCAGCTGTAGGGTCAGCACCTCAGGCCACGAAGATGGTTAGATTGGCTCTGAATTTCATTTTCGAAGAATGGCAAGTCTTTGTCTAGAGTATCCTGGGCAAAGAAAAGTTGTCGGATTGGGAAGGAATGTGGGGAGCTCTTCAGCTAGAAGAGATGAGGAGAGACTTAGTCAAGTGCAAGGTTGAAGGCAGTAGCAGCAGTGGGACGAAGCCCAAGGAGGAGGAGAATGCAGCCCTTGCATCAAAGGGGCAGCAGGAGTAGTGGAGGCGGAAGAAGGACGTCTCAAAGATCAAGTGTTTCCGGTGTGGTGAATTTGGTCACTACGCTACGCAGTGTCCTCTCAAGAAGAAGGACAAGGATGAGAAACTTGATCCACAGGCTGCAACTGCGAGGATCGAGGAGGAAGAGTTTGCAATGATTGCCCACATATCTCCAAGGGCGAATTGGGGTGATATAGAACTGTAGTTCGAAAGCGCTGTAGTTGGGCAGGATCCTTGAGGAGTCCACCTCTAGGTTCAATACCTCGCTACGGGAGCCCATATCATAAGTAGCAGGATGGACTAGTGTCAGTTGATGCAGAGGAGTGTCGGAGTGACAGCGCAGTGGCTAGAGAGCGCCAGAGACTGAGCAGCGCAAAGCAGAGTTTGTAGCAGTGCAGTTGGCATAGTGCAGAGTCAGCAGCAACGCAAAGGCTTCAGAAGGTTAGCGCAGAGACTAGCAGCAGTTAGATCTTCAGTATTAAATGCATCATGTTGAACACTTAGTTCAGTATTTTGGATGTTTTTTTGTTGCAGCAATAGCAGAGTTGCAGTGCATATACAATTGGCAGCAAAATGCAGAGTCAGCAGTAGCACAGATGCACCAGCGCAGTAGCTGTTGGGCAACAGTGTCAGGCATCAGCAACGCAGAGAGAGATGTTACAGAGTCAGTGTGATGCTTCAGCAGGATGCATTACTAGAGCACATTCCTCGCTAAGAGGGAGTGTTGATTATTGGTAGCATCGGATGTGCTCTAACTCTCAAATTTTGTAGGGAGGCTTGGACACAGGTATTCCAGAATACCCAGAAATCATTTTGGGAAATTCCACCCGAATAAGGTTTTATTAAAATAATTAATTATTGTTAATGGAAGCCTAAGTCTAAACTTAGGGAATTAAAATAACTAAAGTGTATTAATAGAACTGGGTGTGAATCTTCTAGGAAAAGACAAAGACCAAGTCAAGTTAATCTTAGCCCTTGACTATGTTTTAATATGGGCCGTTGATTTCTCAACTAGAAGATTATAAGGACTTCAATAGGAATTTGGAAAACACATCGGGGGAGGATCTAGAGATCGATTTCTCAAGTGAGCAGTGCAATGCAGCCGAAGAGATCATCAAAGTGATTCTTGCAGTGAGGGGCAGAGATAATTTCCGATTGGAGAGATTTTTCCTGAGTCGAGAATGCATCACAGAGAAGGCAGAGAGAGAACCAGAAGAGGCAGCGTAAGGGATATGTTGGGTAGCGCAGAGCCACGCAGAAGCAGCCTTGAGCCTCTGAAGGGATACATTATTTTGTTGAGGGTCAGATCATATCCAGTGTCAAGAGTCAGGGTGTGAGACTGGAGGGGCAGAGGATCGAGCATCCATCCAACAGAAAGATCAGCCAAAGGGTGTGACGCAGTCTCCAGCAGTTGTGACATAGATTTGCGCAAAGGCTGCGCAGAGGCAGTGTGGGGCTTGTCAGTTCAGGGTTGGGTCAATGCCAGATCTCCAATGTTAGTGTGAGGTAATCCTCACTATTGTTTTGCCAGTCAGATTCTTTGTTGGATAGACAGATTTGGGCATCCAGATTGTATTCAGAAATTACTACATAATAATACAAACCCTCAATTGTTGCACCGGTTTTCCCGCATTGAGTTTTTCCGGGGACATTAGTCCAAAAATAACAGTGTCATATGTGTGTTTATTTCTTCTTGCTCAGTATTTGTCTTTCGCATTTTATTTATTTAGTGACGGCTGCAATTGTATTTGCTTCGATATTTACTTGTAGAACAGTAAATATTAAAATAACTTGTAGAATTTAACTAGTAGGAGAAGTAATATCAATTTGTTGCAGTAGAAATTCGGGTCATCGAAATCTCACAATATTGTATCCATGTTTGAGATAATTGCTTTAGGTAGCCCATGCAATCTAAAAACCTCTCTTTTGAAACTTTTTGCAATGTCAATAGTGTTATGATTAGACTTAATAGGAATAAAATGTGTTTCCTTGGTTAATTTATCCATTACAAAAATGACAAAATCATGTTGTATTGGTCTTGTTGGTGATCTAGTAATAAAATCCATAGTTATTACCTCATATTTCCACTCTGGAAGTGGCAAAGGTTGAAGAAAACCTATTGGGTGTTGATGCTCGACTTTGATTTGCTGACATTCCCCTCATTTGGGAATGTATTCAGCAACATGTTTCTTCGTCCCAAGCCAAAGTATTGCTTTCTTGCTTAAAAAATGTATTTCCATTCCATCCAATTTAGTGCAATTCAAGTTCATGGTTAGCAAAAATGGAGAGAAAATGCCCCATGCAAGAACAACGTAGTGCATGAACTGAAGAGTAACAACATGAATGCCTAAAGCCAATGTGTTAAATTTAGATAACATGTTCTTTTCTAAGGAAAACTACTTCAATCTTCCACATGAGCTTATTTTATCAATCCATTCATTTCCATCGGCATCATTATCGAATTGACAGTAACTGAAGAAAGAACATAAACAAGAGATGCAGAGGACAAGCCAAGACAAGAGAACACAATGATATGGCTCAAGCCAGGGAAAAAAACTCAAGATGGGGAAAACCCTTTATCAATTCTTCTTATTATTATCATCAAATTGTTCAACAAATAGAGAGACAGAGAGAATACAATAATCTGAAGTTAAGATTGACTTCCTGATTTGAAGATCTCCATAAATAGATGGCCCATCCAACATTGCAATCCAAAAGCACTCAATATGAGTCCTCTCAAACAGGTGTCACACAACAGTAGAAGATGATCTGGAGAGTACTACTTACAGTCCATTAAGAAACTGCTCCAGACTGTCCAAACTAGATGACCATCCAGCTAGCATGCAAACACTATCCAAATACCACATCTATGCACATACCTTATGATCATACATGAAGGAGTATGTTGGTGTTGCTTGCTGCTCCTGGTTAGGGCATGTGGCACACTGCTACAACCCATACAAATCCACCCAGAACAAACTTCCATGATTGTAGCCTTTCTTCATGAGAACTAGTCCTCCTCTTGCTACATATCATGACATGGTTCAGCCCTCAAACAAGTTTCCAAATTGACCAAAACAGGTCTGCGGTACACCTGGGTAGACACTAACCCTCTCGGCCTATTGTATAGCGAGATGGGGACTGTAGCCTGCTATAGAAAGGGTCCTAGAAGATGCGGCCCACTAGTAGAGAGTTAACATATCGTAGAGACATGCTCAAACACTCCTCTGCGAACAACCTCAGAAAATGATGCCCAGAATAGTCTGCAAATAGGCCCAGACTTACCCTCAACATACGCAGCCTTCTACCTATGAAACTCGGACCAAACAACCCAATCAAAATACCAATCTAACCCTTCCTCCTACACTGAGATCATCTCCTTGCTGCGGCTATTTCAGAGAGGAGAATACATGTGAAGCGATGTGTCAAATGAGGATGGGGGAATACCCTTATATACAATTTGACATGATGATTTTGGAGGCAAATTCAAAATTCAATTTTTCAATTTTTCCCACCTAAACAAAATCATGACTTATAGCTTTTCCTTTTGAATAAACAAATATTTTCCTTGACCAAATTTGACGATCTTTAGATCAATTTTAGTCCTCTCGAAAAGAGGAATTCAATTGGATTATTATCTGCATCAACTAAATAGACCAAAGTGGAATTTGGCCCTAGTTTCCAATTTTAACGCAATGACAACAAGAGAATTGAGGAAATTATGGATGACATTACCTAATGAAAGGAGAAAGGTAGGACTTTCATTCTTCCCCATTGTTACACCTCATTTTGCATGAAGCTAATATCATGATTGAAGACCCTACCCAAGTAAGCCACATTTGGAGCACATTGATCTCAAATTTATTTGTCCTTATTGGTTCATTCACTTGAAGTATGATTGCATACTTGTGATTTTCATTGAACATATTAGAGGTTTGCATGATGTTTTGGTTGAGCACTTGCATGGATGTGGGACATTTCTTGTGTATTCTCCTGGACTTTCTTTCCTTGTGACAATTCGCCTATTGACCGCCTCAATGGGTGCTAAGGCATGGTAATGAGAGTGGCTCACAAATACATTGGTTCATGTATTAGCCCTATAGAACTCTCTTAGTTGTACCATCTTTGTATCATCTATTATTGAGCACCATAGACAGAGAATGTTTATTGGTTTATACCATGTATTTCATCATATTATGTGGATTGTTCCTCATTTTACACAACTTCCTAATCCATCAAGCCCTTGCAACAGCTATATTTGACGATATGCAATGGGTCTTGGGAATGCCTTATCACACATGGGCTCATTTGGCATTGGGATAGCATATTGGCATGGTTGTAGCTTTGTTCAGAGAAAGTGCCCCTCACATATATTTGATTCTAGATGATTCTTTCCCTCTTAACAACTATATTATGGATGGTGCATCATGGTTGGAGCCTTATTGGATAGACTTTCTTGCTCATGTTGACACTCCTTGCACATGGATTGAGTAAAACTTCATTTTCTATTGGAGTGATCCTTTGGTTTCATCCTATTGGCACATACTTTGAGGCATGGTCACATTATTTGACGGGCTCTCCCCTTACTTCATGGATCTAGTGGAATACTGAGAGGATGGTACACATGGATCTACACTATCCTATTGTTGGTTGACTCCTTATTTCATGGATTCATGCTCTTGGCAAACTAAATGAGGAATTTGATTTGCTCATAATGCATGGATTGTGGTTTCATGCACATTCTTTCAGGGCATCCTTGCTTTAAGGGGTTGCTTTAGCAACCATTGCACACTTTACATTTATATCTATGTAGATCCACTTTACATGGTATTGGTTAGCATGATTTGAGGAGTGTCCCACATATTATTTGCACACATGTTGAGGTCACCGTATGTTTAAGTTGTTATAACAACTAATGGACATTGCGTACACACTTATATATGAGATCCACTTGTGGAGGAGTTTGGCAGCTTTGTTGAAGAAGTGACCTAGCTCATTAGCAGATATATTTTGACAAGGTGCCAAGATTATGGCCAGATCAATGCCAATAGTTGCAAAATGGCTATGAGGTTCCATAATTGTGGTCATAATAGAAATTCTCACAAATATTGAGGGAGTTATGATGGTTACAAATTTATCATTTTTAGAGCCCTCACCATGTTTTGCCCATCTTTTTGAGGAATGCCCCACCTTAGCTGCTTGAGCATTTTGGTTATTTGGAAGAGTAAATTTAAAGGTTACACATGGTGGGGAATGTCTTGCACATAGGGCTAAGCTTGACTATTTCAAGGCATCTTGCATGAAGCATTCTGCATACAAAAGGAGATATGTGGCATCTCATTCATTTGGCTCCACAATTTTAATATTTGTGAGGCATTTTTCCTTAGAGGTCCCCTAATGTAATTTGATATTCTTGTGTCTAGGAGCAGATCACAGATCCAAAGGCAGCTAATACTTTTTGTTATTCCTTGGAGAGAAGGGTGGATCTAGATCCCACTTAACAATATTTTATTATAAGGGTAGTTGACCTAGACTCTATATAAAGAGTTGCTCTTCCCCATTTGTTTCATGGTTAGATTTGGTGAGATCCCCTTATGAACTTAATTGAATATCTTGTGAAGGTAATATGAATGTAAGGGTTCTTTCTTGTTGAATGTGAGGTTTATATTTTCATCTCCATTGTTGAAAGTTGATGCCAGAAATTGTTTGCAAATTCCACTATAATGGCTATTTGTAGACGGTTACTCTACTCCAATAGAAGGATTTAGGTGTCTGCTTTCCCCTCTTACTCTCCTTTGTTGTTTTATTTATGAATGCACCAATATTGCATCTATTACCTTAGTAAGAGTTGTTGCAGAATTTATACTTCATTGGAAGACACACCCTTCAAGAGGTGCACCTTTGGAAGGGCCCTCCATGGATATTTCTGCATTAATTAACAGCAAATTAGGGCTGACTGTAGCATGTTATTGCAGGTCTGTTTCATCATAATCATTAATAGAAAACAGCTCTCTAAGACTGATAGCTTGACTCCATCTGCCCTAGATTAGATAGGCACTAGCCTTAGTCCACCTGTCCATTTATTATCTGAAATTTATCACACATTTTCTTAGTAAAACCCCCTTGTGCCGGATAGAGCCAACCTTAAGTCAGGGCGGGCACTGTGTGGTGGCAATGGACAGCCCTTCTTAGTTCCTCTTAAGTTGCACTTGTGTTTTAAGGCTTTACCACTTGAAGTGTAGGTTTGATAGGTAACACCCGTGATGATTGTACTCAGCTCATGCTTCTATAACTACATGAGAAGACTTCCCCACCAACCTCGTACATGCATTCAGTGACTGGTTTAGTGAATCAATGAAGGTGCATGGCTTCATTTTAGGCACATGAGAAATAGATGAAATATGGAGGATTTACTTTTCCGTAGGCCCCCTTTCCCCTTCCCCTCTAGTGCTCTTCACAGCCATCTTGGACCATTATGTATTATTCCAGCATTAATAATTTTATAACCTAAATTAGCCATGGCAAGTCCATATATGTGCATTTACATCATATATGCCTAGCCATTAATACTATTTGGGCCTTGGCCTTGAGCTCCACACTAGGAATCCGTACTAACATATTTACAATTTATTTAATCTAATTCAAACATACAAGGGGTCAAAACCATGGCATTAAAAACCGCATACATGCTCGCATTGCCTCCTACATGAAAGTGCATGATCTCTTTCATGTTTTATTGCTAGAGAGATATATACATGATCCTAACCACATTCTTGATTGGTATGTGATCCAAAGGAAACTATATGGAGACTTCCCACTAGAGCCATTATGCATTCTCAACAAGAAAATTACAATATTGCTGAACCGAACCATTCTACAAGTAAAGGTCCAACAGAGACAGTAAAAACCTAATGAGGCTACTTGGAAACTAGAGGATATTGTTAGTGTCATTTGTTGTACTTGGCTCTAACTTAATATCTTGTATTTTTGTCTTATGTGACAAACCCACTTTCTAAATGAAGGCCTCATTACAAAATAGTTTGAAAAAGATAAGAGTGTAAATTATATGATAAGCAAGATAGGTGTAATATCCCAAATGGGATATTTCAACTAAATTTGCAGAGATCCACTTAACCAAAAATTGCCCATAAAATTATCATTTACTTTATAGAAGATTTCCATGTAAAATAGAACAAGAAAATACATGCAATTCCATAACACCATAAGCAGAAAATAACCTCAGCTTTTATTATGATAGAAAAACTGGGTTACATGCAAGTACAACCAAAATAACTAAGATGAAAAGTTGGCCTCGAAAATCACTCGAGGGTTTCTATCTTGGGGCTACCAATGAAGTAGAGAATTGGGTTCTCGACCTCTCATACAAGAAGAAATAACAAATCCAAGATATCCTCCAATGGCCCTTCCTCCTCTTTTTATAGATCCAATGGACTCCTCTAGAAGCTCTAATTTTATTATTATTTTAATCATTGAGCACATTTCCCTTTATTAAAATATTATTTTTAATGTGGGAAAATGGTAAATTTGCTACCATGCCTCCTCAGGTCACCGAAAATCACTCCTAACCATCCCATCCTATAGATTTTCTTGTTCCGGTTCCAACGAGCTATCACACAAAGGTGTTCTACCAAGGATTCCTCCTGAAATGTCACCTTAGGCATAATTAATTGAGTTAGGCCCATTAATAACTCAGTTTTCTGAAATTTGTCGGAATGCGACGAAACGAAAGGCAAACTGTGTGGATGGTGGAATATACAAAGAAAATGTCATCAGACCTCATAAAAACTCCCCAAAACCCCTCCAAAAGCCCCCAGGGCCTGCCAATGACGCCAACCTGCACCTGTGACCTGTTTACCCCCAACTGCAAAAGTCCATCCTAACCATGTCATAAGGAACACCAGAAAAAGGAATATTACAAATCCACCGCCCCAAGATTGTTTGCCCTCAAGCAACCCAAATCTGTGGACCAGTTTATTGGCCCAATGCAACTGAGACCCAATGCCCGGATGCCATACAAACTGTTGGGTGATGTTATGCCTTCGTGTCAACCTACCAAGAACAAACTTCTTAATGCCTGGATTCCAGACCAATCTTTGACTGAGCATGTCATCAACAAATCCTCCTGGATACCAATGCCACCAAGAACAAGCATTAGTGCTCCATGGCTCCTGCAGCACTACAACTCTAGCTAACAATGCTGACCCACTGACTGCGTACCAACTCATCACCTCTCTCCAATCCAACTCCAGACTTAATCCAAGGCTAATCCTGCTCTCTTGATGCCGAGACGGAATGCTGAAGAGCTGCCGACCTATATCCCACTACCAACTGAAACCTGTAGTACCTGACATGTCTAAGGGTCCCCGCTCCACTATGCCCCTAACTAAGAATATCGTACCTAGGATACCAACTCATGATCTCCCTCCAATCTAATGTATGGACACCTGTGCAAGGAATAAGTCAACTAGGCTAATACTGGTCCCTGCTCAACTCCTGATGCTCTGCCTGGTCAACCAGCAAAATTTGTTCAAGAAATCTTGCCTCCCTCCCTATAATGGAAAAAAGTGGGCAAGTTGTGTTGCAAGCCCCGTCTATGTACTACTGGAGAGGGTTGTTGCCTGAAAATGCTGCATCTTTGCTCGCTGCGACTACATCTCCTTGCATCTCACCAATGGGTAGACCCAAAGATGGATGCATTGTTGTCCCCCTCGCCTGATAGGAAACTCCACGCTCCTCTAGTCCACCAATCTCTTGCAAAATTGTCTTGTCAGACCCTTGCACCTCCTGAGGAAATGTGTCTACCGATACTGCCCATCCTGCTAGCTGTTTGCACATTTGCTTTCTCCTCACCAATGGCTGGACCCAAGGACGGATACTCACCCTCCTCCATCATGGGCTCAACATGAGCCTCCAACTGGCTCTCCCCAAACAACTGATCATACAAACCGTGCATATCGTCCTCCTGAGTTGACTCATGCTCTGCCATATGCTGCTCTTGTTGAATCATCACTGGTGACTCATCATCCAGAATGTCTCCCATAGGGTCAACTGACTACTCACCCTACACACTGGAATATAAATCTATCATGTCCTCGAATGACCTCATGGACCCATCCAAAGAAGAGTCCTCACCCTGACATACAGAAGGAACATCCTCCTACTCTACGTGTGCCATCCCCCGTGCATCTCCCAAGCAATAGTGGTCAGGTCCCCAAGGGTTCTTGCAAATGAAGAAAAGACCCTTCCTCCTCAGCTCATTCTTGTTGCATGGTCCACCAATCCTCCACAACTCCTCCTGGGTCAATCGTCTCCTGAACAACTCAATGTTTTGCACAACTAACCTTTCAGCTAGTCCATACGTAGCAGGTGAAACCAACCACTCTCTCCACCAAATGCTCAACAATCTAGTCTGAAACTCCTGGCAAATGGCGTCACGGCCTATCATACATGATGACAAGATGGACCGCATGTGTGCTATGACTGTTTCAGGGATGTCTCTTAATGCTGAAGAAGCATTGGAACACCTGCAAAATCAAGCCATCACACTCAAGATCAAACATGATCTCATAAGTCCTGGTCATGGCCATGACCTCTAAAACCTCAAGCTTCTTCCCTAAGGTAGAGCCTGCACTGTTGTCCAAGTCCTGGAAAGTCTCTACTATCAATCTGAAAACCCTCTTCATAACATCATCATTGTTGGGAGCTATAGGGGTGGTTAGTCTCATGATGTTACTGAGACAAGACGCAACTAGAAGTCTAATCCCTTCACAAGGTTCCTCCAAGAAATTGTGTTGTATGAGAGCAAGCATAGATGGTTTTAGGGCCCAAATTAGTTTCTTCCCTTCTAACCGGTTCACTTCAGAAAGGAGTGTATCTAGTTCATCCAGTTTAAAAAGGACCTTCCATGTGGCCTTCATGTGTTTCAAATCTGTCCCAAGTGCAAGAATTTGATGTCTAATCCTCAAATCCTTCTGCAAATCTCTTGGCTGCTAATGGGTAAGAATGGCATGGATCTCTTTTGAGAGAGGTATGTCGACTTGCTTGGGTCTTTGGTCCAATGATGCATAGTGGTTCAAGGAACCAATTTTTGTGTTCAATCTTTTCAATTTGTTTAGGAGTTTTGTGAGTTCCTTCATGGCTTAGTCCAATGATGACAAGAATGATTGTAACAATGAAGCCACTGTTTTCTGAGTTTTTTCAGAGAGTTGTTCGGTTAAACAGTTGGACAACATATCATAGGCACATTACTGTAGGTGTACCTTCATGGTTTCAATCCAAATAAATATGCATAGCAATTATTGCAGCCTCAAGGATATATATATATATGTTGTGCTCAAGAAGATTATATAGTGCTGATATGAATTTAAATACAGGAAATAAATAAAATAAGGAACCTGGAATTTGTCACAGGAGTAGTTTCCAATATATCAGCCAAGGTGAAATGGAACCAGCAATGTAAACTCAGAACTGAGCCACTACTCCACTGTGTGTTTGGTCCATGCAAATCCGGAAATGAAGAAAAATACTCAGCTTGGTTGTACTCGGCTTCAGATAGCTCTCGTCTGCATATCAATCCTCTTTTCCTCAGCAGTGTGCCCCCACCCAAACTGTGGCCAAATGAATAGTCTTCAAACACGAGCATGGTTGCTTGGATTTATTCACGGCTGCCTTTTTCATGTGCACAGGTCACCCAATATTTTCGATCTTCAAGTCCCTTAGTGCTCCTTCACTGATATAGTTACCAATTTGATAATAGTTTGATTCCTCTCGAATCTGTAGTAGCAATTAATTCAACTCCACAGTGCGTTTCCCATGTAATTTCAAGTGGCCCAACATTCATGCCTCAACCGGAATCCGTGTCTTTGTCACTCTAGACGTGCAGAAATGGCAACAACGGCTATTTCCTGAAGACAGGTTACGTTCCGCCCAGATTAGTTGGCGACTTCAGCAGTGAGATTCGTTCTACCACTTCACTAAAATCAGTCCCCTCTTATGATACGCTCAGCCATCAGCGCACAGGAATGGATGTGGTCCCCTCAGTTGCCATAATTCGGCGGAGGACTTGGAAAGTGATTTGGACTCTGGGAATGTAGAACTCATCCCTCGCCAAGCCAGAGACTTCACCCCAAGTAACTTAGCATGCACGGGCCTTTTTCCTCAAGAGTAATCGATTTCAATTTATGGAAAGAAGGTGATTGCTTGGCTTCGTTCAATGCGTCGGTCTTCACAATTATATGAGTCAACTCCCTTTTAATAATCGAGCCCTCAACAAATGATCGTGCAACTCCTTCATATTAACACAATTGTTGTCACTGACTTAGCCTCTAATTTTACTGTGTTGCTTCAGGCTACTCCTTCGTTACGTCCGATCAGCGTGTTGCTTCCACCTCGTTAACGTCAGCCTTACGCTCAGACTTAGAACACAGCCTCTTGAATTCAACTGCGACCACCCTTCAACGGAACCCCCGCTCGTGTAATTCGAGCCACAGTGTAATTCCACCCACTTATGTTAGACGGAAAATTTGTCGTGGACCACCCGGTCACTGAATGGCGCCACTTGGACAGGTGATTTGGCAATTTAAACGTGACGCAGCATCTGTCACGAATTCATCCCTGAATATTACCACAAAATCGACTCCTTTCCCAGGCAGCGTACACGCTAGTGTTAACCCTCGGTGCCGACGTGACCGACAGAAATGGTTCCCGAAAGTGGACCCGAGCTTTTACTATGAGAACGCGAGCCCATTCAAAGGGAAGTTCTGCCTTCCATTTGATGCCTCGAATCCCTCTGATCCACGTACACCTTCCTTGAACCCGCTATTGACAACTTAACGCTGGATTTGGCCAAAGCTATTGATAACTTTACGTTGGATTTGGCGAATAATGTCGGGCTCTTGTGACGTTGAGTAATGTGGTCGTCAACTGCACAATAACTGACTTCTGACTCCACTGATAAATTTATCTGCCTTCAAAATTTTGCAGTGACTACGGCAATAATCATAATCCACTCAGCAAAGCTCTAAGGCATAATTTTTGCGGTCCCCCACTTAAAATAATGTGCCACACTTTTCGATTAAAGATCACACGTACCTTTTTGCCGCCCGCCTGCTCCACCCCGCCCCGCCCCCCAAACAGTAAAAGGGAGAAACCCGCACGCTTCCCTTAGATCGAGATAATGATACCACTATAATATCCCAAATAGGATATTTCAATTAAATTTGCAAAAATTCACTTAACCAAAAATTATCCATAAAATTATCATTTACTTTATAGAAGATTGATATGTAAAATAGAACAAGAAAATACATGCAATTCCATAACACCATAAGCAGAAAATAACCTCAGCGTTTATTATGATAGATAAACTGGGTTACACGCAAGTACAACCAAAATAGCTGAGATGAAATCTGGCCTCGACCAATCTGCTCCAATGTTGCAGCGGCCTCTTAAAACTGAACTGGCATCAAGTATTGCGCCTATGAACTTTGGTTGAATCCACCAAGGAGATGTGGGTTTCCGACCATTCTCATCGAAATCACCCGAGGGTTTATGTGCTGGGGCTACAAATGAAGTAGAGAATCAGGGTCTCGACCTCTCATACAAGAAGAAATAACAAATCCAAGATATCTTAATGGCCCTTCCTCTTCTTTTTATAGATCTCATGGACTCCTCTAGAAGCTCCTATTTTATTATTATTTTAATCATTGAGCACATTTCTCTTGATTAAATTTTTTTTTTTTAATGTGGTAAAATGGTAAATTGGCCACCATGCCTCCTCAGGTCACTGAAAATCACTCCTAACCATCCCATCATGTAGATCTTCTAGTTCTGGTTCCAACGAGCTATCACACTAAGGTGTTCTGCCAAGGATTCCTCCCGAAATGCCACCTTATGCATAATTAATTGAGTTAAGCTCATTAATAACTCAGTTTTCCAAAAGTTGTTGGAATGCAATGAAACAAAAGAAAAATTGTGTGGATGGTGGAATATACCAAGCAAATGCCATCAGACCTCATAAAAACTCCCCAAAATCCCCCAGGGCTTGTTGATGACGCCAACCTGCACCTATGACCTGTCTGCCCCGAACTCATAAAGTCCATCCTAATCATGTCATAAGGAATACCAAAAAAAAGAACATTACAATAGGGTAGGACATCCAACACTATGTCATTGTTAACATGGGCTTGGCATGATTGGTAAAGCAAACACAATGTTATTCCCCCACCAAAGCTCAAACTCACCTAGAGACATCGTCGACCCACAGGGTTTATTGCACCAGTATACAAGGATCACTTATTGCAATTGGGGCTAGGTGCAAGTATTATGAGATATTTGTTGAATATATATCCCCCAAGTTGTGGTTGCTTAGCCAAAGGATAGTTGGCATGGGTATGTGAGACGTACTCACTTCATCGTAATAAATTATGACATCAAGAGAAGTGTGTACTTGCTTGAGCTGACCAGAAGCATCCATAAAAAATAATGCGAAGTTACTCATCCAATGTCGACTAATATAAGACATGGGGGAGCTTATAGTGTGACATCTGGAAGGTTACCCATGCTCACTAATTGCACATCCTTAAAGTGGTTGGACAGCACCTTATACGAGTAGATGATTACCCGTGTTTATTAATTGCAAGTGCCTTTCGTCATTGACTACCACCTTCCAAGCACCTTACACTTGGTAGGAATCAAGACTACCCAAGCTTATTGAATTGCACATGACTTTAGTAGTTAGCTAACTTCCTTCCTTCCACCTTATACTTCACAGTGGACACCATAGCCCATGCTAATTGAATCGCGCATGCTTTTAGTGTTGGCTAACACTTTCCTAGCATCTTTGCTTGACAAAACTACCCCATTTGGTGACTTCAGAATAGTGATGGCTTCTAGAGTTTAGAATTATATGCCTGCATTGTTCATTGGCTTTCACATATTTTGGCTTACTATTGATCTCTTACCTACCAACACACAGTGCCTCCATTGTGAAGTTTTAGCACCGATTTGGGTGTCGCTTTTGTTTTGTATGGGGATTGTCAGGCAATTCAAGGGCAAAAGACTCACCATGGCAGTAGGAGTACTATCTTGAGCTATACTGGTGAGCATATTGGGGGGCCACACCCAATATCACATTACAGAGGGTTGTTTACCACCATATACAGAAACATCACTTTTTCTTTGCCAATGTTTGTCCAGCAAGGTGTTGTTCTAGAATCTAGAGTCTAGAATTCAGAATTCCACACTTGTTTCAAGCAACTTGTTGCTAATGAATGTTTTATTGGTAGATAACCTTTCCTACAGATGGAATTGGGGTTCTAGAATCTAGAATTCTATGCTCGCATTGTTCATGGGCTTTCATATATTTTGTCTTACACTTGAGCTCTTTGCTAGCAGCACACAGTGCATCCATTGTGAAGTTTCAGCACCAATTTGGAGTGGCTTTTTATTTGTTTGGGAGTTGTGCAACCATCCATTGGAGAAGCCTCACCACTGCAGTAGGCAGACTAAATCAACGTATGCTAATGATCATATAGCAAGGAGAGTGCACTCAATATCATGGAAGAGAGGTTTGTCAACCACCATGTAGGCAAAATTCACACTTTCTTTGTTGATGATCATGCCCAACAAAATGTTGGCATATCTTAAATTGCAAATAACCTT
The DNA here is from genome assembly GCA_034641835.2 of Pinus albicaulis. Taxonomy (NCBI): domain Eukaryota; kingdom Viridiplantae; phylum Streptophyta; class Pinopsida; order Pinales; family Pinaceae; genus Pinus; species Pinus albicaulis. The sequence goes on from CM076574.1 coordinate 790,213,036, forward strand.
TCCTATAGGCATGATTGGGGTATTTGTCATTTGGTTGGTTATATTGTCATATTCTACTAGTGATTTTTTTAAGAGCTCATTGCACTACTACTGATGTTGTTGAAAGTACTTTTCTTGTCACATCCTGGCCCTCGGCTTGGGAGTGGAGTCTTTTGGACTCCTATGGCTAGGAGGAGACATTTTCTCCCTAGAAGCAGTCTCTTGTATGAAGATGAGTATCCCTTTCTCTGATAGAAGCATTGCATCTACGACAAGTAACAGTAACTATGGTTTCTCACATATTCAGCTAAGGATTATATGCATATATTTCCTTTCAATTTCTAGCTGTTTATTTTTGTTTTTGCTCTTGTAATTGAGGGCTTTTATCTACCTTTCTCCTGTGATAAGTGATTTGGTTGTCACAGCATATTGTTTTTGTGCAAGTTATTTTTCCTTGGCTTAAAAGAATACAACCTGCCACTAAGTTTTGTTACCAGATCCATGGGGTCTTGATGCTAGATCTACAGATCCACATTTCGGATACGGATCCTTGTAGGATCCATCACATAAACAGATCCTTCAAACCCTAGAATGGATCCACGCAAATCCTCATAGGATCCGCCATGTAAACGGATCCGTTGAACTCTAAACGGATCCCATGCCACCGAAACGTATCTTGTGCCAACTAGGCATCACATGCCAGATCCCAAGCAACTAACATTAGAGTTTATGTTTTTTTTTTAAAGGATATTTGCCTTCTGTTTGAAACGCTAAGTAACAAATATTCTATTTAAATTTTAGAATTTTAGTCAGATTACTTATTAATAATATGGAGGTTGTATAGTTGCATGAGTAAGTTCTTAATTGATTGTAGCCTGTAGGTTGTAGGTTGTATACACATGATAATGCTAGCATAAAAGCTTTGAGACATTAAAATTTGAACTTTTAGTTTTTTATAATGCTAGCAACTAAGAAACCGGATTCGACCCTATGGGGCCACATGTCCCGAATCCATCTTGTCTGACACGACAAGTATGGATTCGAATCCATTTTGTTGGATTCGATCGTGTTCGTACAAGACACATCGAATCCCAATCATGTCTTGTACGGACACGATCGAATCTCGTACTGTCGGACACGAAAACCGAAAAAAGTGCATTGTTGAAGTTATAAAGGTGGGGTTTCTCTCATTCTTTCTCACTGTTGTTTGTTTGTGAACTGAGCATAGAGCAAGGATTAGCAAGGAGAAAGGGAGTGTTTTCAAAGAGATTCGAGCATCCGGTAAGTGGACTATCTCTCTATGTTTTTGCATTTGGTTTTTTGTTAGTGTTTGTATGTGCTTATGTTTTATATATTTGGTCATTTTTGTTTATTTTTTACAGTATTCATGGCTCAATCAAGGGCAGCAAGGTAGGGGCAAAGAAAGGGGAAGAATGTCCCCATTGGAGATGCTCCTCCTATCCCTATTTCATCAGGGTCTGCAAGTATTTCATCTATTGGAAGTGGGGTTGCAACAGCAGCTTCAAATGTTCAGGGAAAACAAACTCAAGACCCCAAATACCCATTGTGGAAATATGTGACAAGAGAGGCAGGGCTAGCCAGCAAAGCAAAGGGAGGAGGCAATGTTGCATGGAAATGCACATTTTTCCACAGCCATTTCATGAGAACATATTACCGTGTGAAAGCTCGTTTGTTGGCTTTTCCAAGTTGTGGCATTGCAGCTTGTAAAGCAATTGAATCGCCACAGATGAAGGAATTGGAGAAAGAGGCATTTTTTGGTGCGGCAACTATGGCATCAAAATCAAAACAAAACAAGAATGATGACCCTCTTCCATTCTTAAGGAAAAGCAGCAACAAGTTCCCTTTTTAGAGTTTTAGTGGGGGACAATTAGCAAAAAGAAAGGCAACTGCACTTGGTCCAATGGACAAGATTTTCCAAAAAGAGAAGAGGGAAGAGCTTGATCTCCCCATTGCATTTTTTTCTATCAAAACTTCATATCCTTTAATGTTGCACGGTCACCTATATTTATTGAGATGTGTCGAGCTCTTAGTCATGGGGCTCCATCAGGGTATGTGCCTCATGGGTCAGAGAAGCTTAGAACCACATTGTTGACAAAGGCAAAGAAAGAGGTGGACAAAATGCTTGAGGCTATTAAATCAGCATGGCCAACATCTGGGGTTATCATTGTTTCTGATGGATGGATAGATCCAGCACGCCACCCACTCATCAAAATCATGGTGTCATCCTTGAATGGTCCAATTTTCTTGAAATCAATGGATGCACTTGGACAGTACAAGGATGCACAATATATGGGTGAGTTATTTACTAAAATTATTGAATATGTAGGTGTCGATTCTTGTGTGCAAATCATTACAAATAATGCACCTGTTTGAAAGGATGTTGGCATGATTGTGGAAGAAAACTATCCACAAATATTTTGGACACCTTTCATTGTCCATTCATTGAACTTAGCATTGAAATCTATTGCCTCTCATGTGCTTTGGATTGGAGCCATTATTGAGGATGCCCGGCATATCCGCAACTTTTTACAAAACCATACAAATGCCCTCACTATCTACAAGGAATACACCAATCTATCATTGTTGAAGATTGCGGATACACGGATTGCCTCTTAATTCATCATGTTGAAGAGGTTGAAGGAGGTCAAGACCGCTCTTGGGGCCATGGTTATTTCAAAGTTTTGGTCTTTTGGAGAAAGACAGATCAAGCAGCCTCAAAGAAAGTGAAGGACACAGTGTTGGATGATTTCTGGTGGGAGAAGGTAGATCTAGTTATTCAGATCATGGACCCTATCATTTCCTTGCTTCGATTTGGAGATACAGAAAAACCCATCCTAGGAGAGGTTTATGAGGGATGGGATTCCATGATTGAGTTTGTGAGGACCATTGTTTTACAGAGTCAGTGCCTAGAGTATGAGACATCACCAGAGGCCTTCTTCACCAGCATACAGGTTATTCTTGTCAACAGATGGGATAAGAATTGCACACCTGCACACCTTTACTTTGTTTGGCTCACTCCTTGAACCCAAAATACTACAGCCATGAGTGGCTGAATGGTGGACCTTCTTGCAGATTCCCTCCTCACATGGATGGTGAAATCTCACAGGGGAGGAAAGATGCATTCAGGAGGATTTTTCAGGATAAGGCATCCCTTGATGAGGTGGAGAATGCCTTTGTAGAATTTTCCACTAGCATTGGGTGATTTGAAGGCTATGATGTGATTCGAGACAGGAGGGCTAAGAAGCCCTATTCTTGGTGGGCAACTTATGGGGTAACAAGCCCTCCTCTACAGCAGTTAGCCATGAGGCTCCTCTCTTGGGTGACTTCATCCTCTTGTTGCGAGAGGAATTGGAGCAAATACGGGAATTTGTATAGTGTGAAGAAGAGCAGGCTTGAGCAATCCAGGGAAGAGACAATGGTGTATGTGCACACCAACCTTCGTCTCCTCTACAGGCAGAGGGAAGATTGGTTGAAGGGAAAGACAAAGATGTGGGATGTCTTTCCTAATGATATGGGTCTGGACAGCAGTGTTGAGTTGGCATTGGCCAGCTTGAATCTCAATGCGCCAGTGCTAGGGCCTGTCACATTTGATGATGGTGATATAGTAAAGGCGTCATCCTCCACACCAGCAGATGCAGAGATGACAAAGGAGGAGGATGCAGCAAAGGAGAGCAGTGGTGAGCATGATGATCAGGATGAGGACAGTGATGTTGATTATGATGATGAGGATTGATGACTCATTGAGGGTTGTAGTCTTGTAGACTATAGTTGTTTTGTATTTTCTATTTCTTTTTGCCATTGGCAGTGTACTACCTAGAGCCTAGAGGCTAGTACTTATGTAACACATTTTGATTTTGATGACTTAATGAGAAAACTACAGTAACTTGTCTTTCTCCTATTGGATCATTGATGAATATGTCTATTACTAATACTTTGTAATATGTATGATTGCATGATGTATCAATGTATCAATGTATCATGTATGAGTATCTTAAATCTATGTTTGAATCAATGAATTTGTATGAATTTGTGTAAGAAATGTCTAATTTTTAATATATAACGTGTCTGAACGTGTCATGTTCTGGGGGTCACCGTGTCCCGAATCCGACACTTGAATCCACGTGTCCATCGTGTCTCCTGTCCCCGTGTCAGGTGACTTAGGCTAGTAGGAATGCTCCGAGAGGGCTTTGAGACAATATATAGATAATAGTATATAGCATATATACTTAGTTTTCAGTTTTCTTTATGTACAAAGGATGGTTGTATCATTAACAATTTAATTAGATCAATCCCATCCAACCTTAGGTGAAGACTCCTCTTAGAACATTATGATACATAGACTATAGCATGTTCTCAAACAATGTATGACATTCATGTACCATTGTAACTAGCTAATCATTTTTAGATTTTAAGGCAGATTTCAAGGAAGATGACAGGTTGATCATGATGTCGAGAAGAAATATTCAAATGATGAGGATGTAGACCCATTCATGGATATCTAGTTAGACCTAATCTAGATTATCATATCAATAAAGTAATCATCAATGAGACACTCAATTTCATATTTAAAGTTATTATTTTTGTATAAGGCATCATGCATCATGATTTCAGTCTTCAGATTTATAAATAATCAAATGATTTCAATTCTAATGTTTTGATTCATGAATGATCTTGATTTTCAACTTTAAATATGGTTTTCTTAATTATAAAAATATTATTATAAGCTCCCATGGGGTAGCTCAATTGGTGATAGCATGAAAACGAAGTGTTACGTATGAGGAGGCTCAAAGTTCAAATCCCACAATTCACCTATGTCTGCGGAAGGGGCATACGTAGGCACCTAGAGGCTATAGTGGTAGCGGTCGGAATCGACCCCATGTCACGCGAGTACGAAACTGGCCCAATTGTCGATTCCTCTAGTCACAAAAAATAAAAATAAAAATTTCCCAAGGAAACATTGTAATTTTCATTAATAAGATAGTGAAAATTACATGTAGTAGATGTTGTAAAGCATACCAAAAATCTGACTGTCCAAAACTATCTGATATATCAGATCATCTAGAGATAAATATATACAATCAAGTGCATCTGTATAAAAAGTCCAGTCATATGCCAGCTAGTATCAAAAATAATATCAACTGAAAAAGTATGCAGAAGTGTCTCATAAAAAAAAAAGCATCAATTACTCCATGACAGCATTTCCTATATCGTGTTCAATAAATGGACGATGATAGTACTGATAAGTGTTCCAGACCATTGTGTTCAATAATCAGCCAAGTACCATGATCTTGTTGCACGCCCTCTTTGGATAATTCATTGGAAATTGAATTCCTTTCCCTGTAGATGTGGAGACAAGATATGTTGTCAAATTGTGCTTTTATCAACAAAGTTTCACCCAATAAATTTATGAGAGTGTGAGAGTGACAGATAAATATCTGATTGAACCAATCGATGATCACTTTGGAATCACCAAAGACCTATAGTTGTCGGCACTCTAAAGCAAAGAGGAGTAACTTCAAACTGTATAGTTCTGCAAAATTATTCGTGCCTTGGCCTAAGCCAGTCATCATCTTTTCACATAAAATAAAAATAAAAAATAGAACTAAAAATAAAAACATTATTGTATTTTTTATATGCAGCATTTCCCTGAAGTGAACAAAGTTTGTACTTCTCGTTAAATACTCCAGAAGACTTGGAATATGAAAATTTCCATTAAGGATACAAATATTATATATTAAAATGTATGAAGAATAATTGATTGTTACAAATGAGGCCCACTTATATACCTAGGCAGGTGCCTCTTCATAAAAGGTCATGTCCCATTTAGACATGCCTCTTCAACCTAATTATTAATTAACTAATCATTATTTATTATTTACAATATTTATATTATTTTATTCATAACATTGCCTTCCTCCTCAAAAAAATTTGTCCTTAAAACTTGTTGATGAAAGGTCTTGATCTCTTTTTATTCTACGAATGTCTTCTCTTCTCGGGGTAGTCATCCTTATTAATACAAGTTGATATGATCCTCTAAATGACAAACAAAATTGTCGCACTGAAAAGGGATCAGACCATCCTAGATCAATCTTCTGTGGAATCTTGCGGTGACTGGCAACTTGTGATGAATTGTTATCACTGGACTGCGTTGTGTGCACTTCAGTATTCTTCGGAACATCAATTTTTTTTCTATTCTAAATACCTAGCTTGACTGAGTTGTCTACTATCATGATTTGGATGTAGATAAGGAATCCTAGTGATTTTATTTTCCCTGATCTCATTCGTGTCGTTTTCTTGATTTATTTGAAGTACCTGATTTCCTTTAGTTATGAAGGTTGAATGGTTAATTTCTAGATCTTCACTTGAATATTTTGTTGTTGGAACTGCAACTTCTGAGTACATATTTACTTCATCTAGTTTGTCCTCTTCATCAGTTGGGATATTGATATTGACTAGATCAGAGTTTGGATTTTTTTTTTCAACATGGACTAAAGACATCGATACTTCTTCTTGAGTAAGTTTTTCTAACTTGACATTAAGTAGCTTCTTGTCACTTTTGAGCTTCTTTTCTTGTGTAAGAAGGTTTTGATTATGATTCCCTAGACGTAAAAGTTTTTCGTTTTCTGGATTGTTGACTTTATCCTTAGTATTCTTCTCTTCATCTTTTAAACTTTTGATTTGTTCTAATAAATTTTTAGCTATCCATCCCTATAACATCAGAAATAGCTAGCACGCACTGTAACTGAGACTCGGCTCTGGCACTGGAACAAAGAAGCGAAACTATGCCAAGGAGATAAGCTAAGTAAGCAACATTTCTTCATTTTACATAAAGCATATCATTAGTACCTTGTGCACATCTCAAGGGAGCACTCTTTTATTGGTTGTTCTTTCTTGGGTAATAGTTTATGGACCAACATTTGTGTTCGACCAAGTCTCGGATTTGTTCGTCGAGCACCCTGTATGTTGTCGGTATCACTTACAAAATACTAGTTGGTTCAATTCCATTAGGGCCACTTCCATTTTATTTAGGGCCCCGTTGTGGGTGGGAATAGAGAAATAGTAGAAAAACGGAGCACTCGCTTGTCATACACCTAGCGAGCTCGACATCACAAGTTGCTTATACTACTTGGTTTTTTATTGATTGCCTGGTCCTTATTCTTTTCACTAATACGAGTAACAGTTTGACTTGTAACTCTGCTCATAAGCCTAATTTAATCCTTGAATTATCTAGTAGGGGGAAAGAGAAAGCCAAAGGTTCTTTAGACATAGATTTTGCTCTTCTTGCTCTGATAAGTGTTTCTTGAGTTCCTTCTTTGTGACCTTAGTCTTCTTGACTTATCCAATTAGTTTTTCAACGTGATCCTTGAGGCAAGAAATTTCTTCGTCCTTTTCCATTACTTGTTTGTAATGTATATTTGAAAGATCTTCATATTCTTGTTGTAACGCTTTCTTGTTGTACCAAACTTTGGCTATTATGTCTTTTTGATCTTTCAACTGCAATTTCTTGGTACATGGGATTACAACGTTTTGTAGGGGTGATGAAGGGTGTTTACTTGTAATTTGGATTCCGTCTTCTTCATTTCGTTATTAAAATATGTATGTTGTTTCTCAACTGCTGCCATTAATTCTTTCATCTGTCTTGCTAATGTTTGTTTTGTATCACTTAGACATTCAACTAAGGTAAAAACTTTGTAACATTTTATGCATACTACGTTTTGATTTCTGAATGACTCTTGACAATTAGGATATCCTTGTGAACAGAAAGGACATATTGCAAAGAAACCCATATTTCTTGTGGAACTCATCCCTTTTATGATTTTTTAAAATATATTATTCTTTTTTCTTTTTCTTTTTTTTAACCTTTTTCCCAAAATCCTTTTATATTCTCCTTTCTAATATTGAAATATTCGTCCTTTGTATGAACTAGATATTCGCACAATCTTCACTTCTAAAAGGTTCCTTCTCTTTGTTTCTCCTTTTTTTTGTGCGGAATAATACTTTTGTTTGTCCCTTTATAAAAATATGGTGAATTTACGTTCACTTAATCACTTTTTTTTTTCTTAGTAAGTTCTTTTTTTTTATTTAAATATCTTAAAACATCAATATTGCGCTGTTTTTTTTTTTTTTTTTTTTTTTTTTTAAATGAATTTTTCAAGTATATATTATTTTTTTTCTTATAATTCTCTATATATGCTCATTTTCCTTTTTCACTATACTCTCTTTTTTCTTTTCTATTTTTCTTTTTTTCCCCACAAAATGACCAAAGCCCTGACGGCGAAATGGCAAAACTTCAAACTTGTGCACCGAAATGCTTCAATTTGTGATGACAACAAAGTTGACAAAAGATGATAGCCAAAGGCCAAATCGAACTAACTCCGTGCAGCGGTTGAGCGCTAAAAGATCGAATAGCTCTGATACCAAATGAAGTCAACAAAGTTCGTACTTCTCGTTAAATACTCCATAAGACTTGGAATATGAAAATATCCATTGAAGATACAAATATTATATATTAAAATGTATGAAGAATGATTGATTATTACAAATCAGACTTGCTTATATACCTACACAGGTGCCTCTTCACAGAAGGTCACGTACCATTTAGACATGCTTCTTCAACCTAATTACTAATTAACTAATCATTATTTAGTATTTACATTATTTATATTATTTTATTCATAACTTTCCCCACCATATCCAAATCCAAGTTTTTAAACAATTTGGTGGATCCATATCCAAATCTGGATATGTGTCCCTTTCCTAGTAACTTAGCCATTAAGAGATAGAAAATTCCATCTGTCTTTTCTAGCAACCACTGCACACAAACAGTGATGAAATCAACTTTGAAACCTATTCCTTCAAAAAGTTCATTACAATAGATTTGATTCCATACATTAAACATCCATATTTCATTAAGAAACAGATAAGTTATGGCCATTTGAAATTGGCCTATTGAAGTGGAATAGACTTGTCATTTTATGAAATAATTCTTGATAAGCACACTGATGGTTCTGTAATTGCAAATATCCAACGTTGTTCAATGTTATTAGCTTTTAGTGGACAAAATAATAGCAAAGAAGACTTTTCAAGTTGCTAGTGGTGTAAAAGTTACTATTAGTTTCTGTTAATTTTGGGCAACTAGGTCCAAACTCCATGTTGCACTGCTCATATGATGATGGTCATATTTTGTTGGATTCCTCTTTCAAAGAGGTGCAAGATTGATCTAAAGATCATCTTGTTTGGATGAGCAAAACATTTATTTTGAATTTATTTTCCACATGTGCAAGGTCGGCCAGATGTAATGTAGGCTCACATGCCTAATAGATGTGTCACACACCCTCACTAATGGATATAAATTGGAGAGACTTGGAGGTCATTTTGCTCATCAACTCATCACACATTCTCTCATTGTGATCTGATTGGTTCGATAGCCTTTGGAGGCTTTTTTCCCCTCACACGTGTGGAGCAAAGCTACTGTTTTCTACGGATCTGTTTAGGGCTTTTTGCTGCAGCGTTGACCGTGGTCAACCCTTGGTCGTTTCACCTCAAAACTCTGCCAAAAATCCGATTTTGAGAGGTCATACTGTTGGGCACTGAAATCGAGGAAGTCCGAGCTATTTGACCAAAGCGCTAATCTGTTGCGTTGACTTTTATGTTGTTGTCTTGCGTTGACTTTGGGTTGACCAGCGTTGACTTGTGATGAGCTGTCTTTGAGGGCTGTGAGTGTGACACATGGAGGACTGGCTGATCGAGAAAGCCTTTGCTAGTTGAAGCATCCTGTTGACTGCCATAACACAATAATATCTCATATCTTTGTTGGACAAAAGGAATTGTAAATTTGATCTATAATTGACTTGTCTTTTGTTGATCTATTATTGTGTTCTATCAGCATTTTACTTTCATGTTTATGTGATTGTTATTGTGTATTAGGCCTAAGAAAGATTGAAGTAAAATTGCATCAAGAATAGAACACCATGGTTATCTAAATTTACCATGGTATCAAAGCTGAGGTGAAGACAAAGTCCAAGCTGGTGTTAGAAGCAATCATTGAAGGAAGAAATTCTATCAAGGACAAATGGCCTCCTCAACCTACAAAGGTTTCAAGGCTGATGATAAATTCACTGATAAGTCTAATTATCATGAATGGAAGATGTCCTTGGATTTGGTACTAAAAGATCAAGATGTCATGGATTATGTGTAGGGGAAGATTCAAGAGCCTCCATCAAATACAGTTGTTGCCACGAAGATGACTATAGAAAGGAGGAAATCAAAGCAAAAATGATTATCCGGTATTCTATTCATAAGCACTTGGTTGCTTACATTTCTGAGCTGAACACATCTAAAGAGATGTATGATAAGCTAGTGAGCATGTTCAGGGCTAGCAATGCTAATCAAATCATTTTCTTCAAGAATCAATTGAAGAATATCAAGAAGGGCAAGGATGAATCTATTCAATCATATTTTATGGGGTTCACTGAAATCAAGAATAGTCTCCTAGCTATTGGGGAAGCAATATCTGATCGAGAGAAGGTTCTTATTACACTTGGAGGTCTCCCCCGTGATTGGTATGTATTCAATACCACTATTCTTAATAATAATGTGATTCCTGATTTTGATGAAATATTGATGAGATGCACTCAAGAGGAAACACGAATGATGGAGTATGCCTCTAATGGTAATGGAAGTGACCCTATTGCCTTCGTCGCTCATTGAAAGAAGAAAAACAAGTGGCCCGAGAAATCAAAACCATGGAAGAGTGGGGCCCAAAGGAAGGAAGGGAAGATGTTACACTTGTAACAAGTTTGGTCACTATGCAAGAGAGTGCCCTACTAGAAGGGACTCTCCCAGGAATGATGACAACAACAACTCGAGAGGGAATGGCAAGAATAACAGGGTCAAAGGAAAAAGGAAGGCTCCCTCTAATCGTAGTGGGAATGGGAAACCTTTCAAGAGGTCAAGAAATTCCAGATACAATGAGTCTATTGTTGTTGATAAGAAGAGAAATGAATTTAATCTTATATCTGCCCTCTATGCTGCATCTCCACCCGACACCCTGGATGTCTGGTTGATTGATAGTGGTGCTTCAAGGCACCTCATTGGTTATAAAGAAGCCCTCTCTGATTTGATTGAGAAGGATACCAATATGGAAATTATCCTTTGTAGAAATTTTAAGACCCACACTAGTTTTCAGTTTCTCCTTATTTCTCTCATAAAGTTAAATGCCCATTCACATAACCATACATTCAACAAGCTGGAAAAATAAATATTTTCTGAAAACACAAATTCTGGAAATTTCATAGTGCTGAAAATGCAGATATAAAAACTCAGAAAAATAAATCAGCGACACACAGAAATTTGACACACTAATTTTTTGTCAAGATGACCCTGGAAAACCCCCCTACAACTCTTGGAGAAAACCAGTTTGAAATCTCTTCTTTATTTTTGAATATAGCTTTTACAATGAGACAGAAATTACAGCAAAAATTCCAGCAACTTAACAAATGTACTTATCTCGATTTCCATGCTTATACCCCACATTGGAAAACGTGCCGAACAGTAAACAATCAAAACAAAAAAATTTACAGCATTAAATGTTGACTGTCTTTCTTGATATTTGTGCCCAGTCGTACGACTGTATGGAATGTGTAGCAAAGCCTCCTTAATTTATGTGCCTCCTTCTGCCTCGAAAACTATGTTGAAGCTACTGTATGGTTGTTGTACGGATTTCCTCGAAATCTGTGCCACCAAACAGTAGTACCTCTCCTTGATTGTCGTGCCCAAAATCTGCCTAGAAAACTGTGCTGAAACTGCTATACGAATTCCTAGAAAACTGTGCCTCCTTCCTCGAAAAATGTGCCACTCCTGTTGTACGGATTTCTCCCTTGGGAACCGTGCCTCTTTGTTGTTGTACGGATTTGTTGAAGTCTCTAGTTGTTGCCCTCCTTCCGCTCACTGTTCAGAAATTTCTCCCTTTATTTCTCTTCTCCTCTCTCAATCTACTCATGAAAGAATGAATGATCTTTTCTCTCATTTTCCTCCTTTAGCCTAACCCTACGTGACTTTTGTGGAATCCCTAAACCCAATGGTTGAGATAGCTTTAGATCTAGGGCTGATATTAAATGCTCATTTAAATCTCACTTTCTATTTTTTAATTCACCCCACTTTAATAAAGACCTTCTTAGTCATTTATTTCCAAAGTCACTTTTCACTTTCTAATTTCACATTGACTTTATTAAAGTCATTTTAAAATTAGACTTAGTAACTTTATCACTTAAAGTCACTTTTAAATTTAATTTGACTTTATAACTTATAAAGTCACTTTAGGAGAAAATTTAAATTCTTTTGGACACTTTTCCCTAGGCCAATGATCAAAGCCTTAGGGAACCCCCTGTCCTCCGATAACCAAATTTCAACACTCCATCTTACCGAGGAAGGTGTTCCTCACCACACCCATCTTGTCTCTGAAGTAGACATGCTTGCCCCGTGTTAAGGCTTTGGTAAATATATCTGCAACCTGCTCATCAGTGGGAATATACTCAAGCTTCACAACGCCCTTCTGAACATAGTCTCTAATGAAATTATATATGATGCTGATATGCTTTGACATGTCATGAAATACTGGATTCTCCATGAGTTTAATGCAACTCTAATTATCACAGTAAATCATTGAAGGTCTCAATGGCTGACCAAATAAGCCAAACAACATCTTGCGAAGCCATATAGCCTCACAACTAGTTAGACTGGCTGCCATGTACTCTGCTTCCGCTGAACTCAATGCTACTGATTGTTGCTTTCGGCTGATCCAGGACACCACTATCGAACCCAACCCAAAACAGCACCATGAAGTGCTCTTCCTATCAGAAGAACAACCTGCTCAATCAGAATCAGTGTAACCTGCCAATCTCACTCCATCTCCCTGCCTATAATCCAGACCATACTCCACTGTCCCCTGCAAGTACCACAAAATGTGTTTTGCAGCAACCCAGTGCACCCTCTTGGACTCACATATGAACTGGCTCATCGTGTTGACTGCAAAACATATATTTGGTCTAATGTTAACCAAATACATCAAGGAACCAATCAACTGTCTATACAATGTGGGATCCACCAACTTGGAATTTGAAGTGTGAAGCTTCTTCCAGTTGGTGATAATAGGTGTCGACATGGATATACAATCCTCCATGTGGAATCTGCTAAGGATGTCCACAATATACTTCCCCTGTCCCAGGTTTAAATGCCCCTCCTCCTGCCACACCTCCAAACCCAAAAAGTAATGCATCAAGCCAATGTCCTTCATCTCGAATTCCAGCCCTCTATGAATCTCTCTGCACCCGTAATGACCAAGTCATCCACATACAACACCAGAATGAGAGGCTCCTCACCTATCACAATAAAGTATAGGTTCGGATCTGCATCACTCTTTGTGAAACCCATCTCCTGCAAGTACGTATCAATCATGGAGTACCAAGCTCTAGGAGCTTGCTTCAGGCCATAAAGTGCCTTCTTCAGCCTACACACATGGGACTCTTTCACATGCACCTCAAAGCCCTATGGCTGCTCAATGTACACCTCCTCCTGTATGAAGCCATTGAGAAATGCGGTCTTCACATCCATCTGGTGGATCTTCCAACCCATCTCTACTGTTATCGATATAATGGAGCGAATGGAAGTATATCGAGCCACAGGAGCGAAGGTCTCCTCATAATCTACTCTGTAACAAATATAATTTATATAAAATAGAGTAAATACAAATAAATGTAATTACTAAATAATCAAATAGGATTATGTTAAGTAGTCATTATTTAACTGAAAAGGCATGTCTAAAAGACATGCTTAGTCATGAAAGGTCACCTGCATAGGTATATAAGCAGGGCCTCATTGTAACTTTCAATCATCTTATCATACATTTATATATAAAGTATTATTATTACAATACCTCTTGTGTATTTTTCTATTAAGTCAACAAGCGTAAAAGTTTTGTTGCTACAGTGGTATCGGAGCCTTCGATCAAGGTCCAGAACTACGGAATCCAGATTTATCGACGTCCATACTGTGTCATTCGTGCTTCTGCTGTGTTAGTTTCCACTACAGTAGGACTCAACTGTACAGTGAAATGGAAATCTATTGAAATCTTGTTGAAGCGGAAATCTGTTGAAATCTGTTGAAGCGGAAATCTGTTGAAACAAAAATCGAGCCTACGGTACCGGATTGCTTCTCTGCAAATACGTTACCCCCCAAATGTTATATAAGGTCTGCTGAATTAAAACTGCGCGGTGAAAAAAATTATAAAAAAATACGTTGTGTCAAAACGCACCGGGAAGTCAACGCCGGTTACCCAAGCAGCGTGATCGGGCTGTGGCTTATGATTAATAAATCGCTACAGCGGTAAATTGCATGGTTTATAATTGCATTGACAAACGTATTATAAAATATATATATCGGGCGTAAAAAACAATTGTCGGTTAGCAAGCAGTGTGGCCGTAGTCTCATCGTTGCATGGACTTACTTTCCGTTTTTAAATCGATAAAAAAAATTTAGGTGAAACGCTAGTCGAATTGTGATGTCATTTGGGATTATAAATTATATATATGTTTTATAGTTTATATAACATATAATTATATAATATATAATTTTATATGTTTTATAATTTATATATATATATATAATTTATAAAAACTCATAATTTAACAGAAAAAAACAGAAAAAAAATAAATTAATTAATTAATTAATTAAAATTAAAATTAAAATTAAAAAATAAATAAATAAATAAAATCGCTCCTAAGAAGAAAAAAAATAAAATGGCGAAGGACAATGATGATACAAAAAGGATAAATGAATGCGAAAACAATATTGAAAAGATAACAAAAAGTCAGGATGAAATGGCCAAGGATATCACAGATTTAAAAGATATGTTGAGGGATATAACACATAGCTTAAAAACCCCAGAGGGGATTTCTCTAGATCACGACTTCCAAAGGAATTTTCAGGGACGAATACCGCAAATACAGTTTGAAGGAAGTCGATACCACACTAAATCACCAGAAGGGAATTTCCTTAAAATTAAAAGTAAATTACCTACATATGATGGTAAAGACCATCGGGGTGCCATCGTTTGGGTAAACAAAATGGAGGCCATTTTTGCAGCAAATCCACCATTAGGTTCGCAAGAAAAAGTCATAACAGCATCCAACTCCCTGGAAGGAGAAGCATATGACTGGTATATGTGGTGGTCCCCTAAGTGTAGTGGTCTTACATTCACTTGGGAAAATTTAAAGAACTCTCTGTTGAAAAGATTTCATGATGAGGAAGAGGATGATGTATATGAGAGATTTGTTCACCTCAAGCAGAAGGGATCGGTGAGTGAATACACTCACGAATGGGAAGTATTAGCAGTAAGGCAAAGAGGATTTTCAGACGAAGAATTATTAAAAATGTATCGTTGTGGCTTCAAAGACTACATTCGGGAAGAATTAAAATTGTATAAACCCAATACTGTTGAGGAAGCCAGACATGCCGCCATAATTATTGAATGAAAATATAAAGTCCATAGAAACCCATATGTTAATAATGAGAGGGCAGTTAGTTATGCTAAGGGGAAATCAGGTAAAACACCCATGGAGAAGTCAACCAAATACATTCCCCCACCAATGCGCAATGAAGGAAAACAACCAACTAATGTTGAAAGAAAAAAAGAAGGGAAATGTTGGAAGTGTGGAGACAAATATTTCGCAGAACATAAATGTGCAAACCAAAAACTTTATAACTGTGAAGCAGAACAAGATGGGGATTCACAAGAAGATAGCATTGACAAGGAGAGCAATGAAGAAAGTGAAAACTCAAATCTAGAACAAGATGAAGATATTCCACGAATTTAGCTCGCAGCCATCACAAGGATAGCTCAGCCACAAACATTAAAACTTAAAGGTCACATTAAGAAGCAGAATGTTATAGTCCTAATAGACTCTGGGAGTACACACAACTTTGTGGATGTTAATGTTGCAAAAAGACTAAACATTTTTGCTTACCCTGTAGCAGACTTAAAAGTAATGGTAGCGGATGGTAAACGAATAGATGGAATAGGCAAATGCCATAAGGTCAAGTTACAATTGAGTGAATATGAGACAGAAACTAGTTTTTATACGGTTCCCCTAGGGGGAGTAGATGTCGTTTTAGGGATAGAATGGTTGCGGACATTAGGTACATACTCAACAAATCACATAAAGCAATTTATTAAGTTTAAAATGGATGGAAGAAGATACAAGTTAATGGGGTTCCATGCCCCACCCACTCAAGTTGTCTCTGCTCAACAAATGAAAAAACTCATTCGCAAAGGGAGCTCCAGCATTTTTGGCACAATGTCAACAATTGGAGTTACTATCGATGGAAGGGGACTCACAGTCCATGGAAATTTCATCTTTAATCCAAAAATACAAGACGGTTTTCCGAGACCTACCAATGGAGTTACCCCCTAAAAGGAAGATTGAACACATTATCGAGATTAAACCAGATTCCACACCAATAAATGCCAAACCATATCGTTACCCACATCATCACAAAACAGAGATAGAACGATTAATACAAGACTTGTTGGAGCATGGAATCATAACAAAGAGTAGAAGCCCGTATGTTGCTCCAGTGGTGTTAGTTAGGAAGAAAGATGGATCTTTCCAACTATGTATAGATTATAGAGGATTGAATAAAATCACGATTAAACATAAGTTTCCAATTCCATTCATTGATGAGATGTTGGATGAGTTACATGGCGCAGAATATTTTTCAAAATTAGATTTAAGATCAGGATATTACCAAATACGGGTAAGACTAGAAAACGTCAAGAAAACAGCTTTCCGAACCCATGAAGGACATTATGAGTTCAAAGTCATGCCGTTTGGGCTAACAAATGCACCAGCAACTTTCCAAGCTACCATGAATGATCTCTTCCACCCATATTTGCGGAAGTTTGTATTAGTTTTTTTTGACGATATCCTCGTTTATAGCAAGACATGGAAGGAACATCTTAAACATTTGGAGACAGTACCTATCTGTTTTAGAAAAGAATCAATTTTATGCTAAATTGTCAAAGTGCACCTTCGGGCAGAAGGAAGTTGAATACCTTGGACATGTTATATCTAGGGAGGGAGTCAAAGTAGACCCCAACAAAATTAAGGCAATCAGAGAATGGCCTAGACCCAAGAACATATGGAAGTTAAGAGGATTTCTAGGCCTCACCAGTTATTATAGAAGGTTTATAAAAAATTACGCACAATTGACAACACCCCTGACTAATTTACTAAAAAAGAATGCGTTTCAGTGGGACAATCAAGCAGATAAGTGTTTTGAGAAATTAAAAGAAGTGATGTCATCCACACCGGTACTTCGGGTTTTGGAATTGGAGCTGTATTAATGCAGGATAACCACCCTATAGCATTCGAAAGTCGCAAACTTAATAAACGAGAAGGGCTAAAATCAACATACCAAAAAGAAATGCTCGCCATCATACACGCATTAACTAAGTGGCGCCAATACTTGCTTGGAAGTAAATTTTCAATTCGAACTGACCACAATAGTTTGCAATTCTTACTTCAGCAAAAGACTTTGTCAACAGAGCAACAGAAATGGATGGAGAAGCTGTCAGCATTCGACTTGGAGATATTACACAAAAAAGGGAAGGAAAATGTCGTTGCAGATGCTCTTTCGCGTAAAGATGATGACCACACCACTTGTGCCGCCATGGTTGTTGTTCCAGATTGGTTAGATGAAATAAGAGCTGAATATGCCAAGGATGAAGATTGTGACGCTATGATTAAAGATATTAGTGAATATGTCAATTTTGAATGGAAGAATGACATCTTATGGTATAAGAATAGAATTTATCTAACACCAGCATCCAAATTTAAGTCGAAAATCCTAAGGGAATCACATAGTTCACCAGCTGCTGGACATGTTGGATTCTATAAAACTTACTATAACATTCGACAGTCATTCTATTGGAAGGGCATGAGCAAGGAGATTCAGAAATATGTTGCTGAATGTGATGTTTGCCAAAGAAATAAAAGTGAGAACATTCCAACACCAGGTCTGTTACACCCCTTACACATACCAGATCAGAAATGGGAAGAGATCTCGATGGATTTTATAGAAGGATTACCTGTATCAGATGGCAAGGATAAGATATTTGTCGTAGTAGATAGGCTCACAAAGTATGCCCATTTTATGGCTATTAAGAAAACTAACACAACTAAGCAAATTGCAGAGACATTTTGTAAAAACATATACAAATTACACGGGTTTCCCAAGATCATAGTCAGTGATAGAGACGCTAGGTTCAAAGGAAATTTCTGGAAGAAATTCTGCCACCAGGTAGGAATATCCCTCAACATGAGTACAGCCTATCACCCCCAGACAGATGGGCAGACTGAAGTGGTAAATAAATGTTTAGAAACGTATCTCCGTTGCTTTGTCACTGACAAACAAAGTAGGTGGACCCAATGGCTACATCTGGCAGAGTGGTGGTATAATACCACCTACCATATGTCGGCAAAGATGACGCCCTTCCAAGCTCTTTATGGTTATGAACCACCGAAATGGAAGGATTTTGCACTTCTTAATTCTAAAGTTCCAGCCGTAAAAAATCACTTCGAAGAAAACCAAAGAATCATCAATTTATTAAAAGAAAATCTAACCCTGGCACATAATAGAATGAAACAACAAGCCGATCAACATCGCACTGAAAGAGAATTTGAAGTGGGAGATTGGGTTTTTGTTAGGCTTCAACCTTACAAGCAGTTGTTGTTAAAGCAACAAGGCAAAAATAAACTATCACCAAAATATTATGGGCCGTATCAAATAGTCAGGAAGATCAGTCCTGTAGCTTATGGATTAAAGTTACCAGATAATTGTCGAATCCATAGTACTTTTCATGTATCAAATCTCAAAAAAGTACTAGGGCAGAACCAAATAGCACAAACAGAAATACCAGAGACTGATGAAGAAGGAAGAATCGTCCTAGAACCAGAGGGCATACTTGCTACACGAGAAAAGGTTTTACGGTCAAAGACAATAAAAGAATCCCTCATTAAATGGAAAAGGCTGCCCGAGGAAGATTCATCGTGGGAGTCAGAACGTTTCATTCGCCAACACCCAAGTCTGCCTATGCTTTGAGGACAAAGCATCTTAAGGGGAAGGCAATGTTATGAATCTAAATTCATAACTATTTAGAATATGTTCTTGTTTTATTAATTTAATTATGAATATAATTAGTTAGTTAGATATTTAATTAAATGAAATGAAGAGGCATCATTTCCAAGGGTCGTGTCTCTCTAATTGGGCGTGGCCAGTCAACTCCTATTTAAAGGAGCACCGCCTCAGCCTTGTAATGATCATTCATCTTATTAATAAATATTTATCTTTCTACAACTTGAGAAATCTTCAAGAATTACCAGGTCTAACATACAGTTAGTCACTTCAGTGGTATCAGAGCCATCAGAACCATGTCACACAATATAGTCTTACAAGCCTATGAAAATAGTATACGAATCTATGAACATTGTTTACCATACAATGTGTCGTTACGTGAACATCCTGAAGAAAGTGAGAAGATTAAAAAAATTCAAGAAGCATTTCAGCGATTAGAAAATTCATATGCAAAAGTTACAACCCGTCTTAAGAATTTTATGGAAATCCATCATAAGGAAGATGATGTTGAAAATAAAGATGGTGAAGAAGATGAAGCAGTCAATGATTATAATATTGAAGATTATGATTCAGATGAAGCTGATCTTGACATGGATGAAAGTAATATAGATAAAATTGTTGAAGAAGATGAACATTATCGTGACAATGAGGAAGAAGACATTGTTGATGATAAAGAGGAAATTTTGGAGGGAGAAAAAGAACAAGAAAATGTTTTTGATAAAGAAACGATATCCAACAAAAGAGAAATACATCCTTCATCGGGTTATGACTGTAATGATAGTGAATCGTCAATTAAAAATGGATATGTGCCTTCTTTGGAGAATAAGAATGGGGTTGTTCTTGGGAACGCTTGACAAAGGATATTGGCAGCAAAGCCAGACATAGAGGAATCCAGAGTGAAAATTGATAATTTCCCCACTACACAAAACCCAAAGGATGTAACAAATATGATTAGTAGCCAACAAATGGTTCATGAAAAACAAGTTATTCAGATTTCATACCATCATCATGAAAATATACCTTTTGTTGGCTTTCCTGAAAGGGAAAAGATATATGAAGTTGGAGAGCAGTCTGACGTGTGCCATTACGATGAAAAGGAAGAAGAGGAAACCATAGCTAATTCAGAAAAAACAGATAAAGAATGTAGTCTGAAATACCTAGAAGGAAACAAGGAGCAGAGGGGAATTACCTCTAAATTGGATAAATCAGAGAAAAAATCATCCACTGATTATGGCTAGATTTACAGTGAAACAGATCTAAAAAACATTGATAAACGTGTCATTGAGAATTTGTGTGAGAAAGTTACTTCTGAACATGCAGATCGAAGTAAGCAATTAAGACTTTCCAGATCAAATTCAAACTTGATCAGGCAGTTTTTGATTCAGGTGCTTGTGCCTCATGTCATGAAACTCGGGCCACATTTCAGGGCTTCATTAGAGAGTGCCTAAGACCATGAAGGATCTGGAATGGGTCAAGAGGATGACAATGAAATAGTGAAAGGCATGGCTCGCTCATTTTCAGAAATGGGAGATGCATATTCTGATATGATTGCTACTGGGTCTACAGAAGCAAAGATGATTGTAGAAGCCATTTCAGAAGTTACATCACATCCAGATTATGATATTGCTACAATGACTTTCAACTTTTGGCATAACCTCCAAGTTATCTTAACAAAAAGGGATTATTATGCGGGAATTGAGAACGAAGCTGCCATCGATATTGAAAGGGAAAAGAGGTTGGCAATTTTTCGTCCAGTATTTCAGATTTTAGTGTCACTGGTTAGCTTCTGAGTAATATACCGCCAAGATTATAATCAATGGTCAACATAATATCTTTCTGATTTTAAACAAACAAGATTTGTTGTTGGAGAAATGTTGACGGACGTTGCTTCAGTTTTGGGAGGAGATAATACGCTTCAACTTCTTCTATCAAATAATTTCTTTCAGGCTGCAAACAATGCTGGAAATGGTGGCGCATGGGATTGGCGACCTACAGAAGCTGCATTGTTGTTTCATTCGAGCCAAACCGGAAATGCGAGGGTTTTTTGCAAATTAATGATACCAAACAGCGAATTTTCCCCGCAGGTCGCTTCCCACCTTCGATCCCCACCAAGTCCCTGACAATTCGTGACGCTGTCAAGAGCAAACCCTGCTGCCTTCAATGGAAACAGAGGTGGTAGGTTATGCGACACAACATTTAATTAATACGACGTGCCCTTTTTAATCCGGGCCCATGGTTATCATAAATCGTATAATGTAATTTATATATTTATATAATGCAATATATTATATAGTTATAAATTAAATATAATTATATTATATTATATAGTGCATATAACTATACAAGTTATTTTATATATATATATATAAAATATGAAGAAAGTAGTCCTATATTATTAATAAAATAAAATAAAATAAATGTAAGCTAAGTGAAGAAAGTTGTCGGATTAAGATGAGGGACGTCAAGTTACTTAAGTCATGATAAGCACAAGATGAAGGAAATTGTCAGAAATTAAGCTTTGAGGACAAAGCTTTTGAAGGAAGAGGCAATGTAACAAATATAATTATATAAAATAGAGTAAATACAAATAAATGTAATTACTAAATAATCAAATAGGATTATGTTAAGTAGTCATTAGTTAACTGAAAAGGCATGTCTAAAAGACATGCTTAGTCATGAAAGGTCACCTGCATAGGTATATAAGCAGGGCCTCATTGTAACTTTCAATCATCTTATCATACATTTATATATAAAGTATTATTATTACAATACCTCTTGTGTATTTTTCTATTAAGTCAACAAGCGTACAAGTTTTGTTGCTACATACTCCCTCTACCTAGGAGACCCCTCTAGCCACAAACTTTGTCTTGACTTTCTCAATGCTGCCATCTGCAGCATGCTTTACCTTGTAAAGCCATCTAGAAGTAACCACGGATTTGCCCTCAAGCCTCAGCACCACCTCCCAAACATCATTCTGCATGATAGAAGAATACTCCTCCTGCATGGCCTCTCTCTAGACTTGCTGGCTCGCTGCCTCCTCATAGCTAGAAGGCTCAGAGTCAATGATGTTGGCAACCATTGCCATATAGCTACAAAACCTTTCAGGTGGTCTGCTCTTTCTGACTGGCCTCGTCGGCCCAGCAACAAATGTGGCCTCTCTCAAGGTATCCTGAAGCCACTTGGGCCTCCTCTTCCCTAAGCACACTTCTCCCACAGAAGAATGCAACTCCTCATCCTCATCAGGAGCCTGAACTCCTGAATATGTTGTGAAACCAGCTCCAAAAATAGAAGAAAAAAGATATCAATGCCTTAGAAATAAGCCACTTCGAGGGGGAAACCTCCAATACATTACATGAATGAACAATTCTTGGATGATACAAATTACAAAACCTCCTTTCTATATATAGGAGTCCATGGGGCCACAATGTAATCCTAGCCGACCTAACAATAATAATTTAAGGACACAATAATAACAATATGGGGGTTACAGGGGTACAATAATAACAATAAGGGGGTTACACTAACAACAATAAGGGACTATACTAGTAATATAGGGACCTAACATGCCCCTCTCCTTCAAAAAGGTGTTGTCCTCAACGCTTGAGTAGCTCTGGGTGCTTCTGTATAAAATTCTCATCCTCCCATGTAGAATCTTTAGTGGGTAAGTTCTTCCACTTGATGAGATACTCTGAAATTGATCGATTTCGTATTTGTCGAGTTCTTGTTTCCGTGACCGCTTCAGGTTCCAATATGATTTTTCCTTCCTCATCAAGTTCTGGAAATATTGTTTGAACTGGAAGATTTTCACCTATAACCTTCTTTAAGCATGAAACATGGAAAACTGGATGCACTCGTGAAGAAGCAGGAAGCTCCAATTTGTATACCATAGTACCAATCTTTTGCAACACCTTGTAAGGACCATAGTACTTTGGCGATAATTTATTATCCTTCTTAGCTTGCTTGAGGGACATTTGTTTATATGGTTGTAGCCGTAAAAATACCCGATCTCCTACATCAAAACTTCTCTCGCTGCGATGTTGATCTGCCTGTTGTTTCATTCGATTTTGTGCCAAATTCAGGTTATCCTTTAAGAGTTGGAGAACTTCTTGTTGATGCTCGATGTGATCTTCCACTGCTTGAACCTTCAAATTTTCTCTTAAAGATGATGTGATGGATGGTGGATGATATCCATAAAGTGCCATAAATGGGGTCTTTTTTGCTGCAGTATGGAAGGAAGTGTTATACCACCATTCAGCTAGAGGTAACCACTTGACCCATTGTGTTTGTTTATCAGATACAAAACAATGAAGATATCCTTCCAAGCATTTATTTACTATCTCAGTTTGACCATCGGATTGAGGATGATAAGATGAGCTATGATCTAATTGAGTACCCAAACAAGAAAATAACTCCGTCCAAAAATTTCCAGTAAAAATGGGATCTCTGTCGCTCACAATAACCCTTGGGTTTCCATGTAGTTTTTGAATTGTGTCCATAAATGTAGTAGAAAATGTACTTGCTTTAAATGGATGAGATAATGCACAAAAGTGTGCATACTTGGCAAGTCTATCAACTATCACCATGATGACACTCTTTCCTTTGGACTTAGGTAAACCTGTTGTAAAATCCATTGAAATCTCCTCCCAACGTTTAATTGCAATGGATAAAGGTTGTAGAAGTCTCGGGGTCTTAATTGTTTCCACTTTATTCTGCTGGCAAACCAAACATTCCGCCACAAACTTTTGAATATCAGATTTAAGGCCATCCCAAAAAAATTCTTTCTTCACCCTGTGGTAAGTTTTTAAAAATCCTGAGTGTCCTCCTAAAGGAGAAGTGCGCAATTCCAAAAGAATATTTTGTTTTAGTTGGGAATTCTTACAAAGATATAAGCGATCTTTGTACCATAAGGAATCATTTTTCCAACTAAATGTATCAGATGTACTAGGATCTTGCAGCAACTTTTGAATGAGTGTCCATACATCTTTGTCCTTCTTCCATTCATCTCTTGCTTCGGTTATCCAATCTGGTTGGATAATAGAAATGGCACAAAGCAATGCTTCACCTCTTCATTCTTTCTTGAGAGTGCATCTGCAACAACATTAAGCTTTCCTTTTTTGTAGATTATTTCAAAGTCATAACCCAACATCTTTGTGACCCATTTTTGTTACTCTTCTGAAGATAGTCTTTGTTCCAAAAAGTGTTTAAGACTATCATGATCAGTTTTTACCTTGAAGTGTCTTCCCATTAGGTAAGTTCGCCATTTCTTTAGTGCATGCAGTATTGCTAACATTTCCTTCTCGTAAATAGCTTTCTGTAGATACTTTCTTTTGATTGGACGACTTTCAAAAGCAATGGGTCTTCCTTCTTGCATTAAAACAGCACCAATTCCATTTCGTAAGGCATCACATTTCACAATGAAGGTTTTTGTGAATTATGGCGTAGCTAAGACCAGTGCTAGGCACATTGTTTCTTTAAGATGTTCAAAGGCCTTAGTTGCTTCAGGAGTCCATAAAAATGCATCTTTCTTCAATAATGTTGTTAGAGGTGCTGCTATTCTCCCATAATTCTTAACAAACTTGCGATAATACCCTATTAACCCAAGAAATCCTTGCAACTACTTTATGGTTGTGGGGACTTTCCATTCCTTAATGGCTTTAATTTTGTTAGGGTCTACCTTAACACCCTCATGAGATACAATATGACCCAAATATTCCACCTCTTGTACTCCAAAAAAACATTTGGATGTTTTTGCATATAATTGTTTCTCCTGCAATAGTTTGAGCACCCTGTCAACATGTTCAACATGATCCTTCCAAGACCTGCTGTAGATTAGTATATCATCAAAAAATACTAGCACAAATTTTCTAAGGAAGGTTTGAAAATGGAATTCATCAACCCTTGAAATGTAGAAGGCGCATTGGTAAGGCCAAAAGGCATGACCAAAAATTCATAATGACCCTCATGAGTTCGAAATGCTGTTTTTGGAATATCTTCAGTCTTCATTCTGATTTGATGATATCCTGAACGAAGATCCAACTTGGTAAAATAAATTGCTCCATGTAATTCATCAAATAATTCATCAATCACAGGAATGGGAAATTTATCTTTAATGGTGAGCTTATTGAGCTCCCTATAATCCGGACACATGCGCCATGATCCATCTTTCTTGTGTACCAATACTACAGGAGCAGAGAAAGAACTTTGACTAGGTTGAATTATACCCGCCTCTAACATTTCTGCAATCATACGTTCAATTTCGCTCTTTTGGAAGTAAGGACATCTATAAGGCCTGATGTTTGGAGGAACACTTCCCGGAATCAAATGAATAGCATGATCATGATCACGAATAGGTGGGAGTCCTTTGGGAGTTTCAAACACCTTGGAATGATTGTCCAAGACTTGTTGGAGATCTGCAGAAATAGATGAGTTTGATGTTGGAACTTCTAGTGAGCATAATTGTGCAATTACGCCTCGTTGTTCTTTCTTTAGAAGCTTTGTCATGACATTAGAGCTTATTATCTTTCTCGGCTTCCCTGCAATACCCCGTAATTCGACTTCCTTTCCTTCTGAAAAAAATAAATAAATAAATAAAAATAAAATAAAATAAAATTTCAAGAAAAGTTCTTGAAAATTAAAAGCTACCGTCCCCAAAGATTGTAACCATTGTACTCCTAGTACAATATCAGCACCTCCCATAGGAATGGAAAGCATTGGAATATTTAATACATATTCCCCCATGGTTAGCTTGATATTATGGCATTTTCCAGAGCAATTTATAGTTCCTCCATTTGCAACCATCACTTGACATTCTGGTGTTTGATATAGGAAATAATTCAATTCCTTGGCTACCTTACAATGAATAAAATTATGGGTACTACCTGAATCAAACAACACTATTACTTTTTTCTTCTTGATATGTCCTTCTATCTTGAGAGTTTGAGGAGTGGTAATTCTTGCCAATGCATTACACGATATGGTCGGACTCATTTCTTCCTCTTCTAGGGTTGGTTCGTGGTGTATACCCTCTTCTTTTGAAGGTTCTTTTTCATTTTCTTCTTCCTCTTCACAATCTATGTAAAATAATTTCTTCTCAGCACACTTACGGCCTTTAGTATATTTGCTATCACAACTGTAGCAAAGCCCTTTTGCTTTTTTTTCTTCCATTTTTTGTGGTGTCAACGTTGTAGGTTGTGCAAATCTAGAAGTAGCAACACTTCCCTCTTTATAGAAGTGAGTGGTAGGCTTCCTTGTCGCCATTATTTTACATTCAATTTTTCTGGCCAACCTGAATGCCTTCTCCAATGAATCAGGTTCCAAAACGCGAACTTCATGTTGGATGTTATCCTTTAAAGTACCTATGAAGAGATCAATCATGTGTTCCTCTGAAATATCAGTTACCCTTATATTCAATTTTTGGAAGTCCTCAATGTGTTCCCCCACTGAACCCTTTTGTTTGAGATTTATCAATTGGCTAAAGAAGGTGTTTCTCTTTGTATCCTCATAATGTGCTATCATTTCCTCTGTAAAAATTGACCAGGTGACAATTTTTTTACGGGAGCAAAGCCATCGATACCATACAAATGTATTTTGTTCTAAATGTAAAGTTGCAATGCATACCTTTTGTGTATTTTGCACATTATTGAGATAAAAAAATTGCTCCATCTATAGTATCCATGTTACAAAAATCCTTTCCATAAAACTTCCTCCTATCCATTTTTGGAATATGGTGGTACTTCCCTCCAACATTAGAGTTTATGAAATCATGATTAACATTTATTTTGTTCTCATCATGAGTTTCCTCTACTATATTTTCACCATTGGGAAAAAATTATTGTATCAACTTTTCTAAACCTTCTATGTCTACTTTTAAATAATTCTTCATGTTTTCCATGTTGTCTTTCATTTTTTCATCGATCTTAGCTTCCATGTCATCCTTCTTAGCTTCCATGCCCACTTACATGCCATCTATTTTAGATTCCATGCCATCCATCTTAGCTTCCATGCCATTCTTCAAACCATCCATCTTACTTGCCATGCCTTTCTTCAAAACTTCCATGTCATTTTTTGTTGCTCTTTCTGAGAGAGAAATTTGTTACACTTGCTCTTTTAATTTTGATATGTCATGTTGCCAGTCTTCGTCTTCATTAGTCATAGTAGAGCCTTCTAAAGGCTTAATGGGTGTTGAATTATTTTTAGGGTCCATTCGAGAATCCAATACTGATATCTATTCTATAATATGCCCTTGGAATAAATTCAACTTGATTCTTCAAACAAGACTTATGCAATTCGGAAAAAAAAAATACACACCTTTTACTTACTTTTGAGGAGCGCGATATTGAAATTGACTTATATATATGCTTGCAAATACTCAATATCTGAAATTCCGCCCTGTAGTATTCCTCTCAAGCTTCTTTCAAATGCCACAGGTCGGACTTGATTTGGATTCTTCAAGATAAAGTTATGTCCAATCTCCCACAATGACTCAATTATGGACTAGTTCAATAGAGTGAACTTGTACGACTTGCCACGTGTCATTGTTTCCTCCTTTCGCTCTGAAATTGATAGACAGCAAACTATAGTCCGTGTACTTGCAGCCACTTTTTACAACATTCCAATTCGATGCTCAGAGAGAGAGCTATGAAGATTTTCCCACGATCACCTCTTTGAGATGCAATTCAAAAGCCTGAAAAAGCCCTAACTTCCACAGATCATATCTCTGAAAATATTGCGAACCAAGATCTGAAATTTTGCGACAATGTTCCTCATGATTTCAACTTCGCACTCTAAAAATTTCAGCTTATGAACCTTCGTAGAAAACAAGTTATAGCGAAAATGCCACGATGACCTGTTTAAGTTAAATTCAAGAGCCTACAAAATGACCTAAATTCCACGGATCATATCTTCGAAAATATTGCGAACCAAGCTCTGAAATTTTGCGACGATGTTCTTCAGGATTTTGGCCTCGCACTCTAAAAAATTTAGCTTCTGAACCTTCGTAGACAAAAATTTATAAGGAAAATGCCACGATGACCTGTTTGGAGCAGCGAAACCCTAGAATCCCAAAGCTTTGATACCAAATGTTGTGAAACCAGCCCCAAAAATAGAAGAAAAGAGATATCAATGCCTTAGAAATAAGCCACTTCGAGGGGGCAACCTCCAATACATTACACGAATGAACAATTCTTAGATGATACAAAATACAAAACCTTCTTTCTATATATAGGAGTCCATGGGGCCATAATGTAATCCTAGTGGGCCACAATGTAATCCTAGCCAACCTAACAATAATAATTTAAGGGCACAATAATAATAAAATGGGGGTTACAAGGGTACAATAATAACAATAAGTGGGTTACACTAACAACAATAAGGGACTATACTAGTAATATAGGGACCTAACAGAATGTCTCTCTGTTGTCCTCCTGCCTGAACCTAAACCTGTAGATGCTGAAGTACCGTGTGAACTGTCCATCAGTGGACTACCTAGTGAACTGCTCTACGGACTACTCTGCATGCTGCCCGAAGCACCACCCCTCTGACTCTGCGAGCCACTGCTCACTGATGGACCTGACACCGTAATCGATGTACCTCTTGATCCCTGCCCACTAGATCCCTGTGACTGACTCAACTGCTTTTAAGGGTTTGGCTGACCAAGATACTCTAACTCCTGTGACCTCCTGAAAGCCCTGTCCTCCTCGAACTTCACATCCCACCTGACAACAACTCTCCTCTGTGCAGGAATATAAATCCGAAAGGCTTTCGAGGTCTCATTGTAGCCCACAAAGATACCCTTCTCCACGGTGGGCTCTAGATTAGTCCTCTTCTCCTTGGGTACGTAGGAGTATGTAATACATCCAATGATACGGAAGTGACCAACATCAGGCTTCTTCCCAGAAAAATACTCCTCCGGAGTCACATGCCCCAAGGCACGATGTGGACTCCTGTTCTGCAAATACACAGTAGTGTTGCAGGTCTCTGCCCACAAAAACAATGGTAATCCCTGATCATGTAGTATGGCTTTGGCAGCGCCAACGATGGATCTGTTCTTCCTCTCTGCAACCCCGTTCTGCTGGGGGTTGTAAGGAACTGTGAACTCCCTCCTGATGCCTGCCTCTGCACAATAATCAACAAACTCACCAAGGGTGTGCTCCCCTCCATTGTCCGACCTGACGGACTTGATCTTCCAACCTATCCGAGTCTCCACAAGAGCTCTGAACTCCTGAAACCACTTGAAGACCTCACTCTTAGTCTTCAAGAAATAAATCCAAGTCCTCCTAGAGTGATCATCAATGAATAACACATAATATTCATATCCACTCGAGGAAACATGAGACAACCAACCGCTCACATCGGTATGAATCAAATCAAGTATTCCAATCGATCTGTTGTCACTGTTGGGAAAAGGGGATATGGCAAACTTGCCCATAGCACATCCTCTACATGTATCTAGGTTATCAGAACTGAAATCTAGCACACCTATAGTGATCTCCCGCAATGTCCTCAAGGCTCCATGATACATGTGCCCCATCCTGCGGTGCCAAATCTCGCACAGCTCTGAACTGCTAGCTCTGCTGCCGATACTACTGCTCAATGCCAAAAGGGGTTGAAATGCAAACTTGTACACCTTTGCATGGCATACACCAATCACTCTAGCTTACTCAGCTGGAGCGCCCCTAGGATATAAAAGCACCTGTCCTCTATTGAACAATACCTCATACCCTCTGTCCTCCAATGTTGAGACGGATATAAGGTTCTTCTTCATCCCTGGCACATATAGAACATCTGACACCTTTAAGGGAGGTTTGGGTTCCCTATCAAATGTCAATGTCCCCACACCGACTGCTCTAACAATGTTGTCGTATCCGAGTACTACCTCTATATCAGTGCCACTCTCTGAAAGCTCTGAGAAGTACTCACGGACTCCTGCCATATGACGTGAAGCCCCACTGTCAACATACCAGATACCTGAAGATGCTCCGCCAATGGAGGGAAATGCACACTCCCTCTCACCCTCTTTGGCAGGTGATCCTATACTTGTGGACTCACAAGCAATGAACCCAAACTCCCGGTCAAAGCTCTCCGAAAAGTCCTCTATCTCTGCTGATGTTGCCATGGTCTTGTTCTTCCCCTTCTTCTTCTTCTCCGGACACACAACTGCATAGTGTCCCATCCTCTGATAATTCCAACACTTCACCTTGGAATAGTCCTTCTCCTTGTTCAGCTGCTTACCTTTACCTTTGCTTTGCTCCCACCACCACTTGTGGAAGCTTACTTCTTTCCCTTGTCTTTCTTGCCTCCTGCTAACAGTGCTACATCCTCATCATGCTCAACTAGTTTGGCTGCCCGATGTTGAAGGACCTATGGATCCTATTGATCCACCTCCTTCAAACTAGAGAAGACCCTCATGGTTCAGGGACACTCTCGAAGATGCCGAGAGACATATTGCCCCAAGGGGGACATTCCGTGAAAGCAAGAAGCCGATAGATACCAAGGGTATCTAGCAGCCATGAGTACAATTGTACAATTTGAGGCTGGATCATTTGAAGAAGCCATAAAGCATCAAGTTTGGAAGGATGATATGCACAAAGAATGTGAGTCCATTATAAAAAATGATGTCTAGGAAGTGGTCCTGAGACCGGAGGACAAAACTCTTGTCACCTCGAAATGGCTCTATAAGATCAAGCATGGATCTCATGGCAGTGCTGAAAAGTAGAAGGCAATATTTGTTGCCCGAGGCTTCTCTCAAAAAGAAGGCATAGATTATGATGATATATTTGCCCTTGTCGCCTGCTATACCACCATCTGATCTATCATTGCTCTTGTTGCAATGCAAGGATGGAATCTCCATCAGATGGATGTGAAGACTGCTTTTCTGCATGGTTCTATAAAGGAAGAAGTGTATGTGGAGCAACCTCTGGGTTCGAAGTCCATGATAGAGACAACTATGTATGCAGGTTGAAGAAAGCCCTCTATGGGTTGAAGCAAGCCCCGAGGGCTTGGTATGAGAGGATAGATAGCTACTTGATGAAGCTGGGCTTCACTCGAAGTAAAGCTGATCCAAACCTTTATTTTAAGGTTGATAGAGAAAGGCCTCTCATTCTAGTTCTCTATTTGGACGATCTCTTCTTGACAGTTGCTGACCCTCTCATTCATCAGTGTAAGAGGGAGCTAGCTTCTGAGTTTGAGATGAAAGACCTAGAATTGATGCTTTATTTGATAGGCCTGGAGGTCTGGCAGAGGCCAGGCGAGATTTTCCTTTCTCAAGGAAAATATGTCGTGAAGCTGTTGGAGAGATTTGGTATGGTGGACTGTAAGTCAGTGTCGACATCGATGGAACTCAACTTTAAGAAGTTGTGTGGAAACGTTGTTGGGCTCGTGCTGGGAAATCCCACCGAGTATCGACAACTCGTGGGGGCCCTGATGTTCCTAGTGAACTCCCGTTTGGATGTATGTTTTGCAGTGAACACTTTGAGCCAACATATGGTTGAGCCTCATCACATTCACTGGATTGGTGCCAAGAATCTATTGAGATATCTTCGGGGCACAATCAACCATGGGTTGAGATACACTGCCGGGAGTTTGAGACTCCATGGATATATTGATGCCAATTGGGCTAGCAATGTGGTGGATCGCAAGAGCACATTTGGATGTTGCTTCACCTTGGGTTTTCTTTCGATATCTTGGATGAGCAAGAAGCAGAAGTCAGTGGCTTTGAGCACCGCTGAGGCTGAATACATTGCAGTGAGTATGGCCTGTTGTGAAGCTGTTTGGTTGCGAAAGCTCTTCAATGAGCTGTTTGGGCATGTGCTAGATACCACCATTATCCTTTGTGATAACCAGAGTGGGATTCGTCTTGCTAAGAATCTTGTGTTCCACAATTGATCAAAGCATATTGATATCCGGTACCACTTTATCTGCGATATGGTACAACGAAGCGCCGTAAGGCTCAATCATATAGGAACTGATGAGTAGGTCACAGGTATTCTCACGAAGCCCCTGGGGAGGGTCAAGTTCCTAACTTTCCGTGAGTAGCTTGGAATCATGGAAAGACCCTATTTTGAGGGTCCTGCTTGAGTTGGACTATGAGCTCTGGGAGCTTCAAGGGGCTTCGGGATAGCTTCTTGGAGCTATAGGCACACATGGGGCTAGGCTTGCCGAACCTTGTTGTGCTTCTGTCCCATCGTTATGATATTGAGTTCGTTCACCTCTCTTTGATCTATGCCCCGCACGCATCCTACCCATGGAGTTTCAGACTCATGGGAAGTACCTCTCATTTGGCCGATGAGGTGGGAAATGTGGATAGAGACCAATAGCAATACCGGTGGACGAATAAGAGATTGCCGTACTCTCTATGTCTAGGATGGCACGTGTCCAACACCTTGATCTGGGATCAAATCTGATGAGGGTTTTACCTCTAAGCTGACTTCTCGTAGTCGCTAGTAAACTAACTTCATAAAAGCATGAGACTCTTTGGAGTCCGAGAGAGATTTTTACCTCTAAGTCGACTTCGGGTAATTGAGTGTGATGTCTTTGTGACTTACCTTTTTGTTCTTCATTCGAGAACGAGAGCCGAAAGAAAGCAAGCGATGGTAGATGATGCACAATGTTTGGTGAAAGTACATGATGGTACTAATGGATGGCACGTAGAAAGATGGAGTTCTCCCTAGTTGAGAGGGAGTGTTAATTTTGGGCAACTAGGTCCTCCCTCCATCTCGCACGTCTATATACCTCTTCAATTATTTTTGTTGGATTCCTTTCGTAGAGAGGTGCAAGATTGATCTAAAGATCATCTTGTTTGGATGAGCAGAACATTTATTTTGAATTTATTTTCCACATGTGCAAGGTCGGCCAGATTTGTAATGTAGGCTCACATGCCTAATAGATGTGTTACACACCCTCACTTATGGATATAAATTGGAGAGACTTGGAGGCCATTTTGCTCATCACACATTCTCTCATTGTGATCTAATTGGTTTGATAGTCTTTGGAGGCCTTTTTCCCCTCACACGTGTGGAGTAAAGCAATTGTTTTCTGCGGATCCGTTTAGGGCTTTTTGCTACAGCGTTGACCAGCATTGACCGTGGTCAACCTTGGTCATTTGACCTCAAAACTCTGTGAAAAATCCGATTTTGAGAGGCCATACTGCTGTGCACTGAAATCGAGGAAGTCTAAGCTGTTTGCCCGAAGCCCTAATCTGCTGTGTTGATTTTTCTGTTACTGTCCTGCATTAACTTTGGGTTGACCAGCATTAACTTGTGATGCACTGTCTTTGAGGGTTGTGACTGTGACACATGGAGGACTGGCTGACCGAGAAAGACTTTGCTGGCTGAAGCATTTTGTTGATTGCCATAACGCAACAATATCTCATATCTTTGTTGGCCAAAAGGAAATGTAAATTTGATCTATATTTGGTTTGTCTTTTGTTGATCTATTATTGTGTTCTATCAACATTTTACTTTCATGTTTATGTGATTGCTATTGTGTATCGGACCTAAGAAAGATTGAAGTAAAATGGCATCAAGCATAGAACACCATGGTTATCTAAATTTAAAAGTTTCCGATTGGAGGTTAGGTGCACCACATATTTGAAAAAATGGTATCAGAGAGTGACCCATTCCTATGGATAGTGAATTGGCACGTTACAACAACAAAGAAAGAATCCATAGAGTTGTCCACTGATGATCAAAACATCACAATGCAACTAAATATAGCAGCACAATGGAGACACAAAATTAACTAAGTGCTCCAGAAATCTCCTGTCTAAATCTGCTACACTGAAGAAAACATATAACATGTGTAATGTTCTTTTCAAGCAGTAATAATAACTGACAAAAATTTAAGGAAAACCTGCTATACACCTATGTGAATGAATGAACAAAGCTCGCTAAAAATCAGAACCTTTTAGGCTTTCAACCAGACTGTAAAGATAAGCTATTGATAATTTTAGCTTGATAGACTAAGAAATCGGATTCGTCCCCCAGGGGCTCTAAATCTCGAATCCAGCGAATCAGATACGATTCGACCGGATTCGTACCCAATTCACGGGATACGCCCGTATCCGTACAGGGTACAGTGAATCCCGACCGTACCCTGTACAGATACGGCCGTATCCCGTGAATCGAGTACGACCGGATACGCTGTCCAAAAAAGTGCAATTATTTTTTTATAAAACCCCGATTTTTGTCATTCTTTCTCACCGTTTTCATTTTGTGAAGTGAGCAAGGAGCAAGGGTTAGCAAGGAGAAAGGGAGTTCTTTCGAAGAGATTCGAGCATCTAGTAAGTGCAATGTCCCAACCTTCGTCTCATCTACAGGCAAAGGGATGATTGGTTGAAGGGAAAGACAAAGATGTGGGATGTCTTTCCTGATGATATGGGCCTAGACAGCAGTGTTGAGTTGGCATTGGTCAACTTGGATCTCAATGCGCCAGTGCTAGAGCCTGTCACATTTGATGATGGAGTAGAGGCGTCATCCTCCACACCAGCAAATGCACAGATGACAGAGGAGGAGGATGCATCAGAGCTAGAGGAGAGCAGTGGTGAGCATGATGATCGGGATGAGGACAGTGATGCTGATTATGATGATGAGGATTGATGACTCATTGACTCTGACTCATCGAGGCTTCAAGCTTGTAGTCTTGTAGACTGTAGTTTTTTTGTATTTTGTATTTCTATTTGCCATTGGCAGTGTACTTATGTAACACATTTTGATTCTGATGACTTAATGAGAAAACTACAGTGTCTTACGATCTTGTCTTTATGAGTAAATTTGACAATTGTATGATGTATCAATGTATCATGTATGAGTATCTATGATCTTAAATCTATGTTTGAATCAATGAATTTATATGAATTTGTGTAAAAAATATCTAATTTTTAATATATATATATATATATATATATATATATATTTTAATAAAATAATATATAACGTATCATATCCCAGAACATGAATAATGAATAAATCAGATAATTAACTGTTCCAACATGGCCAAGAATAAATCAGACAGTTAATAATAACCTCAATAAACAAACCCTGACAATATTTCATCGAAACATCTGTAATAAAATAAACTAATGAAATGCTTTCGATATAAGAAAAGGATCTGACAGCCAAATGAGCAACACTAAAGCAAGCTTGGATAGCTTCGTACATGTGAGTGGATCCAACTCCACATATCCGAGCAGGGCAATATTGATGCCTGTAAAATGATTTCGAGACATGCTCAAATTTGCTTTTTCATCACAAAATTTTAACCTGCCTGGATAGTAGCTTACAAGCACGTCTAGAGAGATAAATTCCAAGTAACCATACCTTTTGTTTAATAAATTGCTTCCAGCTCTAACTCTCATATGCTAACCAAATTCTCCTCTAAAAAGTCTTAAATTCCTTTCCTTCCTGAGCATGTTTATCTTCTGCCTGAGTGCACTCACTGCCCCTTTATCACAGTTCACAATTCCTGCGCTCTCCCCTGTCTACTATCATTATTTCTTTAAAAAAGATCTATAATCCAACATGTTGCATCAGCCCGACTCTCAAGACCAACACCAATCTAACATAAAGTGCATACTCAAACCTGTACTTGTAAAACATAAGCATTTTGACATGCAGCCAATAAGACAAAATAAAACAAGAAACTGTAACCTTCGGGAAAGGTTATAGAAGTTATGGACTTTATATTCAAGTTATTAGTTTAAGAATCATGGCATTTTACAATTTTTGGCTACTCGAACATCCTATGGGCTTGCTTACATACTCCTGGCACAAATACATGGACTTCACTGCATAGACTGAGTCCTTTTGTACACCCTATATTTGTCGACCATCTATCGGCAATGCATGGTAGCAACCAACAACACAGATTTGCAAGAGCATAAAGGCAAACACAATAATCCTTTTAGGTAAAAGGAGATTTCATCATTGTTAGTTTCCGAGAATTTGTCTTGCATCGATAGAAGGACAATGCTCAAACTCATCATGGTTTAAATTTTATGCTCGCAAGATCTTAATCAGACCACCACACATTTGCTTGTGCCCTAAGTGACATGACAGGGGGGCGTGGGACACGGAGGACACATGGATACAAGTATCCAACACAGGACATGGAGGACCCTGAAACAGGACATAAAGGTCCAATATTTTTTAGAAACATGAACATTTACAAATTATTGATAGAACTAGTTAATACATAAATGATGATCAAACACACAAGAAATTAGAATACTCAATACAAATGTTATAAAATAGAAGTTTATAAGTTAGAACCATAAACTGCAGTTTTCTCATTAAGTAATTTGATGTCATCAAAATCAAAATGAATTACATAGATACTGAATCATTGATACTAAAGGTGGGAATGCCAATGGAAAATACAAAATAGGGTAGATACTAGAACCATAGATGGAAGAATCTCATGGTTCATCACTGTTGGTAGTCCTCCTTGTCAAAATCATCAAAATCACCACCGTTGTCACTACTCTCTCCTCCATCCTCCTTCTCCTCATCCTCTATATCCAATCCAAGATCTACATCTGCTGGTGTGGAGGATGACCACTCATCATCAAAAGTGACCAGCTCTAGCATTGGTTCATTAAGATCCAAGTTGGCTAATGCCAACTCAACACTGCTGCCCAAACCCATATCATCAGTAAACAAATCCCACTTTTTTGTCTTGATGAGGGAAAATTGGTTTTTAGAACATGTGCTAAATTCGTGTCCTAGTGTGTCACATGTCTGACATGTGGTATACAGATGCAGGCCTACTGAGGGACATGTTCTGTTACTTAGCTCATGCCTGTAAAGTGCAAGCCTGCAATATAGTTACAATGTAAACTTGACAAAGCATTTGTTTTGAAAAAAATTGAATAAGGTAACCCAGCTCCCACTCTTGGGATACCACCCTTGCATCATGCCAAATCATCCTCTAAATCAAGGTTAAAATCTACGATGTCGAGCTTCAAAATTTGGGACATGTGCATCTTCTCTCTTCCAACAAACTTCAAAGAAGTGGCTGATACATAACGAATATCTAGAACAAACAATTCTTTAATAGAAAAAAGGTGCTCATCTACACCATCTTATGCCATCCTCAGCAACTCTCCGCGATGTCATTTGTGATAACACTGCACAAATTTGTTAGAACATCTGATCAGAAACACCATCATCTACCTCCATGTTTGACTTAATTTCTGTCTCCTAACGCAGAGCTGTGATGGATTTTTGTCTGCTTTGCTCAGTCTTATGCCCATACTATGTGAGATATTTGCCATGCAATAATCTTTTCTTTGGCAGAACAACCCATAACCTAATGATGACAGCAGGCCAAATAGAAAGTATATCATTGTATATTCTAAGAACTTGCCTCACTTTACCAATAATCTTGACAAGAACACATTCCATCCTTAAAATGATGAAAGCGGTAGTTGTCCCTGATGACAATATAACGCCCTTCAATCATGGAAATAAACTTGATGGCAGTATGGCAATCCCCACAGAGGCGAAGGTTCTTAAATATTCGAATAGGTTTCCCAAGAGGTATGCTAATCAGCCCAAAAGAAACAGCCAGCTTCTCACTGTGGTAGCTGAGGGTATATTCCTTCTGCTCCTGCTCCACATCATGAAGCACAAAGTTTGTATCAGGAACATACCCAGCCTCTTTCATACGTACAGTCAATTCCGCCAACTTTGCATAAATATTCACCATATGTTGGTCAAATCTGTCTTCTGCAAAAAATGTATGGACTCTGTTCTTGACCTCAACCCAGCTGCATCCTGGTTCTTTTTTCACCCCCTTATCTTTCATTGTGTTTCTCACCCTTTTCACCTCATCCCACCTGCCAGCTGTGGCATAAATGTTGGACAATAAAACATGTGCTGAATCATTTTGTGGCTCCAATTCATGAAGCAATTCTGCTGCACGTTTTCCTACCTCTATGTTGCCATGAATTCTACAAGCACTAAGCAAAGAACGCAAGACCACACCACTAGGTTTAAATGCCATTCCAACAATAACCCTCTCTGCCTCTTCAAGGCACCCAGCACGGCCAAAAAGGTCGACCATGCAGGCATAATGTTCCATTCGAGGTGCTATGCCATAGTCTCTACTCATTAATTCAAAATAACGCCTACCTTCATCTGCTAGCCCAACATGGCTGCATGCAGAGAGAATGCCAACGAACGTTATATGGTTTGGCTGGACGCTTTCTCTTTGCATTTGCTCGAAGAGATTCAAGGCTTTCTTGCCGTCACCATGTTGAGCATATCCAGTAATCATCACATTCCACGAAACAACATCTTCCTTAGGTAGTTTGTCAAATAAATCATAAGCATCCTCTATACTTCCACATTTGACATACATATCAGCAAGAGAACAACTGACAAATGCATCTGACTCGAAGCCATCAATAACGACGTTGTTGTGCACCTGCTTTCCAGATTCCAAGGCTGCTATGCTAGAGCATGCCCTGAGAATACTTGCATAGGTGATATTGTCTGGCTTCATGCCTATGTGTTGCATCTGGGAAAAGAGTTTAAGGGCTTCTTCCCCATGTTGATTTTCAGCATACCGGGCAATCATTGCATTCCACGAGACTAAGTCGCGTATAGTCATTTTGTCAAAGAGCTTCCGTGCATCCTCTATGCTTCCACATTTTGCATACATGTTAAAAAGTGTTGTACCAACACAAACATCAAACTCACATCCAATTTTGATAATGGAACCATGGATTTGCTTACCTATGTTCAAATCCTCCATACACGAAGAGGCCATGAGAACACTAGCCAAGGCGATGTGATCTGCCTTTAAGCCGGCGGATTGCATTCGGTGAAAAAGTTGTAAGGCCTCCAACCCATGCTCCCGCTGGGCATATCCTGCAATCATTGCGGTCCATGAAACCAAACTTAGTTGAGGCAATCTGTCAAACACTTTGTGTGCGCTGTCTATATTCCCGCACTTAGCATACATAGTGATCAGGGCATTCCCTACATGATTATCAAACTCAAATCCAGATTTAAGAACAATCGCAGGTACCTGCTTACACAGATCCAGTGCCACCGGGGCGCTACAGGCCCGTAGGACACTGACAAAGGTGAACTGGTTGGATTTCATGCCTGTCCTCTGCATCTGACAAAACAGCTTAAAAGCCTCCCTGCATCGTCCATGTTGTGTGTATGCTGCAATTATGGCATTCCATGAGACCACGTCGCGTTCAACCATTTTGTCAAACATCTGGCGTGCATCATTCAAGCTTCCACATTTCGCATACATGTTGACAATATTATTTTCCAAATATGTGTCTGCTTGAAACCCAATTCTGATAATATGTTGATGAACTCGCTTTCCCACCTTGATGGCTTTTCTGTCAATGCATTTCTGTAAGATGCGAGCATACGTATCAGAATCCAGAGGATCAACTCGCTCCACGACGTGTAGACTGCTATGATTCTCTCGTAGATGAAAAGATTTTCTAATTCCAACAGAAAACTGCAAACCGTAACTTGGATCAAAGCTTCCGCGCATGAAAACGGGTTTTCGTAACTGATCTTCCACTAAGTGCGTTAATTTCTTCATGACTGATAATAGCTAGCATTAAAGCATCCGTAGTTTGAATTAAATTCTTATAGGTTGTGTCGTCCAAATTTTGGAAAATAAAAATCAGAACAGCGTGTAGACTGAGTATCTCCGACTTCATTCGAT
This sequence comes from Pinus albicaulis, assembly GCA_034641835.2. Taxonomy (NCBI): domain Eukaryota; kingdom Viridiplantae; phylum Streptophyta; class Pinopsida; order Pinales; family Pinaceae; genus Pinus; species Pinus albicaulis. The sequence goes on from CM076574.1 coordinate 790,252,921, forward strand.
TTCAATCGTGGAATGCCATTGTCAAACTGATATGCAGAGCGTTGTTGCTCTTGGTGTACCATTCTAATACACATGAATGGTGGATTGGACTGTTGTTGTTTTGTTTTCCTCTAAATTGCAAAAAACGAAAGAAGGTGCATTTTATATTTAGACTGCGTGCGATGCCGATGAAATGTGTAACATATAAAGTATTTTACTTTTGGGTTAGGATCGGAGATCCATTTTACACAGGCTTAGATTCTAAGCATATTATGTTAATACGTTGGCCCAGTTTTATCATTAGAAAATGGGGCTATATGTTACCGTTATGATTAGAAAATGGGGTTATAGTAAATTAGCAATTGTATCACATGTTGTAAAATAAAAAAGTGCATTAATCCTTTGAAACTAGCGTAAAATGAGCATGTAATTCAAATAAGATATTTTCAAGTACAATTTATCTATCTAGCATAGATGTAAATAATGATAATTTGCATTAACATAAATAGAGTTTACTCTAAGTTCATCTACATATGTCAATTGCATTCACCACTTAAGAGCAATAAAAACAAGTTTATTGAGAAAACAACTCCAACACATTTTTAGAGCAAATTAGAACACACTATCACACTTTTCTTAACAAATAGAGTTTACTCCAAGTTCATCTACATATGCCAATTGCATTCACCACTTAAAAGCAATAGAAACAAGTATGTTGAGAAAACAACTCCAACACATTTTTAGAGCAAATTAGAACACACTATCACACTTTTCTTAACAGAGCTAAATGCTCCTATATGAAACAACGATGGATTTCATCAATTCAAGAGTAGTAAAAACAAGTTTATTGAGAAAAAAACTCTAGCACTTGGAGAGATTTGGAAAAAAATGTTGAATTTGTGAACCTGTCTTGCTCTATGGTGTTGGATATTAGGCATAGCTTTCTTGATCTTGTATACAAGAGTGTAAATTTGCATGTAGCTTATACTACATTAACCATGAAATTGTCAACATTTAGGGCACACTTGTCATCACATTTGTAGAGAAAATTGCAATAGAGTATCACATTTTTCTTATCATATCTAAATGTTCCTATATGTAACAACTACCTTGTGCTTTATAGTTTAAATTTGTGCAAGGAGGAGGAGAGGAGGAATGTTAAGGTGCAAGCTAGAATAATAAGAGAAAAAAGAATCTTGTTTAGGACTTGAGATATATTCATTCTCTGCACATCTAAAGTAAAGCTTAATAAAACAAAACTCACCATACTTTGATTTTTTTAAATAAATACCTTAAAAATTAGAATATCAATTTAATACATTTTACTCCATTACACATTTAACAACATTCATTTAAAAAAACACAAATATGAATTACTATTTTAAATAGAAATACTACAACACATTTAACAATATTCATTTAAAAAAATACAAATACAAACTATTTTAAATAAAAATAGTACAAGGAGTCACATTAATTACCATGACCCTCATGTACCTTCCTCTTATTACTTTTTAAATGCCTGATGTTTGTAACTTATTCTTAATCACATACTGTTAATTTTGTAAAACCATAATCTACAAGTCTCACTTTTTGTAGCTTTGGTGGAAGGATAGAGTATCTAAATTCCCTTACCCTTTAAGAAGCATCCTATTTAGACATCTTAGCTTATTCTAAATTTATCAAGAGTATAGAATTTTTAGGGGGGTGTTCTATGTGCACTAAAATTCCCATGATGTCCATCACAATGTATGGGGTTCATTGCAACCTTGGATATATTCTGTGAGTTGTTGTGGTTTTTTGCTTGTGGCTAAAACTTAGTTTTGATTGTCACCTAGTTATCATGATTCAAAACTTTGTTATCATCTCATATCTTTATAGCATTAGATATATTATGTGATCTAATGTGATGTTTTGTTTGTCACGATGATTCAAAAATCAGTTATTATATGAAAATATTGACTTTCTCATTGTTTGTTTTTTTTATGAACCCTTTAAAAAAACCACAGGAACATTTGATTTTACACTGTGATCTCCCCATCATGGGTGGGGGTTTCAAAAATGGGGGAGTAAATTGAGCGGTTATTGTTAGAAATTGTTGTATAAGATGGGAAATTTGGATGGTTTGTAGACAATATGGATGTCATAACAGATATCTATTTTGAATTTTTTAGTGTCTATGGCCACCATGCATCTAATAGGATCCATTTCAACTGATAATGTCAATAGATCATTGTGTGAATGATAACTTGTGACATCCCTAGCCATTTTCTTTGATTGTGGATCAGGTTACAAAATTGATAACTTGTGAAACCCCTAGCCATTTTCTTTGATTGTGGATGAGGTTATAAACTAGAATACACTCTCTCTTCAGAAGACTCTATACTATATATTGGATGGAGGGAAAGGTCGTGATAAAACTTGTACAAAAAAACCCCTTAGGATTGTCTCAAGTTATTCTATTGTTAATCACAGTGTCAATTTTGTAAAACTATAATATACAGTAAGCACTTAGTGGGTTTTTTTAAAGTTTAATAAAAAGTTGAGCAAGTTTAACATCATATAATATGAAAATTGTTTATGATTATAAAGTAAAAAACATGTAAGATTTTTTAGCTACAATTAGGTAATTAAATATATAGAACAATAAAAACTATGTATATTTGGATGTATGAAAATTTAGACACATTTTATTAAGTAAATTAAAAATAATTTTATTAAATAATTAGTTTAAATCTATATTATTTATGTGAGGGATCAATTCTCTTTTCACTCTAAAAGATATTTGCATATCAAGACATTTGATCCCTCTTGGCTCTTGGTAGATCTATAGTTAAGATTGATCTAGGTCATCTTAATTTCCCCTTTTAAATAAACTATGATTCCGCATGAATACCATGTATCAATACCATGCACTGTTTTTATAGTTTATTATTATTTTTATTTTTTATTGTATTTTGACTTAGTTAAAATGTTCATTACATTATGTCAATCTTTTTATTTAATTTACTCTTATTTTAATTTTTGTGTAATTAGACATAGTCTTACAAAAAACTATATTCAATCTAACTTATTAAAAAGAAAAAAAAACTTTAATGACGTAAAACATTTCAATCGTTTAACATTTGATCCAATGGCTCACACATGGACACAGTAATAGTGAAGAGAATTGTTTTCAAAGAAAAATGTTTTACAACATAATTATAGGTAGATTATTTTTATGAAATTTAAATTGTATTTTTAATAATAAAAATATAAATATAACACTTTTAAAAAATTAGTTAGAATTTTTAATTTGATGGATGCACAGTGTACCTTACTCACGGTCATTAATAATATGGTGTAACACTTTTTTTTTAAATCAGTTAGAATCTTTATTTTGATGGATGCACCGTGTACGTTAGTTAAGGTCATTAATCCTGTCTTGTTATAGTTTTAATTGGGAATAAGTTAAATACTAGTACTTGCTCATTTTAATAAATGAGCCGAAGGACACCGAAGGCGTGTCGTCGATTGGACAGTAGCACGGACGAAGGAAGGAGATGACGTGCGGGAAGGAGTTGAGAGCAGCAGAGCAGCACGGTGGGATGGATGGCTGCCAAGTGTCAATTTTTGACAAGGAAGAAGGGCGATAGGTGGAGCACAGGGATTGGCTGGGATGAACAGTGTTTCCCAATCAATCTCATAAAATGAACACCTTCGGTGTAAATATATTAATTTAATATAATTTTGATAGTTTATATATTATGACTAAATTATTTGTTCATTTAATTGACTTACATACTTTACAACCATCACAATTAAAGATAGACATTACATACTCCACAAGATATTGATACAAAACTTAAAGGGCAAGTCGTATCATCACAAGAGATTTAACATGCATGTTGTTGGTGAAGGGCAAATGACTATGCAGAAACAAAAAAACAAAAAAAAAACGGAGAGGAGAGAGTGCCACATATACAAGACACCACATCATATTTTAAACTAGCAATTGTCTCTAAAGGTACAAAAGTACATTGAAAGAATATAAAATTGAGAAAATTATCTTGAAAAACCAAATCACTAAATATAAGAACTATTACTTTTAATAAAATAAATATGATAAAAAAAAATTATGTGAAAAAATTTGAGATATATAAAATGTATGACTACAGGCACATTTTACAATGCAATTGCAATTTGGTGTAGCATGTATTGCATTGAGATAAAGTAGATCAATGAATGACAAATATTTCTAGCAAATAATTCTAACATTATTGTAAAATAGACTCTAAAGATTCAATTAAGTGTTATAGATGTGTAGCAACAACAAATTTATTTTATTTGCAAATTTTCTTTTAAAAATATCACTCATCATAATTATAGTAAAGTTAGCGGCTTTGCATTCTACCATATATATCTTCTCAGAAAGATTTTGGTTGTTGAAGTCAATAGAGAAATAGTTGTCTTACCTCTCTCTCCAATTAAACCTATAATCTTTTAAAAACATATGTTTAAAATCTTTAAATGTACTCAATTTACTAGTTTATCTCATGTAATTGTGTTGAATTTGAAATGAATGACATATGTACATCTAAGTACTAATAAAGTACTTTTTTCACTTTGTTTAATTTAATATAAATATTAGTGTATATAAAAAATAAATAAAATTATAAAGTAGGTTAGTTAAGATTTTCTAAACAGTTGTAATTTAAGATATAATATCATTAGCTTTAATGAGAATCTATGCATTATTATATCAAACCAAAAGTTGTATTCATGACAACATTATATAATTATAATTCTAATGGATTATTAAATTTAACCAAGTGCTTTATTAGCAACAACATTATATTTGGTTTTTATTATGTAAATCAAGAGTTTTATTAGCAGCAAGATTATATTTGGTTTTTATTATAATCAAAACCAAATATAATCTTGTTGCTAATAAAACTTTTGGTTTACATAATAATTATTATAATCAATGATTGATTTAATATTCAAAAAAAAAAAAAAAATTTGGAAAATTTTGAAGAAAAAACAATTCACCCAAACCAAAAAAAATAAAATTATATTTATTTGTCTTTTTAATTTCCTCTTACATATTAAGTTGGAAAAGTCAAGTCCTACTAACACAACTGATTGAGGATGGACCTCCTTTGCAAGGCGGCCCAGGATCAAACCTCACGGGGGGTAGTTGTGTCTTGCGCTAGGGGGAGGAGATATGCTAAAAAAATCCAGCCAGCTTAGGGCTAGTGTGGCCCAGGACGCGTGCGATCCTTGGGTGGCTTTAACGGATTAGATGCCTTGGGTCTGCTCCTCAAGGCGATAACTTGATAAATAAAAGAAAAAGGTTGGAAAAACATTTTTTAACAGTAAAACCAATATTTGTTTTGTGATATTCAAATCGAAAAATAAACAATCTTGGCGAGCGAAAACACTGCCCAAAGTACTTTGTAGAAGTAGCTTCCCAATTGTGAGTAGACTACGAGGCCGTAGCGTTAAACCTTCCAAATAACTTTTGAAATGCCATGTTATTACATATATAATGAATGACTGAAAGAACCAACCACATTTGAAGCATTCAAAAGGTTTGGAACTGCATAACATCTATATAAGAATTGACGCGTCACTTCAATAGAATTTGCATTCTTTATGCTCAAAATCGAATATACTGATAAGAACACAATGATGCTCTGTCAAAAAGAAGAAATCAATCTCATGAACTCAATTAAAAGAAAATCCTCCAAAAAATATAAAGAACAGATATTGACAAATGTCGAACACTACCAACTCCCAGGTATTCCTCTCTACAAAGATTGGTCAAATTTAATTTTAATGGTGTCTCCAAAGAAATCCTTGGCCTAACAAGAATAATATCATATGTATCTAAGTGCAATGTAGGACATATAACTTGAATTTATTATGAATTGTGCAAATACAGAACAAACAACCATGTTGAACTATCTACACTTATTTGTGATTTTAAATCCAAATTGTTTATGAGTCAACTTAATGGAAAAAATCAAAATCTTCATGAAATTTGATACTTTGGTGTCAAGGAATCTATAAACCAAAGTTCTATTAATTTTTAAGAGGCTCCAAATTGCTTATAAATCATCTCACTGGAAAAAATGAGAATCCTTCATGAAAATTTGATTATTCATATATCATGGATACAACTAGTTCTAGAAACAATTGTAGAATATTGAAATCAGAATCCTTTATGAAAAATTGATATTCATATGTTATGGACCAAGCTAGGTTTATAAAATATTGTGGACTCATGTGAGAAGAACAACCAATTAGATTGTTGATTGGCTTGCTTAGCAAAGACATCCTATGCAAACAGGGCAGCAAGATGGATTGGCTAAGGTCCTAACTCCTTAAATGTGTCCCAATTTCTTCATCTCTATAAATGTGCTCCTGCACCTGAGTTATAACTTGATCGTCTGCACATCCTCCAGTGGATGGATTGAACAAGCTACCCTATCATTCATCACCTATTCTGAATATTCAATGCTCTTCTTTTCCTTTCTTAGCCATGGGTAGTATTCTCATCTACCATCTTTTTCTCATTCCCAACTCCTCTCTATTCTTGAATCTGCAACACTCTTCTTTTCCTTTAGGTCCCAAATTATTTGACCATACTACCATTGATAATAGTAATTCTAATCATTTCCCTACTCACTCTTCCATGCATAAAGCAACAAGGAGAATCTAGATGGGCTTCTGGTTTCAGTCTCCATGCTTGCCCATTGCAATACTGAAGAGCTCGAGTTTGAAGGGAGTTTCTTTGTAAGAAGGGCTTATCAAGGCTTATGTGACTGAATGTAGATGGAGAAGACCACTGCAACACAGATTGTGACAGCAACAACATTTTTTGATATATTATCACCCAATATCTAGAACATGAAGACGATGTGGCCATTGTTGGGATTGAAGAGTGAATTGTGCACATCCCAAAATACTTGTATTGAGGTTTTGTCCACCTCAACTATCTGATTTCCCCCTGAAATTCCACATTAGGTGCTTGACCTACAACACCACCTTCTTGTCAGCTCTGACATCCAATCTTGGCTCCTTGGATCCCCCTGTGTGGTATTCAATCACAATGTAATGAGTCTTGCCACTTTCACCAAATGGTGTCATTGTTGTGTAATATCTCTTCCCAAACACATGCTCTCTTCTAGACAGAAATGTGGACTCAGAGAATGGCTTCCTTGCATGAATCATCCTGTAGGCCTTCTCTTGCATATCTCCCAACAACAGGACTATCTCCTTTTCAAATACAAGGGCCACGCAAAAACCTTCCTGTGGCTCGGGCCTGCACACATATTTAGCATTGTGCACATCCCAAAACACTTTCGTCTTCTTCCCCTTGACACCAAAGTTCTTGGATCGATGCTTCTTCCAGAAGGACCATGGCTTCATACCAACCTTGCACATACAATGGCACCTTGAATCATTGATATGGACACTAAGACCACGACCCATTAGATTCTTGCACCATGTTATGGTCACAAATTTGTAGATTTCTGCTAGTGTGGTCTGATGGAGGCAAGTTATCAAGTTCTGTGTCATTCTGTTGCCAGAAGAAGATGACTTGTATGTCAAGTGGGCGCATCCGGATTCTCCAAAACAAGAAGGTAATGCTTCAATCATTTTTCAAATCTAGTCGCTTGTATGGTGCTACACAACAAATATTTCAAAATTCCAATGTATCTATAAGATTTCTAATGGACCCTTTACTAAATTGAGAGGGGGGATGAATCAGTTTAGTCTATTCATGGACATTAAAATTATTTTTATTAAAATCATTAACAAACCATTCCATAAACAGCTTAATATAGAATAATCAGCAGACTGAATATGTGAATAGCAAGTAATAAGCAGATTAACACTTCACATCAACACATAATAATCATGGACTTGAACACCAAATATAAGTGGAAACCCATAAGGGAGAAAACCACATCTTATTATTGTTGTGATGCAAAGGCAAGCTCCTACTCCCTCTCACAACTGATTTTTTGCAGGCACCTAAAAATAGAGGGCTGCTACCTCATTTTCTGCAAGCTACAAATTGCAAGGAAGCTCCAACTCCCATAAATTTTCTGTAGGCTACAACCTACAAGAGGCTCCTACCTTACCCAGCTCCAATTGCAAATTTATCAAGCTACAACTTGAAAGGAGACTACAATCCCCTCACTCAACATGAAAATAAAATGTTGATTTACCTAGATATCAACGTTGTTTTCTTCCACCTTCACTTCTGCCCTCTCTACCTTCAAATATGCTTCATATCATCTCCAGATGTTCACAGCATCTTTATCAGCTCTCTCACATTCTCCATATCTCTCCCATTTTGTAGCTCTCTTACATTCTTCAGCTCTCTTCCATTCTGCATCTCTCTAACATTCTTCAGTTCTCTTCCATTCTGCAGCTCTCTAAACCTTCTCTATGCACACTGATATTACATCTCTTATACAGATAAATCCTGACTGTTTGCATTCTATAGGGAATACGAAGTGAAAAGGCCTGACTCTATTCCTTCCACCCATTCGATTCCTCACACTTCAGTTCGGGTTATTACATCAACAAAAATACAGAAATAATCATTTCAGCACTCATTGGAGTTTTGCCTATGCCTGTGGAGACTTGCCCTTACATCACATACAATAAAAAATAATTAATACATTTACATTTACAACAATATTTCACTCAGCCCTTTCAGCTCTTGGCTTGTTGTGTTTTTGTCCTTTCTTTTGTTGTCACTATATTTTATGTTTTTGTTGTTATATTATAACAGTTCTGCACAAACGCCTTTTGCCCAACTCGACCCAACTGGCATGTTTCCAACAGTGTCACCCTAATTGTCTTTTACCCGACTCTGCCTATGCTCGTGCTTGCAACTTTCAGCCTTCTCCTTATCTCAACACTTGACTCTGCCCATGGTGCCTAGCTCCTCATAGCCGCAACGTTCAACCTCTGCACGTACTATCGGGTCTCTTTACCCGAGTCCATCTGTCACGTTGAGAATTTTTTTATTATACTAGCCACAATAGCCTTTATTCTATAGTTGGGTCACTTGCCCGAGTCTCTCCTCTTGCATTCAACCTTTCTTTTAATTACCTGAGTAAACTCCACGTTCATATTTTCTTCATAAAATTGGCGCAAACTACACGAACCCTGGACCTTAAATATTTTTCGATTAACTTTTGAAAAACTTTGTGTCCAATCACTTTATTGCATTTCAGCAATCATTGGTGGTTCTCCGTTATATTCTCCCTTCTCGCTTCCAATGTAATTTCTTAACAAAAAGGCCTTCCTTTCGGATTTGAAAACCTTTGGACTTCAGCTTTGAAACTCCATCGCGTCCAGTCCTCGTATCGCATTTCGCATTTCGGCGATTCAACCTTGTTCTTATGATATTTGCCCTTCCGATCTTGCGATTTTCGATATGTGAATGGGTCCCACGTTGGACTTTAAAATATTTAGTAATAAACTCTGAGAGGTATCATGTCTGGGCTCTTATCGCATTTCGGCAACTTCCTTTGTTATTTGTTTATTCATTTCTCAGCCATCCTCCCGATGTGATTTCTTAAAGAAATTCTTATACCGCCGGACTTTAAAATACTTTAGACTTTGGCTTTGAAGCATATCGCATCCGGCCCCTCATCGCTCTTCGCATTTCAGCGTTTCAACGTGGTACATAAGCATTATCCCTTCGGAGCTTTGTGACTTGCGATATGCGATAAAGGGTTTGGGTCCCACTTGGGGTGCCACGTCACTGCCATGTCATCATGCCACGTCACCTTGCCACGTCATCAAAATTTTGTTGAGATATGTGGGGTTGGAGCCATGTCACCTACCACATCATCTTTCCACATCAATGCCTACGTCATTTAGCCACGTCAACATATCGCACTTCACAGTTTTGCGGTTTTTACGATCATATTTCCGCTTGTGATTGTGAAATGTGATTAAGCTGTTGAACATTTTTCTGCACACATTTCTTCTGGAAATTACCCGACTCGACCCTCCGAATTGCACGCACCCTCATGCACTGTTCTGAGCATAAAAATACACGACTCGACCCTGAACTGCACGTGCACTGTTCTGAACGTGAAAATACACAACTTAACCCAGCTTGCATTGTTCTGAATGTATTTCAGCCCGACTTGATCCTTTGTCTTCTCTAATCATTTTGATGTTGCCCCTTGCCTCTTTGCTACTCCTTTATGCTCCTTTGCCTTAGATAATTATTCTAATGTTGTTCTTTGCCTCTTTTTTGCTCCTCTGCCTTAGATTATACTTATGATGTTGCTCCTTGCCTTTTTATTGCTCCTCTTTATTCCTTTGCCTTAATGGTAATTTTGGTGTTGATCCATGCCTATTTGTTGCTCCTTTGCCTTGCTCCTTTGCCTCTAATGTTGCTCCTTTGCCTCTTTTTTACTCTTTGTTGCTCCTCTGCCTCTCTTTTATGCTCCTTCACGGCACATTTGCCTTCTTTTCCTTATTGCTCCTTTATACTTTAGCTGATTCCGATTTGATCCTTTGTCCTTAATGATAATTATGGTGCTGCTCCTTTATGCTCCTTTGCCATCAATGATAATATTTCCAACAGTCTCCCCCTTTGGCATTGATGCAACACTTCCTCCCCCTTTCATTCTGAGAAGTGTCTTTCTTCCTTTACTTGCTTTTCCTCCCCCTTTGGCATCAATGGCAAAGGGTTACACATTTTTCCAGTGCAGTTTCCATCATTGCATTACTTCTCTCTAAGTTGTGTATAGGCCTTTTTCATTCTGTCTTTATCCCTTGCTGTTGCAAACTGGTGTATAAGGGTTGTTGGGAGAACACTTTGAAAATAATTGAGATTGCATGAATATGCTACAAATTGATGCTATCCCAAACTCTTGAAAATGTTGGAAGGCATGTCACCATAGAATGTTTTGTACTTTTGTCCCTTACTGCTTGATAGTGGGGATACGTTCCAAACTTCTGAAGGTATAATCATTACAAGCCAAAATCCATTAATGTTGATGTGAACAATGAGTCCAAACAGGGCTTACAACTTATTGCAAGACTAGACAATATCTTTCAATCTAAAAGGCCCAATGACTTTAACACTAAATAGTTACATATTTAAACATAAAACCCTCAAGTCTTGATACATTCCATGCATTGGACAATCTCACTATCAACTATACACTTTCATTTATGACACAAGGGGGTATGTAGTTCAATGATCAACTCTCCATCAAACTTCAGACACTTCAAGTGTTCTGTCACCATGTTCTTTAGGAAAATATCTTCAATATGTCCCCTTGAAGTTTCATCAGACAGACTTCAACAAGCTTATGGATGATTTAAGACAGAGGCCTTGAAAGTATATATGTAACATACCCCGATCACCTTGCGGGAAAATGCATGGAGTCAGGAATTTTTTTACAACATTTGTGAATGAGTAACATTATAATTTACTTTCTATAATTCGGTGTTAACCATTTGAATACACATCATCATCACTTGGAGAAATATTTAATAAAAATCATAGTGAGTTGCACAACCATTAATTGTCCTTGTTGTAGCATATCAACTTAAATTTCCTACTATATCTATGCATCGATCCCATGATCATTTTAACTCAATTAATAAATCACCTAACTGAGAATATAAACATCACATCATGAAAGAAATTAACATCCTGAAAATGACACAATGAACAATCACATCATTAGACACTGATATACCCTGGAAACCCCGTAGAGTGAAAACCAGCAAACGTTTAATTTTATTATTAAACGCTCGTGAGGGTTGTCACCCCTCACTCAATGGTTATAAGGGAGTCCATCCCTTGACCATTGTCATTAAAATTACATAGAAAAATAATATTAAATGAAACATAACTAGCTACAAGCTATTACAACCATCATGATACCATTTACCCACGGATCTTTTGTCTCAGTCTTTGTAGTTGGGTTGTTTCCTTCAGTTGGTCATCCTGCAGTTGGAACTACAAAACCTGCATGGACTAACAACCCTTTATCTTCTACTATGTTAAACTTGAAAATCATTTTCTCAAGTCATCCTTCTTTCTTGCCATTGCTGTCGTCATCACACTTGATATCATGATTGGATAAAATATTAATAAACCATAATCAATCTCTATTTGTGACACTTCAGCAAATATTTATATGCATGTATAAAAAATAATAAAGTTGACATGAATTCCTTCTTTAACATCATTTCACATGCATTAGTAACAAATAAATCACTATCAATCGTTATCTTTCTAACAATCGCTAACAAAATCTTGCATGCACTTTCATATTATTTCCAAAGGAAAGATAATATACTATATAATAATATTGTGCATGAAAATGCATAACAAGCTTTCAAGATAACCATCCCAACAAGCAATTTCCTTTTTGCCTACTCTTATATTTCCTTTTCGAAAGGGATTAACACAATCGATTCTATACTTATGCATATGAATGCATGTTCTTTTCCAAAGACATCTTTTCCACACAAGAGCTATTCACATTGGTTATTACGTATAACAATGCCAACTTTATTTCAAACAAATTTAACATACCAATTATTTATTTGTGCATGCAATAACATAGCTTGTTCTTTTTGCATGTAAAACATATATTTCTTTCCAAAAAAAACTAAATAAATATTTCATGGAAAAATAAACACATTTCTTTTCCAAGGGGTCAAATGCATACCACTTATTCTTTCATGCATGCAAAGGGACATTTTTCTCTCATCCAAAAAATCTAATCCCAAAACAATACTTTTTCCATGCATGCAAGCATATATGTTTCTACATAATAAAGCATGTGATTACTATTTTTCCTCTCTAAGAATCTAATCCAATAATGCATACAAGGATATATTGTTCTCTTCTAGTCTTTTTGAAGAGTTCTAACCCAATAATTGCATCCTTGCATACAAATATATTTATTTATTTTCCAAGAAATTTAACACCTTAACTACTCTTTTTCCAAAATATAGCTAACTAACTAGCTATTATGCATGAAATACAAAATATTTTCTTATCATTTCACATATTAGAGATATTTGTAATATTTCTTCAAGAAATAACATGAATAATAAATCCTTCTCAAATAGCACAACCAATTGCCTTTAATGCAAAGGTTTTATGTGAGCTACCCCTCACTTAAGTTATTTATATCTTTTTACACGACTCAAACTCCTTATGCATGTAAAATCACATAACAATTTCTAGTAGATCAAATATACTAGATAATTATTCATGTGCCCCTAAGCACATACTCTTTTCAAGAGTTCAATATTTCTCTTTAACTTTTAATGCACATGCATCATGAGAACATACTTGGTGATTACATAAATTAATTCCTTTTCAATAATAATGAACATAATTATTATGTCTATATGTACAGAAACAATTATTCTTATCTCATTGAAAATTGAAATGGAAGCACTATGTTTTTCTCTATTTTTCATGTTTTATCCATCCACTTTGGACGCCTATTACGAACATATGGAAACGAATTTCAGAAAACCAGAGGAGGTTTTTGTTTGGAACAGTCTTATTAAAAATAACCTCTCTCATTTTTTTCACAAGTGTCACAGTTTTGAAGATTCAAATGAATCTTTGCAGCCCATTATTCCAGATTTAAAGATTAAATAATTTCCTATTTTTTGGCATCACATTTGGACACGGTTTCCAACCAAATGGAAATGATATTTGGAAATCTCAAAGAGGTTTTTGTTCCTAACGGGTTCATTAAAAATAACCTCTCTTAGTTTTTACATAGGTGTTACGGTTTTGAATATTCGAACAAATCGTTGGATCTCATTTTTCCATATTTAAATAATAAATAATTCTCTGGCTTTCACATCAATTTAGGACGCGGTTTTTGAGACATGGGAAACTATTTTTTAAAATCTGAAAGAGGCTTTTGGTCATAACATCCTATGTTATAAAAACCTCTTTCACTTTTTTCATATCTATTTCGGTTTGGGAGATAAAAAGTCGTATTTATACCCTATTTTCTAATAACTCATGCAATTCGCAGCATTATTTAGCCATGAAAAACTTTTATATATTCACAACACATGAATTCTTCTTAGAATTCAATGAATAAAATACATATTACTTTATCTAAAAAATTATATAGAGTTTTTTTCAAGAAAGAATCTTGATTCTTCATCATATGAATTTTCCCTTGCAATTAAATTCATTTATTATATCACCATGCCCCATATGCAAACAAAAGAATTTTCAAAGAATATGGTTTCTTATCTCTTGATGCATGCTTGGAATTTCTTTTTCCTCTTCCTTGGCTCCATTCTGCATGCATTCTCTCTTTCTTTTTTCTATTTTTCTCATAGGCTTACAACAAATAGAATTAAGAAATTGTGATAACTTTTCTAAATAATAAAAGCATTCTAGCTTTTCTAAATCATAAAAGAATTCCAGCTTTTCTAAATCATAAAAGCATTGTAGGTTTTTTAAATCATGAAAACATTCCAGCTTTTTTAAATCATAAAAGAATTCCATAAAGCATCCATAAATATGATTTTTCCTAAATCACAAAAGCACTCCATAAATCTCTCATGCTTTTCTTTTAAAAGTAGATTTGTTTTTTCCTTATGAGAAAAATATCACTTATTCAGAGTTTTTCCAAAACTATTACTCATTATTTCTAAAACTCATAAAAGATACCAACTTGGAAATATAATTTATTTTCATAGAAGAATGTAAATTCTTCTATATAAAATAATTAAGAAATAATTCTTCAAATATTCTTTATAATTAAGAATTAAAAGAATATTCTTCATGTAATATCAATTTAATAATTAATAATATTTAATTATTTAACAAACCTAATTTTACGAGAGTTTTTAGGGTGGCTTAAGCCTAGGATATTACAAACTCCCCCCCTTAAAGAGAACATCGTCCTCGATGTTCTTCTTTTGTTGGAACATTAACCTTTAATTTTCATTAACAATTATTTAGGAGATGTAAAATAATACTTAAATCATAATACTTCCACAAAAACTCAACGAGCACTTAGCCATTTAATCATCAAAATTATAAGAAAATTTCTATCAAGTGCATGTTTCACTTTACTTAGGAGTTACAGTAGTCTTTCTCTCCCACTAGTGTTTTTTGCAAATTATTGTCTTTCTCTCCCGCAATAATTTCAATCAAATTCAAACTCATGGTATTTATCTCCAGCCATTTCCCTTGAAAATTATTGTCTTTCTCTCCTACAGTAATTTCAATCAAATTCAAACTCATGGCATTAATATCCAACCATATTCCTCTAGTGTGTCAGGAATTTAAAGTTCAATAACTCGGTATTTTATCTAACATAAGTTATTTCAGTCACCTATATTTTTCAATTAATTTCCTCTATGCATGCATATCGATAAGTCATATCTGACATGTTCATTTTCTCATAAAAACCTACAAACACAACTTATTTCATCGAAATTGTTGCTAAGATAATTTTATATATCATGCATGCAAAAATATAACACATGCAACAACTTTGAGACATGAAATTTAAAGTCTATTTTAACATCCAACATCTTTAGACAATTTTAAAATTAGTAACAGAACATAGACATAATTTCATCTAATTGTAGTTAATTTCTGGGAATTATTGAGGAATCGAGCATATTCCTCCCAACTGTGAACTATATCCAATAGTTATCCACCGAGCTAAGATCTACTTACCACTAGAATCAACAACCTCATTGATTCCTTGGTGCTTTCTTCCCAACAGATTTTTAGCAGCGCCCTGCTTTAAGGTCTGCCAACCTTTTTGCCTAGGCCTTTTTGTTTTATATTTTTCGAAAAAGATACTCTTATTTTTCTTTAAAGCACACATTTCTCTCTCGTTGTGCTTTATTTTACCCCGCTTATTATTTATCTCCAACTATGTCATTAACATAATCTTTCTCTCCCATTATGTTAATATTTTCCTCTTTATTATTTTCTCCTAGGGATTTTTAGGAGACTTTTAGGGAAGGTCCATGTTGAACTTAACTACCAATAGCTTTTCATAAGCTGAAAAGAAGTCTTCTAAAACTCCAGAGTTATTTCATGAATACCCCAACCAATGTATTCATTAACTCAATAATAAAATAAAATATTACGTCATTACATTAGTCCCATCATGGCTTCCATAGCCATTGAATCCAATAAAAATTCAATGTCTAAAAATAGTCAATGTCTAAAAATCCATTGTAATTTACATAATTTTCCATTTTCATATTATCATTAAGGCAAAGGAACATTTATGTACACTATGCATCTATACTTGACCCACAACATAGGTCCCGCAATTTGTCAAAGTACATTGACAACAATTCATCACATGTAATATAGGTGGTATACATTCCAAATTTCCACATAGTAATAATCAAGTAACTTAGAAAAAATACATTAAAATATCTTGCATACAATCACATGATACTTTCTTTAATGTCTCACCTTACCAACCATCATTAGTGTAGAGAAATAATAGTCCCATTTAACCCTAGGACATAAAATGTGATTTTCTTCTTTCCTTACGATTAGCATGTAGCCATGTAAGCGACAAGCATTGGGGAATTTTGGGAAAATAATTTGCAATCATCCAATCTACAATCACTATAGACTTTTATCAAACAGTGTGCAAGCATGCAATACACAACTAATTCGAAATTCCAATAAACAGTTTGCAAGCATGCAATCTACATCCATTTTGGAATTTTAACAACAATTTGCAACCATGCAATCTATGGTCGATGAGACATTCTACCAAATAGTTGGCAAGCATGCAATCTACCACCGTTGAGGGACTAGTTAGCGGACATGAAATATTTCCATAAATATGTTTAAACTATCAGAGAGATAGTAAAACTAGAATTTATAGAATAACATAAATCATATTCATATCATCAATGGTAAACTTTTTGCCAAACAACACAACCAAGAATCCCTACAAGAGTGTCTAATTATGGATCCAATTCTAAACATAACTTCTTCTTTTTTGGAATCAACATGGGGGTTACATCATCTCAATGTATGAATACCCCTTGATGTTAACATTAATCACATCCAAAACTTTCACGGATGCAACTATTTAAAACAATAGAACTTTGGATCTCATTTGCCACTTTTTGTCGAACACATGGAATGCAAACTTTCCTCTACAACTATAAATAAATAATGAGAACCCACAATTATGCTACTATGAGTTGTTCATTGACTTTAAGTTCACTATGTGAGTTCCACTTCACTCATTACTTATTTTTAACAACTAAAGAGGTTCGTTCAAATTTTTTTTGTTTTCTTTTTACAACATTCCATTGTCCTCTTCAGGGTCAACCCCAACTTCTAAATTATTTAGTTATCACCCCAACCATGCATTCATTATTTACAAGAATTGAATGGTAACTTTAGTCATGTTGTTTCACTTTTTTTTTATGCACCATAATCATTATTCTAATATTATGCATGCAAAGGTTGGTAATTAATCTTCACTATAACCAATGAGTGCTCTGGATGGTTCATAGGTATAATAGAGGTTTTATTGTCTTTCATCCACATCCATATTCAAATTTCATGAGCACATATTTTAAAGAAACATTATAGCTTTCTACTCTTTCATGCGGCCATTAATCATGTATCATGCATCTCATGTTAATTGTAGTATACTACAAGTTTAATTAAAATCATACCGGAGATGATGCCCACTAGCATCATACCTCTACTTCCTTTTTGCATAATGATTCCAAAAAGGCGCCAATGTTGCAACCTTTTGCTGTAATACCATTTATAACATACCTCGATCACCTCACAGGAAAATGCATGGAGTCAGGAAAAAAAAATTCAACATTTATGAATGAGTAACCTTTTAATTTACTTTCTATAATTCCGCGTTAACCATTTGAATACCCATCATCATCACTTGGAGAAATATTTAGTAAAAATCATAGTGAGTTGCACAACCATTAATTGTCCTTGTTGTAGCATATCAACTTAAATTTCCTACTATAACTATGCATCGATCCCATGATCATTTTAACTCAATTAGTAAATCACCTAATTGAGAATATAAACATCACATCATGAAAGAAATTAACACCATGAAAATGACACAATGAACAATCACATCATTAGACACCGATATACCCTGGAAACCCCAAAGGGTGAAAGCCAGCAAACGTTTAATTTTATTATTAAACGCTCGTGAGGGTTGTCACCCCTTAATCAATGGTTATAAGGGAGTCCATCCCTTGACCAATGTCATAAAAATTACATAGAAAAATAATATTAAATGAAACATAAATAGCTACAAGCTATTACAACCATCATGATACCATTTACCCATGAATCCTTTGTCTCAGTCTTTGTAGTCGGGTTGTTTCCTTCAATTGGTCATCCTACAGTTGGAACTACAAAATCTGCATAGACTAACAACTCTTTACCTTCCACAATGTTAAACTTGAAAAATCATTTTCTCAAGTCATCCTTCTTTCCTGCCATTGTTGTCGTCATCACACTTGATATCATGATTAGATAAAATATTAATAAACCAATAATCAATCTCTATTTGTGACACTTCAACAAATATTTATATGCATATATAAAACATAACCAAGTTGACATGAATTCCTTCTTTAACATCATTTCACATGCATTAGTAACAAATAAATCACTATCAATCGTCATCTTTCTAACAACCACTAACAAAATCTTGCATGCACTTTCATATTATTTCCAAAGGAAAGATAATATACTATATAATAATATTGTGCATGAAAATGCATAACAAGATTTCAAGATAACTATCCCGACAAGCAATTTCCTTTTTGCCTACTCTTATATTTTCTTTTCGAAAGGGATTAACACAATAGATTCTATACTTATGCATATGAATGCATGTTCTTTTCCAAAGACATCTTTTCCACACAAGAGCTATTCACACTGGCTATTACGTATAACAATGCCAGCTTTATTTCAAACAAATTTAACATATCAATTATAATTTTGTGCATGCAATAACATAGCTTGTTCTTCTTGCATGTAAAACATATATTTCTTTCCAAAAGAAACTAAATAAATATTTCATGGAAAAATAAACACATTTATTTTCAAAGGGGTCAAACGCATACCACTTATTCTTTCATGCATGCAAAGGGACATTTCTCTCTCATCCAAAAGATCTAATCCCAAAACAATACTTTTTCCATGCATGCAAGCATATATTTTTCTCTAAATAATCTTACATAATAAAGCATGTGATTACTATTTTTCCTCTCTAAGAATCTAATCCAATAATGCATACAAGGATATATTGTTCTCTTCTAGTCTTTTTAAGAGTTCTAACACAATAATTGCGTCCTTGCATACAAATATATATATTTATTTTCCAAAAAATTTAACACCTTAATTATTCTTTTTCCAAAATATAGCTAACTAACTAGCTATTATGCATGAAATACAAAATATTTTCTTATCATTTCACATATTAGAGAGATTTGTAATATTTCCTCAAGAAATAACATGAATAATAAATCCTTCTCAAATAGCACAACCAATTGCCATTAATGCAAAGGTTTTATGTGAGCTTCTTTTTTTTCCTCGAGAAAAAAGCGTAACTTTATTACTGCATATGAGTATAAAATTACAATGAGAAACACAAAGTTGTGTGTTCAGAGGGGCAAACCCAAAAGATTGTTTTACAAGACAGATTCGAAGAGGACCTACGCAAAACCAATAGCTGGCAAAATACAAGTCTGTTCGTAAAAAAGCACAAGCTGTTCATCCTTTGGAAGATAGACAGAACCTTAAAAACGTAAGAACTGCACCACTATTTACAAACCTTCAAGAAAACTCTGCCTAGAAAGAAGAAATGTTCTTCCTGAGACAGAATACAAACATACATTCGATTAGAAGAATCAACCCAGCAAAAAGTACCCAACAAATACGTTGTGTGCAGCCCACTTTTGAGGCCCAAACAATGAGAAATCCAGCGAAAATGTAATCTGCAAGCGCAATAGAGAACAGAGGATGCACATTCCAGAAAAATCGAATTACCATAGAGCAGTTCGGACCAATGCATTCTGTCCACCGATCAGAAAGAGCCAAAGGAATATCCGTTTAAAATATCGACCATTTTCAGCCATTTGTAGTTGAGGAAGAACACACACCCTGTGTATGTATCCAAAGACAAAAGGTTGACCATTCATCCAATGTACACAAAAACTCTCAACCTATAAAATATTCATTTAGACTTTCTCTGGGCCCCCTGAAAACTGATTCTGCATGAAACCCTCTCAAAAGCTCGATCAAAAAAGCAAAACTCAGAAATTTTTCCTGTAGAGGCAGCACATCTTTTGTGAATGAACAAAAGGCAATTTGTTGAAGTACCATCCATCCCCAAAAAAATGTAGAGACAGCACACTATCTGCATGAAAGTTGTTGGCAAAATTGACAGGCCACTACATAATCCAGAAACCACTTAATCAAATAAAGATGGATAGAGGTATTCAGAAGTAACACCATCCAAGTGTTCTCTGATCCTCCAAATACCTTCGTCCAGCAGCAAACCCCTCTTTGAAGCTTGATCAGCCTCTTCATTATTTTCACGATAGATATGCTGGCAGGAGAAAGAGACTAAAGAACGGATGATCTCCCCGATAGAAAGAAACAGATTTTGTAAATGATGAACCCTGCAGATCTGTGTTCCTTTTATCCAATTTATCACATTCAGTGAATCCCCATAAACGTTTATTTGCCTGCAGCCTTTCTCCACTGCGAACAATAGAAGAATCTTGAGGCTCAGCAATTCAGCCAAATTATTAGTCCCTTCCCCAAGCCCAGCAGAGATCTCGAACCAATGAGATTCCGAGAGAAACAGCAGTGCTCCACCCCCACAAAAATTTTGCTGCATGGCACCATCAAAAAAACCCCAAGGGTTCCTCCTGTCAATCTCCAGCATGAGGACCTCCCTCTGATTGGCAGCACGAATATGAATAGGGAAAGCAGAGTGCAAACCAACAGTCATGGCACCGACAATCTCCGGAGTACTGACAGAACCATCAAAAATAAGTCGATTACGCGCCAGCCAACAGCCCCAAAGAACGAGGAGCGGCAGAGCTTTAAGATTCATCTCAGCAGTAGACACCCACCACGAATCCCAGGCATGTGATACAGAATTTCCCTCCCATATGCACCGGATACCCAGTAACCTGTAGCACTCCAGCCAAATACCTTTGATGAAAGGGCAGCTGAGGAAAAGATGGTTAACTGATTCAGCATCGGATTTACACAAGCAACACCATCCAGGACCCTGAAAACATCTGTTTTGTAGCACATCCCAGGTAGGGACTTTATTTTCAAGGACACACCACATAAATAGACGAGTCTTAGGAGGACAATTCAGTTTCCAAAGTTTCTTCCACCACCACCGCTCCTCTCCCAGGACAACCCCAGCACTAAGTTTTGTATATCCAGCCCGAGGAGAATAGATCCCCGAAGGATCAAAATCCCAGGCAATCTTATCCTCCCTATCCAAGAGCACAAGATGTGCTTGTTTTAAAGCACGAATATAAACCGTCAGAGCCCTCTCATCAAAAGCCTTCAACCCAAAGGAGGAGGCCAGTAACCAAGACTGTATGCCCAACCTTCTCCGAACCGGATCAGCAAGTTGAGAAAGAAAAGTAATCCCCTGCTGCCTTAATGCCTCAACCGTACGCCAAGGAAGAAGGTATTGAAGAGAACAACCCATCCAAGGATCCTCACCAACCCGGAGCTTCCTGCCATTACCCACAACCCAAGCCAGGCTAGATTCCAGAATGTGAAAAGATTTGACAAGAGCCTTCCATATCACCGTTCCCCCAGCAAAGGATTTCCCAGGATTCCTAATCCAGTCAACAATAGAAGAAGGAGAAATATACTTCTGAGCTATCACCTGAGTCCAAAGGCTATTTCCGTTGATGAGCCTCCATCCACCCTTAGCAGCAAGAGCCTGAGCAAAAAGGAAGATATTTTTCAGCCCCCACCCACCTAAAGCTTTTGGGACAACAATCTTCTCCCACCGAACCCAAGGGGTCACCAAAGAATCCTGTTTCCCACTCCACAGAAATCTGAAGCAAATCCTCCTGGCAGCCTCCAAAATACCCTTAGGGATCCAAGACAGGGACAACCAATAAACTGGAACAGCCTCCAAAACCGACTTAACTAAAGTCAGCCGCCCAGCTCTAGACAGCCATTTGTGAGACCAAACTTTTAACCGTTTTTCCAGCTTTTCCAATAACCAGTTCCAATCATTTTTCCTATAATCGTTGGGTTTTAAGTGGAACCCCAGATAATTCAGACCAGCATCCAGACCAACAGCATTGTAGGGAAGGATCCTCATGAACTCACGCCTCTCCTCATCCCTCAAGGAATGTGTAGAGATGGAAGACTTCCCAGCATTTACTTCCATTCCCGTAGCTTTGCCAAACAAAACCAAAATCTCACCAATGGAGATAGCATCCCGAACCGACCCAGAACAGAAAATTAAGACATCGTCAACAAAAAGAAGGTGAGTAATGAAAAGGTTTGGAGCTACCTGAATTCCCTTCAAAGAACCCTGTCTCCTAGCCTCATGTAGAGCTCTACTCAAACCTTCAGCAACCAATAAAAATAGAAGGGGAGAAAGGGGCATCCCTGGCGCAGCCCCCTTTCAGCATGAAAAAAAGGAGATGCAGCCCCATTTAGCAGAACAGAAAAGGAGACAGTTGTAATACAACTCATAATCCATCTAATGAAGTCGACGCCAAACCCAAGGTGAGTCAGGAGCATGCGAATATATAACCAGCTTACCCGATCATATGCTTTGGATAGATCAATTTTCAGCACCGTCCCTTTGAGGTTCTTGGTCTTCATACTGTGAAGAGCCTCTTGTGCAGTCCCGATAGCTTCATGAATTTGACGACCTTCCAGGAAGCCAAATTGTTCACCGGAAATGTGAGTAGATAAAATGCCTTTGAGTCTTCGCGCAACCACATTGGCTATCACTTTATAGATACAGTTGCACAAAGAGATAGGACGGAAATCAGCCAAAGAAAGAGGGTTATCCACTTTCGGAATAAGAGCTATGAACGTGGAATTGAAGCAAGCAGGAATCCGCCCTGAAACCCTGGTATCCTCCACAACTTTCAACAAATCTGTCCCTAAAATGTCATAGAGAGCCGAAAAAGATTCGATCGACCACCCATCTGGCCCAGGGCTTTTATCTTTTTGGAAACTATGAAGAACCTCCTTCAATTCCTTCTCAGAGACCTCAGCCATCAAAGATCTGTTGTCAGCCTCTTCCACAAACCTCGGAAAATACTGAGCAACTCTAATCACTTCCGCAAGTGATGCATGAGCTGGGGCCTTAAAAAGATCCTTGAAGTGGTCAACCCCCAATCTAGCTTTGGCCTCAAATGAAGAATGCTCAATGCCCTGACCATCTCTTAAACTCCAGATAGTATTAGCCGACTTCCGGCCGCGTGCATAAGCATGAAAAAATTTTGTATTCTCATCCCCACTAACCAGCCAAGTGGCACTGCTCTTCAGCCTCCACGTTTCCTCCTTATCCATAAGAAGGGAGTTCCTTCTTTTTTCAAGAGAAACAAGAGTGTCTTTATCAACTTGTGATTGATAACCACCACCAATGCCCTCATAAATCAAGCAAAGATCCTCTTCCACCTGTTTCAACTCCACATCCTCCCTCTGTCTCTTAGCAGCCGACCAATCTTTGACAGCATCCTTGATGCATTTTAAATTTTCAACAAATTGAAAGGCAGCAGAAAGATGACTGTCCGCCCTAAAGGGAATCCATCTATCGATAACCAAAGCTTTGAAAGAATCATCCCCGAGCCAAATTTTATTGAACTTTAAAGGGCTATGAGGCTACCTAGGCCCGATCTTTGACTCAAGAAAGATGGGAAAATGATTAGAGGCACCCCCACTGCCAATCCACTACCTGATCTGAAAAGGCCTGTCCACAATCTGCTCAGCCACCAGGAAACGATCAAGTCCCTTTGCAATTATGTCTTCCGCACATCTATTATTCCTCCAAGTAGGTTTCAGCTTGATGGGCTCAATGTCCAGCAAGTTATTCTCCTCCAATTTTTGAGTGAAAAAACCAGTCAGGGAATCAATTTGTGCATGAGGTCCCCAAACCTCCGACTGGCCCAAATAGAAATTCAAATCCCCACCCAAAATCACTGAATCACTCTTGATTAAAGAGTTACTCAAGAGGGAATCCCAAAAAGGGATCCTGTCTTGATAAGGTCCATAAATATTAAACAGATTAAAAGCTTCACCAAGCTCCAACGACAGGAAATTTATTCCCAGGACCGACTCCATACCCCAGAAATTTTGTGATTTAATTGTTTTGTCATTCCATCTGATAGCCAAACCACCCGACCTACCTCTTGCATCCAAAGACTCGAAAGTCCAGCCTGGCACCAACCCTCCAATCTAACTTTGACCACAGATCCAACACCTAAAGTCTCTTGAAGCAGAATGATATCCGGACAATCCAAGAGGATAATTCTCCGGAAAGCAGCTTTCTTATGGGGACCTGCCAAGCCCCTGCAATTAAAATACATTATCTTCATTACACACCCGGCTTCAGGGATTGGCTTGCTCTAAGCGCCCTGTCAATCGAAATCTGCCTCCCATCATGAACATCCGACAAAGCTCGATCCTGAGCTTTTGCCAAAAAAGAGATCCTGCCCCTGCCCCGAGCAGAAGGAAGTTTTCCCCTCCCAAGCCCTCCAGCACCTTTTTTAGCACTAGATCTCAGATTATATCCAGTGACCAAAGGGGCTGTAGAAACCACCGGAACCAACAGCTTTTCACCAGGGTAAAAAATCGGGACAGAAATCATCTCTTGGAGAGCAGGCAAAGAAACTGGCTGAGAAGGGATATAAGGAACAGCACAAGAAGACTTACCACCAACATCCATCCAGGCCGAGACAGTAGTCAAGACAGAATTCAGAAGCGAGGTTGATGAGAAATTGAAGACTGGTGAGAAAGGAAAATAGCCCATAAGTGAAATATTCAGCACAGATAATACTTCTTTCAGCAAGACATCATCCTTTCGTTGAAAATCTGCTCCATAATGTCGACTATGGACCTTCACAGCATCCAGCGCTCCACCCCCGGTAATCTGATATAGAGCCTTTTGACCAGAAGAAGGACCAGAAACCTCACTCAACACCTGGAAATCTACATCAGGCGGCATGCAAGAGCCAATGACATCAAATTGCACATCGTTAGAGAAGGCTGAACAAGGTTCAGAGTGTAAATGGTGAGGATCGGAGCCAGCCTCCTTCACCAGAGGTGCCTCCACAAATGGACCAGACCCCCGGCTTTTGGCAGATCGAGAGGGAGAACCACATTCATATGCAGGGTGACCATAAACATGGCACCAACGGCAGCGAAAAGGAACCTTCTCATAGTCAAGGATCTATTTAATATCATAGTGACCCCACCTGAGATTCATAAATTCTGCAAGGCCCTCTCTGATGTTAATCATCACAAGGATTCTTGCAACCCGCCTGAGATTTGTCTTAAAGAATGATAGGTCTGCCTCTAAGAAAACCCCAATCGTATTACCTATACTGCATAGGTGCTCCTCTGTCCAATAATGAAGAGGCAGACCAGGTAAACGTACCCACAATGGGACCGAGTCCACCCTTTCTCTGCTAGCATCAAAGAGCGGATGCCAAGGTTTTAGGAGTAGAGGAGAATGATCTACAGACCAGCTCCGCTGAGTCACCCACTGGAGATGTTCAGAGCTCAGGAAGTTGAAGGCGAACCACCCCTTCGAAAGGGACACCACCTCAGGCACATCACCCAAATCATTCTTCCAATGAGAATCAGCCCAGGCAACTACAGTTTTCAGGGCAAAATGTCTCCGCACCACCCTGCCAACCAATGTTCTACTGGCCAATAATGTAACCTGTTCCCAGCCTATGTCTTCACCCAAGACATAGTTAAACTCAGCTTTTTTAATCTTGATCCATTTTTTCTTTCTACCTCCCTTCTTCGACACTTCAGCCTCTTTTCCTCTGTTTGGACCAAACTCTTTAGTAGTTTCAGGCGCAAGAACCCCGCTCTGTTCTTCCCAACTAATAGAATTAGAGGATGTACTCCGGCTCTTCTTCTCACAAAATCCCTCCCCACTTCTGGATGCGAGCACAGTTGGGTCTAGTTCGATGCCAGAAACTGTGGAAAAATCGCCCAAAATGTCACCCAGATGCGTGTCCTTCCCATCCTCGTTCAAACAACTACAAAAAACTTTCCCCTTAAGAGCTTGTAACTGATTCAAATCCGAGCTGCTGTTAGCAATCATACAGCCTCCCTCCCTCGCATCATAACCTCCTTTGAAAACCAGAGGCGACAGGCTGCCATCCGAGAGAATCGGGGGCTCGTGTTCACCTTGAAAACTAAAGCCTGTCAGCCCTCCAGATCTGGACCAAACAGGAAGGTTTGAATCGCACCTCCCCTGCACAGAGTCAATACCTTCCTTGGTCAGATCATCGAAGGCATTGTCGCGCCCGTCACCGTTCAAAAAACCATTGTTCCCGCCCAGAATCATCGCTTCGCCACCCTTTTATGTGAGCTACCTCTCACTTAAGTTATTTATATCTTTTTACATGACTCAAGCTCCTCATGCATGTAAAATCACATAATAAATTCTAGTAGAACAAATATACTAGAATTATTCATGTGCCCCTAAGCACATACTCTTTTCAAAGGTCCAATATTTCTCTTTAACTTTTAATGCATATGAATCATGAGAAAATAGTTGGTAATTACATAAATTAATTCCTTGCCAATAATCATGTACATAATTATTATGTTTATATGTACATAAACAATTATTCTCATCTCATTGAAAATTGAAATGGAAGCACTTTGTTTTTCTCTATTTTTCCTGTTTTAGCCATCCACTTTGGACGCCTATTACGAACATATGGAAACCAATTTCAGAAAACCAAAGGAGGTTTTTGTTTGGAACTGGCTTATTAAAAATAACCTCTCTCATTTTTTTCACAGGTGTCACAGTTTTGAAGATTCAAATGAATCTTTGCAGCCCATTATTCCAGATTTAAAGATTAAATAATTTCTTGTTTTTTGGAATCACATTTGGATGCGGTTTCCAACCAAATGGAAACGATATTTAGAAATCCCAAAGAGGTTTTTGTTGCTAACGGGTTCATTAAAAATAACCTCTCTCATTTTTTACACAGATGTTACGGTTTGGAATATTCGAACAAATCGTTGGAGCTCATTTTTCCAAATTTAAATAATAAATAATTCTCTGGTTTTCATATCAATTTAGGATGCGGTTTTTGAGACATGGGAAACTAATTTTTAAAATATGAAAGAGGCTTTTGGCCATAACATCCTCTGTTACAAAAACCTCTTTCACTTTTTTCATACTATTTCGGTTTGGGAGATACAAAGTCATATTTATACCCTATTTTCCAATAACTCATGCAATTCACAATATTATTTAGCCATGAAAAACTTTTATGTATTCACAACACATGAATTCTTCTAAGAATTCAATGAATAAAATACTTATTACTCTATCTAAAAAATTATATAGAGTTTTTCTCAAGAAATAATCTTGATTCTTCATCATATAAACTTTTCCTTGCAATTAAATCCAATTATTATATCATCATGCCCCATATGCAAACAAAAGAATTTTCAAAGAATATGGTTACTTATCTCTTGATGCATGCTTGGAATTTCTTCTTCCTCTTTCTTGGCTCCATTCTCCATGCATTCTCTCCTTCTTTTTTCTATTTTTCTCATAGGCTTACAATAAATAGAATTAAGAAAATGTGATAACTTTTCTAAATAATAAAATCATTCCAACTTTTCTAAATCATAAAAAAATTCCAACTTTTCAAAATCATAAAAGCATTCCAGGTTTTCTAAATCATAAAAGCATTCCAGCTTTTCTAAATCATAAAAGAATTCCATAAAGCATCCATAAATATGATTTTTCCTAAATCACAAAAGCACTCCATAAATCTCTCATGCTTTTCTTTTAAAGGTAGATTTGTCTTTTTCCTTATGAGAAAACTATCACTTATCCAGAGTTCTTCCAAAACTATTACTCATTATTTCTAAAACTCATAAAAGATACCAACTTGGAAATATAATTTATTTCCATAGAAGAATGTAAATTCTTCTATATAAAATAATTAAGAAATAATTCTTCCAATATTCTTTATAATTAAGAATTAAAAGAGAGAGATTGTTACATAGTAATTTGTCACCGTCCCTGCAATTCCCCGTCCCACACATTGGAGGGCCTCTCCCGTGACCTGTGAGCAATGACATGAACTAAAACCACTTTCATGACATCCCCCTTGACAAGGACAATCATTCCTCTGAAGAAAGTTTCCCTTGAAAAACCCTAAAAACTGATCTTTTGGCCTTGGCGCGACTAACCAGTTCAGCCCTCGCGCCAATGGGGAAAATCCACCATAGAGGGCACGCCAACTGGCGCTCTGTCCTAGTGTCCCGCTCGTGCTAAGCTTAATAAGGATTGTTTTTTTTAAATAAATGGTGGAAGTTTGATTCCAACAAACTCCTGAACGAGTCTCTAAAATGAGTTGGGAGGTTTGGCTCCGGATCTCCATGTATGGAAGGTGGTTTTCCACCTATCATGGAAGCTTCCTTGAGAATAGGTCCAATCCCACAATTGTAGGGATCCCAACTCCCCTTCCACCATCTATATAAGCTTGCCATTTTCCCTTAGCAAGCTAGTAGTCCTGATGGAACTAGAGAAGAGCTAAACTTATGGCAAGGAGACTATCGCCAGACAGCCTTTGAGAGCCAAGCCGAAAGGAGAGAGATTTGTCCCGTTTTCGACAAGCTTCGTTGAGACGTGCTCTGCTGTCAGCCCTGCCGAAGGAAGATCCAGCGTCAGAGCTTTGGGTTGTATCTTTCTTTTGTTATTTTAATGATAAGCGACTTTGATTATGATTTCATTCATGTGTCTTGGTCTTTGATACAATGAATTACATCCTCTCTGACTGATGTATGGTTACAATATTTAGATTCTATGATGTGTATCGTTGTGTTTTTTCGCATGTGTGCAGGTGTTCGAACGTGTTAAGCAGAAGGATTGTGATCTGCCAAAGCGAAGGACGGGAAGCGTCATCCTTTCTTCGACGACCATTGCGTAGGACTTGAGGTAGGCAACTTGTTACGTTCTTGTCATTTTGTAACTAGAGACCTGCGTCACTGCGTGTCTGATTGTTGCTAGACCCGATTTGGGCTAGTAGGGATCGCCTCTGTCCGCAGAGGGGATTTACCTCTCCAACAGAGACAAATGTTAGCTTCTTGCTTAACCATGCCACCAAACTTTCTCCCAAATAGAATGCACCTCCACTTGTGCTTTTCATGTCATCCACACAGCTGTCCCAATCTGCATATGTATATGCTGTCAATGTGAAATATTTTCCTTTCGAATACCATAGGCCATAATGTGCAGTTCCTTGCATGTATCTAAATATCCTCTTGATTGCTAGCAAGTGATTTTGTTTTGGTGTTGCTTGATATCTTGCCACAACTCCTATTACCAACATAATGTCTAGTCTAGAGGCTATTAGGTATAACATACTTCCTATCATAGATCTGTAAAGTCTTTGATCTACATCTGTAGATCCATTATCAGCACATAACTTGCATCCAGTGATCATGGGAGTTGACATAGGTTTGTAGTCTTCCATTTGGAATCTTTTTAACATGTCTCTTAAGTATTTTTCTTGTGAAATGAATATGCCTTTGTTATTCTATAGGATTTGAAGTCCTAGGTAGAAGGTAAGCTCTCCAATCATAGACATCTCAAATTATGACTTCATCTCTTCTGCAAATCCTTTTACTAACTCATCCTTGTTGCTACCAAACATGATGTCATCTACATATACCAGTACAATTAAAAGTTAATTTTCATCAGCCTTTATATATATATTGTTGTCTACTCTTCCCTTCTTGAATCTTATTTTTTTAAGTACTTGTCCAACCTAGAATACCATGCACCTGGTGCTTTTTTGAGACCATATAGGGCTTTCTTTAATCTGCAAACATAGTTGTGCTTATCTGCTGAGGAAAAACCTTTAGATTGTTCCATGTAGACTTCTTCCTCTAGATCTCCATTTAAGAAGGTAGACTTCACATCCATTTGATATACCTTGAAATCATGATAGCATGCAAAATCCAGAAACATTCTAATTGCTTCCATTCTTGCTACAGGGGCAAAAGTTTCATCATATTCAAGTCCTTCAATTTGAGAGTATCCCTTACATATAAGTCTAGTTTTATTTCTGATTACCGGACCTTGTTCATTCATCTTATTCTTAAATATCCACTTTGTTCCAATGACATTTTTCCCAACAGGCCTTGGTATTAACTCCCAGGTCTTGTTCTTCTCAATCTAGTATAATTCTTCATTCATAGCATTTATCCAATTTTTGACTTTGTTGGCTTCATCGAAATTCTTCAATTCTATCTGTGACAGCATGACTAGATACACTTCCTCGGTCTTTTCAGCTAGCTATCTTCTTGCTTTGACTCTAGTACTCTTGCCTCCAATGATTTGATCTTATGGATGATTATTTTGAGTGTGTCTCGAGGATCCTTTTGAGTTTATTTATGTATCTTTTGTTGTCTCATTTTCTTCTTTATTTTCTTGATTCTCATCATGATGATGATCTGGAGGATTGAAACAGTTTGTACGATAGACACATGGCAAAGAGATTCAGGAAATTCGTTTCAACCTGAAGCCTTTGTTGTGGCATGTCAAACTCTTGGTTTTGAGCATTTTCAAAAACAAAATATAAGATTGTTTAGAATATGATCTTCCCTCTTTTCTCTATATCTAAACATAAAACTATAAAAGTAAATCATGGCATATCTTGGCCTCTGGCCATTACGTTCTTTCATAGACAAAAAGGGATAGTCTTCAAAACAAATTGGTCCATGGCCTCTATAACTTATAAAATAAAACATAAACAGATGTGATCACAAAGATAGAATTGAACCCAAGCATCGGCATGCCATTCTGCTTCTTTATGTAGGGAGATTGGGTGTTGGGATCATCACCCTCTTCGTGTTTTCTCCTTCTCCCTCTGCTTCATCCTCCAATTATTGAATTCACCCACATTCTCCAGCTCGTCTCCTTCAGAACCAATGCAACAAAAAATGCAAAACCCCAAAAATATATTGAATGTTTGTAGATCAAGCCTTGAAAATTCTTGCAATTAGTCCAATTGAAGATAAAAGTGTCGATTTATGAAATATAAATAAAGTAGTTGCCCTGATGGATCCAATTCCATAGAATTCTATATTATCAGATGGGATTTCTAGAGAAGCTTTGGGAACTCCCATGGAAAGCGGTCAAATGCATCTCGATCTATGTCTACTGCAGCTCCCTTTCACACCTATGCCTTAGTTGTGGGTGCTAAAGTTTCCTTTGCCCTTGTTACCTTTATTGCCTATGTCTATGTCTTAGCTACCGTTGCTTCTCTCTTCCGCCTTGGCCTCTAATGCTACTTCCTATGCTTTCCCTACTTCCTCGCGGTAAAGAAAGTGCACTAGCTTTGGCTCTGCCTCTCCCTCAATCTTATTCCCGACGATGGATCCTCCTTATTATTCTACAATGCCTGGTCTTATTTCTTGCTTGAGGGACGAAGTGAAATGCATGAATGAATCAAATTGGGTAAATCCAAAATCGAGTTCTCAACCCAGATAGAAGCATACCTTGCGAACCTATCCACACACATAGATTTTATTTATCAAATCTGTGTTTGGGAGTGGCATTTTCAGTAAATAATTCCATATTTTATTTATCAAATGTGTGCCTTGGAGTGGCGTTTTCAGTAAATAATTCCTTACCTCCATTTTAACGGATGAAGGCAAGCGCGTAGCGTAAAGACGCAGTGAAATGAATATAGTTAATTTTGGGAACTCTTTTATTGCTCCCTCAAAACTCTCGGTAAGCTCGTAGCCCCTAAAAATTGGGAACCTTGTTCATTTTGAGAACCATTCGTGAATCCCTGTGAATAATGGAATTCCTCTTCCCTCTGTGAACAATGGCATTGTTGTCAAGCAAGACTAATTCTGAGGCAAATATTGACCTGACACAGATAAAATTAGAGGAAAAAGCCAGTGGTAACATGAAATTACAGGCGACAATGAAGCAGACGAGAACATCGATCATGTGGTGAGAACCACCATTATGATAATTCCACCGATAATGATAATTCCAGGTGGCATTTTTTTACTAGCGAGGACGACGACAATGAAACATTGGGATTAGTTGGGCTAAACAGTGTTTTCCTAGCCCAATCCGCAAAGAAAATGCCTTCGGTGTAATTATTTTTTGGAGGCTTCATTTATCC
Organism: Pinus albicaulis; assembly: GCA_034641835.2. Classification (NCBI taxonomy): domain Eukaryota; kingdom Viridiplantae; phylum Streptophyta; class Pinopsida; order Pinales; family Pinaceae; genus Pinus; species Pinus albicaulis. The sequence continues at coordinate 790,285,357 of CM076574.1, forward strand.
GCACCCACTCATTTATTACAAGACTTAGTTTCATTACTCAAGAAATTATAACATAAAACCCTTAGTTAATATTAAGTAACCTATTTTACTTCTATAATTGTGAAATCCTTAAAAGATTAATTATAAAAAATATATGTTGACGATCTTTTATATGTTTTAGGTGATGATAAATTATTTCAAGAACTTTTTAAAACTTCTTAATTGTTGTTAAGTGAGCGATTTACCGTAAGAGATTTATCCTAAGTGAGATTTTTTTTTTTCATTTCTATATTAAATATTACCATGTCTTATTAGGGGATAATAATGAAGAAGTCAATTGGTGGGCTAAATTTGGGTCAACTCTAAAGAAGGGGGAACTTATGGTTAATGGCATACTTAATCAACAAAACATCCCTAATTATTGATGAGCACAAAGGCACATTTAGTGTTATTCAACTCTAAAGAAGGGGGAACTTATGGTTAATGGCATAATTAATCAACAAAACATCCCTAATTATTGATGAGCACAAAGGCACATTTAGTGCTATTAATCCAATAGAGCATGCAACCTTGGTCAAATAATGAGTCATATGACTCACAACATAAGTTAGTTCACTAAGCATTTGAATAGTTATGAGAAGGGATATGAATCCTTCCTTCGTGTGCATTAGACCTTGAATTCACATGCTTATGCCCAATGGTTTTTTATTTTTTCCATTCACAATGTGATAATGGCGTTGATGTTTGAGAGGCTTAAGGGGCATGACAAGCCTTCTCACCAAGTAGGAAATTTCAACAATTTATTTTTCTTGTTGATTTTTTGGCTTTTGTTGGTTAATTAGAAGTTTGCAAATGAGAAACCCCCTTTGTGGTCTATTAGTACACAAGGACCCTGGCAACTTCAAGATGGAATCAATTTTAACTTTAGAATTCTCTCAATCTATGTCTCTCAAAAATCTTCATTCCTTTACTTTGAATACAGGGAAGTGTTCCCAATTTTCAAAACCTAAACATGGGAACAACCTCAAGACTTGGGAAAAATGGTGTGGGAGGGGGATTGTAGGCAACATGGAGCACTTTTTACCAAGAAAAGTTATTGGTTAGAGTGGGTGCCTAGTGGATTCTAGATAATTCCAAGAAATTGACAAATACTACAGAAGTCATGAAGTACATATTTGGTGCAATAAGTCCTTAATATTAATGTTTGTTCATGAGATAAAACATTAAATTACAACCCAAATGGAAAAAATGTGTTTCGTTATTAAATTTATGAATTTGTTCAAGCATTCAATAATTCTTATCGATTACTTTTTGCATAAGAGGCAGGTAATAAGCAGCAATGTTGTATATTACACTTGTTACATATTGTTTTTGCACCTTGGTGGTAGAAAGGAAACTTCTAAATTTTCAGCAATGTTATAACCAAAATCATAAAATACATACATTTGAAAAAGTCTCTTTAAACTAATGTCTCTCTACTAGTTTTGAAGTAGTAGCAATCATTATTACAAAAAAATTAATGATCCACCCCTCTTATAAGAGGAGAATTTGAATTATTTTTAGATAATAAAGGAATTCATGAAAACACTGGTGAGATTCACATTAACTATGTTGACTTGGAAGATACAACCTCAAGAAGGATTCTCATAATCACCCAAGAGAGCATTGTACCCTTGAATGGGGTGATGGGGAAAAGTGTCATGAGGCCTTTTTTGTTTTAGGTGGATCTAACACATATGGCATGCATGCATTAGCATAGATGATAAGATGTATTATACTCACAGGGTCTCACAGGGATTCACCCAAACAAGACAAGACCATGACACGATGAAATGATGAAGTGGGTTCAAGGATGGATGTGGATGGTACCATGGAAACCCATTGCTTTGAACCATGGTCACCATATTGTTGTCTTACTTATTTATGCGATGATTGCAAATGGATTTTTTGCTACTCCAATTAGCATGCATCTTTATAGTTGAATTACTTTAAGCAAGTATGTTAGGAATGAAAAGTTAAAATGAAAAGTTGTTGTGAAAAGAGCTAAGGGGCATTCCCCTGCAAGGATAAATTATGCCACTACAATGCTAATTTTTTAGGCAAAGTGTCTCAAGCAAGAAAGAGAGGATGCTAAGGGAGCCCATCCCTAACCCCAAAATAGAGGAAGGTCATAATTCTAATTATTAAAGATATGGTTCATGTTAGGGACAAAGTCATTATGAAAAATTGGATAAGATTATGTTAGACACTACCTTCTCCCAAATAAAAACTATTTTTTATTCTTTCATGATTATCATACCAAGGAAATGAATTCATGTTGCGTGGATGAAGACTCAAATAAAAAAAACGCAATCCCATATTGGATGCCACCTTACAGAAGTTGCACCATCTTAATGACAAGTATGACACCATTCAAGATAGTATACAAGAGCCGAAAAAAAGACCATGGAACGTCGAGGAAGCATGTAACCAAGAGTATTAGCAAGGGGAACACATTATCTAGCTAGGAGATAATCCACAACACCCTATCTCCCTAAAAGAGGGTGAAAATAACCTCTAATTCTTCTTTGATCCACTTTCTTACTAGTTTATTCTTTTTATGTTCACTACTTTCTACTTTTTCAATTTAATCTAGTGGATAGAAGCCTATCTAAGTTAGTGATTGTTTGGGTACTTATAAGTAGTCTTTGTTAACCTCTAAAATTCTTCAAGCTATTTCCTTTATGGTCTCCCCCATAGTTGGTATTAGCATTCTCAATTTTTGGATAAATCTTACAAGCTATTGACTTTACTTATTTTACTTGAGGTTTTAGCATGTTCTTAATTTTCTTAATGCATATCAATAGATAAACTTACTCTTTCTTAAAAAATAATTATAATTCTTAATATTATTTATTAATTATAATTAATAATTATTCAACAAAAACAATGACATTATAGTTAATAATTGAGTATAATCTATCTTAAATCTGAATCTACCAAGCCCCAAGAGGGATCAAATATCTTTTCACTCTAAAAGAGGTTTACATATCAAAAGATTTGATCTCTTCGGGCACTTGGTAGACCTGAATTTAAGATGGATCTGACTTGGTTTAATTCCCTCATTTAAATATGGGTCAATACCATCGACCATCTTTATTTTTATTATTATTTATTTTTTATAAGGTTTTTTCATTTGGTTATTTTTATTTTTATTTTTTTGTATTATTTTAACCGAGTTAAAATGTTTACATTACATTACATTAATATTTATATTCAATTTTATTTTTATTTTGTTGTAATTTGACTTAGTCAAAATGTTAAACATTACATTACAACATCTCTACCATAATGGCTTGGAGAGTGTCTCTCAAAGCAATAACTATAATTGGGTGGAATAGTTGTTATCCTTGCCACTCGGGTATAAATCCTATAAGTGATAAGTTAAACTATAAACAATAATCTGTGTGGTATTTTTAAGTGAGTACATTATTATTATTATAATTAGCTATAATAATTTTTTAAGGCAATTTATTCTTAAGAGTGAGTATTTTAATATTATTAATAAATTATTGTTATTATAATTAATTATAATAATTTTTTTAAGGCAATATATCCTTATAAAAAATTAGAAGCACTTCTCTTCATTTTGAGGATGGTAAACAACAAGGTTCAAAATTGTTAAAATAATATAATCAAGAAGTCAACAAATCATTTACTATAATGGAATTTAGATGGGGAGACTAACACTCCATTCCACAACTACTTTTAGCTAAACTCAATATTAACTAATTTTTACTAATTATATAATGGTTAAGAGCATGTGTTTCCTCCTAAGAGATCACAGGCTCAAAATCAAAGAGGGGTAGAGTATGTATGTTGTCAAATTGCTGCGGGGAGATGGGTCCCTTATCCCACAAACAAAAAGGTCTCATACAATCTCATACACCAATTTTATGTCTGACTAAACTATAACCTTAAAATTAGAAAATAATAATAATAATAATAATAATGATAAAACCCTAAATTTTTATTAATTAATTAATAAGTATAAACCTCTAACTCAATATACCTACTCATATAAACAAACTAACATATAAAATAAAACAAGCCTAAGTAATAACACCGAGACACATATCTATTTATTATGGTTATTAACTAGTTATCATAATTATTCACTTTTAATAATAAATAAACAACATATAAAATAAAGCAACAAACCTAAGTAATAAATATAATCTATGCACCTAGAAACATATCTATTTATTATGGTTATTAACTAGTTATTATAATTATTCACTTTTAATCATCTATTACTATTATTATTTTGTATATAAGTTTTTTTTGGGTTAAATTGATACTATATTATATAATATAAAATTATTTTTGTCATTGTATGTTACATTGGAAACCAAATTAATGACAATAGTTAATATGTTTTTACCTAAATGTCAAGTAACCAAATACATATATACAGGTTTATTAACTAAAAATTCATTAAGTAAGACATTATGCCACAATATTGGTAAATTCCAAGTGAAGTGGAAAAACCATAATTTAACTGAAACCATAAAGAGGATTTGGAAATATCAATGGTGTCTAGAATGGTTGGATTGACTAGAGGTGTCGGATTTGGTTTGTTGCAAATTTTTTCATCGATGCAAGTGAGTTCTTCATGTTCTTCCAACCCCAGTGGGGTTTCTCAAACTTTGTTTATTAGATCAATAAGTCCCAATCTTCGGTCCTCCCATAAGTGATTATTTATTGAAAGATGAAGGTGAATGTCATTGCATCCCAAATTAACTAGAAGATTTGCCACCTTATTACCTATTCTCCTGAGGTGAGAAAGAATAATGAATGGAATCATACGGATTAGATGGTTTATATGTGATATATTTTTCCAATCTACAAGTGTGGAATTTTTTTCTAAATAAGCTCCTTTAATCAATATCTAGATGAGCTACAAATTCGATTACATTCTTACTTGAATATCCCATACTATCTGCAAATAGAAACATTGGTTGGCATAGTTGTCACAAAAGATTCCTCTAAGACCAACAGAACTTCGATTGCCTTTAGATGCCCTGTCAAAATTAGGTTTGAGTAATCCAGGGGGAGGAGGGCTCTAAGAGGTTGGACGACTAAAAGATGGGATTCTCGGAGGCAAAGGCTAGATAGAAGGAGACATAAAAAACTGGAGATTACGCAAAATTGTGGCATCGAAAGCTTTAGCTTCCTAGCCTGACGATGACCAAGGGTGGAGTAATATTGCTTCATGGACACTCTATAATGATTTTGCCTAGATTACCTCCCCTTCGGATGATCAATTATTAAAAATGTTATTGTTCCCCTCCTTCTATATGTTCCCTAGCAAAAACCCTAGAATGAGGACCCAAGATCGATTTACAATAGGATATTTATCATAGAGGATATCCAACCTTCAATCATTTGTATGATTTCATTCCTATTTTTGTCTGACTATCCAAATAAGTTGAAGAGTTAAGGCCACAGAGTTTTAAAACAAACACATGTATTGAGCAAATGCTACATGCCCTCTATATCTGATCTACAATAAAAACATAGGTAAGGGCATTTGAATCCTCTGTGGATTATTTTATTCCATGAAAGGGCTCTTTTATGTACTAACAACCAAAGAAAATAGGCAACTTTGGGCCATAAGTTCTAAGCCCAAACCTATTTCCAAATCAAATGATGAGGAAGATCGGTGTGACCTGCCACTAGTTGATATGCATGTTTGATTGTGAACATACCCTTCTAGTTATAGTCCCATTAGAGTTTTAAATGTCCCTTAGAGAATGGGATATTTTATTTGTGAATTTTTTCCATAAATGTGTCTAGATTGGATTTATCAAGAGTTTGAGACAAGCTTTACTTATTTTTTCCATTTTCTCCACATGGTGCACTATGTTGTTTGGTTCCAATAATTTGTTATTTTCAAGAGACCTATAGATTTCATAAGTTATTCTATGGCAATAAATTCCACCATGCCACCAAGATGCGGATACTACTACTATAAATCCATCCAAAACAAGGCGTCATTTCCCTCTCAAACTTCCCAAAAGCAATGTTGTTGTACAATAAATCTATGTCTTGGAAAATTTCCATATTGGAGATCCTTGAACAGGGTTTTGAGCTCTCAATTGTTGTTTCCAAGATTGAGAGGGGTTATATTTCCTACTCCAAATTTGCCTCCATAACTCCTAGCCACTTTCGATCCACCTCCACCATAATTTCCCCCCCAAAACGTTATTTATAATTTTTGGATCATGAAGACCAATACCTCCCACCTTTTTGGGAATACACAATTTATACTAGGCTATAAAGTCTCATTTTTTTTTCCCACGAAGCCCCTCCTCAGAGAAAGGATCTATAGATAATCTTGATGGATCTAAGGATTCCTTTGGGCACCACCAATGCAGAGAGAAGATACACCGGAAGGGATTACAACATTGATTTTAACAGGACTAATCTGCCAACAAAATTGAGAGATGTGAAGGTCGAACAATGCATTTTTTTTGGATCTTTTTGGTATTAATTCCTTCTAATGAAGAGCTTTGAGGGATTTATTTACCAAAGGTGTCCCAAGTATTTAGTAGGGAGAGAACTGCTTTGAAAACCCAACAATTCGACTAGGTGCCCCTACAGTACTAAGTTAGTATTAGTAAATTTGAAATTTACTCAGGTTAATGGATGTACCTTGCGCCTCCATGAACTCCTTCAGGATTTACTTTAAATCATTAGCTTCTCTTACTATAGGAACTCCCATTAGTATCGCATCGTCATATGTGAAGATCATTGTCATATAGTCTTAATCCTTTTATCTTTCCTTATGTTATTGTTGCCTTTATGATGCGTCCTAACCCTTATGCAACAAGAATAAATAAGAATGGTGAGAATTGAATTCCACGTGAAGACTTGAATGTTGAGGAAGGAGATCCATTAAGCATCACCAAGAAGATGGGGTTGTAACCAAAGCTCCTATCCAGTTAATCCAAATATTTGAAAATCCAAGGGTTGTGAAAATAGTGAAGGGATAACCTCAACTAAGTCTATCAAAGGCCTTAGATAGGTCAAGATTACTTAGCATTCCTTCATTTTTATATTTTTTCAACAAATGGAGGACCTCATGTTCTACTATTATTCCATCCAATATTTTTATACCCTCCACATAACTGGTCTACTCCATTGAAATTAGATTTGCAAGGAGTGGCTTTAGACAATTTGTAATGAATTTATAAATAATATTGTATATCACAAAGCATAAGGCTATTGGTCTGGAGCTACCAAGATCTGGGGTCTTATCAGACTTGGGTGCTAGTGTTAATATTGTAGCATTCAAGGTTGGAAATAAAGAGCACACCCTATGGGATTCCTCCACCAGGTCATGGATTTCTTCACCAAGGAAGTGCCAACACGCTTAGAAAAAATCAGTGGTGAGCCTGTCCACAAACCCAACACTTTTTGTTGGCATGGACATTACCACCTCTTCAACTTCGGCATACGACACCTCTCACATTAAGGCAACATTATGATTTGGTTGAACCAATGCTAAGATGTTTTATGTGATCTTCTGAATTGATCTCCATCGAATTTGATTTGGTTCATTTAAAATTTATCCATAATATCTAACCAAATATTGATTCATCTTTTTATGATCTGTGATTTTTCACTCTACTTCATATTTGAGCGAAAATATCATGTTATGATGTCAATGTTTAATCATCGATTTATGAAAAAAATTGTTTTCTTCTCCCGTTCTCGAAGCCAGTGGATTCTTGACTTTTGCCTCCATTATATTTCCTCATGTTTTATTTTGTCCTCTATTTTTGTGAGAATTTCCCCTTATTTTGAAGCAATATCCTCAGTTATTGCCTCCATAATTATTTGTTGTTGAACCTCTTGCATTTGTACCTCCAACTCTTGTTCTACTTGGAAAATGTTTCCAAAATCCTATTTGTTCCATTTTTTTCTTTTACTGAAGAATATTGATCTTTTGTTGAAACATGGCTTTATTGGAGGGACCCTAGACTTGAATATCTTGCCACCATGCCTTTGCCTTCTCAAGGAAGGTTGGATCCTTAAGCCAACAACTCTCAAATCTGGAAGGCCTATTTCTAGGGGCAAATTTGATATATATTTCTAAACAAATTGGCCAATGATCTAAACCTACGCAAGGAAGAATATATGCTCCTAGGAAGACATCCACTTCTAAGAGAGAGAAGTTCCCCTTATTTTGCAGCAAGATCCTCAGTTCTTCCTTTCAGAATTATTTGTTTTTGAACCTCTTACATCTGTACCTCCAACTCTTGTTTAATGTTTCCAAAATCCTCTTTGTTCCATATTTTTTATTTTTGACTTAAGAATATTAAGCTTTTGTTGAAACGTGGCCATATTAGAGGGACTCTGGACTTGAATCTCTTCCCACCATGTCATTTCCTTCTCAAGGAAGGATGGATCCTTAAGCCAAAAACTCTCAAATTTGAAAGGCCTATTTTTAGGGGCACTTTTGATATATATTTCTAAACAAATTGGCTAGTGATTTGAACCTATAGAAGGAAGAATAGATGCTTTTAGGAAGAAATCCACTTCTAAGAGAAATTATGAGACTAAAAATCTATCAAGTGCGAGGCTATTTGGTTCTTAACATCGTGACGATTGTTCCAGGTGAATACTCCATTAATTGTTTCCACATCGGCTAGCTTCATTTGTTGCATCGATTGTTTGAACTATTGGGATTCTGTGTCCAAGCGTCAAATACCTCCATTTTTTTCCTCAAGTGATTTCACCATGTTGAATTCTCCCCCTAGAATCCACAACTTCTCTTGGTGAAGATCTCTGATGCTAGCCAGGCTTCTAAGAAAGATTGCCTTTTCATTCACCATATTTGAACCAAACTATTGTTATGCATCATGTTTCTTTTGATCCTAAGCAATGGAATATAATAGATATTATCCTCAGGGTAGCCATCCAATTCGTATATTCCACTTTGTTTGGATTCATAAGATAACTAGTCCCCCTGATTTCCCTATAACATCTAGTGTTATGGCTTGACATCTTCTCCAATAATGAGAGGCTATTGAGCTAACTTTATCACTGTCACATTTAGTTTAATGTAACATTACTATTATAGGGAGTTCCCTAAGTGTTTTCTCTTTGAGGACCCTTTGTTTTCCTAGACAATTAAGGCCTCTTATATTCCACAAAATTATCTTCATTGGGAAGAATATTGGGCTAAGGAAAACACCTCCATTAAGAGAGCCACTTGTCCAGTTTTGGCAAGCATATCCTCCATCTCTTGCATTAACTCTTTTTTTTTCCACCCTCTATTTTTTTCTTCCTTCACATGTTTAGGAGAATCTTTAAATCTTTGTGTTTGGATGCCAAGATTTGCTAGGGATGAGCTTGCTCCATTCGAAGTCACATTTCCTTCATTTTTTAGCCACAAATATGTATGTATAAATAGCCTTTTTTGTTGATCTTGTACCTTTCCTGGGTCCTTACATGTTCATTCTTCAATTATGTTTGATAGTATGATTTCATCCACATCCATGTCCTCCAACTTGTCCTCATTCCCTATTTCATGTATGTTTTTCATATCAATTTCCTCTATTGGTACATTATTTGTGGATTCCTCTTGCCCTTTTCTCTTATGAGCTTCCGTCTTTGGTTTTCCTTTTCCATTCGCTTCATATGTTTCTTGAGGATATACCTGATCTGGCATTTCCCACTCCTCTCTAGTCAATGCCTCATAAGGATTTTTCGACTAGAAGGGCTCATATGGTGTTGCTGCTTTTTTTCCTTGAAGGCTTTTGCAACAAGGTTGGAATTTCTTAAAACCCTAATGATCCAATTTTTGTTGATTTTATTTTGTTACCTTTGTGAGATTAGGGGGACAAGGTGATCATATTCATGGCATCTATGGAATCTGAATGGTACATGCTCATAATATAGATGTTGTTTCCAAACTTCATCACGGTAGAATATTTCTATTGATTATGGCAATGGTTGGGAGATATTCATATACACACAAATACTCACATATGAGGTGTAGTGTCCTCGTTTTTTCACTCCATATATTTTCAAAAAATATCTTATTGCATCTCAAATACATTTTAAGATTTACTCCTAAAATTCTTTAGGCGGATAAAATAGTCGAACCCAAATTGGGGATGCAAGGAATTTTTCTTTTTCGAGGTTGTACTTTTCTTGCTATAATTTCATGAATAAGCCCACAATAGGGAAAAAATGTGGTCCATTCTTGAATACCTTGTTTATGTCTTCCATATTTGCAAAAATAAACATAAATAAACCCTTTTCTCCTAGCTCAAGATTAATGTGTCCCTTCAGCTACCATTTTTGTTGGACCCATCCAATCAATGCTCTCTCTGTTGGTAAAATGTTGATGACCTTGCATATTAAGGCGTGAACCTTCATATATTGGATGTAGCTCTCAATATTGTTCGTTTTTACATTGTATTTAAGATCCTTCACTTCCTTAGGAAGACATCTCCCTTCTATACTATTTTTCCAATTCACCCCCAATGGACGATCGTGTTTGTTTTTCTCCACACGACTTGGGCCAGGAGCCATCCAATGGGATGCTTGCATTTGACAACTTCAAACTAGAAACTCCATCCCCTGTGACCACATTCTTGAATTAGAGGTTTGCACTTGCTCTTGGTGTGCTTGCCATGGCTAATCTCACGCCACACTAGATGGGTTAATCTCCAGACCAATAAGGAACAACACAAAGGAAATTACTTCTGTACAACGATGAATTGAGGCCTTGCAAAAAAAACTATAATTCACTTACTATTTAAATTATTATTATTTAATTAAATTACTATTAAAAAATTATTATTGTAATATCATACTATGTCATTACTTTTATAATCATTACATTATATTTTATATAGGTAACATAACTCCATATTTTTCATAAATTTATTTAATAATTTAAAAATATGTAAATTTATCATAACCAAAGCACTTTTTTTATTTTTTTTTAAACACTTAAATTTTATGGATAACAAGGACACTCAAATAAAAGGCATTCCAATATTATAAAACTTTATGTGACTTTGATCACATGTCATCATTATCGGATTTAGTTTGCTTTATGGTTCATAGAAATGTGGTATTTAGTGTTTTATTGTCAAAGATAAAAAAAAATTTAGTGAGATTCTTTTCAATCACTTTACTTTCCAATATAACTCGTATACATATATAATGCTCTAATTTGCAATTAATTTAACTTTGTTACCATATGCTTAATGTTGGTTTTGTAATTATGTGACCTAATAAACTTTAAATAGCTAGCATACCCTCGAAGCGAAAGGAACGTCGAATAGTTACATTATTCAAAGATTGGAGGATTTGTTTATTAAAAAAAATTAATCTTCAAAAGGGATTTTAGTGAGGTAAAATGTGAATATATATATCAAATGGAAGGATGCAATGCAAGAGTTCTTGAGCTACATGTTCTTCGTTAATTCAACCTCAATTAATGTAATGCAACCAGCTCACAAAAGATAAGAAAAGATATATCAATGACTTAAACATTATCCTTGTAACAACCCTTGTCAAAAATTCATGTAAAAAAATATAAGACGAAGGTCATGGGACACGTATTCCAAGCTGAATGGTGGAAAAAACATCCTAGCATGTGTTCATTTTGGTTATTATGGCTAAAGGAAATTGGTAGGGTCAATGGCAAAGGGTTTGGAAAGGCATGAGGCATTAACTGGCACTTTATTTATGAAAATAATGGAAAATGGGAGAAAAGGGAGGTGAAAGGTCACAGGTTGCATGTGAGGAGTAAAATGAAGGAAAATAGTGGAAATTGAAGAAAATGGAGGACTCATTCATAAAAAAAGGCTTCTAAGGATCAGTTGGAAAGCTTTTGCTAATGCTTATGGCTCTCATTGTTCTCACTCTCTCTCTCTCTCTCATATTCTTGGATACTTCGAGTTTTATTGGAGCACTCTTGGAGGAGTGTGGCATACTTTAGATTTGGAGCAAGAAGGCAAAGGTAAGGCAGGAAAGCGCAAGAGGACATTGGGATCAATGGCTACAGCTGGATTGCTTTGCAAGAATCGAGTTGCATGTATGGTTTCCTTACTAGTTTTGGTATGCATGGCACATGCATGTGGTTTCTTGGTTATGACTTGTCATTGTCACGGAGGATTGTCTGGATTGACAGTGGATTTTCCATGGTGTTGTGGGTTCATTTTCATTGTTTGTTTTCTGGTTGGTTCTCATGATTCCCTTAGTTGTGGGTTGAGTTATTAATTCCTGGAGCCTTGGTTGGACAAACACTTTGGAGCCCGGCGGACAACTGTTGGGTTGAGTTACTGGTCCTGGAGCCTTGGCTGGGAAAACACTCTGGAGCCCAGAAACAACTGGGGTTGAGTAACTAGTCCTGGAGCCTTGGTTGGAACAAACTCTTTGAAGCCCTAGACAACTTGGGTAGATACCAATCTGGTGATGGTTGTGATATCCGACTATGAGGTAGAATCATTGGTTGAGGGTTTAGGTGGTTTGGCCTCTGGAAGCCCTAGTTTGGTTTTGATGGATTTTTTTTATGGGGTCCCACGTTCATGCTTGGAATATGGCATGGGGGTGACATGCTTAAGAGATATTTGGCTCATCCATGTCTATATTCTAGTGGAACGTGGAAGTCGCAGACCTGGTTGCATTTTTCTTATGGCAATAAGAGCTTTTTTTCCCTTGTATTGATGGGTAAATATGCTTGTTATTGATGGCAGGCGAAGATCATCAAAGTGAAGTTTCAGCACTATACTTTGGGGTAAGAGCAGATCATCATACAAGTATTGTAGGTTTGGAATGCAAGTATGTTAGTCAATGGATTGTTATATGCATGTTTTCCATTTTATTGTTGTTGTGGTTACATGCATGGTAGATGTTTGTGAATTAGTATGGTCATATGCATGTGTGTCGAATAGTCATGAATGATAGTAATGTGTTGTTATATGCATTGTTGTTGTTGTTTTACATTAGTTAACTTGATGATTATGTTATATGATTAACTTGTTGTTGCTATATGTTAGTTAACTTGATGATTAGTGTTGAGCCTCGAATATGCCCATTTTCCCATAGCATAGTACCATTATTCATATCCTAAATTTCGACACCCTTACACTCATTTCACGTCATAATTCCATCATTTATCGCCAAATCACATCCTATGCCTCTTGGTTGATTATCATTAGTTTTGTTAGCTTTTCGATGATTAGAAATGATTTAGTCGTAATTCACTAGTGATGGTTTCACTAAGTTCATTAGCTGAAGAGTTCCATTATCGAAAGTCTCCATAAGTCAATTTTAACTAGCTACTGCAGAGTTCAATATGAAATTGTTGTAGGTGAAAATATAAATTTTATGATCAAATGGGGCAGAATATTGAAATTTCAACACGCGAGTTTTGTTCAGAGTACCCTCATTCAGGTAATCCCAAAACCGTTTAGCAAAATTCGTCTTCGTGAATGAGTTATGGTCAAGAGAATTTTCCAATGCAGTCTTAAGTACAGAAATGGGTCAAAATTTGGATTTGATTATTTTTAGCCACAACCACTGTTTGGATAAGTTTCTTTGTGCTAAAAAAAAAGGAAATATTTCCTCCAACTATGCAACTCAACCATCATTCATTTGAATATTGTCCAGAAGAATCATATATAACATTTATTAGTTTGTTGTTATGATTAATTGGCAAATAATTTATGCTTGGTTTTATCAACAACTCTCTATAAAAAGCCACAACTCTCAAGGAGAGAAGGGGAGAAAGGAGAGTAGGGATAGAGTAGCGAATCCTTCAAGTTGTTGTTTAATATTGTAATCAGAGACTTTGTTAATGCCATGACTATAATTTGATCCAAATTACTTCGAGTTCCATTTATTGTGAGTTTATGATGCAAATGGTTTAAAGCTTCCTCTTTTGAAAGTCGTTTAAGCTTCCCCAGTTGTGGCAAGGGCCCACCATCATCCGGGAGAAATCTTCCTTGTTCATCTTAGATTAATTTGTTTAGTTTGATTCATTCTTATTCAGTTAGATTTGGGATTTCCGTAGTTTCATTCATTTTCATTTAATTAAATGCTTGATTGTTGTGTGACAATTCGATTCTTCATTTTGTTGTGTGAAAGCTATCCGATTCGTTTTTCATCCTACTGTGTGAAACTCTTATGCAGCATGCAAGAGAGCTTGTGTGAATCTGGCATGTTTACAAGCATTTTGGCTCTACATTTTATGAGTTTTTGCTACCATTTGATTGCTAGCGAGTTCGTTAACTGCCATTGAATCCATTTGATTGCTTTGACTGCCATCGAACCATATCCTTCAATCCAACCATAGCAATGAAATTTATTTCAACGCATGCATGGCAATTTGTCTTTGAATATATGTGAACGCATTCAACTTGTGAATCATCAATTATTGGAATTCGATTTGTTTGAATTCGAATTGGAGAGCTTGTGTTATATTATGAGCATGAAATATATAATTTTCCTTATAGATTGAGTTTGTTTGCAGTTTAATTGTGAGCTTATAATTTTGTTTTAATTATGTTTTTAATACTGTTGTGTGAATTTTTTTCTTATTTATATTCATAGGATATAATAGTGTGATTAGAAGTCGACATTTGCAGTGATTTCATTCACAGTTATTTCATTTGCAGTGATTTTGTTATTAATTCATTTTCATTGATTTAGTTAAATAGGATGGTTTTGTTTTAATTTCAATTATAGTAATTTTATTTACGGAAATTTAGTTAGAGGATCTAGTAATTAGTATAATTTCAATTACAGAGATTGCATTATAATTTCCATTGCAGTGATTGAGTTAAATAATTTAATTCATAGCATAATTACAGTGATTTTGCTACAGTGACGATTTAGTTGAATGATTTAATTTAAGCATTTATGGTGTGATTTAATTCAAGTTATTGTTGAAAATGCAGCAAGATGATGGAGCTTATTGAAATGAAGTCGCCTTCACTAAGTGGGCCCGCAGGCAAATTCTGGCGCAAAATCTATTTTTAGACTATGTCTATTTTTAGACATATGGAGCATGGTTCGGGGATTCCAGTTTGAGATTCTTGGAGCATTGGTCATGTTGGAAAAAATAGATGAGACTCTATTTTTGAGGTCAAAGAGGTCGAAGTCTATTTTTAGACTGCCTCTCCTTAAAACAGGGAAGTCAAATATTATTTACCCTTAATAATATTTAGACTATAAACTTCAGTTTACTCTCTTGGAGCACTTCGGTTCGAGCTACAGAAGTGGCTCATGCATCTGACAGAGGAATCACGTGGTTCCCAAGGGTTTGATGGCATCATGCATGGTTGAATTCAGTTGGACTTCAGTGGCAGAAGTTTGGAGGAGTTAATGAGACAGATAGTGGAGTTGTGTTCTGTTTATTTTAGTTGAACTAGTTGAGATTAGTTTAACTAGCTAATCAATTAGTTATGAGTGGAGTGAATTAAATATTATTTAATTCATTAATTAGTAACTCATTATTCAACTCAAGAACACATCAGTTCACTACAATGCGTGATCAGTTCAGTGGAGACCAGTGAAAGAGGTAGATGAAAGGGTGGAGTTAGCTATCAGTTGTGACTACTCTGTTGCTATTTGCAACACACAGATAGGTGGAGTAAGCCCATGAGGATTGCGCAGTTCAGGCTGGTGGTTTATCTATATAAAGATGCCATCCCATAACATTGAAATACGCAATAGAGGCAAGGCAATTGGCGGTGAGTTTTGAACCAGTAACCTGTTCAAAACTGAGCTAGATTGTGGGTAACTGTATGAGAAATTACTGAGTACTTGTGAGGAGTATTGTACTGAGTTTGTTACTTGATTTCTCCATTATAACATACACAATAGCTACGGGGTTTTCAGCTATATTCTTTCCCCATACATACTGTGTTAATGTGTATGATGATTTGATGTGCTATCGCTTGATTTTATTTCCGCATGTGTGATGATCTGAGTTGGTTGAGTGGAAGAGATTATGTGTTGCATATAAATTCGAATTGTATGTGATCAGGATAGTCTCGGTGGATAATTAATAATTATTCAGCAAATTTCTACATGGTATCGGAGCTATTGAAGTTCAGATTGATCATCACAGTGATTACAAACTTATTTCGGTAGACAGAGTCTGCATGCGGGCCAGGTAGCCTCAGGATTCATCTTTCTTCGGAAAGTGAAAGGTCTGGTAAATGCCCCTTGCAGTCAATCTCTGTGCTAGAAATAATTTGTTCTCACAGATCTAGAGCAGCTGAGCTTTGAGGTGGAATTCGAAATTTTGCAGCAGTTTTGTTTTCTTGGTGCCGGTGTTGAAAATGTCTTTCAACGGTTTGCGACTCGAATATGCTCTTGAAGGCAGTTCGAATTATGTTGCATGGAAGGATCACATGGAGGCAGTATTAGAAGATAATGGATTGAAGGAGTTCGTAGATACGGATGTCCAAAAGCCCACTGATCCTGCTGAAGTCGAGGCTTGGCAAAATAAGATGGCGAAATGTCGAAGGATTCTGTTGGAGGGCGTAAAGGATCACATTGTATCCAGCCTGCATGGAAAAGCTTCTCCATATTTGATGTGGAAAGCATTGAACGGATCTATTCCAGAGTAAGAGCGACCAAAGGAAGCTGGCGCTCAAAGATAAGCTCGGGAACATCAAGATGGAGAAGGGTGACAGTATCGCCAAATACCTCACGAAGTTCACTCAATGCAGAGATGAGCTGGGAAGTGTGGGGGTGACTGTCGAAGACGAGGACATGGTCGAACTGGCTCTCCTTGGTCTTCCGAAGGCTTGGCATTCATATCAAGATAGTGTCAATGGTCGGGAGAAGTTTCTGGGATGGGAGCGCCTTTGGGCGGATCTCATGCAGGAGGAGATAAGGAGGACTACCAGAGATGGATCTTCATCTAAGGTATCTGATGAATAAAATTGCGCTTTGGCTGCCAAAGAAAAGAAGGGGAAGGGTAAGAAAAATTCTCATTCCGGTGCAAAGGGAAAGAAGAAAGACATGGCGAAAGTGAAGTGTTTTCACTGCCATTATCACGGACATTATGCTACCAATTGTCCGAAGAAGAAGAAAAACAAGCAAGCGGGAAGATCTACAGATGGAGAAGCTTTGGCTTCACGGTTCGACACTTTTCAACGGAAGTCGCATGCTTGGTTTCAAGTGTGTTAGGATCGGTATGGTTCTATGCCTTGTTGGTTCTTGGCCTTGGACGGCGGTGCGTCATTTCATATGACGGGAAGTGCGGGAGTTGTTCTGGAATCCCAAGGACAAAGATTTGGGTGTGCACATCGAAAAGAGATGGCGATGATGGTCAATCTCTTGCAGTTGTGGTGTTCTCATCTTTGGAGAGTCACGACAAACCCACAGCAAGAGGATGTGTGTCTGTACTGGATTGAGAGAAAACCCCACGTTTACGTGGCGTGTTGGGGATAAAGAGGGGTATGATGGGGTCTTGACAGGGAGGAGAGGCCTTCTGCATTGGGACTCTTGGAAGTTTGGGAAGATGGGGTTGGGCATTCTTGCTCAGTCTGGGTGATGGGGCCTTGGTGGCTGTAATAAAAGTGGAAGTGGTGGTACAGAGGGATGATGAGGGCGAACTGTGGCACAGGAGAGTGGGCCACCTTCACCATGGAGCTTTGAAGGTGCAACGACATGGCCCCTGCGGGCCTACAAGGGCACCCTTGCGCAGTCAGATCAGTGCAAGGGGTGTACTTTAGGGAAGTATGTGAAAACCACCTTTCACGAGAAGGATAGTCGCGCCACGACGATCCTTGAGAGAGTTCACACAGACGTGTGTGGTCCTTTCTCAGTTGCTTCGACAGCAAAGCACAAGTATTATGTGATCTTTGTTGATGATTTCTCTCGAAAGTGTTGGATCTTCTTCATGCAGAAGAAGAGCGATACATTCGCAAAGTTATGTGAGTTTAAAGCACTGGTCGAGAAGGAGTCGGGGAAGAAGGTGATTGCTCTAAGGAGTGATAACGGTGGTGAATTCATCTCGGCTGAATTCAAGGAGTTCTGCAGCGCAGAAGGGATTCGGAGAGAGCTCATCGCACCCCATAACCCACAGCAGAACGGGGTGGCTGAGCGGAAGAACGGAACGATCGTGGGTGCTGCACGGGCGATGTTGCATGATCAGGGCCTACCCCTTCACTTGTGGGCTGAGGCATGCAATACAGCAGTGTATGTGCAGAACCGTTGTCCTCACAAGGTTCTTGGCATGAGTACACCAGAGGAGGCTTATTCTGGCAAGAGGCCTGATATTTCCCATTTGCGGATTTTCGGATCTCCTGTCCACATGCATGTGACGAAGGATGCAAGAAGGAAGCTGGATCCAACTGCTGAAGTTGGAATATTTGTGGGGTACACTGATACACCTCACAACTATCGGGTGTATGTGCCAGACAGTCGCAAGACTGTTGTGCGACGGGATATAAAATTTCAGGAGGAGAAAGCCATGCGGTGTTCGCTTGAGAGGGAGCTACACTTGCATGCAGATGAGGAGCTGTTAGTTCCTAAGGAGGAGCTTCCGGATGTGGATCAGCCACAAGAGGAGGTTCAGGAGGTGGAAGAAACCACCCAGGCAGCGCCAACCATCGGAGGGCGCATGCGCACTACAGAAGCTGAGCGACTGGCTCGGGATGCAGAGAAGGTTGTAGGACCACCTACAGCACAGCGCAGACAGAGACAGTCACCGGATCGGTACATTGGATACATGGCTCTTGTGAGTCAATGTGTTGTGACGGAGCCATCCTCTTTTGAGGAAGCTGTGGAGGAACCCGCATGGGTTGATGCCATGATCGAAGAAGATGATTCGATCGTCAGGAACAGTGCATGGGAGATTGTCCCAAGACCGGTGGGAAAATCAGTGGTGGGTTCGCGATGGATCTACAAGGTGAAGCAGGCGGCTGACGGGAGTTTGGAGAAGTACAAGGCGAGATTTGTCGCCCGTGGCTTCTCACAGATCGAGGGGATTGACTATGAGGAGACTTTTGCACCTGTCGCAAGGTACTCTTCCATACGGACGATCCTTGCTCTCTCAGCGCAGATGGGGTGGCACATTCATCAGATGGATGTGAAGACTGCGTTCCTCGATGGAGTTATTGAGGAAGAGGTGTACATAGAGCAGCCTGAAGGTTTCGAGATCTTCAGCAGTGAGTCGCATGTGTGCCGACTCAAGAGAGCACTGTACGGGCTGAAGCAAGCACCTCGTGCTTGGTACACTCGGATAGACAGCTACTTCACCGGGCTTGGATTCTCCGAGAGTGAGGCGGATCCAAACCTGTACCAGATTGTGGTGGAGGGGAAGCTGTTGATCATCGTACTGTATGTAGATGATCTGATTTTGACTGGCGACGAGCAGTTGATACTTTCATGCAAGGAGGATCTTGCGCGAGAGTTTGAGATGAAGGACCTGGGCATCCTTCATTATTTCCTGGGATTGGAGATTTGGCAGCGCAGTGGAGGACTGTTTGTTTCTCAGGGCAAGTATGCCCGGGAGATTCTGGAGAGGTTCAACATGCGAGGCTGCAAGCCTGTTGACACTCCTCTTCCTGGTGGTTGGAGGAAGGAGGATGCTACTTCAGCGGAGGTAGTGGATAAGGTTTGTCTGTGATAGTTGGTGGTCAACATGTCAGACAATACACGGCTTGGAGTATATGCCTATGCGATTAACCGGCTTTCGCAAACTATGGATGCAAAGCCTACCAAGCTCTTCTGGAAGGCAGGCAAGCATGTATTGCGTTATCTTAGTGGCACATCGGGCAAACAACCATGGAGCAGACGGGGGATGGAAGCGGGAAGCACACGGCCTCGCCGATGCGGTTGGGCGAGGAGTCCAACGGGCCAGGAAGAGCACATCTGGAGGTATGTTCAGCATCGGGTCGACAACAGTTTCTTGGTACAGCAGGAAGCAGAGATCCGTGGCACTTAGTTCAACAGAGGCTGAGTACATGGCAGCAAGCTTGGCTGCATGCGAGGCTATTTAGATGAGGAAGATCCTCGTTGGATTGTTCGGGTTGCACTTGGAGCCTACTGTGATTTATTGTGATAACCAGAGTTGCATTAAACTCTGGCTAATCCAGTATTTCATGATAGATCCAAACACATCGACATCAGGTACCATCATATTAGAGATTGTGTTCAGCGGAGAATCATGTTACTTTCATATGTTCCCACGGAGGATGAGATCACGACATCCACGACGAGCGCTCTGAGAGCAAGTTCGAATTCCACAGAGGCAGGATAGGGGCTGCAGATAATCCATATCTTGCTGAGAGGGAGTGTTGAAAATGCGGCAAGATGATGGAGCTTAGTGAAATGAAGTCGCCTTCACTAAGTGGGCCCGCAGGCAAATTCTGGCGCAAAATCTATTTTTAGACTATGTCTATTTTTAGACATATGGAGCATGGTTCGGGGATTCCAGTTTGAGATTCTTGGAGCATTGGTCATGTTGGAAAAAATATATGAGACTCTATTTTTTAGGTCGAAGAGGTCGAAGGCTATTTTTAGACTGCCTCTCCTAAAAATATGGAAGTCAAATATTATTTACCCTTAATAATATTTAGACTATAAACAGCAGTTTACTCTCTTAGAGCACTTCAGTTCGAGCTACAGAAGTGGCTCATGCATCTGACAGAGGAATCACGTGGTTCCCAAGGGTTTGATGGCATCATGCATGGTTGACTTCAGTTGGACTTCAGTGGCAGAAGTTTGGAGGAGTTAATGAGACAGATAGTGGAGTTGTGTTCTGTTTATTTTAGTTGAATTGATTGAGATTAGTTTAACTAGCTAATCAATTAGTTATGAGTGGAGTGAATTAAATATTATTTAATTCATTAATTAGTAACTCATTATTCAACTCAAGAACACATCAGTTCACTACAGTGCATGATCAGTTCAGTGGAGACCATTGAAAGAGGTAGATGAAAGGGTGGAGTTAGCTATCAGTGGCGACATCAGTTGTGCATGAGATTTGCACCACACTTGGAGGATTTGTCCATGACAATTGCGCAGTCAAGCCAAGGAGATTCGAACCTTGGATCTCTATATAGACAGGCCTGGATTGCGCAATAGAGGCAAGGGAATTGGCGGTGAGTTTTGAACCAGTAACCTGTTCAAAACTGAGCTAGATTGTGGGTAACTGTATGAGAAAGTACTGAGTACTTGTGAGGAGTATTGTACTGAGTTTGTTACTTGATTTCTCCATTATAATATACACAATAGCTGCGGGGTTTTCAGCTATAAGCTTTCCCCATACATACGGTGTTAATGTGTATGATGATTTGATGTGTTATCGCTTGATTTTATTTCCGCATGTGTGATGATCTGAGTTGGTTGAGTGGAAGAGATTATGTGTTGCATATAAATTCGAATTGTATGTGATCAGGATAGTCTAGGTGGATAATTAATCATTATTCAGCAAATTTCTACAGTTATTATAATAGAATTAACAGTGTGATTTAATTTGAGTCATTATAATATCATAGGGTAAGTTCAATTTCCAGAATAGTAGCATAGATTTGATTTTATAAGTAGTGTGACATCAATTCAATTTCGTTTATAAATTTAGGGAATTTCGTTAAGATTTCATTTTTCTTTTAAATGATCATTAACAAGAAAACTTATATACTTTGGCCATTAAGCTGAGCCAAAAACATACTACAACTCGTGTTTACAAGCCCCAGATTGACAATTAAATATTAAGAGGTTTAATTCGCTAATTAAAACTCTCAACATTTTGGCACCATTGCTAGGGAGTTGTATTTTGGTTCAGGTAAGATTTTTATTGTAGAGTTTCAACGGTATTACAGGGTAGTCAGAGGGCGGAGACTGTACGGTAAGATGTGAGTGAAGAGCCACGCATCCACTATTGTGGAATTGCTCCAAATTCTGGATGTTTTTGCTTATCTTTGAATTTTTATTTCCTTTCCTTTATGCGTAGAAGTAGAAGTAGGCCTTAGAATAGTCCGAAACATTTTGTGAAACATTTAATTTTCGAATTATTTTTCTTTCAATAGATTAAATAGTACTTTGGTCTGGCTTTTTATGAGGGTGGTGAGCTTTATTTCAGGCGATAGCTTTTAATTTCATTTATCTTCATATTCCAATCTTTAACGATATATCATTTTTGGGTGTTGTAAGAACCCATGGGTAATAATGCATGTTGCGAGATAGGGATCATCAACCAGCAGGAGAAATTCAAGAATGATTCAGAGCTTGAAGAATGTCACTCGAAGCACTTTCTCAAATCCTAGCAGTAGCTTGGGTATCTTCCTCTCAGGAAGAGTTCATCCCGACTGCATTCATGAAATTATCTCTCTCTCCACAACCAGAAAGAGATTTGGAAGTCTCCATTGATCCCTCCTGCCTATATACCAAGGAGATCGATGAATCATGTACCAAATCCAATGGAGAGCATACAGTTGAACCTGAGATCGAAGAACTTTCACCATGTCTAGCAGCAAGCCTTGTATGCATTCCAAAGACCAATTATCCAAGTTTTCCTCGCATGACCGAGGAGGAATTTCAGAGTGGTCCAAAAGAATAAATGAGCCAATACCACTAGGATTACATCAAGCATAGTCTTGTTGCTCTTCTAAAGATAATCTTTGTTCCAAAAATTGTTTAAGACTATCATGATCAATTTTTACCTTGAAGTGTCTTCCCATTAGGTAAGTTCACCATTTCTTTAGTGCATGCAGTATTGCTAACATTTCCTTCTCATAAATAGGTTTCTGTAAATACTTTCCTTTGATTGGACGACTTTCAAAAGCAATGGGTCTTCCTTTCTGCATTAAAACTGCACCAATTCCATTTCCTGAGGCATCACATTCCACAATAAAGGTTTTTGTGAAGTCTGGCGTAGCTAAGACCGGTGCTAGGCACATTGCCTCTTTAAGATGTTCGAAGGCCTTAGTTGCTTCAGGAGTCCATGAAAATGCATCTTTCTTCAATAATGTTGTTAGAGGTGCTGCTATTCTCCCATTATTCTTAACAAACTTGTGATAATACCCTGTTAACCCGAGAAATCCTCGCAACTGCTTTATGGTTGTGGGGACTTTCCATTCCTTAATGGCTTTAATTTTGTTAGGGTCTACCTTAGCACCCTCGTGAGATACAATATGACCCAGATATTCCACCTCTTGTACTCCAAAGAAACATTTGGATTTTTTTGCATATAATTGTTTCTCCTGCAATAGTTTGAGCACCCTGTCAATATGTTCAACATGATCCTTCCAAGACCTGCTGTAGATTAGTATATCATCAAAAAATACTAGCACAAATTTTCTAAGGGTTTGAAAATGGAATTCATCAACCCTTGAAATGTAGAAGGTGCATTGGTAAGGCCAAAGGCATGACCAAAAATTCATAATGACCCTCATGAGTTTGAAATGATATTTTTGGAATATCTTCAGCCTTCATTATAATTTGATGATATCCTGAACGAAGATCCAACTTGGTAAAATAAATTGCTCCATGTAATTCATCCAATAATTCATCAATCACAGGAATGGGAAATTTATCTTTAATGGTGAGCTTATTGAGCTCCCTATAATGTGGACACATTCACCATGATCCATCCTTCTTGTGTACCAATACTACAGGAGCAAAGAAAGAACTTTGACTAGGTTGAATTATACCCGCCTCTAACATTTCTGCAATCATACGTTCAATTTCTCTCTTTTGGCCATAAGGATATCTATGAGGTATGATGTTTGGAGGAACACTTCCTGGAATCAAATGAATAGCATTATCATGATCACGAATAGGTGGGAGTCCTTTGGGAGTTTCAAACACCTTGGGATTATTGTCCAAGACTTGTTGGAGATCTGCAGAAATAGATGATTTTGATGTTGGAACTTCTAGTGAGCATAATTGTGCAATTACGCCTCATTTTTGTTTCTTTAGAAGCTTTGTCATGACATTAGAGCTTATTATCTTTCCCGGCTTCCCCGCAATACCCCGTAATTCTACTTCCTTTCCTTCTGAAAAAAAATTTCAAGAAAAGTTCTTGAAAATTAAAAGCTACCGTCCCCAAAGATTGTAACCATTGTACTCCTAGTACAACATCCGCACCTCCCATAGGAATGGAAAGCATTGGACTAGTCAATACATATTCCCCCATGGTTAGCTTGATATTATGGCATTTTCCAGAGCAATTTATAGTTCCTCCATTTGCAACCATCACTTAACATTCTGGTGCTGGGTATAGGAAACAATTTAATTCCTTGGCTAACTTACAATGAATAAAATTATGGGTGCTACCTGAATCAATCAAAACTATTACCTTTTTCTTCTTGATATGTCCTTCTATCTTGAGTGTTTGAGGAGTGATAATTCCTGCCAGTGCATTACATGATATGGTCAGATTCATTTCTTCCCCTTCTATGGCCGGTTCCTGGTGTATATCCTCTTCTTGTTCATTTTCTTCTTCCTCTTCACAATCTATGTAAAATAATTTCTTCTCAGCACACTTATGACCTTTAGTGTATTTTCTATCACAACTGTAGCAAAGCCCTTTTGCTCTTTTTTCTTCCAATTTTTGTGGTGTCAACCTTGTAGATTGTGGAAATCTAGGCGTAGCAACACTTCCTTCTTTATAGAAGTGAGTGGTAGGCTTCCTTGTCGCCATAATTTTACATTCAATTTTTCTTGCCAACCTGAATGCCTTCTCCAATGAATCAGGTTCCAAAACGCGAACTTCATGTTGGATGTTATCCTTTAAAGTGCCTATGAAGAGATTAATCCTGTGTTCCTCTGGAATATCAGTTACCCTTATATTCAATTTTTGGAAGTCCTCGATGTGCTCCCCCACTAAACCCTTTTGTTTGAGATTTATCAATTGGCTAAAGAAGGTGTTTCTCTTTGTATCCTCATAATGTGCTATCATTTCCTCCGTAAAAATTGACCAAGTGACAATTTTTTTACGGGAGCAAAGCCATCGATACCATACAAATGTATTTTGTTTTAAATGTAAAGTTGCAATGCATACCTTTTGTGTGTTTTGCACATTATGGAGATCAAAATATTGCTCCATCTGTAGTATCCATGTTACAGGATCCTTTCCATCAAACTTCCTCATATCCATTTTTGGAATATGGTGGTTCTTCCCGCCAACATTAGAGTTTGTGAAATCACGATTAACATTTATTTTGTTCTCATCATGAGGTTCTTCTACTATCTTTTCACCATTAGGAAACATTTCTTGTATCAACTTTGTCAAACCTTCGATGTCTGCTTTGAGATCATTCTTCATGTTTTCCATGTTGTCTTTCATGTCATCCATATTAGCTTCCATGCCAGATTCCTGCCATCCATCTTAGCTTCCACGCCTTTCTTCAAAACTTCCATTTCATTTTTTGTTGCTCTTTGCGAGAGTGAAATTTGTTGCACTTGCTCTTGTAATTTTGATAGATCATGTTGCAATTCTTCATCTTCATGAGTCATAGTAGAGCCTTCTGAAGGCTTAATGGGTGTTGAATTATTTTTATGGGGCATCTTTTATAACCCAATACTTATATCTATTCTACAATATGCCCTTGGAATCAATTCAAATTGATTCTTCAAACAAGACTTATGCAATTTGGAAAAAAAATACACACCTTTTTCTTGCTTTTGAGGAGCTCGATATTGAAATTGGATTATCTATGTTATTGCAACACTTCAATATTTGAAATTTGGTATCAATGTATCCCGCTAAATTCTCTTTTGAATGCCACAAGTCTGACCTGATTTGGATTCTCCAAGACAAAGTTGTGTCCAATCTCCCACAATGACCTAATTATGGACTAGTTCAGTAGAGCGAACTTGTATGACTTTCCACGTGTCACTATTTTGTCCTTCGGCTCTGAAATTTATAGCCAACAAACTAAATTATGTTTACTTGCGAGCACTTTTTACGGCACTCCAATCCGATGCTCAGAGAGAGAGTTATGAATATTTTCCCACGATCACCTCTTTGAGATGAAATTCAGGAGCCTGAAAAAGCACTACCTTCCACAGATCATATCTCCGAAAATATTGCGAACCAAGATCTAAAATTTTTTGACGAGTTTCCTCAAGACTTTGGCTTCACACCCTAAAAATTTTAGATTCTAAACCTTCATAGAAAAAAAATTATAGCGAAAATTCCACGATGACCTGTTTAGAGCAGCGAAACCCTAGAATCCAAAGCTCTGATACCAAATGTTGTGTAACCAGCTCCAAAAATAGAAGAAAAGAGATATCAACGCCTTAGAAATAAGCCACTTCAGAGGGAAACCTCAATACATTACATAAATGAACAATTCTTGGATGATACAATTTACAAAACCTCCTTTCTATATATAAGAGTCCATGGGGCCATAATGTAATCCTAGTGGGGCCACAATGTAATCCTAGCCGACCTAACAATAATAATTTAAGAGCACGATAATAATAATATGGGGGTTACAAGGGTACAATAATAACAATAAGGGGGTTACACGAACAACAATAAGAGACTATACTAGTAATATAGGGACCTAACACATTGGTTCCAGATTAAAATCCAGTCAAAGTACCACTCTCATATTCAAATACTCTTTGTATCACATCTGTCAAAGTTGTTGATTGTTCATGCCCATAATACCTTCTAAAGTTTATATGTTAAATCTGAGCATGAATTTATCCTTGTACCTAATCCTCACATGGCTTCATTGGAAGTTATCTTTCACTTTAAGGGGTATGTCTTCTCTTCAGTGTAGTAGGAAATTTAGTATTTTCATAAATAAATAAATGAAAATAGTAAAGAGAAAAATAAGTCCTTTTGTGAAAACTAGCTTGTCTTGCGCAACTCGACAGGGACTTTGCTTGAAAACCAGGTAACTGGCAAGCAAAGTTTCCAATAAAGTTTGTAAATTTGTGTGAATTATTCAAATCATGTATGCTTCAAGTCATTATGTTTGTACTCGATTTTGTTGATGTGGAATTCCTTAAGGCCCACCTACCAACAAGCCTTGTCCCATCGACATCAGCACATTATCTGGGACCAGGGTTAGGGTTAAATGAGGTACCTAGGAGCCTACATGCCTTAATGGCAAGTATCCTTGTCATCTGCTAAGGAAATACATCAATGTTTCTTGGTGGATGAATTTTGCAATCCATTCGACTCCGACAAATATATTCATGGCTAGTAGAATTTACCTAGTGCCTTGATTTCCACTGACATCAAGGGTGGGATATCTCGCATTGGTTCACGATCTCATCAATGGTCTGTAATCTAATGATCCTTGCTTATGTTCGACATCGACACCATTTATTCACATAAGCAAGATTGCACATGCGTGTGTAACGGTTGAAGACTATATGGTTTTGAGATCTTGACACAAATTTGCAGCAGTTTGGATTTTTGTATTAGCATTTCCATTATTATTTGTAGCAGTAATCACCTTTCCTCAGTTGTTTGGGGACATACAACTCCTCATGCATGGGGGATAAGGGGACCTTCAGTTCATCCTTTAGCCCTTCAGTTCATCTCTTCAGCTCATCCTTAAAACTTCTTCAGTAGATCAAATTAGCAGTCACATCAGGTCCAACCATTCCATCCTCCACTTCATCTTGCAGCATCGGGCACATAACGACAAAGGTAAAACTTGAGGTAAATTTGGCTTGTGATTCTCTAATTCATTAGAAGGTTAAATAAGCTTAATTATTCACCACTTCTCATTCCACGCATTTCATCCTTCATAAACCATTATCCTTCTATTTCCTTCCATTCACTCCGCATATACCCTGATTACAAGACCATGCTAAAAGAAAAATCCTTATGGTGCATTAATCAAAGCAGTCTATATAGTGTATTCTTCAAGCATTCTATTCATAGGATGAAATCATTATTGCCATGAAATGATAAAGGAAACTACTTACATTGGTCTTACGAAGACAGAGTATGCAAGCATCCATTGGCTATCTCCATCACCACCTCATCTCTTCCTCATCCATCCCTCTCTTGTCCTCAATTTATATTGCTCAATAAATTAGTATGATATGTAAATGTGAAGAGTGATGCTCCACAAGAACCAACACCTCCAAGTATTCAAGCAAGTGCTACTCCACAAGAACCAACACCTTCAAATATCCAAGCAATGTTGGCCCACAAGAACCAACGTCTATAAAACAATGTCAAGAATATGTCAACGAGAAAGGGATTTTTTTGCATGAGGAAATGAAAACCCTTAGGAATGGGGGTATGTTGAGCCTCGAATATGCCTATTTTTCCATCGCATAGTACCATTATTCATAACCTAAATTTCGACACCCTTACACTCATTTCACGTCATAATTCCATCATTTATTGCCAAATCACATCTTATGACTCGTGGTCGATTATCATTAGTTTTATTAGATTTTCGATGATTATAAATGATTTAGTCGTAATTTACTAATAATGGTTTCACTAAGTTCATTAGCCGAATATTTCTATCATCGGAAGTCTCCATAAGTCAATTTTAACTAGTTATTGCAGAGTTGAATAAAAAATTGTTGTAGGTGAAAATATGAATTTTGTGATCAAATGGGGCAAAATATTCAAAGTATGACACAAATATTTTGTTCATATTACCCTCATTAAGGTAACCCAGAAACCGTTTGGAAAAATTAATCTTCGTGAATGAGTTATGGTCAGTCTTAAGAAGAGAAACGAGTCAAAATTTGGATTTGATTATTTTCAGCCACAACCACAATTTGGATAAGTTTCTTTGTGCTAAAAAAAATGAAATAGTTCCTTTAGTTATGAAACCCAACCATCATTTATTCGAAGACTGTCCAGAAGAATCAGATGTGGCATTTATTAGTTTGTTGTTATGCTTATTTGGAAAATAAGTTATGCATAGCTTTATCAACAACTCTGTATAAAAAGCCCGAGCTCTCGAGGAGAGAAGGGGAGAAAGGAAAGTAGGAATAGAGTATTGAATCCTTCAAGTTGTTGTTTAATATTTTAATCAGAGGCATTGTTAATTACATGATTATGATTCAATCCAAATTACTTCGAGTTCCATTTATTGTGAGTTTTTTATGCAAATGGTTTAAAGCTTCCTCTTTTGTAAGTCGTTTAAGCTTCCCCGGGTGTGGCAAGGGCCCACCATCAATCTGGGAGCAAGCTTCCTTGTTCATCTTAGATTAATGGTTGTAGTTTGATTCATTCATATTCAATTAGATTTGTGATTGTCGTAGTTGCATTCATTTTCATTTAATTAAATTCTTGATTGTTGTGTGACAATTCAATTCTTCATTTTATTGTGTGAAAGATATTTGATTCATCTTTCATCCTACTTTGTGAAACTCTTATGCAGCGTGAAAGGGAGCTTGTGTGACTCTGACATGTTTACAAGAATTCTGGCTCTGCATTTTATGAGTTGTTACTACCATTTGATTTCTAGCGAGTTTGTTAACTGCCATCGAATCCATTTGATTACTTTGACTGCCATCGAACCATATCCTTCTATGCAAGCGTAGCAATGAAATATATTTGAACGCATGCATGGTAATCTGTATTTGAATATATGTGAATGCATTTAACTTGTGAATCATCGATTATTGGAATTCGAATTGGAGAGATCATGTTATATTGTGAGCCTGAAATGTATAATTTTCTGTATAGATTGAGTTTGATTGCAATTTAATTGTGAGCTTATAATTGCATTTTAATTAAGTTTTTAATACTGTTGTGTGAATGCTTTTCTTGTTTATATTCATAGGATATAATAGTGTGATTAGAAGCTGATATTTGGAGTGATTTCATTCACAGTTATTTCATTTGCAGTGATTTTGTTATTAATTCATTTTCATTGATTTAGTTAAATAGGATGGCTTTGTTTTAATTTCAATTATAGTAATTTTATTTACGACAATTTAGTTAGAGGACCTAGTAAGTAGTATAATTTCAATTACTAAGATTGCGTTATAATTTCCATTGTAGTGATTGAGTTAAATAATTTAATTCATAGCATAATTACAGTGATTTTGCTACATTGACGATTTAGTTGAATGATTTAATTCAAGCATTTGTGGTGTGATTTAATTTCCAAAACAATAGCATAGATTTGATTTTATAAGCAGTGTGATATCAATTCAATTTCGTTTATAAATTTAGGGAATTTTGTTAAGATTTCAATTTTCTTTTAAACGATAATTAACAAGGAAACTTATATACTTTGATCATTAAGCTGAGCCAAAAACGTAGTACAAATCGTGTTTACGAGCCCCGAATCGACAATTAAATATTAAGAGGTTTAATTCGCTAATTAAAACTCTCAACAATTAGGGTTATTGCATTTAAGATCTCGATGTTATATGTATTGTACTAATTTGGATTAACCTATGTAAATGATCATGGTTATGACATTCAGATATGAGCCAACATATTTGTGATATTTTGTCATACTAATCCAGACTGGTTGTGCCAACGTGATTGTTATGCATGAAAGAAAATTGTTTATGAGTTTATGGTGTGAACATGTTAGCTAGTTATTGTTATGGATATCATGACCTTATTTATTTTTTAGTTGATACCTTGAGAAGTTATATTGTGCTAATATAGATTGATTGTGCAGACAAGATAGCCTCCCTTGAGATACATTAAGGTATAATTTTTCTTATGTCATCTACTTGGTGCTTTAATGTTTGATTATGTTGCCTATCAATTGTTTGAATGTTTGATTAATTGCATGATATGAGCATGTGTCTATAAGATTTCATGAAAAAATGATCTTGTTTTAAGATGGTTGTACTAATGCACTATGTGTTGAGATAGTTGATGTGTACTTGAGTATAATTAGATGATAAGTGTAGCATTATGTATTATGACCAATGAACATGAGTTGATCGTTAAATATGACATGGTTGTTAGTCTTGGTAAAAGTTGATTTCAAATTGATAGATATGTTGTCTTGATCTTTCGTACATATGGTTGACATGTGTGAACAGTTGCAAGGAAACATGCTTGGTATTAGCATGAAAAGGTAATAGTTTATGTGTTTATATAACTAACAGATGGGCAATGTGACAATACATATTAAGACTCGATTACAACAAGGTAAAAAGGTAAAATAAAGGAATTGAGCAAGAATTCCTTTGGATATGTTTGGAAACCCTAATTCCAAACGAATGAGTGCTTTGCATATAGGAAGTCTTATTAAACTTGGATTTGTTTTTCATTATGTGGATATCATTTAGATTCCTAAACGTGTATTTGACAAGTATAACAATTGGTTTCTAGTTATAGCTATATTTGTGAAGGGAATTGGAGTCCCTTGAGAGATTGTATGAATGTGCTCAGCTACGAGGCAATGCAC
Source organism: Pinus albicaulis (assembly GCA_034641835.2). NCBI lineage: Eukaryota > Viridiplantae > Streptophyta > Pinopsida > Pinales > Pinaceae > Pinus > Pinus albicaulis. Next base: position 790,316,697 of record CM076574.1, read on the forward strand.
TTGGCATAACAAGGTAAGGTAATTGGTATATTTTATGTTTACATTATACACTAACAATTATGTTTTTTTAGCGGTATGAAGAAGCAGATTGCATGGAAAAAGAGACTGTCATGAAATCTTTGACAAGGCTCAAGTCAGGCTTTCCTTGGGAACCATGGGGATTGAGTCATGGTTTTTGTTGCTAGTCTTGTGATCCGGATTTATGCAGGAACGCAATAGAATACAGAAATAGACATAAACACAGAGATGCAACGGAAATAATTCTTCCTTTTATTAAAATCAAATCACTGAAATATGCTTACAGGCATAATAGAAATAAACAATCAGGGCGTTGGTAGGCTTATCTCTGAGAAGAGATGTGGCGGATATAAGCCTGTGAACTATGTTACATTGAGGCTCGGAGGCCTATTATACACATAATGGAAATGAGCGGGTGAGGGCACTAGTAGTGTATCTCTGAGAAGAGATTTAATGGCTACAGGCCCCTCCACTGTGTTATAATGAGGCTCGAAGGCCTATTTATTATTGAGAAACAATGGAAAACCCTAACCATCCAAAAACCTAACCCTAGGAGATGAAGCACCAAAACTGCGGGTGCCGTTTGGTTAAATCGGTGTTTCAACTTCCCGGGGACGTAACTTTGGCATACAATCTTCGTTTGACGCTCAACACCTTGTTAGAAATATCTATCCGATGACTACAACTTTTGAGTGAGAAACATCGGTTTACGACCCATGTTGCTCCCGGTTTTCCCAAAAAACGTTGTTTCGGGCCTCAAAACGGCTCTGGAAGTTCAGGACCCGGAAAACCTGCTAAAAATAGTAAGTTGTGCTGAAAGTGAAAAACTGCAAGAATTGATGGTGTGGGTCCAAAGGGAATAGGTGGGTGGCCACCGATATCCACCTAGATCATTCCTCCATCCTTAGGAAGCAATGGTCCCCATTGCGTTAAGTTCTTCCATGAGAGGAAAATTTTGCTGAACTTGGTATTGGATTTGTCAAAGATGTCATGGACCCTCGGTGGACATGTTGGATGTAGATGTGTCGTCGGTGGGTAGTCGTTGAAGGATCTGGGCAAAGTTATCCATCATTTCATTCCTCTGTTTCTCGAGGGCCTCCTCGAGCAAGATTTTGATAGGATCTCTTGCTCCCTCGTCTTTCTTCCTTCCACCCATGTTGCTCCCGGTTTTCCCAAAAAACGTCGTTTAGGGCCTAAAAACGGCTCCGGGAGTTCAGGACCTAAAAACCGCTAAAAATAGTAAGTTGTGTTGAAACTTAAAAACTGAAAGAGCTGATGGTGGGGGTTCAAATGGAATAGGTGGGTGGCCACTAATGTCCACCTGGATCATTAGGGCCCCAAAATGGCTCCGAAAGTTCAGGACCCGGAAAACCTGTTAAAAATAGTAAGTTGTACTAAAAGTGAAAAACTGCAAGAATTGATGGTGCGGGTCCAAATAGAATAGGTGGGTGGCCACCAATTTCAACTTGGATCATCTTTTGATTTTAGCCTTTTATGAATTGTTTGTGCTTTATTTTCAGCTTTGATTATGTCTAGTGTAAGGCATTGCCACTTTGTTGCAATGTCGTATTTATTTTGGTCTTTTCATGATTTTCTTCTCGTTTGTTTCTTGTTCTTGCATTTTAAGTTTTAGAGTCTCAGGAACGGATTTGGGAAAGAGGAAAGTTGACAAATATCAGGAAGAGGTGAATGGAACCTAATAGGTAATGTAAGACTCAGATGAAGCCCAGTGCATGTATAAGGGTAGCGAAGGGTAAAAATGTGGCAATTGGTTGGATTGGTTGGGTCCATTGTGCTAAATAGACGGTGGAAGAAAAGTCGTGAGAAAGGTAAAACGAAAGGTAAAGTAAATGGATTTGAGGCATCAGATGCCTAGGCTTTGTTGGGAACTTTTGTTCTCAATGTTGTGAATGGTGTGCACAGATAAAGGAGTTCTCTTAACCGTGACCTTATGATATATAGAATGTGTGTTTTGATCATGATTATGTTGATGTTTACATATGAATACATGTATGTATGTATGTCAATGTCTAATAGGATCATGATTGTTTTATGCAAATGAATATATATGTATGTATCTATGTTTCTATGTCATTGTTTGACAGAGTTTTCAAGGATCATTCTTGTGGAGGAATGATTGCTTATGCAGGTGAATGGCATGAATATTTTCTTGGTCTTATGAGGAATCAAGTGGGAAGAGTAACCCTGACATATCTATGAGGTCAATATCATGTGGACATGAATCGATATTATATGATTATACTATGCCTATGTTTATGTTATGGACGAGTAATGTTGAGGGGTACATCAACAAAGTGAAAGTAGTGTGATATGCAACATGCTAGGATGAGCATGGATAGTGGAAAGACACTAGAAGAAAAGTTGCTTGTGGGGTTAGTGTGTGGTCTATGGAGGTTAAATACTATTGTTTTGTACATGTTGTGCATGTTATATATTCAGTGATTGTACCTATGGTGATGTATACATGTAACATATGTAGTATTGTGTACATATGATGTTGTATGCCTGTTGTGTATATATATTGTTGTGTGTATATTGAATATGCAATGTTGGGTATAGATGGTACTATGTACATGTTAATATGTGGTGTTGTGTACATATAGTGTTAATTACATGTTGTATATGCAGTGCTGTGTACATATGGTGTGGTGTGTATGTTGTACATATGGTGCTATGTACATATGGTATTGTGTGCATGATTGTACATATGGTGTTGTGTGCATGTGGTGCTATGTACATGTTGTACATGTGGTGTTATGTGAAAGTAGTTTTGTGTACATGTGGTGCATGTGGCGTTGTGTACATGTCGTGTCGTGTACATGTTGTGCATGTGGTGTTGTGTACAGATTGTACAGGTGGTGCGGTGTACATTTGGCAGTGTGTACACATTGTGCAAGTGGTGTCATGTACATGTGATGTTGTGCACATGTTGTGCAGGTAGTGTTGTGTACTGGTGATATTTTTTACATGTTGTGCATATGGTACTGGTATATATGTGGTATTGTGTGCATGTCGTACATGTTGTGTTGCAAGCATGCGATACTATGTATGTGCAGGGTGTAGTTGTGGTATCGTGACATGTGCATCCGTTGTGTTGTACTCTGTATATGTATATGTATTTTGTTGTGTTGTACACTAGACGTAGGTGTATGTGTTGTATGTCAGTGTAGGCATATGTATTTTATTGTATTGTACACTGGGTGTAGGTGTATGTGTTGTATGTCAATTTGTGTGTGTTGTCTGTCATATGTGGGTGTACGTGTTGTGATGTACATTGTGTGTATGTGTACATGATTGAAGATAATCAAAGGCATTGGGTACTTGCGGGGTGTGGCAACCAATCCAATGGGTGTATGGAAAGAACAAAGGAAAAAGTAAGGAATAATGAAGGATGAGTATCAATATTTTATTTCAGTTATATTATGCATGTGATATGTGATTTTGATTTGTGATGGTTACATGTGATTTATGATTATGGTTTATGGATATTTCATGTGATTCATGATTTTTATTTATGATGGTTTTGTTTTGAGATAACTAGATGTGATATGTTTATACATGATGATTTGATCAAACAACTAGTTTTACTTATGTGACAGGAAGTAAACAGAAGTGCAAGTGTACCTTATTGACGAGCTACCAATGAGGTATGATTTGAAGTTATTTCAATTTATTTTGAATCTAATGAAAAATATGTGCTTGGTGCAGGAAAGCATGTAATTCCCAGTTTGGGATGGTTGAAACCGAGTGCAAGAACTAGCAGCGTCAACAAAAGGAATTGGAACATGCAGTAGTCTGTTGGTAAAGCACTTCAGGAGAAGGGCCATTGTGGGACACTGGTACTCAATAATGTCCATTGATTTCCATGAGCATGATATGACCAGTATGATGGTTTTAAGGCAGGTATATGCCTTGGTTTTTCTATCTTCCGATGTGAGGAATCCTTTCCAAGGGATGGACTGCCCGATGGGGGTGCCAACGGAACTTGGAAGGTGTGTGACTGCACATAAGGGGGTGACCAAATTTCCCAAGGGATTGTGTAGCAAAAAAAGGAAGGTCAGGGATGGATTGATTTTGGTCATTAACATTTCTAGATGGAATCAAATTCACATTGGGAGTGTGCCTTGGGACAATGAGCTGATAATTGTTCACTCAAAGTACAACAGTGCATGATTGTAGCATTGGACATAGGATGCAACTTTGACTTTGGCAGTGGATTTTGGACTTCTCGAACAGGAAGTGAATCCTGATACTAATTTGAGGTGGAGGTGTGAGCCTCTGGATTCTCTTGTTGTTTATCCGAGCATTGTATCCTTTTGTTTTTTGGTTGAGAAAATGTGCATGTGTGTATATTATTTTAAATATTGTATCGCGCTAGATTTATAAAGCTTCATAGACAGTATGGTTGTATATGTGGTTGTTACTGTAAATGTCATAACGAGTTGTGTTATAAAGCTCCAGTAAATGATATGTTTGCCATGTTTTTACCACTGGTCATTGTAAATGTTGCAACGAGTTGTGTTGTAAATCTCCATAGGCAGTATGTTTTGTTTATAGCAGTTTTCTAGTTTGTAGGTGTCATTGAATACCAGGGACGATGTTCCACCAAGGGGGAGGGTTCTGTAATAGCCTTGGTAAAAAAATCATGTAAAAAAAAACATAAGACGGAGGTCATGGGACACATATTCCAAGCTGAATGGTGGGAAAAGCATCCTAGCGGGTGTTCATTTTGGTTATTGTGACTAAAGAAAATTGGCAAAGGCAATGGAAAAGGCTTTGGAAAGGCACGAGGCATTAATTGGCACTTTATTTATGAAAATAGTGGAAAATAGGAGAAAAAGGAGGTAAAAGGTCACATGTTGCATGTGAAGAGGAAAATGAAGGAAAATAATGGAAATTGAATAAAATAAAGGGCTCATTGATAAAAAGGATTTTGAGGATCAGTTTGCAAGTTTTTGTTCACACTTATGGATCTCATTACTCTCTCTCCCTCTCATACTCTTGGATACTTAGAGTTTTCTTGGATAACTCTCGGAGGAGTGTGGCATACTTTGGATTTGGAGAAAGAAAACAAAGGAAAGGCAGTAAAGCGTAAGAGGACATCGAGATCAACAACTACAACTGGATTGCTTTGCAGGAATCGAGTTGCATGTATAGTTTCCTTGTTTATTTTTGCATGCATGGAACATGCATGTGGTTTTGTGGTTATGATCTATCATTGGCATGGAGAATTTCCTGGATTGACAGTGGATTTTCATAGCCTTTCCATTTCCGGATAGCCATGGTGTTGTGGGTTCATTTTCATTGTTTGTTTTTTGGTTGGTTCTCATGATTCCCTTAGCTGTGGATTGAGTTATTAATTCCTTGAGCATTGTTTGGACAAACATTATGAAGCCCGACGGATAGATTTTGGGTTGAGTTACTAGTCTTGGAGCCTTGGTTGGACAAACTCTCTAGAGCCCTAGATGGGTTGAGTTACTATTCCTAGAGCCTTGGTTGTAAAAACGCTCTGGAGCCCGGAAACAACTGGGTTGAGTTACTAGTCCTGGAGCCTTGGTTGGAATAAATGCTTTGGAGCCATGGACAACTTGGGTAGAGACCAATCTGGTTATGGTTGCGATGTCCGATCATGAGATGGAATCACTTGTTCAGGGTCGAGGTGGTTTGGCCTCTGGAACTCATGGTTTGGTTTTGATGGATTTGGTTTATGAGATCCCACATTCATGTTTGGAATATGGCACGGGGGTTATTCGATGAAGAGAGATTTGGCTCAACCATGTCTATTGTCAGGTGGAACGTGGAAGTCCTAGACTTGGTTGCATTTTTATTATGGAAATAAGAGCTCTTTTTCCCTTGTATTGATGCATAAATATGCTTGTTATTTTGTGGCCTATATGGTCGTTATGTGCTTGACATTTATGTTGCTTATATGTTGGTTATTACTGAGTTTTATGGTGGTGATGAAGTATGTTTCTCATCATGTTTTGATTCGTAATTGAATGAACAATGTATCTATGTCTAAATAGAGTATAATGCAGTTAATGTGATGTAGCAACAATGCTTCTTAGTGATTCTTAGATAAGTATGAGACCCCCATGCTTAGATTCATTGTTTACACCTTTAGATTACATTTTTGTGATATGTTTAACGAAATGCATGTCATGGATATTAGGGGTCCAGTCTAGGCCTTGTCATGGTTTTTGCAAATACATCATTGTTTCAATGTTATGTTTCATGTATGAGCTTGTCATTGAGTTATGGGTAGTGGCCTCGGAACTGGTCCTGAAAAAGTGCCTTAAAACCCACAAACGCAGGCACATGTATGGAAATTGAGTCCCTGGGCACATGCATGCCTATGTCATGGGAGATTCCATAGCCTCCCAGACACACCCATCCCTATACTATGGGAGCGTTTGAGGTTTAAGTAGGTTAAAAACTTAGTGGGACCCAGGGGCTAGTTACCTAAGTGGTTGGGATGGTCCCTGGGAGTCTTGTTGTTGATGTGGAAAGTATGTATGATGTATTTATGTTGATTCCACTTACTTAAGCTCACCTAGGAGGATGAATATGATCATAGTAGCCTCTTGTCACATGTTTAACCCAGTTGGGCGGTTACTTGGTGTTGACAGGAAAATCTGTTCGGTCAACAGCAGGGGATATCCCCGGTGAAAAGTCCCAACTAGACTCTAAACCATTTGGAATGGGGATCCCGTCTGGGGTGTGGGTCCGGCTACCGCTTAGTTTCTTTTCCTTTGGTCTCGAGAGAACTCTATGAACCTGTGGACACACGCTTATTCAAATGATACAAAACACATGATTGATTAAGTAAATGAACATATAACACTATGCGCAGCAAGATGAGTTTAAAAAGCATGGCACTGAAAGGAGATTCTGTTAACAGCACGTCATTAGAGTCATACTTGTAAAAAACAAAAGTTGTCCTAACCACGGAAGAAATAGTTCTTTATGGCAGGATACCCTTCATTTCCTTGAATGATTGAGTTTGTAATATAATGTTAGTAAACAAAGTTATTAACATTTATTGAAGCAGACATAGAACTTAAACACCATTAACAAATGTCTAGAAAACTATAATGCATAATAATGTAATCAGAGAGACAGTTTCATTAACCAAAAGATATTAGAAACTGAAAATAGAATACTCATAGTGTTGGAACATAAATCGACATCAGATCCAAAAATGGGTTTTACAAGTGCTCGTATTCATAATCAAAATGTGCAGTCCTTCTATACAATGTTATTCTATTTGAGTCTCCAAAAGAAAAGTCCCCTTTGGTTTTTTCCCGAAGGAATTATTTATAGGGAAAAACTTGCCCTTTGGCCTTCCTCACCGTTGGGCTGCCTTGCGACTTACTAGATTTTGCGACCTGCGACCTCACTGGGTTATGCGACCTTGCGACCTAGTCGCTGGGACGCTGGGTCGCGCCGTCGAGCATTTAACAGGGAAAGTGACTTAGCAACTTGGCGACCTGAGGAAATCTGCGACCTGCGACCAAAAGCAAATCTGCAACTTGCGACCTTTGGGAATTTGCGACCTGCAACCCTGGGTAATCTGCAACTTACGACCTCAGGCAATTCGCGACCTTCTTTCAATGATCTCTGGGTTTCGTAGCAAGATTTTTTTTTCCTTCATCACTGTCTCGTGAAAGCGACTAAGTACCTTTGCAATTCTTTTGAGCTTTGAAAAGATCCACATTGACCACCAGAGAAGACCCTAGCTTCGGCTTTGCGCGTCGACAGCCTCTACCTGCAACCAACGTAACATGGGTCACATGTCTTCAAAATATTGATGCTAAAGCACATTTATTTAGCTGAAGGAGTGATCTAGCAAGTAATGAACTTAGACCCCTGGCTGGTCCAGTGTTCTCATATTGTAAACATGTAGATTCCCCCTGCAATCACCAGCTGCCAGGGAGTCTTCATCCACTCCTGTGGAGGCTCAGCTAATGAACATAAACCCCGATCTAGATTAACAGATTTCTCTACCTCTAGCTGTTTCTTGATAGGATCCCCACTTATCTCTGAATATATAGCAAAAAGTCTTTTGGGAAGCTGAAAGCTACAAACAATGGCATCTGGAAATTTACAGCCTGTTAAGTTATGTGCCATATGGAAACCTGAACGAGCTTCCTCAACAGTTACCCCATGGTACCTTATGTGGTGTCAGATTTGGCAATGTTCGGGCATAGAAAATAGTTTCTTGTTATATCTTCACAGCAACCCACTTCTTGATTGCAATACCAATCCGCTGGAGCAAGGGTACCAGCCGTTGTTAAGGCATAAAGGCTGAGGTGTTCCTATTGGCAGGCTTGTGGGAGCGCATGCATTTTAAATATACGATACCGAAGGGTATTGACACAAATGCGCTTTCCCTTTCACTGCCAATACTTGCAGGCTTTCCTTCACTGCCTTGTGTACTCCTCGCATAGCTAAAATGTGGCGCGTCACTATATTCTTGACGGAGCTGATATATGTGCACGCGCACATTTTCTTGGCACATTCTTGGTGTTCTATTAACAATGTGATTATAGGGTCTCCTCCCCAATACTTGATCATTTGCTGTCATGCAAGATCGATACCTTTCGTGTCACATATCCATGCTTTCGTGCACAGCCTACAAGGTCCTTTCACTCCCCTTTCAAAGCACCTACCACCTCTCATAATGCACGTTCATCCTATTTCAAGAGTGCCACTTTTGCTTCTGGATAGGCATGGGCGTTGCCTTTGAGGGAGGTCACACTTTGAAGGGGAGGTCGCACTTTGTAACGGGGGTCGCGTAGTCGGAGGATTTCCTTGGTTGCAACTTCCCTTGGACACAACTTTCTGTGACTTTGCGACCTCGAAGAGGTCGCATAGTGGCCTTGGGTTCGGGCCGCATCTCCTGGGTGGGAGCAAACATGTGACTCTGCGACCTCGGTTGATGGGGTCGCTGAGTCACGAAACCCGCTGAGTCGCAGCCCTAGGCAATGTTTTATATCTGCGACCTGGAGACTAATCAATATTTCCATTTCAAACCATTCGCTATCCTATCAATCTTGAAAGCTGTGTGTTTCTCACATAAGACCGTCCAGGCATATGTTGTTGTGCGAATACCTTAGCCCATACTTCCTATATTGTTTCTCTAACAGACCTTGAAGCTGTAAGAGCAGGTACGTTCAGACCAGGTTCAGAGGAGGATAACAAGACCAGCAATGGGAACACGAGCTGTTTCAAAAGGCTCTCCACGACTTATTTGATCAGAAAGTAAAAATTTCCAGCCTTTGAGAAGCATGTAAGAACTTTTACATATGGCCAAACTTGTGAAAAGAGCTACTTCTACTATAATCCCCGTCAATCCCACCACGAAGCAAGCAAGCGCTAGCATCAACTTGATACCACGCGGCCTTGAATCTGTCGTTTTTTTACAGAGCTCCTTCAGGTATGATTTCACAGAATGATAGCAGACATCTAAGAAGTCTCGAACTACCACACAACTTCCTTTGATGGCACTCCATGTCCTATTCGTTAAACAGTGAAGAAATTTTATGGGTTCTGTATTTTGTCTGAACGCCTCAAAGGTTGCAATCCATGGAGAAAAAAAAACATACCCCGCGATACCAAAGGCTTGCCACAGTGCTGCTATAGCGGAAGGACTGGGAGCAGAGATGCCTTGAGGACCACATCATAAAGAGGCATCTTCACAAGGTCGTAGATTTTCCATGCAACACGCGCGGGAAATAAGCCCAAAAGGATGCAAAGGACCAGCTACCATCCATTTCAGAGCTCCAACAAAAGCGCGAAACATTATTTCATTTTCAATTTGAGTGCCCCCGAAAATATAGAGCTATTGTCCACGTCGTTCACAAGAAGCGAGCCGTTTTTCATTCTTAGATACGCCAGACTTGCAAATAAAGTTCTAGAATAGACAACTAGAAGATTGATTTGTTTAAGTGGATTTTATAGAAATAAAAGCACCTATCCCACGCAAACACAATCGAAGATAAGGATGTGTCATACTATTGTTGATCTGTATCCTCATTGGACGTCAGAGGCTCCCTATGTGAAAATTCCATTAACTTGGATGCCTTCCAGAATATTTGAACTTGCGAGGTCGTTATGCTTGTGTGTGCCCTGATAATCACTGCTTTCTTTATCAATAAGTGAAGGGTTGGAGTGTACGTCTCTTCATCTGCGCTATATTGAAGCCAGATTGTAACTGATTTAGCTGTTGTTTTAAATGATGATGTGCTGAAATGGATTCAAACTCAGCTACAGGACTTTATACCTTAAGATTGATATTGATGTTAAATAGATGTACGATTAAGACACTCTTTGCAATAAATCATCGATGTTGATGTAAATTCCAATTCAAGAACCATCTCTAATAACCATACAAGTGCCCAGCAAAGCCACAACCAGCAGCGCAGACTGAAGGTTTTTATACTTTCCAAGAATCTTTCTTATCCTTGATCCCTTCCTTGTGCTAGGAGGAAGTTCCCTTCTATATGTCGAGAGCAGTTTGGCGTTCTGGCAGCAGCTGGCTTTGGCATGCCTGCATAACAGAGAATACAATGCAAAAGCCCCACCTTTTCCATTGTCATCAGCCTTCGACATTGTAAATGCATGCTTGAATAAGTGCGCCAAAGTTAATGTCCAGAAGACAAAGGGCAATGCTCCGAATAGCTCTTCACTTTTTCGGAATGTTGAATGTCTTCAGCAAAAGTGCTTCTAAAACCATAGCGGAAAGATACTTAAACCACTATGGACAACACCAAGACTCTAATATGCCGATGCCAAAACACTCTTCCACGATTCTTATATTTCGCAATGAATGAGTCTAAGTATCCGATGTGCATCAGCGACGAATTTTGTTGCATCGATCAATCATGAACGATTCTTCCCCTTGATCCTTGATTTGAATAAACATGCACCACACCATCTTCCATTTGAAAATAATGTTCAATTTCTCCTTCTTCTCACTTGTTGGCGTATCCTGGTCCTCCGCCTTGCTGAGGTTTTCAACTATAGACCTAATTCTCATTCCCACATGGACAGGGTATGAAAGCGTCATGTTCCACAACTGAGCCTTTGTTGTTTAACTTCAGTTTCTTTCCCTGGGCGAGGTGATGACATGGTTGGGGTATATCACCCGTGAGGTTGACCTGTAGGAGACATTATAATATCTATTAGTTCGTAGTGACCTTTTAGAGAAAGATCCCCCCCACATAATTTATATGAGATTATGAGCTTAAGTGAAGTACCCAAACAAAACGTTTCAAGATCCATGGTGAAAGGGTTCCTAATGCACATACTTAATACGCAGAAAAGTTCTCGTTCGAGTGCATGTAGAACGATCCCCCCCCCCCCCCCCCACACAGGGCGTGGCTGCGGCAAGAGTATCTCATCATGAGGGTGAGAAGGTTCATGATGGGTTTGGAATAGGCCACGTAAACGTCACTCACTACAAGCCGGTTCAAAACCCTAATGGATATGCGAGTAAAGGGGGACCCGAAATTTTGAATATACTCAAAATTTTGGGTGTTGTTGTAGCGGCTACAACAAATGGCGAACCACTGGTAGAATCCAGCATCTATGTCAACACCCCAACAATATTCTAAGTCCAAGAAGTGATGCAAGAGAATATTGAACAAGTTCTGCGGGTACCCTTTGTATTACTTTGGCCTTTACAGGTATGCCCAGTCCTTGTGCCTCAGCTAGGTCTTGCTAATCAGAACACATCAAAGCGGAAGCTCACAGACGCCAATAGCTTGTTGATGATGTGAAGAGAAAGGCAGCGGGTTTATTATTCTCAAGATTTTTAAAGGAAGTTTCTGGTGTTGCCTGGTCAGTACCCTGGCAGATTCGTTGCATTACCTCTCTCCGCAGGAAGCCTTTCTCGATCCTTTACCCTTATTCGTTTCATGTGCTTGGAGCACTTATTTTTATGTGCTTGTGACCCTTATTTTCATGGGCGGATGAGGTATCCCGACTTATTTTACGAGCAAGAGAGGTTGTTTCTTGTTTTACAAAAACTGAGAGATATCCTGACTTGGGTTTGCCTTTGTGCCAAACCTTCACATCCCATCTACCCCAATAGGCGAAGCGTGCAAAACAGATCATTAAGATGTCCAAGACTATGTTGGGCACAAGGCTTAAGCTACGGGTATTGGGCCATTCAAACTCATTAGGTCTCCCACAAACAACCGTCTCGTATCTCCCTGGCTAATAAGTTTAGACTCATAGGCATCTTGTTGAAAATGCGACTTCGATGATCTGTCCCGAGAGGAAGCTGCCTCTTGAGATAGCCACCACAGCCTCACGCAAACAATGGGGTTATTGTTTCAGCAATCGGGGCGAAACAAGTCTGCAAGGTGTTAGGGTTTCAATGAGGGCTCATGCAGTGATAGGCGATATGTCGAAAATTTTCAAAGCTATATCAACAACCTGCGAAAATGATGTGAGGAATAAAGTGTACAACGCAATGTAATAAACGAGGCTCAAGATGCAATGCAACGCCATGTGTGGGAACAATCAACCAGTTTTAAGTGGAAAAGGGGGATAATACAAGCAGTGATTACTTATGCAACAATAAGCAAACTAAACAGAAATGAGTGCAAAGCAATAGTAACAATATGATTCCTAAGATACTAATCGTAAGAAAAATAGTAGACACACTTTTAAATCATAAATTAAAAAAATTCACAAGTAAACCTAATTAAACTTTGAACTAATTTTTTTATTAACAGGTCCTAGCTAGCCTACACCTAAAACCCTAGTTTAACCAATGATGCGGTCGGGTTATGTGAAATCAGCTTTCCAGTGCAGCCACCGCATTAGTTCCCATCCTGCAACAACAACAATGCTCGAGATCAGAGCTAGCATCCAAAAAAGTGCATCAACAACAAAACTCACTTGAAGAGCATGTGCAGCGGCAAGAAGATCATGGATACTTACTAGAGAACATGCCAGAATGGATTGTGCAAGCTGAATTCCACTCTCATCCTGATACATAGCAATATGCTCTTGAAACTCAACATTTTTTTATGAATGACACAAACCAATTCATGCACAACCCTAGGTCCGACGGGAGGGGGGTAAGCCATTGCCTATTTGCGAGTATATTCATCAGATAAGATCCGTAGAACCAAACGGAAACCTCATCACGGTGTTGAGGATGATCAGTTTCATGGAAGGGAAACAATAAGCATGTGCCAGGCGAATTATAGATGCTTGTGCATCCAAGTGCAGAAACCCTAGTCTTGAAAACCCTAGTTCAGAGTTGCTCCTGGGTTTCGCCGAGGATGTGAGGATCCGAATTAACCGTTAGTGAAGGCTAGAATGCCTCATCGTCCTGGACCAATTATGGGCCTTCGAGCGGGGGGCTTCCAAACTTTGATAGGATCGTGAGATCAACTGGTGAATGGATGTGATCATTAATTGCAGTGATTGGAAAGATGCCAGTGGGCTTTATATCAATTCGGCCAAATGTTTGAGCATTAATAGATTGATAATCCAATGTATCAGATTCTTTAGATTTGCTAGGATGGCGTGAATATACCGAAAGGTTTCCGGGCACTTGAGGGATTTTCCCAAAATCACATGTTTTTGCCTGATTGCAACCAGTACTGGCGGGGCAACAACTGAAAATATTAGAGACAATGGCTGGTGTTTTCTTACTGGCGAATAAATTGGGGTATGTCAGTTGTTGCACACCAGCTATTGGGGAATAGGAATATGCGCTCAGGGAAACCTTACTAGAATGAAAGATCCGCCGAGATGAGATGATATCCGACGTGGTTACGCCGGGAGGAGCATGGTGCTTAGGAATCGTTATTTAAGAAACCCTAAGCCGAGAAACCCTAGTTGGAGTTGTTTGAGGGGTCTCGTCAGGATTATAAGGAATAGGGGTAACGACCGGCAGAAGTGAAAGTGCTTTGATTCCCTGATAGGTACTCGAATCTTCATAAAGCAGATTATAGTTAGCAGAGAGATATGAGCGAAAACCCTCAGCGGTATGAGTGAACATGTTTTCAGATAAGCAATGATCGTTGGAACCATCGATTTGATCAAGGGGGTACCCGGCATGTTAGGCTCCCTGGGAGTTACCAACTGGGATGGATCAATAAAGGGGACATCTTGAGGTTGCCCATACAGGAAATCGCTCCTATGACTATCCAAAGATTTCGAGTGAGAAAGATCAGATCTAAAAGATTCATCAATTTTGCACTGTGATTGTGAAACACCACCCGCGTGCTTATGATTGTCGCCAATACTAGTATAAGGGAATTCTGAATGTCTCGAAGAAATTACTGGTTGACAGACTCATGAAATAAATCGAGGAATAATGAATGAAGAGATTGAGCCGCAAGGGTGTTAACCGTACAAGGACTTTCATCTCGCACATCGATGTTATCCAGAGTGAACAATGGTCTTGCATGCCTAGGACGGTCTAATGACTTTGTAAGGTGTTGAAGCCTAGAAAATCTCTGCTTCAAACATTGGGGAAAACCACCCGGTCGGGACCTTAGGACAACTCCTTTTCCGTTTGGTATGGTGGCTCCGACTGGATTTAAAGGACCAGTTTCCTTATAACTAAATGGGTTGGTGATGGGTTGATTTGGATGGGTGAAAATGGGACTAAATTGACTGAAATAAAACTATTTAATTTAAACTAAATACTGATAAAGAAATTCTAACACTAACCCGGGCAATTATATGTGAATACAACTTAAGATTGTTCCAATTTAACAATAACCATGAAAAAGTATTATCATTTAAATTGAAATGTGTAGAAACAAATAAAGATAACTCTGTTTAAGAAATTAAACAGAGTTGTATTAGCATATTGCATTCATCATTGTATACCATCTATATATACTTATGAAAGATAACATTTCAATTATACTCAGAAATGGTATATAAAAAGAAACGTTGTGAAAACCAAATATATATAAATGACAGCAAATTTTAAAGCGAATATCATAAGACAAAAGAAAATCAACAGTAAACAGATAGAAATACCTTATTCATCTTGAAGACTTTCAAATGAAATCTGATACTCTAATCCAGTAACTCTGATGCAAAATCAAATTCCAAGGTACATAAATGCAACACTTCAAAGATAATTCCGCATAAAAATCACCAGATGTGATCCTTTTAAAAATATATAAGACAGTGGAGTACAGAAATGTAATCTCCAAGTCAAAAATATTAAGATCCAGGACCCTTCTCTAAATGCATGAGAAGGGTTTAAATACTACTTAGCTAAATCTAAAAATAGTCTATTACAAAAATTAAGGATTCGGTTTAATGACCGTCCTTTTCCTAGGCTAAAATACAGTAAATTAAAACTAAATCTAACTATCTATGAACTTGATCTTTAAACTTACAGGCATCTAGCATAGTTTTGAGAAGATGTGGTTGACCGACTTCAGAATTCAATTGTCTTGAAAAGACAGAGTCGGCTAGTGTAGGCGCAATCTTCTCAGTAGAATTGACGATACAATTAAGCGCATTGTGCTGACTATGTGGCTTCACTAAGTATGTCCAGTATGAGTCCCAATTTAATCTTGTCAGTCCATAGATTGATTTTGCTCTTTCTTCTGCCTTTTGCCTCCATTCTGTTTGCAGTTGATGTGCCTGTGGGAGATATCCTGGAACAGTTTCTGAAATCAAATTAGCTTTGTGTAAATTATCATTTACACAATCAGTAAAAGTGTTTGCCGCTATAGCCGCCTCCTCTGCTGCCTTCTCTGCCCTTCTGATTTGTGCATTCTCCTCTATTGGAGCTTTTTGCTCTGTTATTAATTTCGCAATTTCATCTCAATTTCGCTTTGCCATTTTCTCCTTTTACTTTATATCATATTTCAGCCAAGGTAGTTTCTTCTTTATAGATTCGATCTTTCGCAGTAATTTTTCTCTTTGCCGAACACACTCCACATATTTTTCTTGCTCAGCATTAAGTGCCTTGAATTTGGTCAATGTTTCTTCATTTTGCTTTACAGTTATTTCAAGTCTCTTCAACTCCCGACTTTTTTCAATAAGAGCTTTATGTTTCCCTCAGAGCTCCTGATCTCCAACAGCTTTTTCAGTCACTTCTAAAAGCTCTATAGGGGATAATTTGGCAAACTCACATACCCTATATTGTGGTAGAAATTGTGTCAAATTGCCCACTTGGATATTGAACTTGGTGAACAGCGTCTAAAATATTCTTTTTTGGTACTGTCCGTCCGTGTTTGTTTTTCTTCAACGGTTCATCTCTTTTGGTCCACTCCTGTGTGCATTCTGACAAGTTCGCATGTTCTCTGGCAAAATCTTCCATGAATTTCTTATTATAAGTCGCCTAAGGTTGCGGCAACTGATACATCAGCCTCACATCTTCCGTGGTGAATGACCCGATTAGCTCTTGAGATGGAGTTCTAAATTTCCTATCTGAAATATCGGTGTTGTCCAGCACCCATTTCACCATGTCCGTATATGGGAGAATCCTTGGCCTTGCCGCTATCCTATGTAGAAATGAGCAAGCCAGTTCTTTGAGAGTTGCCTCAGACGTATTACTAGAACCTGCTGTAGCCGCAACTTTCAACACCACAGGATCTTCTTCTTCCAGCAAATTATACATTCCTTCCCATGTGGTTATACCGGCATCCTTGTTGCAAGCGGTGTCTGCATACAGTGAAGCCATTTCTCTGTTTTCAGAATTCGAGCTCTTCTCCTTCTTACCCATAATGTTCTATGAAAGCTTTGCATAGACGTTTGCTCCTTCGTGCCTACATTTTACGAGTTAAATGAGAGTAATGGCATAAGAAAGGTGATGAGATAGTTTTAAATGCAAAGGCGGATGAAATATATTATTATAACGTGAAATGACTTTCAATCAAAACAAAATCTCATTTACCATTAATTGCCAATCCATTCATTTAATCCAATCATTAAAGCGCATAACAGATATTGATATATGGGAAGATTTTCTTTGAACAACGCGCTTTTATGAATCTGCGACATTGCGATCTGCGATTTGCTGTGCAATATCGCAATATCGCAATATCGCAAAATGAAACCATCGCAATTTTGTAAATAGCGCAAAAGCGCAAATTGTGAAATAGCGCAAAAGCGCACATCGCAAATCTCGCAAAAGCGCAAAATTGTAAATAGCGCAAAAGGTATTCGTTTAACATTTCTGTTTTCTGCGCTATGCGATCTGCGACCAATATGTTTATTGTATAGGCTTTTTGGGATCGCATTATCGCAAAATCGCATTTTCAGTTTTACAAAAGATATATACCATTTTGTGATGGATGCGCTATTTTGTTTAAATAACAATTTTATTGTAATCTATCATAAACTTAAGTGTTTCTTAAGGTTATTTCTAAGGGATTTCTCTAAGTTTATGATAGAAAGTTTTATTTGAAAAGGAAAACAAATCCTAATTGATTTTTTGGATTTTTTTACTAAGGGTCCCCATTTATTTAGTATTATTACTAATATTAAATAAAAAGGGGGGTTGTTGCTGGTCACAACAATTGGCGATTCACTGAAAGAAACAGTTATCTCTGAAAAAATAAAATGAACACTATATTTCTAGTAAATAAAGATTTTTAAAGATAATGAAAACTATCTTAAGATATTTTAAATAAAATCTAACTATGAAAAAGAAATAAAAATCATTCACAATTTCTTTCTAATTCCGTAAGAATAAAAACATTTTTGGGTTATCTCAAGCTTTAATTGGTGTTAATAATAAAGTAAGTGGATTTCTCCAAGTTTTGGTTTTATAATATACTCTATTGCCATAGGTATTGCCTCTGCTGCTTGCAAACGTTCATAGTCTTGACAGGGTTACCTTTAAACCATTAACCATTCATTGTCCCATCCAACTAAAATTATGACTTTTTAAAAGATAAATTCATAAGACCTATTATCTCATGTTTTTGTCTTTTACTTATTTTTTATTTTAAGAGCCATTGTCCTGGTTTGGTAGCCAGTTAATAACAATGCCATTCACTAGTTATAATTAAACTGAACAAGCTGGCTCGTGATGAGACCCCTTGTCTTATATTAATAAGCCATTACCTTGTTTTGATATGCAGTATTGGTAATGTCAGTTTCATTACTTCTTATGAACATGGTAAGTCGGCTCATAATGAGACCTCTTATCTCTTAAATTTTCATATAATTTCTTAGAATTATATTCTAAAAAATCACAATTTAAATAGATGGGGTGAAATAGTTTTGTCCTTAAGAATCAATGGATGACAATTTTCAGAGTTTTTTTGAGTACCAAGACTTTGAAAAATCTTTACTTTTATAGATAACCTTTCTCTGCTCAATAAACTTATGATGATTTACATTCTCCTCAAATTTTCAAAAGATCATGCAAATGATTGGAATAATCTTTCAAAGTTTAACATCTTATTTTAAACTATCCAAAAACTGTGATCATTACTCTAAAAATTCTTATTTACACAAAATAAATATTTATAATATTCTTCCTAAGAAATTTTCTTAAATAGTAAACAGTCAATTAGAGACTCATTAACAACCTTTATTTGCAAAAAACAATCAAAAACTCTGCAGAAAGGAATATGTACAATTTAATAAGGGGTTACCTCCTTATGAAAAGAATTTCTTCAAGATAAGCCCATTTACAGAAAGAGATTCTCTCTTACCTGTTAGATCTTGGAGTATGAATGTATTTGAGCCTATCTTTTCAATGATCTGAAATGGTCCAAGTCACATTTTCTGAAATTTGGTATGCTTACCTTTTTCTTCATGCGCTTTATCCCATTTCAGAACAAGATCACCAATTGACAAAAATTTTGAGCTGGTAGAACTTGCATCAAAAGAAGATTTTACAAGCTGTTGATGTTTTTCATGAATAATTTTTGCTTTATCTCTATCTTCTTCTAATTTAAGGATTTGATCATATCTCAATTGAATGGATGAAGAAGGATTTTCCTCAATAAATTGCACTAGGGTTAATGATGGAAGAGTTAAATTTGATGGTATCACAACTTCTTTTCCATAAACTAAATTGAAAGGTGAAGTTCCTATTGAAGCTTTTTCAGTGATATGATCATCCCATAATGCAAATATTAAATACTTGTGCCAATTCTTTTGATTTTGATCAACGGTCCTTTTAATGATTTTGATAAGATTTTTGTTAGTAGATTCAGCCAAACCATTACCTTGAGGATAATAATTTGCTGAATATTTCAATTTAAAACCTCTTTTGACTGCAAATTCCATTATACTATTTTCAGAGAAGTAAGATGCATTATCAAAGACTAGAGCATTAGGTACACCAAACCTGGTTATGATGAATTGATCTATGAAATCAATAATTGCATCAGAATTGGCTACCTTCAACGGGATTGCTTCTACCCATTTTGTAAAGTAATCAATTGCAGTAAGGATGTACTTGTGCTGTTTGGAAGAATGAGGTACTATCTCACCAATAATGTCAAGCCCCCATTGTTCGAATGGTTGCTCAATAGTCACTGGTTGCAAAGGAAAAGTTGGTTTCCTTTGTCTTCCACTTGCAGTTTGACAAATTTAGCACTTCCTTACGTAATCATGCATATCTTTAAAAAGGGTAGGCCAATAATACCCAGCACGAATTATTTTGTGAGCTGTGGTATCACCTCCAAAATGACCTCCTGCTGGTCCATCATGCAATTCCTGCAAAACCTTTTCAGCTTCAGTATTTTCAAGACATCTTAATAAAATTGAATCATAATTTTTTCTAAATAACACATTATCAATGATCTCATATTTAATAGCCTTTAACCTTAAAGCGCATTTACTCTTATAGCTGAGATTAGAAGGAGCATACCCATTTTTCAAGTAATAGATAAGATCAACATACTGAGATCCAGAATCTGTAACATTTATCTGACTTACTTGAATATCTTGATTTGAATCTTGATTTTCTGGTATGTTATGAGCTCCTGCCAATAATCTGCAAAAACCTTGTCCTCTAACAATCTTAGCTGGTTTAATATCAATATCATATTCTTGCAAGGCTATTACCCAGTTAGCTCTCTTTTCTTCTACTTCTTTTTGAATTAATAATTGCCTCACTGCAGAGAATGGGACAATGATTTTTGTATGTGTCTTCAAGAGAAAAGGTCTGAAATGTTTGATTGATTTAAACACGGCAAAGGCTTGTTTTTCAACATCGGAATAATTAAGCTCAGCTCCTTGCAGATTTGAGCTAAAGAAAGAAATTGGTGCCTCGATTTTCTTATCATTGAGCTGTGTTAAAACAGTTGCATAGGATGTTTCGGTGGACAAAGTATACAAAGTAAAATCTTTAGAAAAATCTGGGGTATTCAATGCTGGCGCATTAATGATCGCTTGTTTGATTGCCTCAAAGGCTTCTTTCTCTTTATGCCCCCATTTGAATACTGAATTATTCTTGATCATATTTTACATAGGTAAAACAATTAAAGAAAAATTAGGAATGAATCTTTTAACAAAATTGATCTGTCCAAGAAATGATTGCATGGATTTTTTGTTATGAGGTAAAGAAATATCAGAAATTTCTTTCACTCTATCTGGATCAATATATATACCATCTTTTGACACAACAAATCCTAAAATTTTTCCTTCATCCAAAGCAAATAAAGATTTCTTTGGATTTAAGGAAATACCAAACCTTCTACATCTTTCAAATATTTGCTTTAGATCATGTAGATGATTGGCTCTCTTTTTTGAAAATACTGTTATGTCATCAAGATAAACAACAACTGATTTATTGATCAGAATTTTAAATGCTATGTCCATGGCTCCTTGGAAAGTTGCTCCTGCATTTATTAGACCAAAAGGAATTTTCTGATAAGCATAAGTTCCCCATTTTGTTCTAAAAGTTGTTTTCAATCTGTCATTTGGATGAACTAAAACTTGATTATAACCCGAAAATCCATCAAGAAAGGACATAAGTTCAGAACCAGCCACCTTTTGAAGTATCTGTTCCATGCTTGGCAATGGGAAATTGTCTTTTAAACATGCCTTGTTTAAATTTCTGAAATCAATACAGATTCTTATATCACCATTCTTCTTCCTTACAGGTACCATATTGGAAACCCAATTGGAGTGCCTGACAGGAAAAATGATTTTGGCTTTTAAAAGTTTATTAAGTTCTTATTTGATTTGACTTTCGAGATTTGGATGAATCTTTCTCAATTTCTGTTGAACAGGTTTAATATCAGGAAGCATTGGAATTGTGTGTTGAATAACCGAAGTATCATACGTTTTTAAATCATCATAATTCCAAGCAAAAATGTTTTTATATTTGTTCAAGAGTTTAATGAAAGCATTCCTTTCCTCTGGTGTTAAATTGAGTCCTAAATTAACGTTTTGAGGATTAGAGTCAGAACCAAGATTTACTAATTCAAACTTCAAAGTGGAACTTTGCAGTTTAGCATTAGTGACTTTCTTGAATCTGTCTTTAATATCATATAAGTCCTCTAATTTAACAACAAATTTCGGAATGGGATTTTCATTATCTTTTGAGGCAATTTGAAAATCATGATCATCTTCGTCAATAATTTGTTCATCATATGATTTCTCTAAAGTCATGAAATTTAAAATATCTTGATCATGATAAAATACTCTCCAATTTGTGACATTATCTGGGACAGATGGACGAAAAATCTATCAGGACTGCAATCTTCAGCAGGCAGGAGTTTAGATGCAACATTAGCTAACAAGTCAGCTGATGTATTTTGATTCCTAGGAATAGGAGAAATATTGAATGCTAAAAAATGAGTGGTGAGATCTTGTACTAGGGTTTGATAGTGTTTAAGATGTCCTAAAAGGCAATGAATAGTATTCCTAACTTGTTTTATAACAATTTCGGAATCACCAAAGACTTTCAAGTATTTAACATCTAACCCTATAGCTTTATAAAGTCCTTGAATCAAGGCTTCATATTCTGCGGTATTGTTCGTGCACTCAAATTCTAACCTACATGACAGCATGGTTTTCTCTCCATATGGATCAATTAAGATGCATCCTGCTCCAACTCCATCACTAGACTTTGATCCATCAAAATATAACGACCAAAATAAAGATTTATCTATTGACTTATCTACAATTACATCAGAAATATTTACAATTATGGAAGAATCAGATTGTGAAAAATTTTCTATTTGAGAAACAAAAGTATTTACAGAAAAAGGTGATTGAGGTGCTTCGAAGTTTCCAATAAATGATTCGGCAGAATAACCTCCAAGGATATTGTTGTTGAATGCCACAGGCTCATTAGGTTGTTCAAATTCAGTGACAGTGTGTGTCATATGTTTTTCTCGTTCAACTTTGATTTGATTTGGTTTCCCTTTGTAGGGAAGCCACATATGTGAATAATCAGTTGAGATATAACCATTAAGCTTCGCAGACCAGTCCCTGCTTAAAATTAATCCATAGAACTCAGGAATATCAGCAATCAAAATATCAATTCTTTGGACAATCCTAGGATCGGAAGCTAATCTGATAGTTACTGAATTGATTTCTTCTACAACTTGAACTTTAGAGCGATCCAATTGAACGATATGAACTGCTGATTTCTGTGGTTCGATATTCAATTTGGCACAAACAGAAGTAGGCATTATATTGGAGGAGGCTCCAGAATCAATCAAACAATTGTGCAGATTTTTATTGTACATTTCATAAGTCAAAAGAAAAGGAGGAGTCTGAGAATTTGACTTTTCCCCAATGAGCACGGTATCAATAGCATCTACCTTATCTGGTGGCTTACCAGCTCCTCTAGCTGCTTTTGCAACTACACCACTTGGTAAAGGAGAAATTGGTGTAGCGTTTAATTCTTTCAATAGAAACTTCTGCTGGTGTTTTAGTTTGCTGAGTTCATGTAAGGAAATGTTGGCTTTGATCTTTTTCATGTCTTCAACAATGTTGTACTCCATAGGATCTGACACCACTAAAGTCTTTGTTGTCAATGAAGGAGGATTAGAAGAATATGGCTGATTTTGAGTAGGTAACGGAGAATTTTTCTTTACAGGGGATTTGTCTTTGGTACTTGGAGTTGTAATTTTCTTTTTAGGAACTGTTTGCACTGGTTCCGATATAGATTTACTCCTAGTACTTACAGGCATAGCTTCTTGTTCGACATCACTATCAGAATTAGGGAGAATAAAATCCCACATTCCATGCAATTCAGCTATTTCTTCATTCTCGTCTTCCTCATCTAATACTAAAGATGTAACTTCTTCTTCTTCCTCTTCTTCTGATTCTGCATTAGAGATTGCATTAGGAGGTTTAGATTCAACTTGGTTTCTTCTGAAATTTCGGAATGGTTTTTTAGTAGAAGTTTCAGCTACTTGTTTTTTAATTTCAACCATCTCATTTGACATGGTTTTAAGAACTTTCTGTAAACCTTCCATGTCGTATGGGTCTTTGGCCTTTTTCTTTGAATCATATTTGAAGTTGACTTTCTTTGATTTCCTTTCCTCAATAGCATTTTTATTTTCTAGAGAAATAATTCGTTTTTCTACTGCAATAGCCTCTTTCATATTCTCGGCTAATGTAGGTTTTGCAGCTCTATCTACAAAAATTGCTATGTTTGAGGGTAAGGCAGTTATGTACCATTCACTTCTGACTTGTTCACTAGGCCTTGAATCTGTGTGAATTTTGTTCAAGAGTTTGTTGAATCTAGCGTTGAAATCTTTAATGGGTTCCTTGGGTTCTGCTTTCAAATTTGAGAGATCGTTGATTAAAGTAGCTATTGATCTGTCATCTCCAATTTTGGTCAAAAAATGATCTGCAAAAATGGCCCAACTTGTTATGGATCCTGATGGAATGAAAAGTACCAGGATCCTGCTGCCCCTTGAAGAGTATAAGGGAATAGTCTGACTACAACATCTTCATGTACGACTCCATTCAAATTTATAGCTAGAATAAAGTTATTGATATGTTCTTCAGCTTGAATGTTGAGATCTGGACTAAACTTTGGAAGCCATTTTCCAAGATTGTCAGGTAAATCATGTAAAGGTGCAGGCATGTTGACAGCCCCTGGAGTAGCCCATGGTCTAGCCATTATTGGAACAACTATTGGAGGAGTAGTAGAAACTGGTGGTGTTTGAATAGAAGTTGTGGGAATAGATGATGTTGAGATTGATGATGATTGAGCAGATGTTGATTGAGGAGATGATGATTGAGGAGATGATGTGGAAACAACTGTACTTTGTTGAGTTGGGATTTCGGAAACAGGTAATTGAATATGAGATGGAGAACTTATATCACTTACCGATTCCGATTGAGTTTTTCTTGTCTTGACTCTACTAGGTAAAGGGAATTCTTTCGGAGAAATACCAAGTTTTTCACTTTGAAGCCTAGTAAGAGGTTTCGAAGAAATTTTTTTTAAAGTTAGACTGCCTTCAGATATTTCAGACTCGTCCAGAGATAATGAGAATCCTTTCAATTTATGAATTAGATCTTGAACTTCAGGAGACTCAAGAGTTTGATTGTCTGATTGTTTTGAGATTTTGGTAGTGGGTGTCTGAATATTCTTCTCAATTCCTTCTATAGGATTTTGTATTTCAGAAGAAATTGAAGAAGTTGATGAGGGTTTTTTGCTCTCGGAATGGCTTGTGGGTAAAGATTTACTTGCCATTCATAGCTCAGGCCCTCCTTCGAGCGCCAAAAATGTTGAAGCCTAGAAAATCTCTTCTTCAAACATTGGGGAAAACCACCGGGTCGGGACCTTAGGACAGCTCCTTTTCCGTTTGGTATGCTGGCTCCGACTGGATTTAAAGGACCAGTTTCCTTATAACTAAATGCGTTGGTGATGGGTTGATTTGGATGGGTGAAAATGGGACTAAATTAATTGAAATAAAACTATTTAATTTAAACTAAATACTGATAAAGAAATTCTAACACTAACCCGGGCAATTATATGTGAATACAACTTAAGATTGTTCCAATTTAACAATAACCATGAAAATGTATTATCATTTAAATTGAAATGTGCAGAAATAAATAAAGATAACTCTGTTTAAGAAATTAAACAGAGTTGTATTAGCATATTGCATTCATCATTGTATACCATCTATATATACTTATGAAAGATAACGTTTCAATTATACTCAGAAATGATATATAAAAAGAAACGTTGTGAAAACCAAATATATATAAATGATAGCAAATTTTAAAGCGAATATCATAAGACAAAAGAAAATCAACAGTAAACAGATAGAAATACCTTATTCATCTTGAAGACTTTCAAATGAAATCTGATACTCTAATCCAGTAACTCTGATGCAAAATCAAATTCCAAGGTACATAAATGCAACACTTCAAAGATAATTCCGCATAAAAATCACCAGATGTGATCCTTTTAAAAAATATATAAGACAGTGAAGTACATAAATGTAATCTCCAAGTCAAAAAATATTAAGATCCAGGACCCTTCTCTAAATTCATGAGAAGGGTTTAAATACTACTTAGCTAAATCTAAAAATAGTCTATTACTTAACTAAGCAAGAGAGGTTGTTTCTTGTTTTACAAAAACTGAGAGATATCCTAACTTGGGTTTGCCTTTGTGCCAAACCTTCACATCCCATCTACCCCAATAGGCGAAGCGTGCAAAACAGATCATTAAGATGTCCAAGACTATGTTGGGCACAAGGCTTAAGCTACGGGTATTGGGCCATTCAAACTCATTAGGTCTCCCACAAACAACCGTCTCGTATCTCCCTGGCTAATAAGTTTAGACTCATAGGCATCTTGTTGAAAATGCGACTTCGATGATCTGTCCCAAGAGGAAGCTGCCTCTTGAGATAGCCACCACAGCCTCACGCAAACAATGGGGTTATTGTTTCAGCAATCGGGGCGAAACAAGTCTGCAAGGTGTTAGGGTTTCAATGAGGGCTCATGCAGTGATCGGTGATATGTGGAAAATTTTCAAAGCTATATCAACAACCTGCGAAAATGATGTGAGGAATAAAGTGTACAACACAATGTAATAAACGAGGCTCAAGATGCAATGCAACGCCATGTGTGGGAACAATCAACCAGTTTTAAGTGGAAAATCGGGGATAATACAAGCAGTGATTATTTATGCAACAATAACCAAACTAAAAAGAAATGAGTGCAAAGCAATAGTAACAATATGATTCCTAAGATACTAATCGTAATAAAAATAGTAGACACACTTTTAAATCATAAATTAAAAAATTTCACAAGTAAACCTAATTAAACTTTGAACTAAATTTTTTATTAACAGGTCCCAGCTAGCCTACACCTAAAACCCTATTTTAACCAATGATGCGGTCGGGTTATGTGAAATCAGCTTTCCAGTGCAGCCACCGCATTAGTTCCCATCCTGCAACAACAACAATGCTCGAGATCAGAGCTAGCATCCAAAAAAGTGCATCAACAACAAAACTCACCTGAAGAGCATGTGCAGCGGCAAGAAGATTGTGGATACTTAC
Source organism: Pinus albicaulis (assembly GCA_034641835.2). Lineage (NCBI taxonomy): Eukaryota > Viridiplantae > Streptophyta > Pinopsida > Pinales > Pinaceae > Pinus > Pinus albicaulis. The sequence continues at coordinate 790,343,186 of CM076574.1, forward strand.
TAGAGAACATGCCAGAATGGATTGTGCAAGCTGAATTCCACTCTCATCCTGATACATAGCAATATGCTCTTGAAACTCAACATTTTTTTATGAATGACACAAACCAATTCATGCACAACCCTAGGTCCGACGGGAGGGGGGTAAGCCATTGCCTATTTGCGAGTATATTCATCGGATAAGATCCGTAGAACCAAACGGAAACCTCATCACAGTGTTGAGGATGATCAGTTTCATGGAAGGGAAACAATAAGCATGTGCCAGGCGAATTATAGATGCTTGTGCATCCAAGTGCAGAAACCCTAGTCTTGAAAACCCTAGTTCAGAGTTGCTCCTGGGTTTCGCCGAGGATGTGAGGATCCGAATTAACCGTTAGTGAAGGCTAGAATGCCTCATCGTCCTGGACCAATTCTGGGCCTTTGAGCGGGGGTTTTCCAAACCTTGATAGGTTCGTGAGATCAACTGGCGAATGGATGTGATCATTAATTGCAGTGATTGGAAAGATGCCAGTGGGCTTTATATCAATTCGGCCAAATGTTTGCGCATTAATAGATTGATAATCCAATGTATCAGATTCTTTAGATTTGCCAGGATGGGGTGAATATACCGAAAGGTTTCCGGGCAGTTGAGGGATTTTCCCAAAATCACATGTTTTTGCCTGATTGCAACCGGTACTGGCGGGGCAACAACTGAAAATATTAGAGACAATGGCTGGTGTTTTCTTACTGGCGAATAAATTGGGGTATGTCGGTTGTTTCACACCAGCTATTGGGGAATAGGAATATGCGCTCAGGGAAACCTCACTAGAATGAAAGATCCACCGAGATGAGATGATATCCGACGTGGTTACGCCGGGAGGAGCATGGTGCTTAGGAATCGTTATTTAAGAAACCCTAAGCTGAGAAACCCTAGTTGGAGTTGTTTGAGGGATCTCGTCAGGATTATAAGGACTAGGGGTAACGGCCGGCAGAAGCGAAAGTGCTTTGATTCCCTGATAGGTACTCGAATCTTCATAAAGCAGATTATAGTTAGCAGAGAGATATGAGCAACAGCCCTCAGCGGTATGAGTGAACATGTTTTCAGATAAGCAGTGATCGTTGGAACCATCGATTTGATCAAGGGGGTACCCGGCATGTTAGGCTCCCTGGGAGTTACCAACTGGGATGGATCAATAAAGGGGACATCTTGAGGTTTCCCATACAGGAAATCGCTCCTATGACTGTCCAAAGATTTCGAGTGAGAAAGATCAGATCTAAAAGATTCATCAATTTTGCACTGTGATTTTGAAACACCACCCGCGTGCTTATGATTGTCGCCAATACCAGTATAAGGGAATTCTGAATGTCTCGAAGAAATTACTGGTTGACAGATTCATGAAATAAATCGGGGAATAATGAATGAAGAGATTGGCTTATGAAGTGTTAGGTACAAGGATAGTCATCTACTTTATCGATTCATCCCGAGTGAACAATGGTCTTGCATGCACCTGGGACGGTCTAATGACTTTGTAAGGTGTTGAAGCCTAGAAAATCTCTGCTTCAAACATTGGGGAAAACCACCCGGTCGGGACCTTAGGACAGCTCCTTTTCCGTTTGGTATGGTGGCTCCGACTGGATTTAAAGGACCAGTTTCCTTATAACTAAATGGGTTGGTGATGGGTTGATTTGGATGGGTGAAAATGGGACTAAATTGACTGAAATAAAACTATTTAATTTAAACTAACACTGATAAAGAAATTTTAACACTAACCCGGGCAATTATATGTGAATACAACTTAACATTGTTCCAATTTAACAATAACCATGAAAATGTATTATCATTTAAATTGAAATGTGCAGAAACAAATAAAGATAACTCTGTTTAAGAAATTAAACAGAGTTGTATTATCATATTTCATTCATCATTGTATACGATCTATATATACTTAACGAAAGATAACGTTTCAATTATACTCAGAAATGATATATAAAAAGAAACATTGTGAAAATCAAATATATATAAATGATAGCAAATTTTAAAGCGAATATCATAAGACAAAAGAAATCAACAGTGAACAGATAGAAATACCTTATTCATCTTGAAGACTTTCAAATGAAATCTGATACTTTAATCCAGTAACTCTGATGCAAAATCAAATTCCAAGGTACAGAAATGCAACACTTCAAAGATAATTCCGCATAAAAATCACCAGATGTGATCCTTTTTAAAAATATATAAGACAATGGAGTACAGAAATGTAATCTCCAAGTCAAAAAATATTAAGATCCAGGACCTTTCTCTAAATGCATGAGAAGGGTTTAAATACTACTTAGCTAAATCTAAAAATAGTTCTATTACAAAAATTAAGGATTCGGTTCAATGACCGTCCTTTTCCTAGGCTAAAATACAGTAAAATTAAAACTAAATCTAACTATCTATGAACTTGATCTTTAAACTTGCAGGCATCTAGCATAGTTTTTAGAAGATATGGTTGACCGACTTCAGAATTTAACTGTCCTGAAAAGACAGAGTCGGCAAGTGTAGGCGCAATCTTCTCTGTAGAATTGATGATACAATTAAGCGCATTGTGCTGACTGTGTGGCTTCACCAAGTATGTCCAGTATGAGTCCCAATTTAATCTTGTCAACCCTTGGATTGATTTTCCTTTTTCTTCTGCCTTTTGCCTCCATTTTGTTTGCAGTTGATGTGCCTGTGGGAGATATCCTGGAACAGTTTTTGAAATTAAATTAGCTTTGTGTAAATTATCATTTACACAATCCGTAAGAGTGTTTACTGATGTAGCCGCCTCTGCTGCTACCTTCTGATTTGTGCATTCTCCTCTATTGAAGCTTTTTTCTCTGTTATTTATTTCACAATTTCATCTCAACTTCACTTTGCCATTTTCTCCTTTTTCCTTTTGTTTCTTTTTTATAATACTTCAGCCAAGGTAGTTTCTTCTTTATAGATTCGCTCTTTCGCAGTAATTTTTCTCTTTGCCAAACACGCTCCACATCTTTTTCTTGCTCAGCATTAAGTGCCTTGATTTTGGTCAATGTTTCTTCATTTTGCTTTACAGTTATTTCCAGTCTCTTCAACTCCCGACTTTTCTTAATAAGAGCTTTATGTTTCCCTAAGAGCTCCTGATCTCCAACAGCTTTTTTAGTCACTTCTAAAAGCTCTATAGGGGATAATTTGGCAAACTCACATACCCTATCTTGTGGTAGAAACTGTGTCAAATTGCCCACTTGCATATTGAACTTTGTGAACAGCGTCTAAAACATTCTTTTTCGGTACTGTCCGTCCATGTTTGTTTTTCTTCAATGGTTCATCTCTTTTGGTCCACTCCTGTGTGCATTCTGACAAATTCGTATGTTTTCTGGAAAAATCTTCCATGAATTGCTTATTATAAGTCGCCTGAGGTTCCGACAACTTATACATTAGTCTCAAATATTCTGTGGTGAATGACCCGATTAGCTCTTGAGCTGGAGTTCTGAATTGTCTGTCTGAAATATCGGTGTTGTCCAGCACCCATTTCACCATGTCCGTATATGGGAGAATCCTTGGCCTTGCCGCTATCCTATGCAGAAATGAACAAGCCAGTTCTTTGAGGGTTGCTTCAGATGTATTACTAGAACCTGCTGTAGCCGTAACTCTTAATACCACAGGATTTTCTTTCTCCAGCAAATTATACATTCCTTCCCAAGTGGATAAACCGGCATCCTTATTGCAAGTGGTGTCTGCATATAGTGAAGCCATTTCTCTGTTTTCAGAATTCGAGCTCTTCTCTTTCTTACCCATAATGTTCTGTGAAAGCTTTGTATAGACGTTTGCTCCTTCGTGCCTGCGTTTTACGAGTTAAATGAGAGTAATGGCATAAGAAAGGTGATGAGATAGTTTTAAATGCAAAGGCGGATGAAATATATTATTATAACGTGAAATGACTTTCAATCAAAACAAAATCTCATTTACCATTAATTGCCAATCCATTCATTTAATCCAATCATTAAAGCGCATAACAGATATTGATATATGGGAAGATTTTCTTTGAACAACGCGCTTTTATGAATCTGCGACATTACGATCTGCGATATGCTGCGCAATATCGCAATATCGCAATGTCGCAATATCGCAAAATGAAACCATCGCAATTTTGTAAATAGCGCAAAAGCGCAAATTGCGAAATAGCGCAAAAGTGCACATCGCAAATCTCGCAAAAGCGCAAAATTATAAATAGCGCAAAAGGTATTCATTTAACATTTCTATTTTCTGCACTATGCGATCTGCAACCAATATGTTTATTGTATATGATTTTTGGGATCGCATTTTCAGTTTTACAAAAGATATATACCATTTTGTGATGGATGCGCTATTTTGTTTAAATAACAATTTTATTGTAATTTATCATAAACTTAAGTGTTTCTTAAGGTTCTTTCTAAGGGATTTCTCTAAGTTTATGATAGAAAGTTTTATTTGAAAAGGAAAACAAATCCTAATTGATTTTTTGGATTTTTTTACTAAGGGTCCCCATTTATTTAGTATTATTACTAATATTAAATAAAAATGGGGGTTGTTGCTGGTCACAACATAAGGTCAACTTTATCTGGGACAAGAGTCAATTTGTTATTAGCGTGTGAATAAGATTTAGGACCGTGTCTAGAAAAACATTCAGTGGGCTCGAGATAGGTCTCATGAACCAAGAGAGATAATGAGCCACTATGGTTTTCAAGCTCTGATTCGACACGTTGCGTGAAAGATTCAGAGGTGGCAAAATAGGTTTTATCTTCATGCACACGTCTATCATTGCTCAGAACTTTCAAGGTCACAACTCCATTACACGGCAATTCAGGAGGAAGAGCAGGAATATCACACACAGTACTACTCTCCTTGGAAGCCTGAATGTGGTCTAGACTTGGGGAGATGGACAAGGAAGCATTAGGGATGCAGTCTGAAGAGCTGGTAACTTGTGGGTCGTCATAGGGAACACTAGGATCAGGTTGGGTTGTTACTTGAAATTGTTTAAGGGAAACGAGGATCGCATACCTGAACTGTTCTCTTAACAATTTCCAATCAACATCCTTTTCAGGGAACTCAAAACAATAATGAACAAATCTGATAGAGAATTCATGTAGAGGTTCATGAGGTTCCATTCTGATGTCATTTAACTTTATTAATACATTTTGAAAATTGTACATGTGAAAATCTTGTTGTAATTCACTAGCGAGTTGTTCAAACGAATGGATGGAAGCTTCCGGCAATGTGCGGCACCATTTCTTACCGTGACCTTCGAGAGTGAGGGAGAAAAGAAATCAAATCAAACCTTCATTGTCAATTTCGTAGCACTCACCAAAGTCACAGAAATCTAAAAGGTGTTTGGTTACGGACACTCTGTTTTCACCATCGAATTTTAGCTGGGACAAGTGATACATAAGTTCATCGGGGATGAAGCATCGAGGCTCATAAAACTCCGACAAACATCTCAGGAGAATGATTTGGGAATGATCCATTACAGATATGAGATTAACCGCAGGCTCTAAGGGCTCAGCTTGTCATCTAGCCCTCCTTCTAGCGCCAATTCTGTTGACGGGAAAATCTGTCCAGTCAACAGCAGGGGATCTCCCCGGTAAAAAGTCCCATCTAGACTCTAAACCGTTTGGAATGGGGATCCCGTCCGGGGTGTGGGTCCGGCTACCACTTAGCTTCTTTTCCTTTGGTCTCGAGAGAACTCTGTGAACCTGTGGACACACACTTATTCAAATAATACAAAACACATGATTGATGAAGTAAATGAACATATAACACTATGCATAGCAAGATGAGTTAAAAAAGCATGGCACCGAAAGGAGATGTTGTTAACAACATGTCATTAGGGTCATACTTGTAAAAAACAAAAGTTGTCCTAACCATGGAAGAAATATTTCTTTATGGCAGGATACCCTTCATTTCCTTGAATGATTAAGTTGGTAATATAATGTTAGTAAACAAAGTTATTAACATTTATTGAAGCAGACATAGAACTTAAACACCATTAACACATGTCTAGAAAACTATAATGCATAATGATGTAATCAGAGAGACAGTTTCATTAACCAAAAGATATTAGAAACTTAAAATAGAATACTCATAGTGTTGGAACATTAACCGACATCAGATCCAAAAATGGGATTTACAAGTGCTCATATTCATAATCAAAATGTTCAGTCCTTCTATACAATGTTATTATCTTTGAGTCTCCAAAAGAAAAGTCCCCTTTGGTTTTTTCCCGAAGGAAGTATTTATAGGGAAAAACTTGCCCTTTGGCCTTCCTGACCGTTGGGCTGCCTTGCGACTTAGTAGATTTTGCGACCTGCGACCTTGGCAATGCGCGACCTGCGACCTCACTGGGTTCTGTGACCTTGCGACCTAGTCGCTGGGTCTTTGGGTCGCGTCGTCGAGCATTTAACAGGGAATGCGACTTAGCGACTTGGCGACCTGAGGAAATCTGCGACCTGCGACCTTAAGGAAATCTGCAACTTGTGACCTTTGGGAATTTGGGACCTGCGACCCTGGGTAATCTGCGACTTGCGACCTCAAGCGATTCGCGACCTTCTTTCAGTGATCTCTAGGTTTCACAGCAATATTTTTTTCCCTTCATCACTGTCTCGTGAAAGTAACTAAGTACCTTTGCAGTTCTTTTGAGCTTTGAAAAGATCCACATTGCCCACCAGAGAAGACCCTAGCTTCGACTTTGTGCGTCGACCAAATCTACCTGCAACCAACGTAACATGGGTCGCATATCTTCAAAATATTGATGCTAAAGCACATTTAGTTAGCTGAAGGAATGATCTAGCAAGTAATGAACTTAGAACCCTGGGTGGTCCAGTGTTCTCAAATTTTAAACAGGTAGATTCCCTCTGCAATCACCAGCTGCCAGGGAGTCTTCATCTGCTCCTGTGGAGGCTCAGCTAAAGAACGTAAACCCCGATCTAGATTAACAAATTTCTCTACCTCTAACTGTTTCTTGACAGGATCCCCACTTATCTCTGAATATATAACAACAAGTCTTTTGGGAAGCTGAAAGCTACAAACAATGGCATCTGGAAATTTACAGCCTGTTGAGTTGTGTGCCACATGGAAACCTGAACGAGCTTCCTCAATAGTTACCCCATGGTACCTTATGTGGTGCCGGCTTTGGCAATGTTCTGGCATAGAAAATAGTTTCTTGTTATATCTTCAGAGCTACCCACTTCGTGATTGCAATACCAATCTGCTGAAAGCAAAGGGTACCAGCCGTTGTTAAGGCATAAAGGCTGAGGTGTTCCTATTGGCAGGCCTGTGGGAGCGCATGCATTTTAAATATACGATGCCGAAGGGTATTGACACAAATGCGCTTTCCCTTTCACTGCTAATACTTGCAGGCTTTCCTTCACTGCCTTGTGTACTCCTCGCATAGCTAAAATGTGGCACGTCACTATATTCTTGATGGAGCTGATATATGTGCACGCGCACATTTTCTTGGCACATTCTTGGTGTTATATTAACAATGTGATTATAGGTTCTCCTCCCCAATACTTGATTATTTGCTGTCATGCAAGATCGATACCTTTCGCGTCACGTATCCATGCTTTCGTGTGTAGCCTACAAGTTCCTTTCGCTCCCCTTTCAAAGCACCTACCACCTCTTGTAATGCACGTTCATCCTATTTCAAGAGTGCCACTTTTGCTTATGGATATTCATGGTCGTTGCCTTTGAGGGAGGTCGCACTTTGAAGGGGATGTCACACTTTGTAACGGGGGTCATGTAGTTGGAGGATTTCCTTGGTCGCAGCTTCCCTTGGACACACCTTTCTGCGACCTTGCGACCTCGGAGAGGTCGCATAGTGGCCTTGGGTTCAGGCCACATCTCCTGGCCGGGAGCAAACATGCGACTATGCAACCTGGGTTGATGGGGTCACTGAGTCGCGAAACCCGCTGAGTCTCAGCCCTGGGAAATGTTTTATATCTGCGACCTGGCGACTAATCGATATCGCCATTTCAAACCATTCGTTATGCTATCAATCTTGAAAGCTGTGCGTTTCTCACGTAGGACCATCCAGGCATATGTTGTTATGCGAATACCTTCGCCCATACTTCCTGTATTGTTTCTCTAACAGACCTTGAAGCTATAAGAGCAGGCACGTTCAGACTAGGTTCAAAGGAGGATAACAAGACCAGCAATGGGAACTCGAGTTGTTTAAAAAGGCTCTCCACGACTTATTTGATCAGGAAGCAAACGATGCCAGCCTTTGAGAAGCATGTAAGAACTTTTACATATGGCCAAACTTGTGAAAAGAGCTACTTCTACTATAATCCCCATCAGTCCCACCACGAAGCAAGCAGGCGCTAGCATCAACTTGATACCACGCGGCCCTGAATCTGCCGTTTTTTTACTGAGCTCCTTCAGGTATGATTTCACGGAATGATAGCAGATATCTAAGAAGTCTCGAACTACCACGCAATCTCCTTTGATGGTACTCCGTGTCTTATTCGTTAAACAGTGAAGAAATTTTCTGGGTTCTGTATTTTGTCCTAACGCCTCAAAGGTTGCGATCCATGGAGAAAAAAAAACATACCCCGCGATACCAAAGGCTCGCCACAGTGCTGCTATAGCGAAAGGACTGGGAGCAGAGATGCCTTGAGAACCACATCATAAAGAGGCGTCTTCACAAGGCCGTAGATCGTCCATGCAACACGCGCGGGAAATAAGCCCAAAAGGATGCAAAGGACCAGCTACCATCCATTTCAGAGCTCCAACAAAAGTGCGAAACATTATTTCATTTTCCATTTGAGTGCCTCCGAAAATATAGAGCTATTTTCCACGTCGTTCACAAGAAGCGGGCCGTTTTGCATTCTTAGATACGCCAGACTTGCAAATAAAGTTATAGAATAAACAACTAGAAGATTGATTTGTTTAAGTGGATTTTATAGAAATAAAAGCACCCGTACCACGTAACCACAATCGAAGATAAGGATGTGTCATACTATTGTTGATCTGTATCCTCATTGGACGTCAGAGGCTCCCTATGTGAAAAGTTCATTAACTTGGATGCCTTCCAGAATATTTGAACTTGTGAGGTCGTTATGTTTGTGTGTGCCCCGATAATAACTGCTTTCTTTATCAATAAGTGAATGGTTGGAGTGTATGTCTCTTCATCTGCGCTATATTGAAGCCAGATTGTAACTAATTTAGCTGCTGTTTTAAATGATGATGTGCTGAAATGGATTCAAACTCAGCTATAGGACTTTAGACCTTAAGATTGATATTGATGTTGAATAGATGTACGATTAAGACACTCTTTGCAATAAATCATCGATGCTGACGTAAATTCCAATTCAAGAACCATCTCCAATAACCATACAAGTGCCCAGCAAAGCCACAACCATCAGCGTGGACTGAAGGTTTTTATACTTTCCAAGAATCTTTATTATCCTTGACCCCTTCCTTGTGCCAGGAGGAAGTTCCCTTCTATATGTCGAGAGAAGTTTGGCGTTCTGGCAGCAGCTGGCTTTGGCATGCCTGCATAACATATACAATGCAAAACCCCCACCTTCTCCGTTGTCATCAGCCTTTGACATTGTAAAGGCATGATTGAATAAATGCGCCAAATTTAATGTCCAGAAGACAAAGGGAAACGCTCCGAATAGCTCTTCACTCTTTCGGAATGTTGAATGTCTTCAGCAAAAGTGCTTCTAAAACCATAGCGGAAAGATACTTAAACCGCTATGGACAACACCAAGACTCTAATATGCCGATGCCAGAACACTCTTCCAGGATTCTTATATTTCGCAATGAATGAATCTAAGTATCTGATGTGCATCAGTGAAGAATTTTGTTGCATCGATCAATCATGAATGATTCTTCCCCTTGATCCTTGATTTGAAGAAACATACACCCCACTATCTTCCATTTGAAAATAATGTTCAATTGCTCCTTCTTCTCACTTGTTGGCATATCCTGGTCCTCTTCCTTACCGAGGTTTTCAACTATAGACCTAATTCTCATCCCCACATGGATAGGGTATGAAAGCGTCATGTTCCACAACTGCGCCTTGTTGTTTAACTTCAGTTTCTTTCCCTTGGCGAGGTGATGACATGGTTGGGGTATATCACCCATGGGGTTGACCTGTAGGAGACATTATAATATCTATTAGTTTGTAGTGACCTTTTAGAGAAATATTCCCCCCACATAATTTATATGAGATTATGAGCTTAAGTGAAGTACCCAAACAAAAAATTTCAAGATCCATGGTGAAAGGGTTCCTAATGCACATACTTAATACGCAGAAAAGTTCTCGTTCGAGTGCATGCAGAATGATCCCCCCCACACAGGGCGTGGCTACGGCAAGAGTATCTTGTCATGAGGGTGAGAAGGTTCATGATGGGTTTGGAATAGGCCACGTAAACGTCGATGACTACAAGCCAGTTCAAAACCCTAATGGCTAGGCGAGTAAAGGGGGACCCGAAATTTTGAATATACTCAAAATTTTGGGTGTTGTTGTAGCGGCTACAACACTTGGGTAGATGTGGGATGAGGGTGTTACAATCCTCTTAGAGGGGGAAACCACTTTTGCATTACATAAAAAAACAATTATTGGATGATACAAATGATATGACCTCCTTGGTATTTATAGGAGTCTAAGGGGTCAAAATATAATCATAGCCTACATAATAATAATAATGTAAGGGAACAAAAATAACAATAGTGGGCTTCTATGGGGCACAACAATAACAATATGGGGGATACATGAGAACAACAATAACAATAGGGTACTACACTAACAATAACAATAAGGGGGATACAATAGTATTATAGGGACCGAACATGCCCCTCTCCTTGAAAAAAGTGTCATCCTCAATGCTTGAGTAGTTTCATATGCTTATGTATAAAATTATCATCCTCCCATCTGGAATCTTTAGTGAGTAAATTCTTCAACGGGTAATATTGAGCAACTATGGCTTCCCAGTCACTCCCTTAAGCCTAGCATGCAAGCGACTGCAATCAGATCTAGATTGCGGAAACCCTAAACCCCTAGTCACATGGATGGAGAGTTGTTCATGCGAATGGATGGCTCCAATTGCACAAATGAGCTTATGTACATGCGAATATGTTCAAATATTTCCTATGTTGTGCCTACGACTGAGGCCCAAAACCCTAGATTTGAAATAAGAGCTTCAAACCTTGCAATTTCACCTCAGAGCAAACCTATTCTTTTGTGGACAAGCCTCGGACCTATGAAAGCTAAAAACCGATATAGAAGAGTGTCTTGTGGTTGTGTCCAAATGGGGTATAGGTCACTTGTATTTATAGGCTTCCATGAGAGTCCACTTGATGTTAAGACCGACCTGTCCAATTATACATGTGTGTGATGTTGACTTGATCCAATGTACATGAGAGGGTTCATAAATTCAAAAACAAACTTCTACTTGTCCAAATGAGGTGATCTTTAGGTCGATTTTTACCCTCTCAAAAATATGAATTCAATTCAATCATCATCTCTTTCATCTGAGCTATCCAATGTGGAATTTGACCCTAGTTGCAAAAATTAACACTCCCTCTCAACCAAGAAGAATTCCACCTACCAATATTTGTTTGTTGTTCTTCACATTATCCTGTCACGATGTCGTCATTCCGCGACCATCATCTCAAATCATCAATGTTCATATCAATCCATCCCTTGCTTATTCAACAATATCTCTTGATTGTCCCTGCTCATATGCTAAACATTATTTAATCTAAAAGAATAATAATTTTTCATCGAAGGGGAGCATAAGCTATCACCCTTTATTCATCAGACTACAATCTGGAACCTTTTATAGTGAGATACTACCTGAAAACATCTATCAATAGGCTACTACTCAGAATCTCATCCCTGGAGAGTCAATTTTCATCATCATCACAGAGCATATCATCAAGAATCACATCTTAATCAAGAATCATATGGGGAAGCATATCTCATCCCATAGTCTCATGGGGGAGCTACTACTATGACCCCATATCGAGCAAAATGATATCCAAACACACAGGGGAGCACATCGTAACTCTGGAACCACTTCGGGGAGCTCATTCTCATCCTAGAATCACATACGGGAGAAAACATCAACCCAATCCTATTTCCTGTTGATCTTCCCATCGATGAATCTAAGTATTCATGTGGTAGAACACCTGCATCACAATCAATGTCGGTTGTAAATCCTAAGTACACTCTCAACTTGTTGGCCAGACGGGGAGTGGTAGTCCCAAAAATTCTGGCTTATGTGAATGATTCCAACTGGGGTATACTCTACATAGACTAAATATGGGAGCAACATCTTTGACCCTATGAATATAGGGGAGAAACATATCCAACCCTATGAGTAAAAAATAGGGGTAATACCCTATTTTCCAAAGTTCCCTCAACTCCAATAGCCCTTCATCTCAATTCCATACCTTGGGAGCTCAAACGTGGGAGGAAGTGTTGGCTTAATGTCTTCGATCAACGATGCTCTGTATAGATCATCAAGATATCTTCATACTCATATCTGGAATCATCATGCCTCAATAGAAGTTGTCTCTTGTTCATATAGGGAATCAAATCAAATATCATATTAGAACATAAATAATCATATAATTCACAAAAGGATAAAATATTCATCCTCCCTCTCAAGGAGGTGCCAACCACAAGCCTAATATTGTCTTGTACAGTTGCATTGTCTCAATATATGAAAGTATCTCGGTCCCAACTATATATGAGAATCTCTACCAATTAGATCCCACTCTTTTCCATCGCAATGTTTCCATACCATATCCAAAATGTTCTCAAACATCTCTTAAAAAAATGTATTAATCTTGTCTCATAGTTGATCATGCTAGCAACATTGTGCTCAATCTCAGTTGTGCATAAATATATGAACCTATAATCCATAAATATCATGGAAAATATCATACTAAAGTAGCACCCAAATGTGATCATCAATAAACATCATTAGTGCATTCATGCAGCCATGTATCATAGGAAGAATATATCATATCAGAAATTTATCGTCTCATGCAGATATCTCGAAATGTGCTCGATGGCAACTCAATGTGTATGAAGCAAATTAATCGACTACGGATTAATATCTTGAAATTCAATTGGAGTGTCTAAGGATTTGCATTTTTGCCTTCCAATAATTCTTCAACAACTTCACAATACAGATTATATTTTCCCCAACTTTAGAAATCGATCCATCATGCCATGATTCATCATTTCAGGCTTCAGAAGCCATCTCCCTCTTACTTAAAACATCATAGGCTCATTACCTGTCAATAGTAGACCATTAGTATATAAAACCAAAACCAAAATCAAAATCATACCTTGGAACACTTATGAAGCAGAGGTTTGGATCAACACATCATTCTAGCTTCACCAGATAACTATCAATGCATACATATACAATGCTCTCTCCAACCATAACACTTTTCCAAACCAATATGCTCAGCCTTACATAAATCAATTTGTTCAATCAAATCAACTAAGTCAACTCATCAAAGTTTAAAATCCAAATCAAAACAAATATCGAAGTATCAATATCACAATACAAATTCTTCACACCAGGTGAAAAGTAGAGCTTTCATCAAGTCATGACATCATCTATTGTCATGCCAACAAGTTGTCATTTATCGCATAATATCAATCCCAACTTCATCAAGTCATTCTTGTGATCATAATACAATTCATTTATGTCACTAGATGTTAATGCACACACCAAGGATAAGTCATGTAAGTTTCACATTCATACTGAATCACAACTGTCAATACTTAAAGCATTTTGCTAGTGATCTGTATATGTAAACTTGAAGGTTTACGATAAAATTTGCAAGTGAAATTGTTAGGTTTTTTATGCAATTATGGAAGTTGAATTAACACATAAAAGATGACTTTTAACTCAGTTTTGTAGAAAATAACAGAGACAACAATACCATGACAACAAACACAAGATAAAAAATGATGAAGGAGTTCACCCCTCCTAGGCTACATCTCCCGGTCCAGTTTCCAATGTTGGGCCTCTTTCATTATGCTCAAAAATATGTGTTCACATAAACTTATAGTGCTCATAATGCAAAAATATTGTCTCCAGTGGCTCCATAACAGTAAAAAACCCTTATTTGGGCTCTCTCCACTAAAAAAGGTCAAAAAATGACTGAGTTATTCTCTAGAAAAGTTTTCCTATTAACTGTCCTCAAATTCGCACCCACCTACAGTCCATCCTACAATTTTTGCCTTTTTCAGCCACGTGGGGCAACAAATTTTCCCCGCATCGGCGAGATTCACATCGGTTTGAGTGCAATTTTTCGGATCATTAAATTATACAGTAAGCCCCATGAACTGATCATAACAGGCCAAGTGTCAGGTTAATAATCGTTGGTCTGGGTGGTTTGAACCGTTCCCGCCAATCATGTTAAACCCCACATGCGAACTGGATTTGGTGCTATGCTCGGGTTAATACACCCGTTGGTTAACTGACCCCCCCATAACTTAGTTGTTGTCATGGTAGGGTTATGTGACCGTCGGGGTTACATTCAAAACTCATGCCATAAACATTAAGCCAACCCATTGTTTAATTGTTGTATATGTGGTAATATAACTGTGGTTCCCACTAGTGTGAACTATCGGTTAACTGTGCTGGTTGAGTGTTGTCCCATGGTTTGGGGTAAGGGTTAACCCCATGCCCCTGCCCACCTGCTACAGTCTCATGGCTTGGGTGGACCGAGGGTGAGAGTTTAACCTTGGCCCCGACCCCCAATAGCCACGCCACTAAACCTTAAATAGAACCCACCTACCATGTATAACAAGGAACACTTGTGGTGGAACGGTGGAATGTTGTGTTTTCGGTTGGTAGGTTGTGTGTTCGGTTCACTCAGTGGTCAGTTGAGACCCATACCAAAGTTTTACACTAGCAACGAGAGGCCATGTGGCGGCCACCCATTGGCCCATGTGGCCTCTTATGATTCGACCACCTCTACAAGCCATAAACGAATCACAACCACAAGATTCCAACCAACCTAAAGGTGACACTTGCCATCAAACCATTGGATAATAAAAACACAGTCAATTGCTTAGCCAACGTACGGACTCCTAACTAGGCTACCGGCAACTCAAAAATTTAGATGCAAAATTCAGAATCTCCACAGTCTTCATTTTTAGTCTACATTTCGAGTCTAAATCAAGACTCATCTTCAGGACAAATCTGCTAAGAAGAGAATAGATTAGGGTGAATAAATAGAGGAAAAAGATGATGGGTAAAAGAGCCGACCAGTTTCAAAAATTTAATAAAAAGTTATTTATTTGATTAATTAGTTATTTACTTTTGCTTGTTTTTTATCCACTATTATTTCTAATTAAATTAATGAAATTTAAAATATTGTAATATTGTTTTTTATTTTTTATTTTGTTTTGATGCCCTATGTTAATGATATTACTAATAATAATAATTGTTTTTTATTAAAATTTTATTTGTTTGAGAAAATGATTAGAACGTGATATCGGGAGCATACAATATTGGTTTTGAGTGAAATGAGTTGTGTTGAATTCAGGGCAATGAGATATTCGTTTTGGAACCAGTTTCGAGCTATTTTAAGCACTTTGAATTTTGAGAATTTTATTGATCCACTGGATCATTCCTCCCCACTGAAAGCTTTTGGACCTCCAAAATATCACTTTTAGTTAACAAACAGACGAGGGTACAGTTCCCTCGCCCTTCCAATCTCAATCCATTTGTATTTCCTTGGATTTTTTCCTTTGAGCCCCACACGAAAGTACTCCACGTTCCCTCGTTTTGAAGTCGTTGTTTTCCTATCAAGGATGGTGTCTTGCTGCAATTCTTCAAGATATTCAGGAGATAAATCTTCATTTGAAGGAATCTAAACATTCTCTCCTTTATCTTCAATCAAAGGGGGTTCATACAATCCTAAATTATCAACATTAAAAAATGCATAAATTTACATATAGGAAGGCAAATCCAACCTGAAGGAATTATTACCAATATTTTCCAAAATATTGAATGGATCATATCGAATTGGTTTCAGTTCTTTACCCTCTTCTTGTAGTCTTTCTTTACTAATGTGAATCCAAACTTCATCACCGACTTGGAAATTGTGATCCACACAATGCTTATCATGTCTTATCTTGTACTTGGCTTGAATCTTTTCCAATTGTTCTTGAACCGTTTGATGTACCAATTGAACTTGTTCAATGAATCTTTTGGCCTTATCTATGTCACTATGTCCATCAATATCAACATCTTTCCCATAGATAAAATCTAAAGGGTATTTAGGCATGTATCCCAAGCATGCCTCAAATGGCGATGTTTGAGTCGATGAATGCTTGGTCGGGTTGTAAGCATGTTGAATATAGTGCAAATGTTCATACCAAATTTAGGATGCTTATTGCATTAACCACGAAGATGTATCACCGTTCTGTTCACCACCTCCATTTATAGATGGACTTTTGTGCTTTTTTTCAATTTGGTGTCCATGAGTCCCCACAAGCTTGACCAGAATTTCCCGACAAAGCGAAAATCTCGACTAGTAATGGATGTGGGAAACCCAAAATGTACCCATACATTCTGAAAGAAAAATTCAATAGTTTGTTCAGTTATAACCTACTTTTTACGAGGCATCAAAATACACATTTTTTTAAACCTATCAATAACTACATAAAGATAATAACGACCTCTCCTAGACATATACCTCCTACAAAATCCATAGAAATACTCTCCCATGGAAGGGAAGGTACTGGAAGTGGGGTATACAATCCCAAATTTCTATTTCTAGGCTTACTGAAACCACATAATGAACATCTGTTACAAATCGTGACACACTTTCAAGCTTACGAGGCCAATAACTATACCTCTGTAATTGTGCCACTGCCTTACCTACATTGAAATGACCAACAATAAGAGAAGTATGTGCTTCCTTTATGATGTTGACTCTTTCTTCCTGTAGAATACATAGCTTGCCAAGATGATACAACAAGTTATCTTGCATATGATAATCTAATTCCTCTACTTGGTTAGCTTGACACAAATTAGCATATATGTCTTTGAAACCATTATCTAAAGCATATTTCTCAACATAACTCTCATGCATGACAAAATTATGCTTGATAATAATGGATGTGCTAACAATTGGTCTAGAAAGAATATCAACAACCTTGTTATAGATACCTTTCTTATACCTTATCACCAAGTGGAATTGTTAAAGAAAACCCATCCATCTGAAGTGCCTCGCTTATTGTATCTTTGTTTGTAATTTCGAGTATTGAAATGTTTGATGTTCTGTGTGAATGATTGTTTCCTTACCCATAAAGTAATGTTTCCAATTTTTCAGACTTTGCACCAATGCATAAATTTCCTTGTCATATGTATGATAGTTAATCACGGCACCATTGAAAGTTTCTGAATGAAAAAAAATGGGCTTACCATGTTGCATCAATAATGCACCCATGGCATAGTCACTTGCATCAGTCTATATCTCAAATTATTGTCTCAAGTCAGGAAGTGCAATTACAGGTGTTGAACTGATATTTTCCTTCAATGCATCAAATGATTTTTGTTGTTTTCCTCCCCATTGAAAAACCTACTTCACACTTTTCAATGCATGAAATGGAGCTACAATGGAAGAAAAGTTATAAATAAACTTTCTCCAATATTGTGTTTCTCCCATAAAACTTCTAACCTCTGTAACTGTCTTGGGATTTGGCCAATTCAAAATGAAATCAACACTGGAGGTATCTATTTTAAACTCACTTCCTCCAACAATATGACCCAATTAGACTAAATAAGTTTTCCCAAATTCACATTTCGACTTCTTTAAAAACAATTGTTCTTTCTTCAAGACATCTAACACTTGCTTGACATGCATGACATGTTCTTCACGAGACTTTCTGAAAATTAATATGTCATCCAAGTAGACTATTAGAAAATCATCTAGAAAAGGCCTTAAAGCATCATTCATTACACGCATGAATATAGCAGGAGCATTACAAAGCCCAAAGGTAATAACCAACCATTAAAACAAACCTTGCTTTGTTTTCAATGTTGTCTTCCATATGTCTCCTTTGTGATCCTAATTGGATGATAACCACTCCTCAAGTCCAACTTAGTGAAATACACGTCATCGTTCAACTAATCAAGCAAATCATCGATTCTAGGAAGAGGGTAACCGTTCTTTATGGTAACCTTATTCAATGCATGGAATTCCACAAACATGCACCATGTACCCTCCTTCTTTGGAACTAAAACAATAGGTGAACCACATGGCGATGTGCTTGGTCGGATGATCCCTTTGTCAAGAAATTCTTGAATTTGTTTCTTAATTTATGCATTTTTCATCACTGACATCCTGTGCATGCCAATGTTAGGAAGAGGACAATCTTGTTGCAATTAGATCTCGTGTTGGATCCCTCTTTTAGGAGTAAATCCTTTAGGCTCTTGAAACATCTCATAATATTGGTTAACAAACTCAACCAAATCAGATCTCAACATTGTATCACATCCTTGAAAGGCTTCATTCTCAACATCATTCTTGGGTTTGATCATCAAAAGTACAAAACTATTGCTAGAGTTAATAAGTCTCTTCATTTGTCCAGCATTCATAAGTGAAAGGTTTAGTTTCTTGTGATGTGCTCTAACAATGTACTCAATACCATCTTTAAACAAATGATTCTTGCTTTCATGGCGATGAAAGATAGCTCTCCTGTCATAAATATATGGGCTGCCCAAAATAATACGACATATGTACAATGGCACTACATCAAGTTCTACCTCATCAATGAAGTTTGCAGTAATGGATAATTTCAACTTTGCATTGTCACACACCCAACCAAAAGGATAAGGTTTAGGACAAGGAATGGTTTCAAAATTTAATTTCTTGACAATGTTTTCGAAAATGAGGTTTTCTTGTGACCCACTATCAAATAGAGTATCATTTTTTATTTTTATTTTTATTTTTATTTTTTTATTTTTTTTAAATTTATGTTTGAGATAACTCTAAAATGGAAAAGCTTTATTATTTATTTTGAGTTTTGAGTTTCATTAAGGCTATTTGAAGAACTAGTACTAGCAATGAATTCCTTACCTTTCAATCCCATAGTTGTGACGTTTGTTTCATCTCTTGAATCGGATCCTAAATCGTGTTGTGTAGTTGCAACTGTCTTTTGTTTTCCTTTGTTGTTAAACTTTTTGTGTCTCATCTCAGTATGAAGTTTCCAACAGTGTTCCTCATCGTGGCCTTCCTTTGTACAATATTTGCATGTTAATTTGTCTCCCTCTTTCTTGATGGAAGCATTTTTCTTCCCTTTTCCTTTGTATTTACCCTTTCCTTTGTCTCCATCCTTAAATGGCTTTTTGTTGCCCTCTTGTGGAACCTTTTCCCCTCTTGCTTCTAGATGTGTTTCCTATACACAAACCTCATCTAAATTTGTAGGGTTAAATGTGAGAATAGTTTGTATCAAGTAGTTATGTAAACCTCTAATGTATTTGAGTAAAGAGTCTTGACAGGATAAATCTACACCCAATATCAATGCTCTCCTTTTAAACTCTTGGGTATAAATTTGCATACTTTGAACCTTTAAATGCCTAAATTTTTGACAATCCATGATAGCTTTTGGCATGTATGCTGAAGGATAAAGCTGCCTTATTAATGCAGCCACAAAATCATTCCAAAAAATTATGATCTTGCCTCTTTTTTTTATGTCCTCTTATGTTTTGGCTTCCCACCAAATGAGTGTTGCACTTTCCAACCTCATTGAAGCAAGTTGAATTTTAGTTTCATCATTTCTGATCCTTTGTATCTTGCAATACATTCAATTTGATGAACCCAATTATATAATTTCTCAGCATTTACCTCTCCATTATACAAAGGAAATTTAAACTTTATGTCAAGTTTCAAAAATGGAGTTTCACCATGTCCCTTTGGAGAATGTGGAGGTGTTTGTGGAGGAGTTGATGTAGAAGATGATGGTGGTGAAGATGAGGGTGAGGAGAGAGGTGGTTTATCACCATTACCTCCATCCCCTTTTGGAGGCTTGTCTCCATTTCCTTCATCTCCCTTTGGAGGATTTGAGCTCTCACCTTGCAATCTTGAATTCCTCTCCTCATAGAGAAATTTCACCATCTCAATCATGTCAAAGAATTATTTTTTAAAAGCCTTGTCATCCTCAGTCATATTGTTAGGCTCTCCTTTATGTGCCATCGCCAATGAGGCTTTTGGTGAAACTTGTGGTGGAGATCGTGGCAAATGTGCTCTGCTTGAACTAGCTTGAGGACTTTCTCCCACAAGTTTTCCTTCTCCTCTTTTGAGATTCAACCTTGTAAGCATCATAAACACTTGCAACAAAATTAAACCCTCGATACAACCAAAGAATCAAATCTTTGATACCAAATTGATATTTATATGTAAACTTGAAGGTTTGTAAAATTTGCAAGTGAAATTGTTGGTTTTTTATGCAATTATGTAAGTTGCATTAACACATAAAAGATGATTTTTAACTCAGTTTTGCAGAAAATAACAAAGACAACAGTACCATAACAAAAAACACCAGACAACAAATAATGAAGGAGTTCACCACTCCTGGGATACATCTCTTGGTCTAGCTTCCAATATTGTGCCTCTTTCATTATGCGCAAAGATATGTGTTTACATAAAATTACAGTGCTCATAATGCAAAAATATTGTCTCCAATGGCTCCAGAACAATAAAAAAACCCTATTTGGGTTCTTTATGCACTCAAAAAGGTCAAAAAATGACCGAGTTATGCTCCAAAGAAGTTTCCCTGCTATCTGCCCTCCAATTTGCACCCACCAGCAATCCATCCTACAAATTTCACCTTTTTCAACCACGTGGGGCAACAAATTTTCCCCGCATCAACGAGATTCGCACCAGTAATATGAAATTTGTTGGTTCATTGAATTGTACATTAATCCCACGAACCGATCATAACAGGCCAATTGTTGGGTTAATAATCGTTGGATCTAGGCTATTTGAACCGCTCTCGCTAATCTTTAAACCTCACCTGCGAACTGGAGTTGGTGCTACGGTCAGGTTAATACACCCGTTAGTTAGTTGAACCTGCCATAACTGTGGTTGTTGTTGTGGTAAGGTTACGTGACCATCAGGGTTACATTCAAAACTTGCGCCATAAACGTTAAACCAACCCATCGTTTAACGGTGGTATATGCGGTAGTATCATTGTGGTTCCCACTGATTTGAACTATCGGTTAACTGTGGTGGTTGTGTGTTGTCCCATTGTTTTGGGTCAGGGTTAACCCCACACCCCTTCCCACCCTCTACGGTCTCATGGATTAGGTGGACTGGGGGCGATGTGTTAACCCCAGCCCCGACTCCCAATAGCCATGCCACTAAACCTTAAATAGAACTTGCCTACCATGTATAACGAGGAACATCTGTCGCATAATGGTGGAAGGTTGTGCTTACAATTGGTAAGTTGTGTGTTTGATTCGCTCAGTGGTCAGTTGAGACCCATACCAAATTTTTACACCAACGACGGGAGGCCACGTGGTGGCCACCCATTGACCCACATGGCCTCTAACGATTCAACCACCTCTAAAAGCCATAAACCAATCACAACCACAAGATTCTGACCAACCTGAAGGTGACACTTGTCATCAAACGATTGGCTAATAAAAATGCAATCAAATGCCCAGTTAGTGTATGGACTATTGAATAGGCTACCTGCAACTTAAATTTTAAAATTTTAGTTGTTTGAGAAAATGGTCAGAACGCAATATCGGGAGCATATGATATCGGTTTTGGGTGAAATGAGTTGCGTTGGATTCAAGGCAATGAGATATTTGTTTTGGCATTTGTTTTGAGCCATTTCTATCACTTTTCATTTTGAGCATTTGATTGATCCACTGGATCAACTAGGAAGAAGGAGGCCAATACAAAATAATTTTTGAATACCCATATAATTCATTGGAAGTCACTCTGATCATATATCATTATCATCAACGCAAATCATTAGTCATCATGTAAAATCTAAATTTTCTATCATAGAGAGATCTATAGTCCAAAACATATCTCAATCATTAAGTCAAAGTTCTAACTCATTATCAAGCATCATGTTAAAACTCCAAACACTACTTATATATATTAGCTAAATCATGTCAAAATATTCTAGCACAAACTTTAATTACAATGACACATCTATGTGTATATCTTGGTCATCTAAAAAAATAAGTTCAATCTTCATGTTCATATTATAGTAAAAATTCAAACTTTCCTTCTCGTAGATATTTTAGTTGTCTGCTTCATGTCTGTAGGACTGATATCCTTCAGGAGAGCATCTTATTTCATACACAAATTCATTTTTGTGTCTATCAAGCATAGTCTCACCCATAGGCCTCCCTCTTAGAGATTGGGAGATTACACTTACATTCTTCAAGATGTTGTGCAAGCGACTGTGGCTTCCCAACTGCCAAACCCTAGCTCAAAACTAACTCAGTACCTCAGTCGCACCCTTGAGCTTGCATCCATGCAAATGGGAGGCTATTGTCACACCTTTAGGCTTTCTTATGTGTGAATAAGGCTTAGAGTGAGATAAAACTATCTAACCTCATATCAGACCTTAGTTGTAGATCAACAATGTAAGATATTTGTCAATTCATGCCCATAAATCATATTTCAACAGTAGATATTATACATATAATGCAAATGGTAATAGGAGTAAGAATCTTGTGGAGAGATTCTCCCTCCATGAATCAGTAGATCTATTAGATCATAAGTCAAACATATATCCATCATGGTCATAACATGTTAACATCAACTATTACATAATCACTTCATGACATCAACCTTTCATCAAGGGTTAGAGTCAAGTGATTAGGGAAGAAGACAGATGTAACATCATATCTCAAATATTATGAACACAACAAGTCAATCCATCAAGTTAGGGAATTCAATTTTATCATATGCCATAGTTACTAATCACATCAAAACATAACCATGGTTAATAAAAGATTTAGAATATTAATCTCATAGTTATACTTCTATCAACATGGTTACCATTCTTATCATTATCAATAGGATCAAGTCAGGTCATTCAACCAAACTTTACCAAAACAACAAGAGTGTCAAACATTTTTCCATACTTAATCATGCTCATCATAAGCATCATTAATAGTGTTGTATATAGAAATCAATGAGGCAACCTTCTATATGAAATCCATCATGTCTTATGCATTTCAAGTGTCAAAAGTATCATCTACTAGAGTCAAGGTGCTAGCCTTATTTATGGGATCAAGATATCTAAAAGATAGATGTTAGCCAAACATCAAATATACCACTATATCAAATACCAATATTGTTGAAGAGGTAAATCCCTACTAGCCCAGAACGGGTCTAGCAACAATCATCAAATGCTACAGCGCAAGTTCCTAATTGCGAATAAACAGACCAACGATGGAGGCCTACCTGGAATCCAACGCTATGATTCGTAGAAGAGACAGTGTTCCTGTTCCTCAGCTTCGGCGGATCACGATCCCCACGATCTCCGTGAATGGACACTTGCACATGCAAGAAACAACACGAATGCAAGCATAAAATCCAGAATACGCAACTATATATCAGTCAGAAAGGATATAACTCATCATTATCATAAGTGAAAAACAGAGTGGAACCATAACCAGTAGTCATTCATTAATAAGCAATCGAAATAGAGTACAACCAATGTTCTGACGCTGAGGTCTCTTTCGGAGGGGTCTCCAGTCGTGCACGTCTCGCAAAGCCTGCCAGGGATGGGACAAGCCTCTCTTAGAGTCTTTCGACGATAGTCTCTTGCTTGAGTTGGCCTTAAGGGAAGAATGAGGGCTCTTGCAGCATTAAGGCTCTTGGGAATTTGAGAACTTGGAGATTCAAGACTTGGGCACTTCAAGACTAGCTTGCAATGGCAATGGGCAAGCTTTTATAGATGGAGGAAGGGGAGTTGGGATCCCTATAATTGTGGGATTGACCCTATCATCAAGGAAGCTTCCATGAGAGGTGGCAAACCACTTCCTCTCCATGGAAATCCGTAGCCAAACCTCCCAACTCAAGATAGAAATCAGTCCAGGAATTTGTTAGGATGAAACTTCCGCCATCTTATTTTAAAAAACACTCCTTAATTTGGCTGGCGCGACTGCGACTCTAGGACAGAGCGCCAGTTGGTGCAGGCCCTTTGTAGGATTTTCCCCATTGGCGCGAGTAATGCACTGGCTGCCCGCGCCAATGCAAAAAGGGATGTTTTTATGGTTTTTTGCAAGGAGATGTCTTCAGGGCAATTGAAGCTCATACTTAGAGGAATGCAATGATAGTGGTTTCAAGGCATGACATTGCTCACAGGTCACATAATGGGCCCTCCAATGTGTGGGACGGGGAATGGTAGGGATGGTGACAAATTACTGTGTAACAGATGCCCCCTAAAGCATGAGGCCCGAGAGAGAGAGAGGGGTGAAATTCTTTACGAGAACGTGTCCAACTGAAACTCCGCCGTCGAAAAACCTGCGTGGAGAAATACGACTGATATCTCAAGTACATGATGTATATGTGGTATGGACGCAGCCATCCAAAACAAAGTATACAATAATCCAGATCCAAGGTATGGACGTAGCCACCCAGTGAGGATCGATAAATAGACTCAGGTATGGTCGCAGCCATCCAGTGAATAAGTCATGTAAATAATAATCCACAAAATCGCAGCCTGGATTACAACAGACACAATCC
The DNA here is from genome assembly GCA_034641835.2 of Pinus albicaulis. Lineage (NCBI taxonomy): Eukaryota > Viridiplantae > Streptophyta > Pinopsida > Pinales > Pinaceae > Pinus > Pinus albicaulis. The sequence goes on from CM076574.1 coordinate 790,367,915, forward strand.
AGGGTCTTGCGCTCCATCTCGACCCAAACAAAGTACAAGTTCAAGCATGCGAATATGTGAGCTGAAGTCGAACATGCAAGAACATCGTTTGATTACCGGCCAATGATGAAAGTTGTTGACAGACGCGAGAGTAACCACCAATAATGACGATGGTCCTCAAGGTACAATCTACGGCATGTGAATCAATGAGCTGGCATCGAACACCCGTAGAATCACTTGATCGGAGGCCAATGATGAAAACCTCACGTCAAATGCGACGAACCTACCATTGAGGCATGCAGGCTCCAAGGTACCATGAGGGAGTCTCTAGATCAGCTTCCTGTATAATGAGCTGAAGTCGACAGGAAGTGACCTTGATCGAAGGTGGGCCATAATGTTTCCCACATCATCGACACGAGACAGAGGAACATGATGTTTTTTTTGTGAATCAAGATCATACGAGAATCAGAGGAAGGTCGATATTCGCAGAGGTCAACTTCTCTTGAACATGTGAACGGCACGACAGCGGACTTGGCAGTATTTGACATCAACGGATCAGAGGTCATGGTGACAAGGCAATGAGCAGATGAGAGGTCAAAAGTGATTATCCAAACCCACAGAGGCAAAGTGAAGAAACGAGATGAGATGTCTCCAACCCGACATGAATGTAGACAAGTGCCATGTTCAAGAGCGACATACTGCCGACACGACAATGATGATGGTTCCATTTTTCCCCCACCATTTCTGGCGAGTACCCCAAATATTTTTGATAACAAGCTTGAAGGGGATAGCATATGCTTGTAATATAAGTCTGCCCTTCGGGCGAATCCACCCTAGTACATTTAACGAGCCCTAGGAAGGAGGAACTCGATGAACGTCATTTCGACTGAGCCCAATGTCATCAGGGTTTAACGAGTCTGACAAAGGAACAATTCGGCGTCTTTTCATGTTTAGAGAGATTGAAAAGACAGCAGAAAAGTAAACTCCAAAGGTCCCTTTTCGTAAATAGTTCCTCAGATCTGAAAAGGTAGAAAACAATATCCGAGAAAACCTCCTAGTCGTGATAGGCTAGGGTATTCCTTTTTCGTAAATAATCCATCCCAGCCCGAAAAAGGGGTAAACGTATACTGGGTAGATGTCGTTTCACAGCCACTTTAACGAGATCGAAACAACAAGGGCCTCGGCAATATTTTCATGTTTAGAGAGTCAGAAAAGAGCTAAAATATGACTCCAAAGTGACTTTTTCGTGTTTTTACCGAGTCCGAAAAAGTATAAAATAGAACTCGTTTCGTCGTTTACGTTGCATAAAAATTTGTTGCTGCACAGAAAGGCAAGTGTAAAATCCATTTTCAACAAAACATACGAAGTTTCAATGAAAAATGACTTTTTAAACTTAAAATAGAGCTCAAAAAGTTATAAATAAGTCTAAATGGTAAAAATTGAAATTACTTTTACTTTTTACCTGAGTGAAGAGCAACATTGGTCCATTCACCATGCAAATTCTGGCGGCGATTACGACCGATCCGGGACACCATTCAGAGTTCCGTCAGTTCCAGGTAAAAGGCGCTTCCTCATCCTTCATTTCAATCCATTTTTTAATAGTTTTCCATCATGCAATATACTTTTGTGGAAACTTTTTGAATTTTTAGGGCTCCACTCATTGGCGTGGGTATCGGGCACGAACCCGCGCCAATGGGCTTTTATATGCAAAAGGCTTGCGCCAACTGGCGTGACCGTTCCTAAAACAGCCGCGCCAGTGGCCAAACCCAATTTTCTGCCTAAAAATTCAACATTTTGATCAATTTGAATGGATTTTGAAGCTCAACAGAGATCTAATTAAAGGTTTGTGACCATGTTGATGCAGGAAACCGAGCAAAATGGTGATTGAGTGGAAAGAAAGAGAGCATGGGGAAGAGGACTAAATGGCCATGGAAAATGAGGCCTGCATGAATGCCCTTAGAAACTGTGGGCTCAAGAAATTCTTCCTAACACCTTGTTTACGGGCTGAACCTGAGCTACTTCAGTACCTGGTGAGCATTTGGGATGAACAAGAACAAGTATTCAAGCTACAAGACCAGGTGTTAGAACTGGACGTTTCTGATGTGTACTTTATAACTGGACTGTCGCACAGAGGTCCGGTACCCATACTGACAGGGAGCAGACTGTCGAGTGAGAAAATGGAGGAAGTGATGGCACGAGTGTGCCCACGGGCACAAATGGGATCAGGGAGTAAAAAGGTGGATATCCACACTATTCCCAATCTGGCACTACGAGTAGTACTACATACCATCATGCGGGCTGCGGGATCACAGGCACCACACGAAGCGACGAAAGCCCAACTCTTACTGGCTTCAGAGTGCATGAGTCCCATACTGTTTAACTGGGCCACAACAGTAACGATCAACATCAAGAGACAGCTGACGAGATGCAAACAAGCCAAGCTGAAGCAGTTTGGCTACGGGTCCATCCTGGTATCGTTCGTGCAGAACTATTACCAATCTTCCCGGGGCGAGGGCCGTTGTAGCGAGCGGAAATACCCGAGAGCCGAGAATGGCTCGTGGGGCAATAATACCCGGAAGTGGGAGGAGGCAAACCGTATCTGGAGACGATTTTGGGTGGTTGAGGTGCCAGGTTGATTGTAGTTGAGGGCGGCCTTATGCGAGACAGAGACTTTGCGGAGACCCCGAGATCTCCCCGGAGGGAGAGGATTGGGACGAAAGAGATAGGTATGATCATTTTTTATTTTTTGTGTTTTGTGTTTTTTTTTTTTGTTATTACATGTCCGTTCTGACAGCAGTTACATGTGTATGCAGATGCTGGCCCAGAGAGACCAGCTGGGATGTCTCCTATCGCATGGAGAACTCAGCTCGCAGTCGATCCTCATGAGGAGCGCGCGGAAGGAGGAGAGTTGGTTCAGAACCTCGAGGGGATTACCCGAGGGATTCCGGACTACGCCTGGCTGGCGGATGTACCGTTAGCATATCAAAGACATACAGTGGGAGTGCCTAGTCACCGCCACCGTCTACTGAGACGCCTAGTGTGTGCAGTGACTTGTTACCATGAGCACCACGCAGACTAGCCTCCTAGGGTTTTATTTCATGCATATTTTTGAGAGACGTGTCGTCTCCGGATGTAATAAGATGAACATGTATATTTTTTGATCTTATGCGACGTACACTATGTAAACACTTCGATATCTATATATATACATATCTATTTCTGGATGGATTTTCCTTTTACATGTTATGATGATTTACAAATTGCGTAAATGTCTATCTAACACCAAATTAGCTACTGCATCTGTTAATGTATTCATGTACCTAGGTATATGCTGATATGTAATATAGTCGAAATTTCTTTCCAGTAAACGAATACGCAGATACAGACGTAAAATGGATGGGTTTCTGACCGAATAATGACCGTTCAGTTGTAATACTACAAGTTGTTAGTCTAGATACACAAGCAATTCACGGATACCAAGGTTTATAGCCTCAGTTAATAATTCTAATACAACACTATATTCCGTGATGTTATTTGTAGTACGTCCCAGACACACACCTTGCAGGTTCACCAACTCACCAGTAGGATCATAGATTACCTAGGCTGCCGAAGACAGATTCCTGGTACTGCGGGAGGCACCATCCACGAACCCAACGAACGGATTGATGGACATCTGCACAATCAGGAAGACCCGATCAGCAGAAAGACGTTTACACTGCACACCACACCATACATGCACACAAATGAATAAACACACCTATGTACACACACCACACAAAAAATGACTTTAAGCGTAGTATTTCTCCAGGTACAACCCATTTCTGGGCTGCACCAACGGAACTCCTTCATAATCTATAAGCTCATAGGCCCCATTATTTAGTACCCGTTTAACTATATAGGGCCCATGCCACATGGGTTGGAACTTCCCCACCCCAAGCTTATCATGTGCTTGATCATACAGGAGGACAAGGTCCCCTTCAACGAAGGAACATGGTGAAACCAATTGATCGAAGTGAGCTTTGACTCGCTTCTTTTGTGCCTCAATGACTAAGGCAGCCAAGCAGCGGGTTTCATCTAACCGTTCCAGATAAAGGAGACGCTCTTCTTCAACAGAAGTGTCGGCTAGAATTTTTATACCTAATTTCAAAGAAGGAATCTTGCATTCAACCGGAAGAGTTGCTTCTAGACCATACACCAGTTGAAATGGTGTGAACCCAGTCACACTCTTAGCAGACGTTCGGTAAGCCCAAAGAGATGAGAATAGTTGGAGGTGCCAATTTGATTTATGAATCCCAACTGTTCGTTGAAGCATGGTGACCAAAACCTTGTTCACTGCTTCAACCTGGCCATTTGCCTGAGGGTAATATGGCGTTGAGCTATCGTGGCATAAGCCCAACCTTGATGTCAGCTCGGCAATCATATAATCTCGGAAATGAGTACCATGGTCGGTAACGATGGCCTGAGGAACCCCGAAACACACGATGATGTGGTTGAAGATGAATTGAGTAGTTGTTTTACCGTCTGCCGCAAGTGTAGGCATCGCTTCGGCCCACTTGGTGAAGTAGTCGATAGCTACGATAATATACGCATGCCCCCCGGCCGAATGAGGGTTACACGTCATAAAATCCACGCCCCATTTCGCAAACGAGCCAACGGTAACAACAGGATGCAAAGGTAGAGGTGGCGCACGCATCTTGCGCTGAAACACCTGGCACGCGTGACATTTTCGGACTGTTGTGATACAGTCTTTGAATATTGACGGCCAGAAGTATCCTGCTCGCAAAATATTTTGAGCAGTATCATATCCGGACATATGTCCACCACAGGCGCCACTGTGGCAGTCATTAAGGGCCTTTTCAGCCTCTTCCAAGGTAAGGCACCGACGGAGCACCGAATCTACTCCAACACTATATAAGGTATCTCCTACGATACGGTAGGGTTGAGACTGATGCCGAATTCGACGTCGGGCATATTTAGTCAACTCAAACCGAAATGTGGAGGTCTGAAGATACACAATGATATCGTCGTACCAAGGGTCACGAGTACTGATGAGGAAAATAGTTTCGTTCGGTATCTGGTCTTCAGAGTGTGAAGGAGCGGAGTCTGTCGGGAGAGAGCATATAAGATCCACGAAAACAAGTGATTTCGTTGACTTAGTGGTAGTGAACTCCAAGTCAAACTCTTGCAGGATCACGATCCATTTGGAGTACTTGCCCCCCAGTAATTTTCTAGATAGAATATATGTCATGGGGTTACAGTCTGAAACCACGGTAATCGTGCGCAGCAGGATGTAATGGCGAAAGCGCTGCACAGCGTGTACGGCAGCTAAAGCCAACTTCTTGACATGAGCATAGCGTGTTTCTGTATCGAGAAGGTTTCGTGATAAATAATAAACGACATGTTCATTACCATCATCATCATCCTGCACCAGAACCATAGCAATGGTGCTAAACGCGGCGGCGAGATACAAAGTGAAATCACGATGATAGTCCGGAGGACGAAGCAAAGGAGCATTAACCAATAACGTCTTTAGCTTCTCAAAGGATTGCTGAGCAATTTCGTCCCAATGAAAGGGAACATTCTGCTTTAATAGGCGCGTAAATCCTTTGGCCACCTCAGCATAGTTCAGGATAAAGCGTCGAAGGAAGTTCTCTTTTCCCTGCAGACTCTGCAACTGGTACAACGAAGATGGTGATGGGAGGTTAATGATAGCCTCGAATTTTAAAGGGTCAAGGCGAATTCCATCTTTGGAGATTATGAATCCCAAAAGACGGCCAGAATCCACGCCGAAGACGCACTTATGAGGATTGAGCCTAATATTGTAGCGCCTACAGCGAAGGAAAATCTGGCGGAGGTGTTCAGGGTGATCCTCTCGCCTAGCTAAATGAGCTGGCAAGTCGTCAAGATAAGGCTGAACGATATGGCGAATGTCATGGAAAGCATAAGACATCGCACGCTGAAAAGTGGCTCCAGCGTTCTTTAAGCCGAACGGGAGTTTTTTATACGCGAAAGTACCCCACGGACAGATGAATGTAGTCTTGTGTTGATCCTCAGGTGCAATATTGATCTGATTATACCCTGAGAAACCGTCCATCAAGGAATAGATCTCACTTCCGGCACATTCGTCGATAATCTGGTCAATGAATGGAGTGGGATAGTTATCTTTTGGACAGGCGCGATTGATGTCGCGGTAATCAACACAGACCCTAATAGTACCCTGCTTTTTATCAACAGGTACAATGTTAGAAACCCATTCTGTGAGAGGGATAGGATAAATAAAACCTGCGTTCAGAAGTTTTTCAACTTCTGCCTTAATCGCAGCGGCTTTCCGAGGATGCATGGGGCGTAAGCGTTGGCACATGGGCTTCGCACCAGGGTAGGTTGGAATCTCATGCACTACGATACTAGGATCAATCCCCGACATTTCCTCATAGGACCAGGCGAACGCATCTCTGAATTCTTTAAAAAGATCAGTATAGACTTGAATCTCTTCCGGAGAACAAGTCACTCCCACGTGAATATTCTCAACAATCCCCGGTTTAACAGAGATGTTGATCGGGATGGTTTGAGTGATGTTACCTAGGTTACCTTCCGAAAAAACCTCGTGCGTCAAGATGGGCGTTTGAAGAGGAGGGGTAGGAACATGAGACGCGTAACGCTCCAGACAGTCAGTCATTGCCCCCAAGCTAGGCATAAAGGAGGAGCGATGATGTCCATCGCCCCAAGGCAGCTCCTCAAGAGACATAGTTTCAATGATGGCTTCATCGGAAGGAAAAGTCTCTTTGAGAGGATCAGGTGAATCGGCCTGACCAAGCCAGGGGGATTGAGAGTAAACGTCGAGAGCCATGCTCAAAGGAGCATGTTGAGGAGGTGGAGGATCAGATGCGGCAACAATTTCACAGTAGCTGATCTCTACTGGAGTCAAGGGCATTGATTCTCCAAACTCAAACAACTGCTCAGGCGTAGGAATAAGCCAGGGGTCATCAGACCTGGAAATCATGTTAACTTGAGCGGTGTGCGGTGGTGGTGCGGGAAAGATACCCATGAGGGCGGGGTCTTTGAAGAGACCGGGTCCTACACTGTCAGGGGGATTCGGAATCTGATCCACGTATGGTACGTTTTTCTCGGAGGTAGAGGTGAAGAAGGACAACTGATCCACCGTGATGATTTTTCCCTCGTGAGGGAACTTAAGAAGTCGAAAGACGGTGGACGGCACGCATAGCATGGCATGGGTCCAGCTGCGACCAAGAAGTATATTGTAGTTGAGCCTGGCATCGACTAATTCTACTTCCACGTTGACAGTCTTCCCCTGTAAAGTGATCGCTAAACTCTCGAGAACACCCAGGGGTTTGGATTCCCGACCATCAAATGCCTCGAGGGCATTGGGAGATGACGAAAGGGCTGGAGACCCAATGGCCCTCCAGCAAGCGGATGACATAACGCAGGTAGAGGCACCTTCATCCACGACGGCTCTATGAATGTTAAGACCGTTAATCCCGACTTGAATAACAAGAGCAATCTGATGTGGAAGCCGGGGAGTGAAATTCTCTAAATCGAAGGTGAGAAGACTCGAATCGGCGGGATCAATGCCCCCGATTGCAGACAATAAAGCCTTCCGTTGCGAAGGACAACTTTGAAGAACTTCTAGTGCAGACATAGCAGAGGGTGCATGTGCCAAATCCTCAACAATGCTGTAATGTTGAGCAGCACGAGCATTTGGATTATAAGAAGATCTTCGTAAGACACCTTTAGAAGGTGGCTTCACAACGGGTTCAGGAGTAGGCTTCTCGATTTCCAACGAACCGGAGACAAGTGGGGGAGGTGGTCCATCCGCAACTGCCTTCCCGGGTGCTTATCGTGATTCGTTGTAATCCTTCGAACGCGTAGCGACAGAGATAGGTGCAGCACCATTCATCATGAAAACTTGGGACCTAAATGGTGCAGATGGTGACGGTTGTTCAACCATTTGGGTCGGTTGAGACAGGAATGGCTCTTTTAGAACATGCCGGAGTCCCTTTAGAGCCCTTGAGAAGTTGACTAACCTCGGATCGTCGCGGACAGTCCTTCGTATAATGGTCTCCTTCACAAATGAGGCAAGGGTACTTCGGTTTACGCTGAGAGCCATCCTCAGTACGAGATTTAGATTCTGGCTTTGGGGCATCATATTTAGATTTTCCTTTGCCCTTCTTTTTCCCCTTGGAATTTTTCTCCGTAGGATTGGCCTGAACGGCATTCACTTCCGTGGTTTTGCCAGAATTGGACGGGGCGGGATTAGTAGGAGCATTGTTGGAAGAATTACACTTCTGCTTCCCATTCGAAGATTTCTTCGAATTCTAAGAGACAGAACCAGTGACACCATCCACTGCAGGGGTAGGTGGGGCCTTAGAGGTTCCGGACCGTGGAGCATCAAGCAAGATATCATAAAGCGTGCAGGACTGAGAATATACAAGATCCAGATATTGGGCACGCGCAATGGCTTGTTCCTCCGTCACACACGCTCCCATCGCAATATCTTGAGTGATTTTATTCATGAAGGAGGTGGTGAACCAGTGAGTTAGTATCTGATCAGGTATGTGAAACTTGATCAGTCTACGACGGCGCCGCCACTCATGAATGTGATCAGAAATGTGAGTGGCTTTATCCTGCTTCATAGAAGTCAGGAGGTGTGTCCTGGCTTCATAACAAACCGGTAACTGAAAGTGCGTGAGGAAAGCCATGGCTAAAGAATTGAAATCTTGGAAAATTCCATGGGATAACTCTATGTACCACTTAGCAGCAGCTCCAGTCAAAGTACGCTGGAAGAGACGCAGACGAATCGAATCGTCGACCCAAGAGTTAGACGAACACCACAGATGATACGTCATCACATGCGCCTGGGGGTCCTCTCCAGCTTTTCCCTCAAACCTTGGGCAATCACCTGGTATCTTGGTAGGAACCGGAGGCCAATACGGATTATGTAAAATCGGATCATTGGTCAATTTTGAAACATCCGGCAAATCCAAGGTGGCCAGGAACGGCAATGGCGGATTGACCGGCATGCCAGGCCCGGGATGAGGACCGGTACCCATACTCCACAATGGTTGTGAATATCCTTGCCCCCATGGGTTCTGTCCCGTAGGATTCTGACCATGGGGGGTGTAGGTCGTATAACCAGACTGATTTGGATGCTGGTAACCAGAGTGTGGGGCTTGATAACCAGAGTACGGACCCTGATTATGTGTTGGCTCGGTGTAAGAAGCATTTGGATTTGGCTGCTGAGTATAAGTGAAACCGGGTGGAGGAGGATAATACTGAGAGCCTCGGGGCTGATTATAATTCGGTTGAGATTGACCATGAGGATAATAACCGCCCTGAGGATGAGTCGGCTACTGATAGGTGGAACCCTGCAGAGCCTGATAAGTAGGGCGCAGCTGTTGATTTGGCTGCGGCGTCGAGTGAATCGACTGCTGGGCAGGGTTAATGGAATGAGCGGGCTGCCCTGAATGAACAGGTTGACCCAGCTGAGAGGGTTGACCTGAGTGAACAAGTTGACCCGGATAGACAGGCAGCGCCGGTTACGTAGGTTGACCTAGCTGTAAAGGAGCCCCAGGTTGTACCGGATGGGCCGGTTGGCCTGGAGGCGGAACACCGAGTTGTGCCGGATGAGCCGGTTGGCCTGGTGGAGGAATAGGGCCAGGTGACTGCTGGAAACCGGTTTGACCTGGAGCAGAACCATAGGATGGTCCCGGCTGATATGCAACGTTAGAAACAACAGGATACTGCGGTTGCATAGGTGGAGAAGGCTGGATTTTCCCCCCTAGGACCATAGACCGGTCTCGGTTGGTACCCCGGCTGAGGCTGAACAGGTTGACCGGAAGGGCTGTAATACTGTCCTTGCGGACCATACGATGGCCCTTGCTGGCCCACAAGATAGCCTTGCATGGGCTGCCCCTGTGGGTCATAAGGATAGCCAGGTGGGCCCGAAGGTTGGCCTTGCGGGTTATAAGCCTGGTTATAAGGTAAACCTTGAGCGTGGAGGTAAGCCTCAGGAGCAGGTAGACGTAAAATGTCCCCGTGCTCATCATACTGACCTGGAAAAGCATACACAGGCGTACCATCCTATGCATAGTGCGAAAAGTAAGAGCGGTTGGGATCTTGGGAGGATGGTCCAACCTCAGGGTTCGGTTGTTGCAGAGACAACCGATACTCCTCCAGAGAGATGTTCTCTGGTATAGCAGTCGCTAAATAGACATCTTCAGGAGACGACATCGCCCTGGCTAAGGGTGCCATGAACATAGGAGAAGAAGCAGCCACACAGATAGTGGGCCGGACGAGTACAGGAGTAACAGGTGTCTGAGGAGACACCCCGGGTGAAGGAGCAGCTGGCCTCGGAGAAGGAGCTGACACTCCCATAGAGGCTGCGGCAGAAATAATCTGACCCAAAGACCTGTACCCTGGTGGTAATGAGGGACTGGCTGTTGACATGACAGCTATTTTAGAGTTGTCTCCCAGAAACAATCTTCGTGGGAAGAGCTGATAGTCTTCACCAGACGTTGGGATTTCCTCACCAAAATCACTCATGGTTGAGCCCGCCGCTAGATCTCGTAAAAGACGGCGAGGACTAGGAGGAAAAACAACAGCAATAAAGGGCGAACCCGATGTAAGAGAAAGGAAATCAGCTCCTAATCTCAATTCAGACACAGGGTCCGAAAAGGGCCAATCGAACTCAACTGGTCCCCCAAAGGGTTGCTCAGAAAGAACCGGTCCCCCGTCAGGAAACTCAGAAACAATAGGCTGCTGTGGTTCAGCAGAGGATCGTGACACCTCTGAAGAATCGTCTGTGTAAGGAATACCAGTAGACGAAACCGAAGGTTCCGCCACTGTGGCAAACAACAAGAGAAAAAGAACAAACACACACACGGGCTGAAAAAGAGTCAAGACACACGATCAAACGGTCAACAAGCAAAATCTAAGAGGGCGTGTAATCGTGGGTGATTAATTTTTTACCACATTGAAAAATAAGAAACTTTACCGTTTCATGTTTTAAGAGTCGAGAAACGATAAAAAGATGACTCTATCTCTTTCAGATTTGACACAAGCGTGAAAGGACAAGCGCTTGACGATCTTTTCAAATTTAGGGAGTCAGAAAAGACCAAATGACTGCTCAGGAATACTAGGCACAAAGGGTGTACCAAATAACCGTGAACTGCAATATACACCTTGGTTTTAATAATGAAAAAGAAATCAACCAAGGACTTTCCGTACGTGCAGGCAATCTCTCCGAATGCTGTGTCCGGTGTATCACGGGTATAGGGCGGCAGACTCGGCTTCCTATGGATAAAGGATTGAAACCTAGAGGGGTCTCCCTTTATATACGCGACGGTATGGGGAGCACAAGTCCGTACTAGCGCTGTCTAAAGCCAAAAGGCGAACGACAGCTACTAGGTTTAAAGACGCCGGAACACGTCTCTAGCCTAGACCTCTAAATGTGTTTCATTAGATTTCAATGCTGCCTTAGTGTAAATTGAGTAGATTTTAAAGTTGATCTTCAATTACATTTCAGTTTTCAGGCCCTAACGAATGTGTTGTCTCAAAAATCTCCTAAATGCAAAATTACATGCCACAGTACATCATTTCGTTCGATGAAAACTAGCTACAGAAGAGTTGAGAGTTTTTACACAAACAAAATGATCGGAAGACAATCAATGATATCTCTAATGCAACTAATGAAATAAAAAACTTTTCATTCAAATCACTAAATACTAGTAAAATCGAAAAGATTTCAATTTTCACTAATCAACAAAAGGAAAAGAGATTTTTTGTATTTTCAATGTTTGATAGCTAGATGCACTAAACAAACCGAAAACAAAAGAGAAGCAATTTGAGAAACGATATTAAGAGAGCAAAAACAAACAAATTTCACTCAATGGCACAAACAATCAGATCTCAAATCGACCAAAGTCTCTCAAAACCAAGAAAAAGTCTCAAAGGCTCCAATGGACCGTGTGATCTAGGCCCAAAGCAAGACCAAACGAAATTTGAATGAAGAAAAGAGAAATCACCCAAAAATCGCAACGAAACGGTGAACAACTACTAAGAGAATGCGGAGGAGCAATCAGAGAATTGACTGGACTAACAAAACACCAAAACTCCTAAGGAGGGCTCGATACACAAAGCCACTAGATGCCCTAGGGCTTAAAACGTGAAATTGATGGAGAAAAGCAAACAACCAAAGGACAAAGGAAAATTCCCAGTCAAACAGGACTCCAACACACTCAGGTAGCCGAAAAACCAAAAAGAAAAACACTGACCAGACCCAGAGAGCTCAAAACTGAGCAAACCCTAATGCCTCACAGGAGTGGCACGACTGTGAGGCTGTAACTGGCGCCAGAAAGCAATTGGCGCGGGCAATACAAAAGCAACATGCGCCAATTGGCGCGACTGTCGAGCTAAAAAGCGCGCCAGCCGAGTTCCTCAGCCAAAAATAAAAAAGAACTACTCCAGAAGCAGATCAATGATAACCAAGCAAACCAAGAAGAAAAAACAACAAAAGAACCCAGCCCAGAAGGCTAGCCAAGCAAGGAAAACCGCGAAACAATCAAAACGAGACAATCAAAACTAGACGATCCCCAGCGGAGTCGCCAAATTGTTGAGGAGGTGAATCCCCTCTGCGGACAGAGGCGATCCCTACTAGCCCAGCACGGGTCTAGCAACAATCATCAAATGCTACGCAAGTTCCTAATTGCGAATAAATAGACCAACGATGGAGGCCTACCTGGAGTCCGATGCTATGATCCGTAGAAGAGACAGCGTTCCCGTTCCTCAGCCTCGGCAGATCACGATCCCCACGATCTCCGTGGATGGACACCTGTACATGCAAGAAACAACACGAATACAAGCATAAAATCCAGAATACGCAACTATATATCAGTCAGAAAGGATATAACTCATCATTATCATAAGTGAAAAACAGAGTGGAACCATAACCAGTAGTCATTCATTAATAAGCAATCGAAAGAGAGTACAACCAATGTTCTGACGCTGAGGTCTCTTTCGGAGGGGTCTCCAGTCGTGCACGTCTCGCAAAGCCTACCAGGGATGGGACAAGCCTCTCTTAGAGTCTCTCGACGATAGTCTCCTTGCTTGAGTTGGCCTTAAGGGAAGAATGAGGGCTCTTGCAGCATTAAGGCTCTTAGGAATTTGAGACCTTGGAGATTCAAGACTTGGGCACTTCAAGACTAGCTTGCAATGGCAATGGGCAAGCTTTTATAGATGGAGGAAGGGGATTTGGGATCCCTATAATTGTGGGATTGGCCCTATCATCAAGGAAGCTTCCATGAGAGGTGGAAAACCACTTCCTCTCCATGGAAATCCGTAGCCAAACCTCCCAACTCAAGATAGAAATCAGTCCAGGAATTTGTTAGGATGAAACTTCCGCCATCTTATTTTAAAAAACACTCCTTAAATTGGCTGGCGCGACTGCGACTCTGGGACAGAGCGCCAGTTGGCGCGGGCCCTTTGTAGGATTTTCCCCATTGGCGCGAGTAATGAACTGGATGCCTGCGCCAATGCAAAAAGGGATGTTTTTATGGTTTTTTGCAAGGAGATGTCTTCAGGGCAATTGAAGCTCATACTTAGAGGAATGCAATGATAGTGGTTTCAAGGCATGACATTGCTCACAGGTCACATAATGGGCCCTCCAATGTGCGGGACGGGGAATGGTAGGGACGGTGACAAATTACTGTGTAACAAATATTAAGTGGTTTCATAGAATCAAGAAGTTCATTATATCTAGAAGGTAAGATACTTGAGCAATACCAAGTGCATCATTCCACAATAAGAAACATGAATACAAATCACTTTCATATGCATGAATGAACCATAGACATTATCATCATACCTTAGGGCTTACCTTGCCATTGAAACATGTGGAATATGATTTTCTTCCTGATTCATAGATCTTTGTTTTAGACGGATGTATACCTCAGGAAGACTCTGCACCCCATGTAGTATTCCAATACCTGTGCACCTTCTTATTTTACGTAAGCAACTTTTAGCACTTTGTCACCTTTCCATCATATGCCTATTCCTGCACTATCCATGATCCTCAAGAAGGATCCACTCATCATATCTCATCAAGAAGTTAGAAGTATCAAAATACTCAAATGTATATACAGGAAGCATTAAAAAAAAAAAAAAGATCTATAAGTCTAAACAAAATTAAATACATAGAGAAGCATCATAAATCAAAGAGTACTTATCTTCAATGAGAGGTTATCATCTCCCTCTTGAACCAGCCTTCAAGAGCCATCATTGTCCATTGTCCACTTGATGCCTTCAATATATCAATAAATAGGACTAATAGATTCTATACCATCTAGGGCTTCATCAAATCTACATAAGTTCTTGAGAATATTCACATTTACCCTACTAAAGTTTCTAGAATTCATATCTCACATGCTTTCCATAAACCAGGGTTTCTATCAAACCATAACAATCAAACCCTAATACACAAATTTCCTATGGTTTCCCTCAAAACCTAGAATTATTTTAGGTCTCCACAATCCTCTTCTTGCTTTAATCCATGGTGTCATCATAGGGGTGATTTTCATGAATTTTACTCAGCCCATCTCTGAAACCATGTTAATTTGTCATAGGGCTATGTTTTTATTTGCTTTGATAATTGCATTTCTTCATTAACACATTAAGTTCACCCCATAACATCATAACATTATTCATATTTACATAATTATTCAAAAACATATGTAATTATGTAGAAAGAATAATGACATCATAATCAATGTAGTGAAACATAAAGGAATAATAGAATAAAATAATTCACACATAGAGACACCAAGATTGGTCGGAGACCAAGGGAAAACCCACTATGGGGAAAACCTTTAGAATTTTTTCTTCTTATTAGATCATCATCAAATTATTCAGCAAAAGGGAATACAATGACCCATATCTTCATCTATGGAATAATACAACAAAAAATACTACAACATCCATGAAATAAACCCAACAAATCTTATACCCAAAAATTTGATTCTAAAGACTGTAATGAATTGTCACTGTTTGTGGTCTCTGCGGTCAACTGTCGAACACTGCAATCACTGAGCGAAATTTTTGAAGGATTGAGATTTCATATTTTAGATCCTGGTCACACAGAGGAGGAGATGTGCAAACAACTATGGCTTCCCAGTTGCTCACTTAAGCCTAGCATGCGAGCAACTGGGGTCAGATCAGGAATTTGGAAACCCTAATCCCCAAGTCACATGGATGAAGAGTTGTTTCTGCGTCTGGAAGGCTCCAGTCGCATGTATGAGATTATGTGCATGAGACTATGGTTGAATCCTTCTTGTGCTCTACCTGCAACTGAGGCCCAAAACCTTAGATCTGAAATGCGAGCTTCAGACCCTGTAATTTCACCTCAAAGTGAACCTATTCTTCTACGGACGAGCCTCAGACCTGTACAAGACAAAAACCAAGATAAAAGAGTGTATCGTGATTATGTCCAAATGAGGTATATGTCACTTGTATTTATAGGCTTCCACAAGGGTCCACTTTATGTTAAGGCTAACCTATCCAATTATACATGTATGTGAGGCTGACCTGATCCAATGTACATGAGAGGGTTCATAAATTAAAAAACCAACTTCTGCTTGTCCAAATGAACTGATATTTAGGTAGATTTTGGTCCTCTCGAAAAAAGGAATTAAATGAAATCATCATATCTGTAATTTGAGCTATCCAAGGTGGAATTTGACCCTAGTTGCAAAAATTAACACCTTGTGACTCTTTGACTACCCTCGTGATTGTTTGACTTCCTATGACTTTTTGACTTTACACGACTCTTCATATTCTGGATGTGTCCTTTGGAATTCCACTTTACAATAAATTTTGAATAGGTAATTACATAGTACACAATAATGATGTGGCATATGATGACTTGTGACATGACATTATATGACACTGATGACATGGACTGCATGATGATCTAACAATGCCAAGTTTTCCTTCTTACTGCTTCTTTCTTTGTGTCTTCTTGAAAAGATGGTACATGTTCTTCTTCTTCCTCCTCGTTATGGCTTTAATATGAGGAGTCTTCCATGTGATATCGATCTTCATCTTTTTTTATAGTCTAGTGTTCCTTCATCTTCTCGCTTGATGACCATCTTATCTCTTTGGCTCCATACTTGTCTTCTAGCATGTCCTCCTTATCCATCTTCTTATTCATCATCTTTGTAACACCCTCCTCCCACATTTACCCAAGTTAACCGGTCCGCTTGGGTAAACATGTGACGAGAAGCTACTATGATCTGATTCAATTCCCCATGTATAGTTAAGGAAGTGGAACCGACACAACAAAACCAATCTAGCCTTCTACACATGCTACAAAACCCTAAGGAGCCATCCAACCCTTCCAAGTGATCAAACCCTTAGACAACCTAAAATTTTACTATATTAAAGCCTCAGTCACTCCCATGACATAGGCATGCATGCGACTGGGACCCTCAAGTCACTCCCATGGCAAAGACATGACTACGACTAGGGACTTTTCCAGATAGTTTTGTGCCAGTGACTCCAGATTTTGTGCCACTTTTCTTGGGCCAAGACTCAGGCCACTACCCAAAACTCCATGAAACTTCCAAAAATGAAAAGTAACATCAATACAATGATACAAATTCAAATACTTGAACAAGGACTTGACTAGACCCCTACTAGCCATGCCAGGAATTTCGTCAAACATGTCACAAATATGCATTCTATAGGTCATAATAACATATATGAGAATAGGGGTCTCATACTTATCTGAGAATCACCAGTAAGCATTGATGCCTTATCACATTAGCTACATTATCATCTATTAGGTCATATATTCATTTATAAACCAAAACATGATGAGAGCCATACATCATCGCTGTCATAAAACATACTCATAACCAACATATAAACAACATAAATAATAAGGATACTACAACCATAAATGCCACATATGGACCAATAAATTTGCACATAAAATACCAAGGAAAGGAACTCTTATTAATGAATGCAAAAGCCAAAAAGCTTTGGGTCTTCCACGTTCCACCTGACCATAGATTGGATGAACCAAATATCTCTTCAGTCAATCACCCCCGTGCCATATTCCAAGCTTGTATGTGGGATTAATAACCAAAAATCAACTAGGGCTTCCCGAGGCTACACCACCTCACCTTCATCAATAGAACCAGTCTTTATCGCAATCCACACTGAATCACTAGGCCCTAAACACATGGATGCCTTTGGATATCTCCACCTAAACTATGAGGAATTTTCCCATTTCAACCTCTTGGCTTTACTGTGTATCCCGCAATTACCGATTAGTGTATTCCTAGGCCTATGAGGTCTCCACCCTTTGGGCTTTACTGTGTATCCCAACCTGGGATTCCTATGCCCAATTAAGGGTAGTCACCAGTGAGCTTTACCATGTATCCCACCATTCACAGGTCAAGTTATTCCTAGGCTCAATCGAGGTGTTCACATCCAGCCTTTACCGTGTATCCCGCCATTCAACTGTCAAGGGATTCCTAGGCCTTGTGAATAATCCTGAGACCACCCCACTCAGATTCAAGTCCATATGACAATACAACTCAACCAAATACATGATATCTCACCACACCATGGTTATCAGAAAATGGAAAGGCAAGGTTGAAGAACACTATCACACCTGACGAAACCCATGCCAATGGTTGAAAAAGAATCAAGAACACACATACATAACCATGCATGTCGAAACTAGAAAGGAAATCATACATGCAAATGGATACCTGCAAGTAATCTTGATATGGCTGCTTGATCATGCTCTTCCTTGCTTGATATTTTCTTTCCTCTTTACCTCATTTTATTTTCTTAATCCAATTCTAAAGTGCTCCAAAAAAACTCTAAGTGTCCAAGAGTGTGTGAGATAGAGCTCCAAAACTGATCCGACAAAAAAGGTACTAACTAATCATCATAAGCCTTTTTATTAATGAGGCCTCTATTTTATTAATTTCCCATTATTTTCCTTCATTTTCCTCCTCACATGCAACATGTGACCTTTCACCTTCTTTTTCTCCTAATTTCCACTATTTTCATAAACAAAATGCCAATTAATGCCACTTTACCTTTCTAAATCCTTTGTCAATTTCCTTAGCCATAATAAACCAAACGAACACCCATACTAGGATTTTTTTTCCATACATTCAACTTGGAATAAGTGTCCCATAACCATGGTTATTATTTTTCCTTTATTGAATTTTTACATGGATTTTTTACCATGGTTGTTGCAATATTTCCATAGCATAATAGAGTACCTGCATCTGCAATCCACTCATCATAATATGACATCAGTTCGGTAAACCCCTAGTCTAATATGGTGCATATTGATCCACTAACTGAGCTGAAACCGAGTGACAGGTTGGGAAAGAGGCTCAATAACTGCACAATTGTGTAACTCACGCAGTTAGGGGTGAATCTTGAGCCTTCCTACTGTGCAGTTCAAGATGGACTGAGGAAGAAAACTGCGCAATACAGGAGCTCATTGTGACAGGCTGAGGGGATGGGTGCTAGATCAACCTATTGCATAGTTTTGAAGGACATGCAAGCCTAGGTGATTGTGCAATTATGGAGTTCAATGTAGAAATTATACAAACAATATGTATTCCAATGGATTAAATCTGATCATGAAATATACTAGAGAAAGATACTGAATCCTTCTACAATTAATTCTGCAGAAATTAAACACGATCGCATAATCACACCAAGTAAGAGAAAGAAGCAAATCAATCCACAACACAGATTTTTTTCCTAGGGAAATCTTGCTTTTCAAAACCCCTTTATCTTGTTAGAAAATTATATATTACATAGAAATGCAACACATAAAATATGCGGAAAACACAAGCACACAAAACACATAAAACCAAAGAGACACAGATATATGTGGTTCAGCCAATTTGGGCTACGTCCACCCCGAACAATGAGTCCTTCCTTTTTATTATCCAGCAAAATGAAGAGACACAACCTACAACAGATCTACTGTAATATCCTTTGTTGTTTCTCACAGTCTCTCTATCAGTTTCTCGCTCTGAGAATGCACATACAATACACAGCCGCAATACAATACCCTCATACAAAATGAGGGGTTGCCTTATAGGGCAAAAAACCCTAAATCAAACATAACTTCTACTGTCAGATCATTCACCTAATGAAAGGCCCATATTGACTAGAAATTAATATACTTTTACAGGGCAATTTTACATGTGTTTTTAGCTTCGGAGGCGCTGCCCTCGAAACCTCCCGCCAAGGGGGATCCATAGCCGCCCCCCTAGAGCCCCCAGGCAGCGTACAATTACAGGCAGCACTGCCACCCCGTTAAGAACAGGGGTCCAATTTTGTGATACAAAATAAAGAAGATAATCAGGCTCCACACCCAACATATCTCTATTGTATAATGAACCAAGGAATCATGAAACAATACAATGCACTCTTCTCACAACAGTCTGTTGCACTATCCTAATTGTCTCACACTGATCCAAACAAAATTGGGCTAATACTTAGCCAATTCTCAGCATGTCTTCTGCCTACCTTGCTCACACAATTCATGTGGAATGTAATCCCTATTCTTTAGGAATTTCAACCTTCCTTGATTGCGCAAACATCATGGGAAATCCTATGGTGTTTTAACTGCATCTAGGTTGATTGCTAAAAATACAATTGATGATTAACTTCCCTTTAACCTTTGTCTCAACTGGGTCTTCATCAAAACTGACATGCATGCAACTGTTAATAGTAAATCATCAGTCACTTGACAGATCATTACATGTGAATTAAATCTGATTTAATTCACTTGACCTCTCACTAGTGCAACAATCAGTCACAACTAGTTAGACTGATTTTAACTCACTTAATTGAGTTAACTAATTTCTCACACATTGAACTAATGCACTAACTACAACTTGGACTCTTAAATAAATAGAATCACTCTACATGCCTCACCAACCACCCTCAACTCGAAATTCATGAGCTAACTGAGTTTATCACACCCAGTTAACTATTACAAGTGTTTATGAGATAAGATTACAATTTATTGTCCAATTTAATTAAGGCAAAATTAAATTAGACACATTTCCAATCTATTTAATAAATTGGATTGCACACTAATGTATCGCTAGGACCCATCGTTGTGTGACCTGTGGTCCCATATTAGTGTGTGTGTTGTCATGTTGTTTCTGGATGCCAATTTCATTGTTTCTTGTTGCAAATTTCAACACTCCCTCTCAACAAGAAAGTAATCAATCTGTTCCAATCTAGTACCTTTGGAATGTTCTTGCATGCGCACATGCAACTCTTGCATGCAACACTTCTCTAGTGTTGTTCGCACATGCAACACTTCTCTAGTGTTGTTTGCACATGCAACATTTCTGAAACTAAATAGCCTCCGAACAACTTAATCAATATAGTGCATCTGTCATCAGAGTCTTCTGACTGCTGGTACTTACTGCACATGTCTACTGGACTCTCTGTGTTTTTGACATCTGCATCCATGCACTTTGCACTGTTGCCAACTCTGATCTGCGCTCCAATATCTGACGCCTGTCACTCTGATTTTTGTCTTCCTAATACCTGATTGCATCAATCTAACCGATCCTTCCTGCTACTATTGTACTGTGGGCTGCTTGTAGCCAGGTTTGATCCATGAGACAAACCATCTTAATGAATCCTGACCAAATTTCTTCTTGGGATTAATTCTGCACATCGCCCCACCCCACACCTGGAGGTATAGTTGCATGTACTCCCTTTGCCCTTCTGGCTTGAAATTCCCCCCTCCTAGAGGTCTCTACTTGAGTGGACTCTTCCACTCGGTCTCCTCTCTGCTTCTCCAATTGTGGCTTCTCCACAACCTTCTGAGACTACTTATGATGTTGCATGTTGAGAGATAATCGCTCCCTCTCAACCACCAAGTCATTAACCATTGCTTTGCTCGTCAAAGATTTGCATGCATCCACAACCTCGAGAGCATATAGGTTCTTGAATCTTACACCGATCTGCTACACTTGTCCCGTGGCTATGTTTTTAAGGAAAAAATTTCCTGTTCTAAACATTACTTCATAACCACATTCTTCCAATATCGCTACAGAGACAAGATTCTTCCTTAGGCCTATAACATGCAAAACATCTGCTAGTCTGAGATGGGATCCATTCTCCCTTTGAAAGTTAATTACACTTATGTCGGTAGCACTATACCTCTCGTCATCTCTAAACTCTATGCTCTGCTCACACCAACACTTCCAAGATCATCTCGACATTGAGTGAATTTTTCCAAGTATGTTAGTACCATCTCGCCCTCCTCCTTCTTGATTTTCCTGAGCTTGTCCTTCAGCGCCAACTTCCTTTATGCCTTGCCATGGAGACTCGAGACAATGTGATCTTGAACTCCCTCTAATAAGATCCTCCTCGCCCTTGCTACCTTCTTTTGCCAGGCATCAAGAAGAGCAGTGTATGCTGCTGCGGGCTTGGGAATGTCATTGTCAATGAATTATTTCAACCCGTTGTCCTCCAGAATTGCCTCCATTTTGTCTTTCCATGCAATATAATTAGAACTGCCCTCGAGTGCATATTCCAATCTCAAGCCATTGAAAGCCATCTTGATCTTCCGGTCGCACCAATGAATATTTTGCAAATTCGAATGCTATTAAGCACAAACTCGATTTATTCTACACTATAGTGATTTATGGTGCTCCAATACCATGTAGAAATTATACAAAAAATATATATTCCAATGGATTCAATCAGATCATGCAATATACTAGAGCAAGATACTAAATCCTTCTACAATTAATTCTAGGGGAATTAAACACGATCGAACAATCACACCAAGTAAGAGAAAGAAGCAAATCAATCCACAACACATATTTTTTCGTGGGGAAAGCTTTCTACTCAAAACCTCTCTATCTCTATTGTATAATGAACCAAGGAATCATGAAACAATACAATGCACTCTTCTCACAAGAGTTTGTTGCACTTTCCTAGCTATCTCACACTGATCCAGACAAAATTGGGCTAATACTTAGCCAATTCTCAGTTGTCTTTAACCTGACTTGCTCACGCAATTCATGTGGAATGCAATCCCTATTCTTTAGGAATTTCATACTTCCTTAACTATGCAAACATCATGGGAAATCATATGGTGTTTTAAATGCATCTAGGAAATTTGCTAAAAATACAATTGTTAGTTAACTTCCCTTTAACCTTTGTCTCAACTTGGTCTTCATCGTAACTGACATGCATGCATCTATTAATAGTAAATCATCAGTCACTTGACAGATCACTGCATGTGAATTAAATATGATTTAATTCACTTGACCTCTCACTAGTGCAATAATCAGTTACAACTAGTTAGATTGACTTTAAATCACTTAATTGAGTTAATTGATTTCTCATGCATTAAACTAACGGACTAACTGCAACTTGGACTCTAAAACAAATAGAATCACTCTACATGCCTCACCAACCACCTCAATTCGAAATTCATGAGCTAACCGAGTCTATCACACTCATTTAACTATTACAAGTTTTTATGAGATAAGATTACAATTTATTGTACAATTTAATTAAAGGAAAATTAAATTAGAAACATTTCCAAATTATTTAATAAATTGGGTTGCACACTAATGTATCGCTAAGACCCATCACTGTGTGACTTGTGGTCCCACGCTAGTGTGTGTGTGTGCTGTCATGTTTATGGATGCCAATTTCACTGTTTCTCGTTGCACATTTCAAAATTCAAGGGCTCAGAGCTAAGGCTTAGCCTTGAGACTGCGCAATGCGCAATACTAACTAGGCAGGAGAGAGAAATTGTGCAATTTTGGGAGTTATTGAGCCAAGCTGAAGCGATTTTGCACTGTTTCAGCCAACTGCGCAGTTATGGGAGGAAAATAAGGCCCAGTGATTGCGTAGTTGAGCAATTTAAGAGCTCGGGGTTTGAGCTTGAGCTCAGAGATTGTGCAGTGCGTAGTTGGGGTCAGGTTGGAGGGTTGGATTGCACAATTCTGGGAGCCAAAGACTGGGCTTTAGCAATGGAGCTGCACAATGCACAATCATGGGAAGCAATAAATGCACATTGCACAGTGTCAAGGGTCAACGATGTAGCTTGAGGCTTGGAACTGCGTAGTGCATAGTTGAGAAATGTTGGATGAGGCTGGGTTGCTGGGGAATTTCTGAAAATTGGTTAATTGTGGGACCGAAGAGAATGATGTGAACAATGATATGAATTTATTGTGATCACAAACTTGAAAAAATTTGAGGACACAACAACATATATCATCCAAAACACACTAACAATAGATTTCCCTCAATATGACAAATTTGCGTCGATTTTATGACAAGTGCGACACTAAAGGTACACTTTGCGACGACTACGACGACACTTGTACGACAATGCTTAAAACTTTGGGAATGAGTGCGACTGATATTTACATGGTTAGACCAACTCATTACCACAAATATAACCCCTTGAAACCACCATAACAACCATACATACATTGTGCGACAACTAACATGCAAAAATATGACAATTTATAAAGCGCGAATGACTCTTGTGATATGTGAACGATAGTGAAAGTAACATGTGCTACAAAAAAGATAACATGAAAATGACACTAATTAGAGTGAAATAAAGCGAAATCGATAACCGAAAACACAAAAACAACACTCGCGAAAACGATGGTGGCGAAAGCGTCAGTTTGCAAAATTCACTGAGTTGGAAGTATAAACATAACTAGAATGTGAGAAATTGTCGTTGTTAGTGCACACTGATTGTCGACATGGATTGGACATCACATAGGAAAAATCTTGATGGAACGTGCTATGCTTGTCCAAGATTGCATAAACGAATGTGCTCATGCACTTGTTACTGACTTAGCACGTGTGAGCAAGTGACGTTAACACTTCCAATCCAATAAGGGAGCTCAAAATCATCAATTAACCAAGTGACTATGAAACGACCGATCGTAAGATCTATAGTAGGCTCCAAAATTCAAGTGTACGCAAAATTTTGGAGGGTGTCTGTCACAACGACAACACTTGGTGATACACTGGTATAACTTCAATTTCTTTGCTTGGGTCGATTCTTTTGTGCAGGGCCTAGTACTTTAGGAAGTATTAATTCATCATTGAGATTACCATGGCTTCACCACTTAGCCCATGCATAAACATAGTCCCCTTCATTCCTTTACCCAGTTAAACACATACATAAGATCAACAATCATACAATGTTTCAAATTAGGATAAGGTAATGAAGTTCGCGAGCTTCAGATTTTCAAAGTACATTTTTTAATCTTTGGTGTTGCTCCACTACCATCAACCCTGGATAGTACCCTAACAGAATCACTTCAGGGACACAAACTTTGCTCTGCTGCCAGGAGGCTTGGACTGGACCTTGATGGATTTGCTTGCATCAACTCTCTACGCAGGAAGCCTTTCTCTTCTTTTGCCTTTATTTATTATTTTATATAGGACTGTGCATCGACACTTATTTATTTTATGGGTATAAGAGGTATCCCGACTTATTGAGAGCAAGAGAAGTTGTCCCTTCAGAAAAGCATATATAAGACCTCTGATATTGGTTTGCTTATTTAGATTTTCCCCTTGTCCTTCTCTACTTTATTAGATCAACCTGAAAATGCCAAAACATAAAAATCAGAGTGTAGGCATGAGGTTTCCATAATAGACATGGAGATCATGGTTCAGTACAAGACTTCCTTAACACAAGAATCATATTTTCCGTTGGAACATCATCGACCAAAAGATTTAACCAAGACAAGGAAGAAGGACAAAGAGTTAGCCAAATGTTGTTGTGTCACAAAGTCCTTTCTATTTTTCCACATTCCCTTACCTAGAAAAATAAAACAAACCAGAAGACAAGACAAAAAGTGGCTAAACCAAACATGATGTGAAACCAAAACCAAAAACACAGACAAACCACAGGAAACGAATGCAGGATGAATGTACTGGTAAACTAAAATGCATCTAGACCTACTCCTAACCTAACTAACTAGAAGGTTTGGGTCACGTATAATGGAATTTCCAATGCAACCACCGTAATTTTTCCCCACTTGCAATTACAAATATGTGATCAACTAAAAAAATATATAAAAAAATTTACAATGGAAAAGATAAGAGCTTGTATATCTTACACAAAAAATTGAAGGTATTTCCTGCGAGGAGAAAGATACGTCATAGTTACTACTTTTAACTAATTCACATTCTTACCTTTATAATGAAGATCACAACTAAAAAAACCTTGGAAACTTATTATGAACACACCTTCATTTGTGTCATCCCCTTTAGAAATCATGAGAAAAGACTTATACGTGTTATTATCAAAAGGGATTTCTAAGTAAGATACTTCCGGTAAATTATAGATTGGGTCGTGAAGCTCGAAACAATCCTCTTGAAAACCCCAAAATTCTTGAAAAGATGAATTTTGAGTTAGAGGCACGCGATTACGATGAGAATATTGCAAGGGAAAATATATTTGATCTTATTTAGTAGGCATGTTAAGATGGTGAGGATTTGACATAATCATCAGCGAATGCAGAATTACCTCAACTGCTTGCCAAGTACCCATATAATGAGATGTTAAACCATAAAAATCAAAGGGTGTAAAACAATTGTCATTGGATGTGTTGATGGGAAAATAGTAAGTTGAACGACAGCCATTAGAAACTGAACCACGATCAAACGAGCTAATTAAAGCATGGGATTCGTAGTTTGTAATAACCAAAGATAAATAAACTTGAACAATTTTGTGAATGATCAACATAATAAAATTATCTCCCTCGCATGGTGAATGTAACAAACCATTTTCTTGTAATTGGTTACATACTACACTAGCATCGTAATCATCAGAATAAGTGACAAGGAATGTTAGTAAAACAAACACACGAAACCAGTCAATATATGGTGAACGAAGAAGAATTTAATTCACACAATAACTCATGCATGCACTCAAGAGGATTTCGGGTGATGAAGAACAAGATTCAGGATATGATATTCACACGGAAACCAGGAGTTGATCATCATGAAATAAATCTGATAGATATGATTACTTCAACCAAAGATGATCTTTGTGATGATCAACTTCACAGTTCCATGAATTTACGAGAGATAAATATTCCAAACCTGAGTTTGAATCAAAATATTTACATGAAGATGAATCAACTAAAGAAGATTCTTGAATTTGATGAGAGGTAAAATCTTGAAAGTTTGAAAAATTACATATGAGATACCAAACATCTTTCAAAAAATAATTTACATTGAGTGAAAAAATGAAAAGAGAAGGATTGTGTGAGAGAAACAAGATCTAACTTAGTTCGGGGAGCTTATAAGAGTCGTGAGATCCTAAAATAACCATCAATGGAAGTTGAGGTGCCTCGACTTGTTGACAAGTACCAAAATTTTTAAAGATTGCAAAATCACATTCTAAAGACTGAACCAATTTGTGCATGGTGTGAGGATAACTGCTACCACTGGTTTCATTAAGACCATTGCTCACCGTATGGCATCCATCTCTTTCATCGATTTGATCAGATTTTTCAACTTCAACAACCAGATTACTCAAGTCGAAAGATTCTTCTGATCGCAAATTCAAATATGAATGCATCCGAGAAATTTCGTGAGAAAGCTTATTTGAAGAGTTGTCTTCATGCAAGAGAAGAGACGATGCAGGATGGGAAGGGTACTTAATGATTTCATTGTTTTCATTTGCATCGTGGATAATATCACCACCTTGTGCCAATTGAGAATTTAACTAATCAGATAAAGGAATTGAAGAGCATGGAGTATCTTTGTCACAAGTAGATGCACCGTAAACGATGGAGCACAAGGGATAACGAGATGAAGAGGAAGTTCGATAATCACATCTTCTTTGAATGACTCAAATTCTGGATCTAAAGTAACATCTTCACGAGGCACTTAAATATCAAACGATGCACCTGGGCATTCGGGATTGCATACATCAACAAAGTCATCATCATCGAAATGATTTTTTCACAACACTACATATTGATTGAAAGGATTGATTGCATTTGATTCACTATCGAGATTATGAAATTGAGAATCCTACAAGAATGGAAGCACATTGTTTTGACATGGAGGATTTGAAAAAAATAAGAAATATTGAAATCATATTCACCTTCCTGCTCCTTTACACATGTAATGTGACTGCCTTATATCTGAATGCAATTTGAACTAGCAACTCGAGGATCAAGAGAGTGTGAAAAAATAGTTGGTGGAGAAAATTGATAGGGTGGATCATGGCACAAAGGGTCATGGCACGTAGTTGATAGAAGATAACAGAAATTCAGATCATACTCAAAACTAGAGTTGCAAATAGCAACGTCATCTCTCGGAATGGAGGAGTTAGTCTTCACCATGGGCTTCATGAGCCATTATGGCATTTCCTCCATTGAATCTAAGTCATGACAAGCGAAATAAGAACGAGAATATGGATTATTAATTTGATTAATAGATCTCCCAACTTTATTATCATTGCAAGGAGGCACGCTCATTGGAACTAGAAAAGGAGGAGGATAAGGAACAAAAGGAATAGTAGGCTCCTTTGAAATTAGAGTTGTCTCATGATTCACAAGATTTAGGGAAGTAAAAACATCGGGGGGTTCAGGTTCACCATGCAAAGAGATGTGAACCAAATGCTGAAACTTGTGCTTAAAGAAATTCCAATCCATATCTTCTTCAGGAAATTCATAACAAAGGTGAAGGAATCAATCAGAGAAATCCTCAACTGATTCATTAGGATTCATTCTTAGCTGATTGATTATTTAAAAAACATCTTGGTAATCATACTTATCGAAGACTTGATAAAGCTCCTGGAGGAAATGATGAAAAGAATGAATGGAAGAGGGTGGTAAGGAATGACACCATCGATTAACACGACCTTGAATGGAGAGGAAGAGAGCGACGCAAGAAAAAATTTCATCATTGATTTCATAATATTCACAAAATTTAAGAAAATCAGAAATGTTCTTTTTTTATGGATGTTCCATCCTCACCATCAAACTTTAATTGAGACAATTGATAAAGAGGCTCATGAGAGATTGAAATTTTACCAGGGGACGAGTTAGAAAAACACCACGGGAGTATGACTTTTAGGATGCGCCATTTAGGATAAGAGATTCAAAAAATATTCAACGGGCACAACTTGTCATCTAGCCCCCCTTCTAGCGCCATTGTTGTCAGTGATGGAAATCTGTCAACCAAGGGGTCTCCCTGATGTGAAGTCCCAATTAAACCTCACACCATTTGGAATAGGAGCCCCATCTGGAGTATCGGCCCAGTTTCCATGTATTCTTATGTATTTTCCTTGGCTCTAAATATCAGCAAGAGAGAGGAACACGTATGTGCCTTTGAAAAGAAATTAGGTGTGCCTAGTGAATATTCAGTTGTAGGTGTGTCAAGATCCTTTACTGTGGAGGGAGAGAGAACATTAAGGCTCTATGAGCGAGGTAATAGTACCACCTTAGTAGAGACACACTCAACCAAGAAGGATCTATATATCATCCAACAGAATAGTCCACAAAAGATGCCAAGTCATTACAACCAATTAATGGGGGAGATATGTCTAGTATCTTGCGAACCACAAGGATGGGACAACGATAACAACCATTACAACACATTCTCAACAAGATAAGTACCAAAATAACTGAAATAATTCAACTAATTTAGCACAAATGAAAGAAAACATGAAATACAAACATCCCCATAATAGTCTTACAAATATTCATAGTCCATGCATGAAGAGTGTGTTGGCGACGAAGGCTTATGTTATTAAGTAAAAGTTCCAATACACATGTTTAAAATGAACATCACTAGCTCCAATAGTCGAGCGGTGGAGCCACTCCTTGCTCCTCAAAAGAACTAGCTTGTCTCTTCAATGCCTTGGAGGAGGAGACAAGGTGAAAAAATTCCTTTTCTCATACAATGAGGGTGTATATATAACTAAGAGGTGATGCTTCACCTTCCTTGTGACTCTTTGAATATCCTCATGATTGTTTGACTTCCTATGACTTTGCGACTTTACATGACTCTTCATATTGTGAATGTTTCCTTTGGAATTCCACTTTATAATACATTTTTAATAGGTAATCATATAATCCACAATAATGATGTGGCATATGATGACTTATGACAGGACATGACATGACACTGATGTCATGGACTGTATGATGATGTGATGGTGCCAAGTCGTCCTTCTTGCTGCTTCTTTCTCTGTGTCTTCTTGAAAATATGGTAGATATTTTTCTTCTTCTTCCTCCTCATGGCTTGAAGATGAGGAGTCTTCCATATGATCTTGATCTTGATCTTCTGTTATAGTCTGGTGTTATTTCATATTCTCATCTGATGATAATCTTATCTCTTCTACTCCATAGGTTTCTTCTAGCATGCCCTCCTTCTCCATATCCTTCTTCATCATCTTTCCATAGCATGATAGAGTACCTGCATCTACAATCCACTCATGACAAGACGACATTAATCTGATAAACCCCTAGTCTAAGATGGTGCATATTAATCCACTAACTGATCTGGAACTGGGTGACAAGCTGGGAAAGAGGCTCAATAACTGCACAATTATGCAACTCAAGCAGTCAGGGGTGAATCTTGAGCCTTTATACTGCGCAATGTGCAGTTTAGGTTGGACTAAGGAATAAAAATGTGCAATATGGGAATTTAGTGTGACAAATTGAGGGGATGGGTACTGGATCATCCTATTATGAAGTCTGGGAGGATAGAGGAGCCTAGGTGATTGCACAATTGCGCAGTTCAAGAGCTCAGGGTTGAGGCTTGAGCCTTGAGACTGCGTAATGCACAATACTATCTGGGCAGGAGAGAGAAATTGCGCAACTTTGGGAGTTAGTGAGCTAGTTTGAAGGGATTTTGCACTGTTTTAGCCAACAACACAGTTCTTTGGGGGGGGAGGGGGAAGCAAGCTTGGTGATTATGCAGTTGCATAATTCAAGAGCTCAGGGTTTGAGCTTGAGCTTAGATATTGCGCTGTGTGCAGTTGGGGCCAAGCTGGAGGGTTGGATTGCACAATTATAGGAGCTAGAGGCTGGGCTTAAGCATTGGAACTGCAGAGTGTACAACCCTAGGAAGCAAGAAATGTGCATTGTGTAGTTTCAAGGGTCAATAATGTAGCTTGAGGGTTGGAACTATGCAATGTGCAATCAAGGAAGGTCAAATGAGGCTGAGTTAATGGGGAATTTCTGAAAATTGGCTATGTGGGACCAAAGGGATGGATGCGAACAATGATATGACTTGATTATGATCACACACTTGAAACACTTTGCTGACAAGATAATCTGGAACAAGTCAAAAACATATTTCCCTCAATGCGATAACTTTGCATTAACTGTATGACAAGTGCGACTCTAAAGGTACACTTTGCGATGATCGTGACGACAGTTGTATGAAAATGCTTACAAATTTGGGAATGAGTGTGACTGATGTTTGCATGGTTAGACCAACTCATTCACACAAATATAATCCCTTGAAACCACCAGAAAAAGCACACATACATTGTGTGACAACTAACATACGAAAAGACGATAATTGCTAAAGCGCAAACGACTCTTGCGATATTTGAACGATAGTGAAAGTAACACATTCCAGAGCATAGAGAGCATGAAAACGACACTAATTAGAGTGAAAGAAAGTGAAATTGACAACCGAAAATGACATGCTAAAACAAACGTTCCTAGAAGTGACAATTTGCAAAACCCACCGAAATGGAAGTACAAACATAGCTAGAATGTCATAAATTGTCGCTGTCAATGCGCACTGACTATGACTTGGATTGGACATCACACATGCATAGTCTCGATGGAATGTGCCATGCTTGTCTAAGATTGTGTAAAAGAATAAGCTCATGCATTTGTTATAGACTAAGCATGTGTGAACAGGTGACTTCAACACTTCCAATCCAAGAAGGGCGCTCAAAAGCATCAACTGATCAAGAAGTGACTATGAAACGACTGATCACAAGATCTATAGTGGGCTCCAAACTTCTACTATACACAAAATTTTGGAGGGTGTTTGTCGCTACGAAAACACCTTCTTGTTCTTTTTATGAGGACCAAACCTTCCAAAATTTCCTTCTTTCCATAGAGACTTGATGTGAAGTTTCCCCATTCCTCTCGTAGTGCATTGAGCACTGTGGTGGTCATTTATTTGTTAGACATTATTTCTTCCAACTCTTGCAGTTGTCTCAAATTTCTGATACTCTCATATAGTATGAGGTGGTTCCATCTTCCTTTGAGATCTTCATTTTGTATAGCTTGTTTCTCAAAGATATCACTTCTCTAGCAGTACTTACGGAGAATAATTTACTAGCTTCTCATATATTTCTTTTGATGTCTCTAATTTTGCAACATATGGTATGAGGGGATCCTTGATGGATTCAACAAGGATCCTTTGAGCCCTAATTTCTCCTTTCATATATTTTGCTAGAGTTTGAGCTTCTTCTTTTGGAGGTTCAATGATTGAGCCCTTAACATGTTCAACGATTTCATTTTATATGAGGATCAAATCTGTCCTCTTCTTCCATGCAAGAAATTTTGATGGCCCAACAAATTTGTTGCTTTCCTTGCAAAATGAAGTCATTTTTATGGCAGATTCAATCATAAATATAAATGTACTTACTTGTCAAGTGAAGATGCTTTTTGATGAAAATATCTTCAATTTCATGCCTTCCTTGACGAGGTTGACAATATAAGATGTCTTCCTTCAAAATTGATCCTTGAATTAAAGAGAGGGAGACCGCCTCGAACCTTTGATGACAATGGAAATTCCTTCTTCTCACTTCCTTGAATGATAGTGTAAAATGTGGTGGTTTTCCCAAGGTGCTTTGATTGAATAGTCCTTCTTTGAATGAGCTAGGGTTTCGAGGTCTTCTTGAGTGCTCCTTAGTGAATCCCTTTAAGATGATAAGAGGGTTAGTTCTTCTTGATGTTTCCTAGATGATCTTCTTGAGCTTCGACCTTGAGTGTCCTTCTTTAAGATTCCTTCCTTTGTCTTGCCACCTTAACTTTGATACCATGTTGAAAAATCTTAGGGGCAATAAGATTAGTGATTTCTCTTACTTTGATAACTACTTGTGATGTATTTTTACTTAACTTGATTATCTTTTTATTTTGATTGATTATTATTAGTGCTCTCTATCATGAAACAACTACCGACAATAAAATCAATGAGACAAAAGAACATAAGATGTAGGCTATCATCTAGGGCCAAACCTCTCTTGTTGAGAGGGAAACCCACAAGAATTCTTCTCTTCTTATATAACTTCAAATGAAAAATTCCAAGACCTAGACCCTTGACCAAGACTCCTCCAAGACCAAGTCAAACCTTGTCTTTTTCTTCCCAAGTCAAACAAAGACAACCTTGCCTTAATAGTGTTGTAACTTCTTCTTTGTCCTCAACTTCGGCCCCGCAACACTAGACTGTAAATTTTTTCCTCTCTTCCTGGAATTTGTAGCCTTCTACAAATTTTGCACGTGTGATAGGATTAAGGAAATTTTAACCATTCTTCTTCTTCGCTTGCCTTGATATTATCTCCTCATAACTTTGACTTGCAAGAGGGATCTTATTCTTACATTGTTTCGACCTTCTTGAAGCGACTATACTTCTGATATGTTGCAGTAAGATGTGACCTAATATCCTTGCATGTGTGAATAAGAATAACCCAAAACAAACCCAAAATTACTTCGATCCTTCGATCTTCTTGACTTCCTCTTCTTCATTTGATATGAGGCTTCTTCTTTTCCCTTGATTGAGCTTCTTGATGAGTGAATGTGTGTATATTTTGCTAGAGAATAAAAAAGGCATAAATATTCTCTTATTCTTGATTATTTACTTGTGAAATTCTTTAGTTCTTATTATGTTCTTCTTATTTTATTTTTTCTTAGTTCATCAATCAAATATCAAAGTAAAAGCACATAGATCAAGGACACCAGATGTAGTCCAACAAACAGGGCAAAACCCCACTCTAGGGGAAAACCCAGTTCATAATTCTTCCTTCAATAGTAATATTGAGACTCTATACCTTGACTCAGACTTCCTCCACACCAAGTCAACCTTCCTTTTGATCCTTCCTCAATCTGGTAGCAACAATAACAACAACACTATGCAACAGTTTCTTTGACCTTGGAAATTCAACCTTGCTTTTGGAACTTCGATCTTGCTTCTAGGTGTTCGATTTTGACCCAGTATAACTTCTCAAGGAAACAACATCCAACAAAATAAACTTCGACCTATTATTCTCTTGGCAGGAACAACTGAAGCAACATAATATTGTGAGACTTCGATCTTCCAAACTAGAGCACGCAAGAGAGAGAGAGAGAGAGAGAGAGAGAGAGAGTAACACCAAACTTTTGATTTTCTTCCAATTATTTAGCTTGTCCAAAACCGCACTCCAATTGACCCCTTCCTTCACTTCGCACTTTTTCTTGATGCAACAGACAATATCAAATTTATATGTGTGAAAGAGATGTCTCCAAATGAATTCGATCTCCTTGTCTTTATAGGCTTTTGATGAGTTCAAATTACTGGACTTGATGCCGACTTGATGTGGAGGCCCCATAAATCAATTGACTCAATACCTGGCCTAATTACATGATTTAGAAGCCCAATATGAGTCAATTTAAATCTGTAATGACTCTATAAACTCATAATAAATCCTAGAAGTCCACAATGGGGACTTTGACCTAAAATAATATGACCGAAGCATGAAACCTATGCTTTAATAAGTCATTTAATAATAATATAACATTCTTTTTCTTTATTTTTTTGACAAGTACAATAAATATTTAATCAAATACAATTTATGAAGATCGAACCTAGTTACAATCTTCAACATCTTTGAATGAGGTTGAGTGCCCTATCTACAAGGTTCCTTAGGCCTTCTACTAGGTCGACTTGACATTTATCTCAGGGCGACATGGCTTCTTGATAGGCCAACTTGTCCTTTGCATCATAGTGAGGTCTTGGAGGCTCTTTTAACTCTAATTTTGACTCAAACATTTTTAAAAAAAATATGTAACATGCCCAAGAAGGGTCTTTCATACATGCCAATGACTTTGTTTACTTGTAGACTCAATGAGAAGCCCTAGAAGCTCTCAATGGGAGCTTGAGCTATAAAATGAATTTCTCTTAAGCATGGAACCTATGACTCAAGAACAACAATAATGAATTTATTTTTCTCTTTACATTAAATACATAAAATCATGATTACATATGTCATTATGAAGACCAACCTTAGTTACATATTTCAACAGGGAGCGAGGGGACAAAAGGGGGGAAGAACAAAGGATAAGAAAAAAGGAAGAGAGGGAAGGATGCATAGAAAGGGAAGGGGATGGAAGAAAAGTAGAAATGGAAAAGGTCAACACCACATTAATTCGAAACCCATATCAAAGGAGGGGAAAATTAAAAGAAGAACCAAACACCAATATTCATAGAACCTTTAGGGAATGGAGGAGAGATTAATTGTGCCATTGATATCAAACTTGGTCTCATCCATCAAGCAACCTTTGTTTGCTTCCAAATCAACCTCCACATTATTGATTCTAAGAATGTGATAGAAATCAGTGGAGTGGAAGCACTTTGCCACCCCCTTGATTATTTGAAGAGCTTGAGAGAGGTATTTATCCTTTGGGCAACTTTATTTAATGAGATACATAGTCGTGATCATCAAGTCTCCAAGGATAATGATGTCTCTAATTCCTTTGTCTTTCACAATACGTAAGCGTTGAATATGACCATACATTTTTGCCTAATTGTGGGATACTTTTTATAGACGAACATATATTTATTTCAGAAAATGTCAAAAAAATAGCTAATTAGCGAAATTTTGCCCCTAAAATTTTCCTTGGTAGATTGTTAGACTTCCTTCCCAAGCCCCATGCAAATTTAATTTCTATTATTCTATCAATTTTAAGTAAAATCCTTCCCCCTCTTCACGCTCCTAAAAAAATACAATATATATTATCAAATTTGAGTGGGTCTAAAATATATATACACTTTGAGTGGACTTAATGGTTAAGAGCATGTGTTTCCTCATAAGAGGTCACAAAGGAGGGTAGAGTATGTATGCCTTCGTAGATTTAACAGAAAATTGGATAATAGTAATATATTTTTTAGAATATGTTATATTTAATGTTACATAATTAAGTTTATCATCTTTATTTTAAAAATTAAACTATACATTATATCTAATAATTAATAAAATATAATAATATTTTCTTAAAATTCAAATTAAAATATTTATATATTGATAAAAGAGTTATTTATATTATTATTATTTTATTATAAAAAATATACAAATTTAATTAAAACATAATTCATAATTTCAATTTCTAATTAAATGTTTTTTTTTTTCTAAATAAGACTAAATTCTATTACTGTAAGAAAATATGGTACATACAGAGGTGCGTCTTCATCCGCAGGACGAGTTTCAGCAAAATAACAGAAAAAGCGCTGCCCACAGGGGGAAACCAGCGTGAAGAGAGTTTAATTGCCGCCTCAAGGGAGGAAACCAGCATTACACAGAAAATCTGAAAACTGTAGCAGTATGAACTATCATTAAACTTAGACCTAGGACTGTAACAGAGTTTGGTCAAGCCCGCAGGCCAAAAATTCTGAAGACTCCAACCAGACAAGAACTCTGACCTGAAAGATGCAATAAAACTGGAAAATTTAGAGACCATAATAGTCGGAGGGGGGTTCTTCTACGATTCGGCATCCATAGCCATAATCATCATCATCCTGCGTGGGATTCGCTGCCTCGCCTGCGTCGTTCTGCTCCAGTGGCGTGCCTGTGAAATTGGTGCTGCCACCTCCATGCGCGCCTCCCTCAGTGTCGCGAGAGCAGTTCAACGGAGCTGTGTGGAAAGCCTGGTCAGACCCGGGCGTGTGGAGTTGAATCCCCGGATGCACAGGAGGTGGGGACACCGAACTGAATTGAGGGAGCTCCTTGAATTTCACTGAAATGGTCGCCACCACCATAGGCTGGGCAGTGACACATGGGAAGTGGAACAGAGCTGTAGACGGGTTAGCCAAAAGAGCTGACTCGGGATTGCGAGGTTCAGAGGGTGGCGGAGGGAAAGAAGCGCCGCGCGGAGAAGAGGGAGGGTGGTGGACCGGCGGAGCTCTGCGCCTGTTTGAGGCTCGAGTGGAAGGGCGACGCGGGAAATCAGAATCCGGGGAGCTCGAAGGGCTGGAGGAGGAGCGGCGCCTGGAGGCAGGCCTGGCTCGGGTGCTGCCTCTGCGGCATCTGAGCCTGTGCCGAAGCCGAGGCATATTCTTGCTATGAGAGTGCAGGCGGGGTGGGGATAAAAGCAGCGAGACAGGCGGAGGAGGCAGCGACAGACCAGGTGAGAAATTCTGAGGCGGATCTGCAAGAAGCCAGGGGCACAATGTGCTTTGACAGTGGTGAGAGCCGGGAATGAATTCTACACAACAGTGGAGAGTGCACCTCCGACCCAGAGCAGTTCGGGAGCTGGCAATCTTGGCTTCCGGAGGGCACTCAGAGCCGAGAGGAGCGATGAACTGATACATGGTGACAATCCAGATAAAATACAGAGCCCGACGATGAAGCATCGAGAAGGCGAGAGTGCAATTGCAGATGGAGGACGGCGTCGAGTAATGGTAATGGCCTCGTCCTCCCCACCGGCTTGAATGCTGAATTGTGTGATGAGCCAGAGAATTAATGCGTCCGGGGCGAAGTGAATGCAGTTGGCCGGCTACCTTGTGGCCTTGCCACGCGCCAACCAAACCTCCTCGCATCCCTATGTCAGCTGTATTCACCCGCATCCGGGGAATTTCTAATTAAATGTTATTAATAACTTTAAATTTAAATGGCATATAAAATACTTGAATAATTTAAAAGGAAAAAATAAAAATAAAATTATAATTATAAAAATTTAAACAAAATATAAATATAAATATAATAATAATTTAATCTAATTATTTCAGCAACTACATGGATGATTATTTTATTATTTATATATCATAATATTTTTATGAAAAAAATAAATAAATTAATATAATAAATTTAAAATTAAATTTTTAATAATTTGAATTGAAAATATATTTATATTTCATAAAATTTGTGTTGGGTATAATTGTACAACTATTATAAGTATTTTTTAGTGATAGACTTATCAACATTGTATTAAGCAACAAAATTTTAAATTGTGATAGAAAACTAGACCCCGGAGTAAGCTAGAGGCATTGGTTTGCACTAAGAATTAAGGAACTCCATCCACTTTAAGGTTTACTTTTACTAGATTGACCCCTCCTTTCATAAGGAGGTCAACTTTCTTGTTGTAGTGTCTATGGACATGAATAAATGATCTAAGAGTAAAAACTTCCTAGTATATAATAAATCTTTTTTACAATAACTTAAAGTTTGAAATGAGATAAAAGAGAACCATTCATAAAATAACATAAAAGAATAAAAACTGGAAAAATCTTAAATATTTCTCTTAATAGTAAAAAAAAACTTTATTTATATAAATTTCTAAACCCCATAAAATAGATATTTATTCCCATTGGTCATTAAAAGATAGCTCATCCAGCTCCTACTATCCCTGAATTAAACACTAAATTAACACAAGAGATTTCCTATCTATATTTAAAAAATATAATTTCATACTCCCATGCTTCTCTCATTTACACTACTTTAGCACTAAATATAACTTATTTAAAAAATATATTTTGCTTCTTCATACTCCCATGCTTACAATAATTTAACACTAGGGAATGTACGGTGTGCCTTAGAGCATTAAGGATAATTCTCGTGTAGTGGCCCAAATGCAAGGATAAGGTTCTTTTGTCCGGTTGGCACAGTCGACCAATTACAACACTTAAAGAGACTCCAGTGTTTTTATAGTTTTTTAAATTGCATTTCTTTTAATTTCTGTTCTTTTCTAGTTGCAGAGCAACATTTTGTTTTGGCTACAAGCGATGTGAGCAGCGCATTCGGTTAGTTTGAAATAATCCCATTCCCAATGAGGAGATTGATTCGAATAAAATTGATCCAGCGGGGAGGCGCCATTTTGACAGGGCAGGACGAGAGCAACTATAAAATGAAAGCAACCTCCGCGTGGATCTACCATACTCCCCTCGGCAAACCCTGGAATATATAATTCTTTAACTGCACACGTCAGCATTTTATTTTTTATTCGTGCGGGCAAAAGAGGAAATGCAGAGACTATTAGTTCTATGATCCATGGAACTGCAAGGAGCTTATTAGTTCTATGATCCATGGAACTGCAAGGAGCTTTAATTATTCTAATCGAAATAATTATCTATAGGGTTAAGAAATGGCGCAGTCCCTGGTAGGGAGAATGCTGGATTGCGGTTTAATGATTTCGTGTATACATGGATTCAGAGCTTCGTTTCTCTGTGCAAAAAGCATTAAGAGCGCTAGTCCGCTAAAGACTGTAATTCGTCTGCCAAAGAAGCAATGCCGGCGCTTTGCCGTCCCCGTCCATTTGCGGAGAAGATCTATTTTCGCAGTTAATTCCTCTGCTTCTTCTGGCTCTGAATTTGAGATAATCTCCACCAGAGGTATCTATTGTATTTTCCATAACCAAATTTTACAACAAACCTTTACAATACTTTTGCTGAATTGTTAAATCTTTACAATACTTTCGCTAAATCTCTAAATATTTAAGACGCTGTTGCTGAATCCTGGCTGCTGTTACTGAAATTACTGTAATTTAAAAGGATTTGTTGTGTGAATCATTGAAAAACTGGCCTCCTTTGGTTTGCTTGTTTAGCTTCTTCCATTTTGCTATCGCATTGGTTTTGCGGACTTTAAAGTTTAATGTACCACTGTTTAATTTGATTTCCTAATTTATAGGACGCATTAATTTTTTGTTTCCTTTCTATTTTTTAATTTGTCTATCTCAAAACGGAGGCATCAACTTTCCAGGAAAGTTTATCCGATCTTATGATCCGACTCTGTTATACTGTTGAGTGATGGAGGATGTCCGTCACTTGCGTGCAATTTCCGTCTCAATTTTGATTTTATTTTACGGCAATTGCTCCTTACATGCGCAGCCTTTGCATATTTCGGCAGAGCTTTCAGATGGAAGCATTATGTTTCACTTTGGCATCCCTGAACGAATCGCGGAGACAGAACAGCTTTGTACGAATCGGCAACCGTCGTCCGCATTAACAGAAGTTGACATGCCAGCGGATGCGAGCGCAATTAACGGTAATTTGGTCATGGATTCAGGATCGGGGGTTTTCAAGGATTCTTGCGAGTCAAAGGCGAGTAAAACTGAGGATATAAATTTAGTTTCTGTTGATAAAAATAAAATGTTGTCAGACAAAGAGGAGGGCACTAGCGGCTTTAGCACTACAAAGAAAATGAAAATGTCGGAGGAAGACATAGGCAGGGTCACAACAATTGTAGTAAAAAATTCCGGTGATGAAACGGGCAAGCGTAAGGAATTTTGTGAACTTAATGAGAAGTTAACGGAGGATAGGGTTAGTGTCGCTGGTACAAGGTCAGAGGAAGAGAACGGGGTTTCTGGTGAAATTGGAAGTGGAACTTTGAGCAACACGGACACAAATGTACGGGGTGAAATCTCTGAATTTCTATCGACTGATGAGATAAACTCAGAGGAGAGTGGTGGATCTATCAGCAATGCAAAAGGGACCGGGACAGTTGACACGATGCTTGAACCCGCGGACAAATTTGGAGAAAAAATGGTTGGACCTAATGTCAATACAGAGATAAAGTTGGATGACGCAGTGCTCGAGAGCATTGAGAAATTCGGAGAGCAGTTTGGTGCTGAGAACGGTCCAAAGGAAGCTTCTGAACAGGTTAGCATAACTCTGTTTTTCTGCCCTTATTTATTCGCCTAGCATGCCTAAGGATAGTTTGCACTGTGCAGTGTTGACAAAGAATGGGCTTTTAGAATACTAATTTTTAGTATGCGAACCTTTATAATTTTCAACATCTGAGAATTTAAACTTCTGCGATTTATAACAATTTTTCAAATAACTCTTCCTGTAAATCACAATAGATAATTTAAAATCGACATGTTTCGAACCATTAAGTGTATGATCAGCACATTCATCAATTATCTTGATGAACCACACTTAATGGTTCGAAACATGAATATGCTGATCATATAAGTTAATATATACTGCAGAGATGTGCATCTCTGCAGTATATATTAACTTGTATGATCAGCACATTCATCAATTATCCTGATGATGAATCACACTTAGTGGTTTGAATTGCGTCGATTTTAAATAATTTATTGTGATTTACAGGAAAAATTATTTGAAAAATTTTCAAAATATTTTTTTAATGATAATTTCTAAATATTTTTATAATTCTCTACTTATCATTAGCTCATTGTAAATATTTGACAATTTTTTTGTTTTGTTTTTATTTTTATTATTAGTTTTTTTAAGGTTTGAAATTTTAAGACCTTTATAGCAAAATGTGGCCTATGTTTTCAAATAACATTATTTTGTATTTCATTTTCAATTAACATTTTTTTTTCAAAAAAATTATTGAAAAACTAACCAAAGGGCCAATATTAGCCTAAAATTTAGGAATATGTGTTATTTTTTCCATTTTTTTGGGCAATGGAATTGCACATCATAAACGTTGTTATTTAAGTGGTTTTCAAAAGGCAAATCATAGAAAACTTAGTACACAAATTTGGAATCACCTTGTCTGATCTATCAAAGGGTTTTGCTTTTGAATTACGGCAAGTTCTGTACAGACTATAGACAAGTCGTTGGAATTAGTTATCACTATAGCACACATGATTATGTATAAGAAAATTCACACGTAGTTTTCAAAGAGGGCGAATCTTTGAAAATTTACTGTGCAAATTGTGAATCACCTTGTCTAATCTATAACAGAGTTTTGCTATGTGAAATTGTGAATTATGGCGAGTTCTGTACAGACTATAGAGAAATCGTCGGAATGAAGCGTCACCATAGCACAAAAAGA
Source organism: Pinus albicaulis (assembly GCA_034641835.2). Lineage (NCBI taxonomy): Eukaryota > Viridiplantae > Streptophyta > Pinopsida > Pinales > Pinaceae > Pinus > Pinus albicaulis. The sequence continues at coordinate 790,408,956 of CM076574.1, forward strand.
ATACGTGTATGCAAATTCACAATAGCACACACTGCTAGTGGCAAATTTCATCACTGTTAAAAATTATTTGTGCAAATTCCCTTTACTAAAAGAGCATAATTATGATTCAAAGAAAGAGAGCAATTGGCTTGATATAACACTATTATTTTCTTCTAACTTGCTGTTGTAGTCACCTGGAAATGTTAGGCACCATATTTCTGCAGTTGCAATAGTGGGTACTTCAAAGTTCAAAGGAGCTAGTCAACTGACGGCCGGTGTCCCCACCCATGCATGCATACCATGATCTATCTGTTGGAATCTCCAACCATACACTGTATACACGCTAAGTTAGAATTTTGAAATCCCATTTGGCAAATCCATGGAGAAATGCACGATCTAGATATTGGTTTTCTAACATTCTTGTATATCTAAGAAAATATAAACTACAAGACATATCCACACATAAGGATCTTTAGGTATAGAGTTATATGATACTTTCAGTTCATCATTTGGATACAATTCATTATCCATATTGTATATACTATATTCTATGTGCTATATATACTGAAATTAATATTATTGCCCTTCCAACCACCATTAACCACCATTATAAAGATACTTCATGTGTATATCCGTGTGGGCTGCACTGGTCAGTCATTTGGGTTTATACAATATGATTCTAGCAAGTTCACATAACACAAAGGCTAGCCAAAGAACAGATAAAGTTTAAACAACCTCGAATATGTAACAACTTATTTTAGGTATTATATTGTGCCAATTAAGTATTATAGCAGAAAGGTTCCTGTTGTCACAAAATCTAGCAGGCCTAGTGCAAAGTCCCACTAGGCAGAAACAAACCTTGGGGCATCAAGAAAAAGGGTTCCCACTGTCAGTTCAGCAACCTTTTTTCTGCTCTTTAGTGGTATTCGACCACCTTTCTCCTGCTCTTTAGTGGTATTTGTGTTGAACCCTTAGTTAAACTGAGAGGGGGGGGGGTGAATCAGTTTAACACATTCATGGACTTTTTAAACTTTTTATTCAAACTAACATACATCTTCATTTCATGTCCAACTTAATATGTGAGTAATCTTAGAATGTGAGCAGCAAATATTAATTTAATATAACAGCAGACTTTAATACGAGAGTAGCAGGTATTAAGTAGAAGATATAAATCAGATCAACACATAAACATCATGCACAGAGACACCAGATATAAGTGGAAACCCATAAAGGGAGAAAACCACATCTTATTATTGTTGTGATGTAAAGGCAAGCTCCAACTCCCTCTCACCAATTTTTTTCTGTAGGCACCAACCTACAGGAGGCTCCAACCTCAGTCAGCTACAACTGACAGCTATCAAGCTGCAAATTGATAGGGAAGCTCTAACTTCCTCAATATATCAAACTGAATGTTTGCTGATTTACCTCAGATATCAGCTCTGTTTTGTAGCATCTCTTTCTGCTCCGCCTCTCTTAATTTTCTCTGTCTCAATCTTTTATATTCTGCCTTCTCTATTCTTCACACGCACTCACTGCATATTAATGTGATATTATATATAGAGTTCATTACATGACTCTTTACATTCCTCAGAGAATTTGAAGTGAATAGCCCTGACCTTTTGACTTCTATCTTCGCATTCCTTTATCAAACTCAATTAAAATTATAATGTGTACAAAATTTCATGCTATAGTGGGATTTTTCTTTTCCTTAGGATACTTGCGTTTACATCACAAACAATAAAAAATATTTACATTTGCAATTTTTCAGTTATACATCTCAATTCCATTCAGCTCCTTTTCTGGATTTTGGATTTGCTGGATTTGTCTTTTCTTGCTGCTGTAAAGAAATAGTTCTGCATACTCTTTGTTCACTGTCATTGGCATATTCCATCTGTTCACTTCATTCTTGTATTTATTCCTGTTCACTGTACTTTGTGCACCTGCTGCATTTATAACTGCTTTTTAATATAACAGCTGATTTTGAATCTAGGCAAACTTTCAAGGTTCTAATCTCTTGGGCTGGCACTTTAATCAACTGTGGAGGCTTTTTATATTCAAGATTATAAAACCCATACAGTACATAATATGCTCATGTAATAAACCCAATTAATGTTTTAATACAATTTCGGAGCAATATTACAGCCCACTATATTAAATATCAGCGTAGTATATATATCAGCATATATATATGTTTCCCACTAAATGTGAGGACCCATGTATTCACTTCATCGTATGCCCATCTCCGAGTCAAGCATTAACAATTATTAATAGTCCGTGGCTTTATAACATTAAACTATATTACATTCCCATATATTTCATAGCGATCTGACTTCACAATCGTAAACATATGGTCTTAGTCTCCGTATGTCCGAGTTGCAATATTTAAATAAAATACCTTGAACTATATCCAAAGTTTTCGGATATATTAAACCATTCCTTTTTAAATTCCGCGGGGGATAATGACTAACCTTTGTCACCATATACGAGGCCTCCGGAATGACATTCTTGACCTTCGCCCATGTAATATTATGCCCAAAGTTTAATAACCATTTTCCCTTCATTTGTGTACTGTACTCGGGCCCACTCCGCGACGTACCTTGTTAAATTCCCTCACCTATCCAACGGCTGATATCCCGTTGCCTGATCCAACGGATATCGCTTGATCAACATGCGCAGACCATAACGCGCGATGGCGCACAATAAAAAGTGGTTTTCCAATTTCACTCGGGGACACGCGTCAGGCATTCTATGGAATCGCTGCCCATTCCTTCAATACCACTTTCCGTATAAGGGTGGTGCGATGAATACCACCATTCCGCTTTACTGTTCCTCCAAACTGCCGTTACTGCTCATCCGTCACGGTTCCACTTCTCCCTACGCTCCAAGTTCCGGTCCTCCACGATTTCAATTATATATATATACAACTATTCATCGCATTTCAATTATATATATATTTTTTGTTACGACTATGGTTCCGCTCCATTCATAAGTGGCCTTGGTCTCTGGCATTTCCACACGGTCCTACCATATATATAACGCACAGTTATTTGGTGTATGCATATATATAAACCATATATATATAGCCTTCATGTCAATCGAATACAAGTGCTCTGTTCAAAACTGGGGATTAATTTCAAACATAATTCAAACAGTGAATGCCAACTGATTCAAAGCATATCCAATCTCATTGCATTCCATTGCACGTTTGAATATAAAGCCCAGAATGTAATTTATGTTATGTGTAACACCCGGCTGTGTAAAAAATTCTCGGAATAACAGCTGTTTCTCTGCAATAACAGCCGTGGCTCTGCCTCTGCTGCTTCTGTCGCTCTGCCTCTGCCTCTACTGCTGTGATAACGGCTCTGCCTCTGCCTCTACTGCTGTGATAACGGCTCTGCCTCTGCCTCTACTGCTGTGATAACGGCTCTGCCTCTGTATTCGCTTCCTCTGCCTCTGCCTTTCTCCTTTATATTCGTTTCCTCTGCCTCTGCCTGTCTCCTTTGCTTCATTCGTTTGCTTCTTTGCTGCCTCCATTGTCTGTCTTTGTCTCCTTGTAACTGTTCCTGTCTCTGCATCTGCTACCTCCTTTGCCATCAATGGCAACATTTCCAACAGTCTCCCCCTTTGGCATTAATGGAAATACATTTTCTCTGTTTGCCTGCTCTTTCTCCTGTTGCTTGCTCTTCCTGTTTGCCTGCTCTTCCTCGTGTTGTTTGCTCTTCCTGTTTACCTGCTCTTCCTGCTCTTGTTTTCTCTTCCTCCCCCTTTGACATCAATGGAAAAGGGTTGCTTTTTGCTTTTCCTCTCTCTGAGTTATGTTTAGGTCCTCTTATGCTGACTTTGTACCATGCTGCTCCAAAGTGATGTATAAGACTTGTTGAGAGAACAATTTGAGAATTATCAAATTTGAATATACACGGTAAATTGATACAATTCAAACGCATAGACTTCTTTCCCTTGTATAGAGCTAAAAGTGAGAATAATGATACTTCATAGAATACAGATGTATCAGATTTTATCTAATCAGAGATGTATGATTGGATTCAAACTGATGCTTTTGTTCTGTAATTGACCTTTTCATGCTTGAATAATGTAGACAACTCTAGGATAATAACTTGGTGTTCTTTTGTCTTAATCCTTTGATCCTGAGGACCTGATTCATGCTTTCCTTACTGGCTGATCTCCCCCTGGAATGATATTATCATTTCTGTTCTCCCCCTGAGACTGTGCTTTCTCTTTATATCAGAGAGTAGCATCTACAGATACTACCCCTAGTTTATCCCTCAAATATTGGAATGGTTCTCCAGCAAGAGGTTTGGTAAATATATCAACTGTCTGTTCTTTTGTTGGTACATATTCCAGTTTTACTATCTTCTGAGCCACTTGTTCTCGGAGAAAATGATACTTGATTGGGATATGCTTAGTTTTTGAGTGAAGCATAGGATTTTTAGATATACTTATAGCACTTGTATTATCACATTTAATTGAGATAGGTTCATCAATGCTTACCTTCATGTCTTGTAGAGTTTGTTTCATCCACATGACTTGTGTACAACATGCTGCTGCTGCAATATATTCTGCTTCTACTGTAGATAGGGAGATAGATGTTTGTTTCTTGCTTAACCATGCCACCAGACTTTCTCCTAGATAGAATGCACCTCCACTTGTACTCTTCCTGTCATCCACACAGCTGGCCCAATCTGCATCTATGTATGCTAATAAAGTGAAGTTTTTGCTTTTAGGATAGAAAAGTCCATACTGTGTTTTTCCTTGTAGATATCTGAATATTATTTTGACTGCAAGAAGGTGATTTTGTTTAGGTGCTACTTGATATCTAGCCACTAGTCCTACTACTCTGGTCTTGATGCAATCAGATACAGTAGACTTCCGATCATGGATCTGTAGAGTTTTTGATCTATATCAGCAGACCCATCATCAGCACAGAGCTTGCAACCTGTGGTCATGGGAGTCGACACAGGTTTGCAGTCCTCCATTTTGAATTTTTTCAACATTTCTTTTAAGTATTTTTCCTCAGAGATGAAGGTGCCTGTGTTCTTTTGTTTAATTTGTAGTCCCAAGTAGAAACTGAGCTCTCCAATCATAGACATTTCAAACTCTGTTTTCATCTCATCAGCAAACCCTTTTGCTAGTTCATCTTTGTTGCTTCCAAACATAATGTCATCAACATACACTACAACAATCAAGAGTTCATTTTCATGGGCTTTTATGTATAGATTGTTGTCTACTCCACCTCTCTTAAAACCCTGTTTTTGCAAATATTTATCCAGTCTTGAGTACCAAGCACGAGGAGCCTGTTTCAGTCCATATAGGGCCTTCTTCAGTCTACATACATAGTCTTCTTTGTCTGTCAATGAGAAGCCTTCTGGTTGTTCCATGTATACTTCTTCTTCTAGATCTCCATTAAGAAAAGCAGACTTTACATCCATTTGATATACTTTGAAGTCTTGGTAACATGCAAATGCCAGGAACATTATGATAGCTTCCATTTTGGCTACAGGGGCAAATGTTTCTTCATAATCAAGCCCTTCAATTTGTGAGTATCCTTTGTAGACCAGCCTGGCTTTATTCCTGATTATTTGTCCTTGCTCATTCATTTTATTTTTGAATACCCATTTTGAACCAATGATATTCTTTTCAGTTGGTCTAGGAACTAGTTCCCAGGTATTTTTCTTCTCAATTTGGTCCAATTCTTCATTCATTGCTTTTACCCAATACTTGTCCTTGCTAGCTTCTTCAAACTTCTTTGGCTCTATTTGTGATAACATTGCTATGTATACTTCTTCTGTCTGTTCAGCTAGCTGCCTTCTTGTTTGCACTCCTACACTCTTGTCTCCTATGATTTGATCTTTTGGATGGTTCTTTTGAGTGTATCTTGAGGGGGTTTTTGAGTTCAGTTCAACATTTTCTGATGTTTTGCTTGTTTCTTCATCATCTTGGTCCTCTTCTTCATGATTTTCAGGATGGCTGCTGCAGTCTATATCTCTTGTCTTGTTTGGAAGTTCTTTATCAAATCTTACATCAATACTTTCTACAATTTTTCGAAGAGCCTTGTTGTAGCATCTGTATCCTTTACTCTTGGATGCATATCCTAAGAGTATTCCTTCATCTGCTCTTGCATCAAACTTCCCCAAATTTTCATCATTATTCTTTATGTAGCACTTGCTGCCAAAGACTCTAAAGTGCTTGATTGATGCAGGTTTACCATACCATAGCTCATAAGGTGTCTTGTCACTGTTGGGTCTTAAATGAGCTTTGTTTAGAATATGTACTGCTGTGTGTACAACTTCTGCCCAAAAGGTTTGAGTAATGTTACTCTCTTGCATCATAGCTCTGGCCATTTGTTGTACAGACCTGTTTTGTCTCTCTGCTACTCCATTCTGCTGAGGTGTCCCTGCAATGGTAAATTGTTGCTTTATTCCATGTTCATTACATAGGTCTACAAAGTCATAATCTGTGAATTCTTTCCTCTATCTGATCTGATACATTTTAGCTTGCATCCAGTTTGATTTTCTGCTAATGCTTTGAATGTCTTAAACTTTTCCAGTGCTTCTGATTTGTTCTTGAGAAAAGCAACCTATGTCATTCTGGAGAAATCATCTATTATCAGCATGAAGTAGGATTCTCCACTTGGTGTCTTAGTTCTAGCAGGTCCACATAGGTCCATGTGCACAAGCTGGAGTGGTCTTCTTGTTGATAGCTCATCTTTAGATCTAAAGGATGTGCGAGTCTGTTTCCCCAATTGACAAGATTTGCGTATGGCATTTGAAGGCCTTTTTATTTCTGGCATATCTCTGACAGCTTTCTTCTTGCTCAATCTGATGATATGGTCGAAGCTAAGATGTCCCAATCTCCTATGCCATAACCATGACTCCTCAAGTTTGCTAAGATGGCAGGCTTCATCCTCCTCTTTTACTATGTAAACATTACTCTCTGTTCGAACACCTTTGAGCAGAGTCTTTCCTGTTGTGCTTGATTTGACTTTACAATCTTGTGCTCTAAAGAGAACTTCACAGCCTTTGTCACACATCTGACTGACACTCAGTAAATTTGCTTTCAGCCCATCTACAAATAGTACATCTTGGGCCTTTCCTCTTCCATTATCTATGCTGACTGAGCCTTTTCCCTTGATCTTACCTGATTTATCATTGCCAAAAGTAACATTGCCAGATTTCTCTTCATCAAGAGTTATAAACTTGCTTTTGTCTCCAGTCATATGTTTTGAGCAACCACTGTCCAGGTACCACTGGCTTTTCAGGTCTTGAGCAGTTAGGGCCAGGTCACATTTATTCTCCTTCTTTATCCACTGGAAGCACCCTTTTGTTTGGTATCTTTTGTGGGATGATGGACTACATTTTCTTAGAGCACATTTGGAAGGTATATGTCCAACTTTATTGCATACACAACATTTGATCATAATTTTTGCAGAGTTATGAGTATGAAAAAAATTTCTTTGAATCATAAACCTCCTTGAGGTGTTAAACATCAATCTTTGTCCATAATTTCTACACTCAATGATTTTATGGCCAAATTCCTTACAATAAAAACAATAACCATAGAAATTGTTTGCGTACCTGATGTAAGGTTGTCTTTTCCATTTGTTTGCTTGAGACAGTCTCTTTACTGTTTGCATCTTTAGCTGGTTTGAATTACTCCTCTTGCATGAAAATATGCAGCAATGTGTCCCAGCTTGTGGCAGACATAACAGGTGGCATTCTTCATAGGAGGCAAGAATCTCCTTTGATGGCTTCCAAATTTGATATAATCAGGAGTGTATGATCCTTTCTCTGTTGTCTTAGTATTTGTTGCAATCTTTGTTATTAGAGGTTTCTTCTAGTCTCTGTCTCTCTCATTACATGTTTCTTCCTTTGTAGGAATTATTTGAGCTGCTTCATCAGCCTTCTTTGCTTTCACAAAAATTATATTTTTGTTTTCCTTTTCTTTTCCTTTACTTGATTCTCCTTCATAGCCTATCCCAGTTTTTATTAGAGGAGATCTTTGAGCATCCAAGATTTCATTCAACTTACCAGAGCTTGTCATTTGAGAAGGGTATATAGACACTTTCTGTTGAGCACTTTCTAACTTCTTCCTCAGACATACAATTTCTTCTTCCAGCTTCTCTTGTTCTCGAGTTTTATCCTTGATTTGTTGAAGTAATATATCTTCTATCTTCTTGGCTTCTTCAAGCTTTACCTTCAGCTGCATGAGGACTTCTGAATTTTGTTCTTCTTTCACACATTTGAGGAGAATCTCTTTTTGTTTTCTGCATTTTAGTTCGAGTCTGTCAATCTCCTCCAGAGCACTTCTTAGCTCCCCCTCAAGGTCGACTTCCCCTTCTTCCTCAACTTCTAGAAAGAGACCTTCAAGATCTTCTATGGCCATCAGTAAAAATTTAGAGGTTCCTTCTTCTCCTGAGGATTCATCTGAGTCTCCAGATGTATTGCTATCTTGTTGAGCATAGAAGGATTTTCTACTGAATTTCTTTCCTTTCTGCCAGTTTTTTGATGTGTTTTTCTCTGATTTTTGAGCCTGATTTCTTACTTTCTTGAGAGGACACTTCGCAGCATAGTGTCCAACTCTTCCACAGTTAAAGCACTTGAAGGGAAGTTTACCTTTGTATTTACCTGAGCCTCTATCCAATTTCTTGACAAACTTTGCCTCTTCTTCATCCGAGCAAGAGCATATGTCTCCCTCTTCTTCTTTCTTCTTTTCTGTTTTAAAGGCTGCTTCCCTCGTACTTGGCCTCTTCTGTGGGAGCCTCATTTCATAGGCTGTTAGATTTCCAAGTAGCTAGTTCATAGTCAAGGTCTCCCAATCAACTGTTTCTTCTATTGCAGACACCTTTGGATTAAACCTGGATGGAAGAGATCTTAGAATCTTTTGCACAATTATATTTTCTGGCATTTTTTCTCCAAGAGCTTTCATATTGTTAATAATTTCTGCAGCTTTTAGGAAGAAACTGGCAATGTCTTCATCATCATTCATTTTTAAGTTTTCAAACTGGGCTCTATATACTTGAAATTTGGCAGTCTTTACTTTCTTGTCTCCCTCATGTATGTTCTTAAGAGTATCCCATATTTCTTTGGCAGTGTCTTTGTGCATGACTTTAATAAACTCTGCTTCACACAATCCATTCAGGATGGCATTCATGGCTTTTGCGTTAGCCACAAAGTCTTGTTTTGTTTCTTTCTCTGTGTCAGTTGCCTTCGGGGCATATCCTAATTCCACAGCAGCCCAGACTTCTATTCCTAGAGACATTATGTATGTCCTCATTCTGATTTTCCAGAAAGCATAATTTTCACCAGTGAAGAAAGGAGCTTTATTGGTTGAGCATCCTTCTTTACTAGCCATCTTGGGAACCTAGGATCTCCTTTTAGTTGTTAGACTTGTACAAAGGAACCCGCTCTGATACCAATTGTTGAACCCTTAGTTAAACTGAGAGGGGGGGGGGTGAATCAGTTTAACACATTCATGGACTTTTTAAACTTTTTATTCAAACTAACATACATCTTCATTTCATGTCCAACTTAATATGTGAGTAATCTTAGAATGTGAGCAGCAAATATTAATTTAATATAACAAAGCAGATTTCTTGTAATACGAGAGTAGCAAAGCAGAAGATATAAATCGATCAACACATAAACATCATGCACGTAGACACCGTATATAAGTGGAACCCATAAAGGGAGAAAACCACATCTTATTATTGTTGTGATGCAAAGGCAAGCTCCAACTCCTCTCACCACCGTTTTTCCGTTGTGCACCAACCTGCTGTGAGGCTCCAACTCAGTCACTACACCGATGTACTATCAAGCCGCAACTTGATAGGAAGCTCCAACTTCCTCAATATATTAAATCGAATGTTTGCCGATTTACCTCGCATATCGTGCCTTCCGCGAGCATTCTTCGCTTCCGCCTCTCTTAATTTTCTCTCGTATCAATCTTTATATTCGCTTTGCTAACTTCACACGCACACTCCGCATATTAATGTGATATTATATATAGAGTTCATTACATGACTCTTTACATTCCTCAGAGAATTTTAACTGAATAGCCCTGACCTTTTGACTTCTATCTTCTCATTCCTTTATCAAACTCAATTTAAAATTATAATTATGTGTACAAAATTTCATGCTATAGTGGGATTTTTCTTTTCCTTAGGATACTTGCCTTTGCATCACAAACAATATAAAAAAAAATATTTAGCATGCCTACTTTTCGCTATACATCTCAATGTCCTTCAAATTTCCTTTTTCTGGATTTTGATTTACAGATTTATTTTTTCTTGCCGCCGTAAAGAAATAGTTCTCATTATAAGTAACCTCAATCGTCACGTACACCCATTTCCCCACTTCATTCTCGTATTTATTCTCGTTCACCGTACTTTGTGCACTCGCCGTATTTATAACTCGGCGAATATAACACCGATTTTAACTGGGAAAGCCTGGGCAAACTTTTAAGGTTCTAATCTCTTGCGCTGGCACTTTAATCAACTGTGGAGGCTTTTTATATTCACGATTATAAAACCCATACAGTACATAATATGCTCATGTAATAAACCCAATTAATGTTTTAATACAATTTCGGAGCAATATTACAGCCCACTATATTAAATATCAGCGTGGTAAATATATCATCATATATATATGTTTCCCACTAAATGTGAGGACCCATGTATTCACTTCATCGTATGCCCATCTCCGAGTCAAGCATTAACAATTATTAATAGTCTGTGGCTTTATAACATCAAACTATATTACATTCCCATATATTTCATAGTGATCTGACTTCACAATCGTAAACATATGGTCTTAGTCTCCGTATGTCCGAGTTGCAATATTTAAATAAAATACCTTGAACTATATCCAAAGTTTTCGGATATATTAAACCATTCCTTTTTAAATTCCGCGGGGGATAATGACTAACCTTTGTCACCATATACGAGGCCTTCGGAATGACATTCTTGACCTTCGCCCATGTAATATTATGCCCAAAGTTTAATAACCATTTTCCCTTCATTTGTGTACAGTACTCGGGCCCACTTCGCGACGTACCTTGTTAAATTCCCTCGCCTATCCAACGGCCGATATCCCGTTGCCCGATCCAACGGATATCGCTTGATCAACATGCGCAGACCATAACGCACGATGGCGCACAATAAAAAGTGGTTTTCCAATTTCACTTGGGGACACGCGTCAGGCATTCTATGGAATCGCTGCCCATTCCTTCAATACCACTTTCCGTAGAAGGGTGGTGCGATGAATACCACCATTCCGCTTTACTGTTCCTCCAAATTGCCGTTACTGATCATTCGTCACGGTTCCACTTCTCCCTACGCTCCAAGTTCCGATCCTCCACGATTTCAATTATATATATATACAACTATTCATCGCATTTCAATTATATATATATATTCTTTGTTACGACTATGGTTCCGCTCCATTCATAAGTGGCCTTGGTCTCTGGCATTTCCACACGGTCCTACCATATATATAACGCACAGTTATTTGGTGTATGCATATATATAAACCATATATATAACCTTCATGTCAATCGAATACAAGTGCTCTGTTCAAAACTGGGGATTAATTTCAAACATAATTCAAACAGTGAATGCCGACTGATTCAAAGCATATCCAATCTCATTGCATTCCACTGCACGTTTGAATATAAAGCCCGAAATGTAATTTATGTTATGTGTAACACCCGGCTGTGTAAAAAATTCTCGGAATAACAGCGGTTTCTCTGCAATAACAGCCGTGGCTCTGCCTTTGCTGCTTCTATCGCTCTGCCTCTGCCTCTACTACTGTGATAACGACTCTGCCTCTGTATTCGCTTCCTTTGCCTCTGCCTTTCTCCTTTATGTTCGTTTCCTTTGCCTCTGCCTGTCTCCTTTGCTTCATTCGTTTGCTTCTTTGCTGCCTCCATTGTCTGTCTTTGTCTCCTTGTAACTGTTCCTGTCTCTGCATCTGCTACCTCCTTTGCCATCAATGGCAACATTTCCAACAATTTGACCTCAAGGGAGCTTCCCTAAACTCACATAAAGGATATCAATGACTATGGCTCAAGGTGATAGATGTGAGGTCTATGTGAAGGCCTAGATGTTCTCTACCAAATTTCAAGTGTTTTATTCCTAGACCAATTTGATGGTTGTTATAAGTTACGATTTTGCTGATTTTCAACAAAAGAGAACACAATGTCATATAATAGCCTTAAGAAAAGGCCTTTCAGTGAGTAATCAACAAAGGAGGCAAGGCCTTGAAATAGAGACCAAGGTTTAGGGGTTTTCAATGGAGTTCCATGGCTGAAAACATGCATAATCAACAAACTAAGGATGCCGTCAGCCGTAAAAGGAGGTTTAAACATGCAATAATGCTAGATTTTGCAATTATATTATTGATTAATGCATTTCCTAATTTTAGAACCATAAATTTACTTTTTAGCAATTTTTGACAGAAAACCCTAGCCCTAACCCTAGGTATCTAGGAAAATGAAGAAGAAATTTAATTAATTATATGGATGATCATCACAATTATGATTATTGCATTGCCCTAAATGGGCTAAATGGTGTCTTCTAGAGCAAAATTCAATGAGAATTGTTTTGATGGAGTAAGGGGGGATGACTAAGGCATCCACTTTCAAAACCCTAGCAATTTTCCTTGTGAGGGGAGAATTTAAATTTAAGGGATAAACACTCGGAGTTTCCTAAGAGGTTTCAAAGAGAACAATTTTGCATGCTATAAAGGAGCAAGATTTCAACATAGATTTAGCATGTAATTGTGGCACAAAAATAGAAAGCCAACTACATACAATATGCAAAATATAGAAAATAGGCATGAAACTTACATAATTCTCCAATGAAACTCTTCATTCAATCACGAGGAAACTCCCCCATGCAAAAATTCATCTCCACGGGAATTCACACCATTAAAAATCACCTTTTGGCCTAAGTCGAAGAAAAGGACTAGTTCACGCTCTTTTGAAGAGAAGAGTGAATGAATGTATGATGATGAAAAATGGAGTAAGGTCTCCTCTATTTATATGAGGAGTAAAACCTTATTTCCACTAATTTTACAAGTAAAGCTCTAAAACAAGTTTGTTTGATTGTTCAACAAGTAAGAGGTGACAAGCAAACCTCATAGCTCAAAAAATAACAAAAATGCCACAAATCCCACACGTGTGAAAATAAGCTCCTCCACTATGATGTCATCCTCCATAAGTGCTCAACATGCCACAAGCAGGTGACAAACAGATCATGAGTGTTCCATACTCCAAGTAAAAGCTCAAAGTATCATGGTTATGTCTCCAAAAATGCATTCAAACCATGACGTCATTACCAGTGAGCCTCGCGTCACTCTTCTAAGGGCAAACAAGGTGTTGTGCTACCATCATACTCAAGCGTTGGGTTCTATTAGTGGTGTGCAAGCCCTCCCTTGTCATCTCAAGGATAACCATCATCATCTGGGCTTTGAAACAAGCAACGCCCATCCATGGCTTACAAATGTTGTGGTGAAAATTTTTGGGGTACCCTTGTTAAAAGAGGGGTAATAGGCCCTATGCATGGCTTCATACAAGTACGCCTATTGTGGGCTTATCCCCATTAACCAAGCGAAGAACCCCTATTGAAGGTTCACCAACTATGCACACTTCGTGTATTCCTTCCTAGAAGGAATCAATGTACATTATTTTGGTGATGGCTCTCACATTTTATCTTGTGCTAAATGCATAATCATGTTGCTTATCACAAATAAACTTCTACTTAAACTCAAATTGACATTGGAGCATAGATTGAAGAGAATTGGAGTTGCTAGAAGAGTGTGTGATTGAAGGATGGAACAACTCTTTGTGTGATTGAAGGATGGAACAACTCTTTGTTTCTCGTAAATCTCCTCATGAGGCTAAGAACAAATGCACGGTAATATATGAATTTTGTGATGCTCCTATCTTATTCAATGACCTCCTTGATGAGGGATATTTGTCCCACATACTCCAGCATTAGATTGATGCAGTGGGCAACACATGGAGTTTAGAGCACTGTGGGGTGCTTCTCCATTAACACTCGCTGACAACCGCATAATTAGCTGCATTATCTATTATGATTTGGACAATATATTGCAAACTATCTTGTGGATCAACCCATCCATCGACTCATGCAACAATGCCACATTTTTAACATGTGCCAATGCATGAATGGATTTATGAAATAATGTACCCCTAAGACCATGTACCAAGAAGTTAAAAAGTGTCCTACCCTTCTCATCTATCCAACCATCAGACATCATCTTGCATTTAGTATCCTCTCACGACTTCTTTAGGTCTTCAATTTAGTGTTGATTTCATTATTTTTTGCTTGAAGAATTGACCTTGGCAATTCCTCATAGGTAAGGCACTTATACCCTAGGCCAACAATAGTGATAACATCACACATTGGTTGGAAGAATGATTGGTCTTTGTTATGCTCAAAGGCATGTCGCTTTGGAAAAGACCTCCCCACATCCATGTTTGCTTCTTGCTTCTTTTTTTAAGCGTTGACTAGATGGAGGGTTGTGCCCCATCCCTAATTCCTAGAACAAAGAAAATAAAGGTCCTAATGAAAGGGGATCCACAAAGTCCCTCTCATTGCCTCGAGTCTTAGATTTGCTTATGGTTCTTGAGGGTCTAGCCACTCCACTGGTGGCAAGTTCATCTTTGGTAGCAACTGTTACTTTCCTCTTTTTATCCTTTTCATAATAGCATCGTGGGAAGCATGCATAATATTTGGGGTTGATGCATCACAAATCCCAACATCATGCCTAAGGATTTTGGCTGTGTTATTAGCTACGGAGGGCACTTATACCCTGGGCCAAAAATAGCAATGGCATCACACATTGGTTGGAAAAATGGTTGTTCTTTAGTATGCTCAAAGGTATGTTGCTCTAGAAAAGGCACCTCCCCACAACCATGTTTGCTTCTTGCTTTTTTCTTTTAAACCATTGACCTGATGGAAGGTTGTGCCCCATTCCCAATTCTTGGAATAAAGAAAATTGAGGTCCTAATGAAAGGTGAATTTGTGGAGTTCCTCTCATTGCCTCAAGTCTTAGATTTGCTTGTGGTTCTTGAGGGTCTAGCCAGTCCATTGGTGATGCATCACAAATCCCAACATCATGCCTAAGGATTTTAGCTAAGTGTTATTAGCTAGGTAGGGAACTTATACCCTGGGCCAATGATGCATCACAAATCCCAACATCATGCCTAAGGATTTTAGCTAAGTGTTATTAGCTAGGTAGGGAACTTATACCCTGGGCCAACAATAATGATAAGATCACACTGGCTGGAATAATGATTGATCTTTGTTATGCTCAAAGGTATGTCACTCTAAAAGAGACACCTCCCCACAACCGTGTTTTCTTCTTGCTTCTTTTTTTTAACCATTGTTTGGTTGGAAAGTTGTGCCCCATCCTTGGTTCTTGGAACAAATAAAATTGAGGTCCTAATGAAGGGTGAATCCGCAAAGTCCCTATCATTGCCTCAAGTCTTAGATTTGCTTGTGGTTCTTGATGGTCTAGCCACGCCATTGGTGTCAAGTTCAACTTTGGTACCAACCATTGCTTTCCTATTTTTATCCTTTTTCATAATAACACTGTGGGAAGCATGCATAATATTTGGGGTTGATGCATCAGAAATCCCAACACCATGCCTAAGGATTTTAGCTAGGTGTTATTTCAACTGGCTAATTCTCTTGTCATTTGTTGCCTACATAGTTTAGAAGATAATGATTTTCAATTTGTCTCATCTTTAGGTTCACCATACTCCCAAAATGGATCTTGTTATACCTCATTTTATGAGTTCCCACTTTATGATTCTCATCACATTGATAGAGTTTAGTGTTAGTACCTATTGTCGCAAAGTCTAGTAGGCCTAGTGCAAAGCCTTACTAGGTGGGGCCAGACCTTATGGCAATAATAGAAAGGGTTGCCACTGTCACCTCGACAACCTTTCTCCTGCTCTTTAGTGGTTTTAAACCATAAGGGAGGCTTTCCTAAATCACCTAGAAATATATTCTAATGCTATGGCTCAAGGTGATAGATTAAAGATCTATTGTTGGATACAGTATTGACATAGCCTAAGAAGGCTTAGGTGTTCTATACTAGGGTTCAAATACTCTATACCCAAACCAAGAAATGTGCTACTATAAGTTAGGGCTTGGAAGATATGCAATGATGAGGCATTCAATGTCATATAGCATCTCAAGAAAAGATCAAGATCTTCCATTAGAGACTAGGGTTAAACTAGGGAAATTACTTCTATGGTTGTTAGATATGCGTAAACAACAATAAAGATAATGATGTTAGCCTTATTTAAGAGATATAGACCACTGTTGATAATATCGCCGAAATATCGGCGATATTTTGCTGGTAACATCGTATGATGATAGGGGAAATATTGTTAGGGCACTTGGGGTCATAAATTCATGCGGGAATTCCCCGTTGTTTTTTTTGGTCAGTTTCGTTTGTGAGGCTTGGAGAAGGAAGGGGAAGAACTTTGTGGTGGTTGTCAAGGAGGGATTGAGGATCAAAGAGCCATTGTCACTATCAACTACGAATTTTTCGTTGATCAAAGATTGAAGAATAGTGAGAGAAACTTCATTTCTTCCATTAATAGGTATGTTCTTAGAAACCCCTATGTTAATGATTTTTTTCATAGATTTAAGGTTATGCTTGCTTGCCTCTTTGCCTACCAAGATTTTGTTTCTTTGTTTTTTTCCATTTGCTATGATTTTCATGCCCATGAGCCAATGCAAGGGTTTTCTCCATATTTGGACAACAAGCTTCATTTTTTTTTACTTTCTTATGCACCCTCTTATTGCCATTTTTTGTGTATGCATGTTTAATGCCAATTTTTTGTTTTTTTGGTGCCCTAGGTTTGAAATTTGAATTAGTTCACTGCAAATATGCCAAAATCCTTGGACCCATTTTTGGAGTATGGGGAGCTTTATGGTGGGACAAATCGGGCACATCTATCATGCAAATTGCGTGGGACCAAGATGGTAGGAGGGGTTACACGATTGAAATACCATCTGGCTAGCCTCCCTGGACATGATGTTATACCTTGTACAATTTCTAGTGCAGAAAATTATACAAAATCTCTTGAAGCAATTGATGAAAAAGACAGAAAGATAGCTGCTAGGGCGAGGGAACTGATCTCAGATAGATAGTTGCTAGTTTTATTTGTTTTGCAGCTTTGCTACATACAACTCATGATGATGAGATACTTTTATATATGTGATGTTATTTTGTATTGGTTCTCCACATTTGAGTCCTTGATTGGACAATTATCAGGGATCAGTAGGATTTGGTATCGCCTTTGATATATATCTTTTTTATTTTACATCCACTACATCATATATATCAACGCTTTCTTCATATTTATGTGTCAATGTGTTTATTTCATGTTGTTATTGCTTTATATGTTTAAAAATCTGAAAAAAAATGAATATATTATGCATTTTTTATGCTTGCCGATATTGCCGATAAGATGTTTTCTGGACCCTCACTGATATTTTGCCGATACCGATATTATCAACACTAGTATAGACCATCTACTATGCTAGATTTTGCCTTTAAACAATTTATAGGTGCAATTCCTAAATAATGAGCCACAAATATCCACTCAAGCTTTCACTTTTATGCATAAATCAACCTTAGAAACCCCTAGCGGTTGCCATAGATGTCTAGGAAAGAGAAAAAGACAATGAAATTTAGAAAAAATTGTGGATGATCAACACACTAACAATTAGTGCCTTATCCTACTAGGGTTTAATGGAGTCTCTTAGGGTTAAAATTCAAAGGAAATACCTTGATGGAATAAGAGGGATGGTTGGGGCATCTGCTTTTAAAACCCTAACTATTATTATTGTGAGGGGAGAAATTAAGTATAGGGTCTTGTTAAATATAGATAACCATGGTATGTTATATGCTTAATGCAGTTTTACTTCAATCTTTCTTATAGGCCCAATTCAATTTAGCAATCACATAAACATGAGAGTAAAATGCTGATAGAACATAATAATAGATCAACAGAAGACAAGCCAAATAATATATCAGAATTTTTAATTCTTCTTGTCCAACAAATATAGAGATAAATGTTTGTTACAACAGTCAACAAGATGTCCTAGCCAGCAAAGGCTTTAGTTGGCCAATCCAACTTCTCCAACATACCAAATCAACCTTTCTCCAAGTGTCACACACACCCCTCAAAGATAGCTCCAAAAGTCAACAGAAAATGGTCAATGCAGAAGTCAACGCTGCGGTCAACATCCAGTAGTCAAAGTCATCGTCCAGTGGCCTCAAGAAATTGGAATTTCTGTGCTGAAATCGAGGTCAAAGCTCAAGGGTTGACCCAAAGTCAACGCTTGTCAACGCTGTCCAGAAAGCCCTAAAATAGTTCGCAATTTCTCTAGCTTCAGATTACACGTGTGAGGGATAGAAGCCTCTCCTAGGTTGTATGAACCAATCAGATCACAAGAAGAATGTATGTTGAGATGATGATGAAATGAGCATCATCTCTCTCCTGTTTATTGTTGGGATTTTGTGTATTTGGGGTAGCATCAGTTGTGCTCTAGGTCCCAAATTTTGAGGAAGGACTAGAGTTCACCTGATCTACAAGACTCAGAAATGGATTTGGGAAATTTCATCTGGTTTAGGAGATATTAAATTAATTAATTATTTTAATGTATTTCCTAAGTTAAAACTTAGGAAATAAAATAATTAAAGTGAATATAGTTAAACATGTGATGAAATTGTCTTAAGTCACACGGATCAATCTTTCTTTTAATCTTGGCCATGGATTAAAGATTTAATCTTAGCCGTTGATTTGTCAACGAGAAAAGTATAAAGGAAAGGCTTGGGGTCATTTGTAAGATACACAGAGGCAGAGCATTGTAGCTAAGCTGAGATTCTAGGGTGGGGTTGCTAAGAATTTTCAGAAGTGTTTCAGTTGTAGAGAGGGGAATTTATACCAAGGGGATGATTTGATCCCGGGGTCTAGAATACACAAGAAGCAGAGAAGAGATCAGGAAAGACAGCGCAGAAGAAGGCAGCAGCAGCCGACAACAGTTTTAGCAGAAGCAACAAGGATAATGTGATTTTCAGGAAGCCCTTCAGGGGTTACGCAGAGACCCTTAGGGGCAGCGTAGAGACTGCGTCACCCAGTCTGGGGTAACGAAGTCCCTTCCAGTGACAACACTGAGCATTTGGAGGCTTCAAAGGCTGATGCAGTGTCTTTTAGGGGCAGATTTGGGGTTTCTAGGCCTAGATCTCGCTGAGTTCTGTAAATCCCGTTTGAGGGTGTGGATCAGTCAGTGTTGTTGGTCTTAGATCAACCAGGTGCTGCAGATCTAGAGTTTTCTCTATAGGGTTTTCTAGATCTGGAACCCAGAGTTGTGTATTTAGAAATATTTTTAATAATAGAGCTCTCCAGCAGCCAGAGACTGGTTTTTCCGGGGACAGTTTATCCAGAAATAATTGTGTCACTTTGTTTATGTGTGCATGTGCTTATTCTAGATTTGAATTGGTAGAGATCTATTATGTGTTTTGCTTTGATGTTAACTTGAATTTATTCAGTTGATAACTTATATAAGTAGGAGAAGCTTAACCGGATTAATAGAAATAAATTCTGCATAAGAATTAAGATTCAGAAATTTCTACATGGTATCAGAGCAATTGCAGATCTAGAAGGGTCACCAACTGAAGCATCTGAAGGATCTAGCTGCAGAAAGCAGCTGGAAAGGTAGCAGAAAAGCAGATCTGAAGGGACAATGCAGTTTTTAGGAGGAGAGTCACGCAGAGGGAAGGGTGACGCTGTCCAGCGCTGTGTCCTAGCAAGCCCACGCAATTACTGCGCAGAGGCAGCTCAGAAACAATGCTGGTTAGGTCTGAGTGTGATTCAGATTTGAATCTGTCAGATCCATAAAAAGGCTGCAGAAAAGTAGCAGAAAATTTAGAAGCGCTGGTGGGGTTAAATTTCTGAAGTTTTCAGATTTTTAGCCTTAGCACAAGTGACAAAGTTTGGGAAGAGATCAGTTTCTCAGAGAGTTTCTTGCCAAAGGAAACTTGCAGTTTGGTCAGAGGATTAAAGAAGAAGCTGAATCATAGTTGATTTGGTAGATTTCCAAAGAGGGAAATCAAGTGTTAGAGGGAGCAGAGGGTTCCTAGTTCAAAAAGGACCCTAGATCCAAGATCTCTAGCATAGAGAAGAGGAGCTCCGACACATTCTGAGCAGATGGCTCCTCATGGACTGCGTGATTAGGATAGGCTAGAGGGCCTCTCAAACTTTTCGGTATGGAAAGCTAGGATCCTGATTGTCCTAGAGACATATGGTCTAAGAGATCATGCAGAGCAGACCCTAGCCTTGCCGACAGATGCGGATCTCCTACGGAAGCATAGAGAAGCTGCTGGGCATGCCAAGTGGCTGATAATGGACAGTATCAAGGATCATATTGTGCCACACATAACTGAGAAGAGCACAACTAATGAGATGTGGAAGGCCTTGACTTCCCTATATGAGGGAAAATCAGTCCAAAGAAAGATGTTGTTTGAGGCCCAAATGAGGTCATTCATGATGACCAAGGGAGAAGACATCGAGCATTTCCTCTTCAGATTGCAGTCAATCAGGGATCAGCTGACTGCAACAAGTGCAACCGTAGATGATGCAGTGATAGTTAGGACTGCCCTCAATGCAGTCACGGATGAGTGGGAAACCTTTGTCCAAAGTACCTTGGGCAGAGCAGACCTCCCAGATTGGGACAACTTGTGGTCAATCTTGCGGCAAGAAGAACTACGAAGGTTCACTAAGAAGCAGCACAACCCCGCATTGAGCAAGGTTAAGAAGGAAGAGGAGGAAGATGCAACCTTGGAATCAAAGAAGCAGTCGAAGAAGAAGAAGGATCTTTCAAAGATCAAGTGCTTCTAGTGTGGCGAAATGGGACATTTTGCCAACTATTGTCCATAAAAGAAGAAGGACAAGGAAGCATCTTCTTCCAAAGCAGCAGTGGCAGATGGTGGGTTCGGAGATGATGTAGCCCTGAGTGCTCATGAACCACGGAGGTGGGGTGACATGGACATGTAGAGGAGCTACATGGAAGTAAGGCGGGATCCTTGAGCAGCTCATCTCTTGGATCACAAGCGAGCTACGATAGCCTTAAGACAATAGCGGGACAAGTGGAGCATTGGGTGCATAGATCACAGATGAAGCAGAGGCAGATCTGGAGGCTGGGAGGAGTAGCGCAGAGCATAACAGCAACAGTGTAGAAGCAGTAGCAACGCAGAGGATGATGTGACTTCAGCAGCGCAGCAATACTGCTTACGCAGTGCAGAGTTGCAGCAATGCAAAGAGCTTCAGAGGGACAACGCAATACAACATCAGCGTGATAGATTTCAGCCCAAGGCGCTGATGTGACTTCAGTAGTGTAGAGGGAGTCTGATTACGCAGACAAAGCTGTAGTTGTGCATCGTTCTTTAGATGCCAGCACAGATCTGTAGCCTATGGAGCTTCAGTGATGAGGATGCAACCCATCAGACTTGTTTGTCAAAGATTGGGTAGGAGATTCAGTTGTTTCTCTCAACAAATGAAGTTGCAGTGTAGTAGATCAGCAGTGGCAGTGCTATGAGCAGCACAGATGCAACATATTGAGAGGGAGCTGTAGTACAGTGGTTGTAGTGGCAGTGGCAGAGTCATGGGCAGCAGTACAGAATGGCAGCAGTAGTGCAGAGTTGAGTGGCAGGAGGCCAAGCTTCAACAACATAGAACCAGTGCCCAAAATCTTGTAATGCATAAGTGTGATGTATTGCTAGAGCACACCCTTGATGCTAAGAGGGGGTGTTGAGATTATGTGTATTTGGGGTAGCATTAGTTGTGCTCTAGGTCCCAAATTTTGAGGAAGGACTAGAGTTCACCTGATCTACAAGGCCTAGAAATGGATTTGGGAAATTTCATTTGGTTTAGAAGATATTAAATTAATTAATTATTTTAATGTATTTGCTAAGTTAAAACTTAGGAAAATAAAATAATTAAAGCGAATTTAATTAATCTTAGCGATTGATTAAAGATTTAATCTTGGCTGTTGATTTGTCAACAAGAAAAGTATAAAGGAAAGGCTTGGGGTGATTTGTAAGATACACAGAGGCAGAGCACTGAAGCTAAGCTGAGATTCTAGGGCGGGGTTGCTAAGAATTCTTAGAAGTGTTTGAGTTGCAGAGAGGGGAATTTAGACCAATGGGATGATTTGATCCCGGGGTCTAGAATACACAAGAAGTAGAGAAGAGATCAGGAAAGACAACGCAGAGGAAGGCAGCAACAACAACAGCAGATGACAGCAGCAGCAGCAACAAGGACAACGTGATTTTCAGGAAGCCCTTCAGGGGTTACGCAGAGACCCTTAGGGGCAGCGTAGAGACTGCGTCACCCAGTCTGGGGTAACAAAGTCCCTTCCAGTGACAGCACTGAGCATTTGGAGGCCTTCAGAGGCTGACACAGTGTCTTTCAGGGGTAGATCTGTGGTTTCTAGGCCTAGATCTGGCTGAGTTTTGTAATCCCGTTTGAGGGTGTGGATCAGTCAGTATTGTTGGTCTTAGATCAGCCAGGTGCTACAGATATAGAGTTTTCTCTGTAGGGTTTTCCAGATCTGGAACCCAGAGTTTTGTATTCAGAAATATTCTTAATAATAGAGTCATCCAACAGCTAGAGACCGGTTTTCCCACATTGGGTTTTTCCGGGTACAGTTTGTCCAGAAATAACTGTGTCACTTTGTCTATGTGTGCATGTGCGTATTTTAGATCTAAATTGGTAGAGATATGTTATGTGTTTTGCTTTGATGTTAACTTGAGTTTATTCAGTTGATAACTTGTATAAGTAGGAGAAGCTTAACTGGATTAACAGAAATAATTTTTGCATAAGAATTAAGATTCAGAAATTTCTACATTTATATCCATCAATGAGGTTGTGTGACACCTCTGTTGGGGCTTGTTAGCCTACATTACAAATCTGGCTGACCTTGTCAATTTGCACATGTGTGGAAAATAAAATCAAAATATAAATTTTGCTCGTCCAAACAAGATGATCTTTAGATCAATCTTGCACCTCTCCGAAAGAGGAACCCAACAAAAATATAATCATCATCAAATGAGCAGTGCAACATGGAGTTTGGACCTAGTTGCCCAAAATTAATACTCCCTCTCAACTAGGGAGAACTCCATTTGTCCACTTGTGCCATCCTGTCATCCAGTACCATCATATACTATCATCATCCTCCTGCAATTCTGTGTCATCCTGCTGTAACATGCTTTGCTGGCTTTTGGGGCAAACAAACGAGAGTGAGTCACAAAGACATCATACTCTGCTGACCCGAAGTGAGCTTAGAGGTTAAAACCTCAATCGGACTCAAGAGAGTCACATACTAACCCGAAGTCGGTTTAGAGGTAAGAACCTCATCACACTTGATCCTAGATCAAGGTGTTGGACACATCCCCATCCTAGAAATAGAGAGTACGACAATCTTCGATGCGTCCATCGGTCTCTATTCACATTTCCCACCTCATTGGCCAAATGAGAGGTACTTCCCATGAGTTTGAAACTATATGGGTAGGATGCATGCGGAGCATAGATCAAAGAGAGGGTGAACTAGCTCAATATCATAATGGTGGGGAAGAAGCACACCAACCAATGTTTTAAAAACCGGAACCGGTGACCGGACCGGTGGCCTAATGAACCGGGTTTCTAACCGGAACCGGTCTAACCGGGAGCGGTCAGATGCCAATGAACCGGTTTTAAAAAAATACATTAAATAATTATTTTTTTAATAAAAAAAACTATTTTTAAGATTTGCAACCATGATTCCAAGCCAATAGAGACAAAATATGCAAAGTTTGCTCATTTATATACCATGCAAAGGTGAATATATCAAAATGGCACCGAGTGCAATATATATCATCGAAAAATACATAAGCAATGAGGCTCCAAATGGCCCATAAAGTCCAAAAACAATGCTACAAGCTATGAGGCCATTGGCATAATACAAGACTACATATTAGTGATCAACAACATGATCACTCCTCATCATGATCAAAATCATCACCACTACTAGACAAGGGATCATCAACATGAGCTACATAAATAATATGGCTCAAAGTTTGAGGACTCCTAAAACTCCTCTACAACTTTAGTAGTAGTAGTAGTAGCAAAAATAGACATCAAAACTACAAATCATCGAGCAACATGGTCTCTCATGAAACTCATCATTGATTCATCGCTACTAGAAATGGGATCATCAACAAGAGATACATAAACATCATCTAGCTCAAAGTCTTCAGACTTGGATTGCTCAACCTTATAACATGATAGAAATTGAAAAAGTTTAACATGCCTAACCAATGATTTTGGTTTGAGTGAAGGGTTCATTTCCTCAACCTTAAAATTGGATAGAAAAAGATTAGCATGTCTAACTAGTTGTTTAAATGTTTTCCTTTGATTGAAGGGTACATCAAGGTTCTTAAAGGACTTCATGCTCTTGATCAAATGCCAATATCATACCCTTACACATGATAGAATCAAATGGGAACATTGCAAATTCCCAAACCATGAAACCCTGAAAACCATTAAGTCCGCTGAATTTTGAGTGAAACCTAAAATTCTAGTTTCTCCATATGAAATCCAATGAGGTCGAAACCACTCTTAAACATCCTGAGTCATTTCATGGTAATGTTAAAAATTTAAGTAAAAGTCACTTTTACTTTAAGAATTTAACATTACCATGAAATGTCAATGCTTCCCTTACCTCCACATCAGCCCTAAAACTCATTTCTGGCCGTGCGTGGGTCCACATAGGGAAAGAGTAGCTAAATGAACCCCCCCATTAGCTCCAAATCAGCCCTAAAACATAACTGTCGCCGAAAATGTGGGTCCACGGATGAGTTAGCACCTAACCGGCCGGTTAGGTCCGGTTTTTCTCAAAAATTGGCGAAGGGTGGTGTTTGGCCGGGTTTTTTGGCCGGTTTCAACCGCCGAGCAGTCTAACCGGCCGGTTTGGCCGGTTTCCGGTTCAAACCGGCTGGTTTTTAAAACACTGACACCAACAAGATTCGACGAACCTAGCCTTGTGGTTGCTTATAGCTCCAAGAAGCTATCCCCAAGCCTCCTGGAGCTCCTAGAGCTCATTGTCCAACTCAAGCAGGACCGTCACAATATGGTCTGTTCATGATTCCAAGCTTCTTACGGAAGGTTAAGAATTTGACCTTTCCCAGGGGCTTCGTGAGAATATCCGCGACCTGCTCATCAGTCCCAATGTGATCGAGCCTTACGGCGCCTCGTTGTACCATATCCCGGATAAAGTGGTACCTAATATCAATATGCTTGGATCGATCGTGGAACACAGGATTCTCAGAAAGACAAATCCCACTCTGGTTATCGCAAAGGATAATGGTGGTATCTAGCACATGTCCAAACAACTCACTGAAGAGCTTTCTCAACCAAACAACTTCACAACATGCCATACTTGCTGTAATGTATTCGGCCTCAACGGTACTCAAAGCAACTGATTTCTACTTCCTACTCATCCAAGATATTGAAGCATAACCCAAGGTGAAGCAACATCGAGATGTGCTCTTACGATCCACCACCCTGCCTGCCCAATCGACATCGGTATATCCACGGAGTTTCAAACCCCTGACAGTGTATCTCTGCCCATGGTTGATTGTGCCCTGAAGATATCTCAATAGATTCTTGGCACCAATCCAGTGAATGTGATGAGGCTCAACAATATATTGACTCAAAGTGTTCACTGCAAAACATACGTCCGAACGCGAGTTCACTAAGAGAATCAGGGCCCCTACGAGTTGTTGATACTCGGTGGGATTTCCTAGCTCGGGCCCAGCAACGCTTCCACACAACTTAAAGTTGAGTTCCATCAGTGTTGACACGAACTTACAGTCCACCATTCCAAATCTCTCCAGCAACTTCACAACATATTTTCCTTGAGAAAGGAAAATCTCACCTGGATTTTGCCAGACCTCCAAGCCTAGGAAATAGTGCATCAGTCCTAGGTCCTTCGTCTCGAACTTAAAAGCTAGCTCCCTCTTACATTGATGAATGAGAGGGTCAACACCTGTTAGGAAGAGATCGTCTACATAGAGAACCAGAATGATAGGCCTTTCTTTATCAACCTTAAAATAAAGGTTTGGATCAACATCACTTCGAGTAAGCCCAACTTCATCAAGTAGCTATCAATCTTCTCATACCAAGCCCTCGGGGCTTGCTTCAATCCATAGAGGGCTTTCTTCAACCTGCATACATATGTGTCTCTATCTTGGACTTTGAATTCCACATAAACCTCTTCCTTGATTGAACCATGTAAGAGGGCAGTCTTCACATCCATCTGTGGAGACTCCATCCTTGCGTTGCAGCAAGGGCAATGATCGATCAGATGGTGGTATAGCGGGCAATAGGTGCAAATATATTATCATAATCTAGGCCTTCCTTTTGAGAGAAGCCTCGGGCAACAAATCTTGCCTTATACTTTTCAACACTTCCATTGGCTCCATGCTTGATCTTGTAGAGCCATTTCGAGGTCACAATAGATTTGTCCTCCGATCTCGGGACCACTTCCTAGACATAGACTCATATCATAGCATCCTTCCAAACTTGATGCTTTACGACTTCTTCAAATGATCTAGGCTCAGATTGTACAATAGAACTCATGGCTGTTAGGTACCCTTGGTACCTCTTCGACTTCTTGCTTTTACGGAATGTCCCCCTTAGAGCAATATGTCTCTCGGCATCTTCGAGAGTGTCCCTAAGCCATGAGGGTCTCCTTTTATTAGAAGGAGGTGGATCAATAGGATCCATCGGTCCTTTAACCTCGGGCATTGGTTCATCCTTCAACTCTTCCTTTGAGCTTGGAAGATTCCTAACTTTCTTGAGGGCAACATCTTCATCGAAGGTGACATCGTGGCATATCTCCACTTCTCTTTGACTAGGCACATAGATTCTATATGCTTTTGAAGTTTCACTATAGCCCACAAACATTCCTTTCTTTCTAGAAGCATGTAACTTGCTTCTCTTTTTCTCCGGCACATGAAAATAAACAGGACTTCCAAAAACTCTAAAATGGGAGACATCATGCTTATTACCAGAGAAGACTTCTTCGAGAGTTTTGGAGTCCAATGCGTAATGCGAGCATCTATTTTGAACATACACATCAGTGTTCACAACTTTTCCCCATAGAAACTTCGGAAGACCTTGGTCATATAGCATGGCACGGGCATCTTCCACTATGGTTCTATTCTTCCTTTCATGAACACCATTTTGCTCGGGAGTATACATAGTAGTGGTCTCCCTCTTAATGCCAACTTCTCTGCAAAAGTCATTGAATTCATTTGTCTCATACTCGGTGCCATTATCGGTCCTCAAAATCTTGATCTTCTTCCCTGTTTGATTTTCAACCAAGGCCTTGAAGGTACAAAACTATTTGAATGCTTCGTCCTTCTTCTTCAAGAAAGATATCCAAGTCTTGCGGGAGAAGTCGTCTATAAAAGTCATGTAATATGAACATCCTCCCAAGGATGTTACGGGCAACATACCAGATAGATCAGAATGTATCAATTGCAAAATATCAGATGTCTTCGTGACACTTGAGGGGAATGGTCCCCTTGTATGCTTCCCTTCGGCACAACCCTGACATACACCTTCATGATCATCTTTGAATTCAGGCATCCCTGTCACCACCTTCCTTGCTTTGGGAAGGGCTTTGTAATAAAGGTGTGCAAACCTCTGGTGCCATAGCTCGGTTTGAAGAGTTGTGTCACATGACATGGCCCCCAACAGACTTCCTCCAACCTGATAGAGTGTATCAACTCTAAAACCAATAGTAAGAGCTTCTTTGAAGTTCTTCTTCCAAATGCGTACCTTTCCATTAATGAATGCCACCTTGAATCTTCTGTCTTCCATTGCCAAATTGGACACAATATTCTTTTTCAAATCAGGTACGTACAAGACATTTTGTAAGCGGAGGACTTGACCTTGAGATAGATGAAGGGTCACAGTCCCCGTCCCTTTCACGGGATAGGTGGCATTGTCTCCAAGGATAATCTCCAAATTAGTATCCTTCTCAATCAAATCAGAGAGGGTTTCTTTATATCCAGTGAGGTGCCTTGAAGCACCACTATCAATCAACCAAACATCCAAGGTGTCGGGAGGAGATGCAGCAGAGAGGGCAGATACAAGAATATATTCATTTTTCTTATTATCAACATCATTGGATTCATCATACCTGGAATTCCTTGACCTCTTGAAAGGTTGGCCATTTCCACTTCGATCAGAGGGAGCCTTCCTCTTTCCTTTGAACCTGTTGTTCCTTTGATTGTCATTCCTTGTGAAGTTGTTGTTGTTACTCTAGGAGAGTCCCTTCTATTGGGGCACTCTTTTGCATAGTGACCAAACTTGTTACAAGTGTAACATCTTCCTTTTCTTCCTTTGGGCCCCGCTCTTCCATGGTTTTGATTTCTCAGACCACCATTGTTCCTCTTCTTTGCATGAGCGGTAAAGGCAGTAGGGTCGCCTCCATTCCCATTCGAGGGATGGTCTCTCTCCATCATCCTTGTCTCCTCTTGAGTGCATCTCGTCAACAATTCATTAAAATTAGGAATCACATTATTATTAAGAATAGTAGTGTTGAATACATACCATTCCCAGGGGAGTCCTCCAAGAGCAATGAGAACAAGCTCTCGATCAGCTGCTTCTTCTCCAATAGCTAGGAGATCATTCTTGATTTCAGTGAGCCTCATAAAATAGGATTGAATGGATTCTCCTTTGCCCTTCTTGATATTCTTCAACTTGTTCTTGAAGAAAAGAACTTGATTAACATTGTTAGCCCTGAACATGCTAACCAACTTATCATACATCTCTTTAGATGTGCCCAGCTCGGAGATATAAGCAACCAAGTGCTCGTGTATAGAATCCTTGATAATCATCTTTGCCTTGACTTCCCCTCTTCTATATTTCATCTTTGTGGCAGCCGGTGCATTTGATGGAGGCTCATTTGTCTTCCCTTGCACATAATCCATGACATCTTGATCTTCCAATACCAATTCCAAAGACATCTTCTAGGCATGATAATTAGAGTTATCAGTCAACTTATTATCAGTCTTGAAACCCTTGTAGCTTGAGGAGGCCATTTGTCCTTGATAAGACAACTTCTTCGGTGATTGCTTTTCACACTAGCTTGGGCTTTGCCTTCACCTTAGCTCTGATACCATGTTAAATTTAGATAACCATGGTATGTTCTAAGCTTAATTCAGTTTTACTTCAATCTTTCTTATAGGCCCAATTCAATCTAGCAATCACATAAACATGAAAGTAAAATGCTGATAGAACATAATAATAGATCAACAAAAGACAAGTCAAATAATATATCAGAATTCGTAATTCTTCTTGTCCAACAAATATAGAGAGAAATGTTTATTACATCAGTCAACATGATGCCCTAGCCAACAAAGGCTTTAGTTGGCCAATCCAACTTCTCCAACATACCAAATCAACCTTTCTCCAAGTGTCACACGTACCCCTCAAAGATATCTCCAAAAAGTCAACGCAAGTCAACAGGAAATGGTCAACACAGTAGTCAATGTTGTGGTCAATGGTCAGCAGTCAAAGTCAACGTCTAGCCTCAATTTTTGTGCCCTCCAATGCGACCTCAAGAAATCAAAATTACTGTGCTGAAATCGAGGTCAAAGCTCAAGGGTTGACCCAAAGTCAGCGCTGGTCAATGCTGTCCAGAAAGCCCTAAAACAGTCTGCAATTTCTCCAGCTTCAGATTTAAACGTGTGAGGGATAGAAGCCTCTCCTAGGCTGTATGAACCTATAAGATCACAAGAAGAATGTATGTTGAGATGATAATGAAATGAGCATCATCTCTCTCCTATTTATATGCATCAATGAGGATGTGTGACACATCTGTTGGGGCTTGTGAGCCTACATTACAAATTTGGCCGACCTTGTCAATTTGCACATGTGTGGAAAATAAAATCAAATATAAGTTCTGCTCATCCAAACAAGATGATCTTCAGGTCAACATGGAGTTTGGACCTAGTTGCCCAAAATTAACAGGTCTGCACATGTAGAGTTTCCCTATAGGGCCTTTGGAGAGAACAATTTTACATGCAATAATGTAGCAAGATTCCCACAATATTTTAGCATTTAGTCATGGCATAATAGAAACCCTGCTTTAAACATTCAACATGCAAAATATCAAGGATAAGACAATAAATTTACAAAATTCTCCACAAAAGGCACTTTTTTCAATCCTAGAACAACGTCTCAATGCAAAAATCACAACCACAAGAAATTCGCACCAATAAAGACTACATCCTTCCCATAGTAGTGAAAAAGGCATGCTCATACTCTCTTAGAGCATAAAAGAATTCAATTTATGATGATGAAATGAAAATGAGTGGAGTCGTCTCTATTTATATGAGGTCTATCTCCATTATTACAAAAAATACAAGCAAATTCCTTATTGACAAGTTTACTTTAAGTGTTCCAAAAGATAGAGGTTAGAAGGCAACCTCATGGCTCAAAAACATAACAAAAGTGCCATAAATGCTGACATATGTGGGACAAAATCCTGTTCAAGCATGATATCATACTCCAAATGAGCTCTAAATGCGATAAAAAAGGTGTCGCGTGGGCCAATGAATACTCCATACTCAAAGATGTAGCACCTAAATCACGGGCATGCCTCTAAAGTGCCTCCACACTAAGACGTCTTCTCCATGGTGCCCAATGTCACCCTCCAAAGAGAAAGAGGGGTGATGTGTCTCTCTCTCACTCAAGCATTGGGGCTCCAAAGTGATGTGGAAGATCTCGCATGCCATCACAAGGATGACCATCATTATCTGGGCTCTGGAACAAGTGATCCCCATCAAACAATGTCAAGGCTAGCTTGGGGGCATCCTGGGTTCACTTGGCACATCATCAATATTTCCAACACCAATCTTCATGGGCCAAACATTTCAGCGTATAGGGATAATACCTTGGAGTGTCAGGCATCATGTGGGGTCATCTAGTCGCCCAACACTTTGCTCTGGATAGGCAACGTTGCATCAACAAGGTCATACTCACTCTCTGTAATGGATAAAACGATCTTTGTTATGCTGCTAAGAAAGTAGGGCAATTGTCCTAAGAGGCCTCCGCTCCTGTGATGAGAACCTCTTGAGAAATCCCTCTCAAGATCGAGTGAAAAATCACAATCATTTGGTACAATAACCATAGATGCATCATAATGGACCACACCTAATGCTAGGGGAACATTATTACTTCACACAAAGCTCACCTTCAAATATCTAACTAGATTGAGTCCCATAAACAAGTTACCTCCTTATGTTAGGGATGGTTAGATAGATAACCCTATTAAGTGTTTCAACCCCCAAGGGGAAGTGATAGGTCCCAATTTAGCCCATTAATCCATAGGTGTGCCTAAAAATGGTGGTAACAGAGTGGGAGTGACTTTAGGGTAGGGTGCCATAACCAAGTGAACAACTAATGGCGGTGTAACAACTTGAGTGAATAAATAGATGTAAGGAGGGAGCAATCATGGAGGCATGAGTTACCCCTTTCCTCGGCATGCTTTTTCCAATCCTCTAGTGTGCCTTTTACTTCTTTATGATTTGCATTGATTTGGGTGTATAACTTAGGAGCCCAAGCTTACTTTTTTGAGATTTAGCATTTAATACATCTCAATGATGAGTTGGTTCATTGCTCATAAAGGTTGGGACAATACAAGGTTTCCTTTGTAGATGGAGCATCATATGCTCAGGGAACTAGGTGATGGCTATCGAGGGGGTTAGAGCTCATGCTACGCTGTTGCCCAAGCGCTAATCAAATGTCTCAACCATCTTTTATATTTTATCTTTTTTCTTTCATCGTGGCTTTCTTATGCATTTATCTTTCTTTTGGTTGCATCAACCTTTAGGGAAACGTTTTCTAGACCAGACTCAAGGTTGAGGATGATAGAGTGCTAATCCCCATGATCAGTGACCAACAAGCCAATGAATGGAGATGGAATAACAGGAAAGATGGAAAGTGGTAAGTATTGAAAGCCATGACGCTACTTCAATCAAAGCCTCCCCAATAGTGTCATTCCTAAAACAAGTGGTAAGTATTGAATACCATGACGCTACTTCAATAAAAGCCTCCCCAGTGGTGTCCTTCCTAAAACCCTAAGGCCTCAGAGGAGGTCCCACTATACTAGAGTCATAGACTAACCTCCCAGGTGAAGTGAGGGAACAAAAATACAATCAAGCTCAACCAATCATTCTAATCACCCCTTGATCCATATTAGTATGCTCGAAACATTAAGTGAAAGCACATGATTACAAAATGTTTAAAGTACCTATTGATGGATGACCCACCTTCCTTCAAGAAGGAATGTCGTATGTGAGAGAGAAATCTGACCCGAGTGAGAAGTGGAGGATTTTGGCATCGTGTCATGTGTTGATCACATAGGGCTACTTGCTAGCTGGCTATCCAAGGACGAGAAGAGTTTTCTCCTATGGATCATGTAGCGAAACTCCTCACTAGATCTAGAGGGCTTCGATAGCGAGCCAACGCCACTGTCTCCCCCTCACCGCCGGCTATTAAACTTGGGCATTCTTGACATCATCAACATCCACCCCTGGACTTATTTACATAGCCTTCATGATCCAGTAATATACATGTTTATGAGGCTGCCCTATTCTTGTATCCTTATTTACTTCATTTTATCCTCGATTTAACTTTGGTATTTTCTAGGAGTTGCATTTTCCCTCCCACGTTGTACTCATACTGGCTATATTCTTCAACCTCATTGACCTATGTATGGTCATTCACTGGACATTAATAAAATTATCTTTTCTTATCTTATCTCATCTTATGGGTTACCCACTTTTTGGTGGGTAGTGGGTAATAGCACCTTTTGAACTATCTTTAAGAGTGGAAACCCTAGCTATTTATGGTTAATATGTATTTTCAGATTTTCAGATTGAGAAGTGAAGTGTTGTGGGATTGGATCCATGGTTGGACGAGTTATTTGCTTCATTTGATTTCTTGGGAATTTTGAGATTTCCATTTGAGGGTTATGATTCAGATTGGGTTGATCATATTGAGTCATTTTACAGGTGTATTGATTCAGCTACATTGCATGTTGCATCCTATATGAAAGTTGTGGCGAATTTAATGTTGTTCATCAAGATCTTATGATGATGACTTGCCCATGTACCTTAGAGGATGAGGCATTATAATGGTTTGAAAATATTCATAGAAATGAAAAGTATCTTCACTTTCAGATTTTATGAAGTTATTTATCAATCATTGGGATTCTCTCTACAAAGAAGGCAAGTGTGAGGAGAATGATGAGGGCCTCATGGCAACTCTAACTGAAGAAGATATTGTTGATAATGAAGCATCCACCTGAATCCCCATGGAAGATCAAGCATATGAAGAGGCACTTTATGTTTGCATTGAAGAGTCTTTTTCAGCCATACATGAAGAAGATATTGTTAATGAAGCATCCATTTTATCTATTAGAGAAGACAAGGGTTTTGTAATCCATGGTCCTTTTCAAATTTTTGATTTTAATGGTGCATTTGTTATGATTTTGAGAAATCTAATTTTGAAGGCAAACCCTTGAAAGAAGAAGAATGTTTAGATATGTTTAAGGCCAACCAAAGAGATGAATTTTTTTGCATTAGTAATCATAGTTAGCATGAGGATTGCTGGAGTTTATATGGAGACCCCATCTTGTTGAAATTCAAGTGCAATCTAGAATTTCTGATCATGATAATTACTTGTGATTGATATATTTGTTGACTTTTAGCATTCTCTTCATTCAATTATGTCATCAAGAAATTATACATTTAATTAAGCAAGAAAGTAAAGATCACAGTGCATAAAAAGACATTAGAGGCCAGAAGTTAGGCCAAAGGCCAAGGAAAAACCCATAAGGGGAAAACCCAACACTACTTTCCTTATAGAATGTTTGTCAACAAAAGAAATCCAAGTCAGACTAACCAGTAACCCAAGTACCATGTCAACACTCCATTTGTCCATAATACTGCTAACAAGACTGCCCACAAATCTGTCCTTAGGATGCCATATACCACTGATGTCCACAAATCTGTGCTTAGGATGCCATATACCATTGAAATAAAGTACCTCAGGAATTTCGCTTAACCACAAAGAATATGCTTCAGGGACTTCGTTTTCCACAGAAGAATAGTGCTTTAGATACCTTGTACTTCATCACATAAATACATGCTTCAGAACTCAGGTTAGTGCCTTAGGATTTGCCATAGGAATTTGGGTCTTTGTCACAAAGTATGCTACAGAGAAATCTGGATTCTTTGCCACAAAACTTCTTTGCATGCTTCTCCTCTTCTACTCAACCGTCCAATCTTTTCTTTTCTTCGTTTTGAATCAGAGATGAGCTTGTTGTCGAATTCTGGAGGAAGTCGAGTGGCATACATATTGTTAAAATTGGACAACTAGGTCCAAACTCCATGTTGTGATGCTCAGATGAAGACACCAATATTTTTATTGGGTTCCTCTTTCGAAGAGGTGCAAGATCGATCAAAAGATCATCTTGATCCGATGAGCAGAACATTTATTTTGAATTCATTTTTAATACTTTCAAAATATGTGCAGGTCGGCCTTAAGGTTTTACACCTCCAACAAATGTGTCACACACCCTCAGTGATTGATATAAATAGAGTCAATGTTGGAGGACATTTCAATCATCTCATCACACACATCCTCATGATCTAAATGGATGCCGTAAATCTGGATGATGCCGTAAATGGATGCCGTAAATCTGGGTGATGCCGGAAATGGATGCTGTAAATATGGATGATGTCGTAAATCTGGGTGATGCCATAAATTTGGATGATGCCGAAAATGGATCTCGTAAATCTGGATGGCGTAAATATGGATGATGACGTAAATTTGGATGATGCCAGAAATCTGGATGTGGGATTCCCTTGTTGAATTATGTTGATTTTTGATGGGCTGTCTTTAAGGGCTGTGTGTGTGACACTTCTGGTTGGTTGACCGTATTGAGACTTTGCTGGTTGAAGCATCCTGTTGACCGCCGTAACGCACCAACACACTTATATTTTTCTGGCTTGTCTTTTGTCGATCTACTGGTATGTTCTATTAGCACTTTACTTTCTTGTTTATGTGATTGTTGACTGACATTGGGGATAAAAGTAAAGTTGCATCAAGCATAGAACATCTACATAAATTTACACATATACTATTCTGGAGGGGTCCGAAAGGGTGCCAATAGGAGCTAAGCCGATTTGACACTTGGAGAGACGATTTGGTCAACTTGGGGACAAAATACATTTAAAATATCATTTTTTTCTTTATTTTAAATGTCCGAATGGGACATGACAAAATAATTTTCTTTTGATTCTTTTACAAAATCATAATTATGAAGACCGAACTTGGTTACAATTTCAACACTCCCTTTTAACTAGGGAGGTATTCATAATGACTCTTTGGGATATTCTCAAGTTGAAGACTTCTATAAGAAAGGATCCAAATTGATAAGTATTATTGATGATAACATCATCATAACCAACGTTGTCAAATTACCAAGGTCTTGACAAGTAAGTTCTAGTTCTCCACTAGATCAGAGCACAATGCTTGGAGGCGTTTAATAGGACACCACATTGCCTCTCCTACGCACATAATCCACCTAGTTTCACTAGAGTATGTCCTCCCCAGGACCATTTCCTACTTGTCACAAGGAAATGTCAGTCCACCGGACCATTCTTTCATTGAGTCAATGTACTTGACTTAGGGTGTTAATCTTAATCGACCACAGTACATGACTCAAGAATGTCTATCCAAGATGCTTATCCACCATTCTCCCTGTTCGTGTCCATGTACTTGACTTAAGGTGGTTAGTCCTAGCCATAATACCTGACACATGGAGAACTAGTTGTCCATCCTCACTCACTCTCAACCTAAGAGGAGTAATCCACAAGCCCAAGCTTGTTTCAGAAGTACTCATACTTCCCTTACATCAACTGCCTGTTCATTTGTGGAGATCTGTTGTAGTTTCCTGGCTCCCATTTGCATCACATCTCGAATCATAATGTTCTTCGATCTTCAATGAAAAACCCAGTTCTTTGACAATCTTTATATAACAAAGTATCACAGCTGAATTCAATATGTCATAAAAAGGTCCATCAAATATTTTATGGAGCCAAACTGCTTAACTGCACAAAGTTTCATATCTTCTACCTTCTCAGTGCTTATTGCAACAAAATCTTGCTTCATGCTTATGGAAAATCCCAAGCAAAAACAACCATAATTCTCTTCCTCTTACTGGGAGAGCCTTTGTGTTTCCAAGCTGCTATCTACTGCATGCTTGACTTCTCTTCCAAACAATCTAGACATATACTTTAAATTGCTTGCTCCCTCTGAACTTGGTTCTTCTTCTAGTACATATCGGGAAAGTTCTCTTTGCTTCATTTTTCAATTCTTTCATCTGATGCCAATCTCTGAACAACCCTTGTCATCAACCTGCAATCCTCAGTAGGAGGTCATGGAAGGACAAATACCTTTAAACAAAGTTCATAGACAAGAGATTATCCATAGTTAAAGACAATAACAATAGCAGTAATTAAAGAGAGAATACTTATATTTTGACAAAAGTGTTAAATTTTGGGTACCAAAGGACAAGTGGTTCCCTAAGGCTTTGATCTTTTGCCTAGGGAAAAGTGTCCACTCTATTGTACTTCTTCTCCTAAAGTGACTTTATAAGTGGTAAAGTCGGTCTAATTTAAAAGTGACTTTATAAGTGATAAAGTTACATTCTAATTTAAAAGTGACTTTATTAAAGTCAATGAAGAATTAGAAAGTGAAAAATTCACTGGAAATAAAACGCTAAGTGGGTCTTTACTTAAGTGGGTGAGTGATTAAATAAAAAAAGTGAAAATAATGTGCATTTAATTTCAGCCCTTGATCTAAAGCTATCTCATCCATTGGATTTAGGGATTCCCCAAAAGTCACTTAGGTTAGGGTAAAAGGAGAAAAGAAGAAGAAAAGATCATTTAGTGTTTCATGAGCATTTGAGAGAAAGCAGGAGAGTGCAAGGAGAAAATTTCTAAGCAGAGAGGAAGTGAAGGAGAGCAGCAAGGAGGCATTTACAACAGTCCGTACAGCAGAGCAGCAAGGAGGCATTTACAACAGTCCGTACAGCAGCAAGAGTTGGCACACATTCCAAGACAGAAATTCGTACAACAACATTTGGCACGCATTCCAAGGAAGGTACAACACAAATTTTGAGGAAATATCGACAGACTAAAGGCACGAATATCGAGGCAGCTTTGCACAATTTTTGAGGTAGCTGGGCACATTTTTTGACAAGGATTGCGGTACATTTTCGTACTGTCTGTACAATGAATTTTGGGCACGAAAATCGAGGCAGGCCGTACAACATTTAATGCTGTAAATTTTGCTGTTTTATGTTTTTATGTTGGCACGATTTTCGAGGTGGAAGTTTATCACGAAAATCGAGATAAGTTGATTTTTGTAAATGCTAAATTTTTCTGTGTATTTCAGAGTCTGTAAAAGTTTTCAGAAATAAAGAAGAGCTCTCAAACTAGTTTTCCCCAAGAGTTGTAGGGGTTTTTTCCAGGGTCACATTGACCAAAAATCACTGTGTCATTTTCTCTGTGTGGCTGTAACAATTTTCTGTGCATTTATTTCAATATTTTCCATTAGTAGTAAATTCTCTAAATTTGTGTTTTCAGAAATAAATGTCATATCCAGATTTTAGTGTTTTTATCATGCTTGGATTTAACATTAAATGCATGGAGTGATAAGGGAAAACTGATAACCGAAGTGGGGATTGAAATTTTACATGTTATCAGAGCTTAGTTGGTTGGAAATTGTAGTTTGGGACAATAGTGTGTAAATTACAACAGTCAGATTTTTACACAGAAAACAGAAAACGTTTACCCAGATTTGAAATTTCAATTTTATAGGACAGTGAATCATGTCTTTGGGATCAAGGGTTGAAGACAGGTTAGATGTGTAGAGTAACTACAATGCATGGAGGGAAAGAATCCAAAGTATCTTTGAGGAAGCATAGGTTTGGGACATTATGGTACATACCACCCAGCACCCAGTAGCAGTTCCTGCTAACCCAGTATAGTTAGCAGAGTTCAATAAAAAAGAATGCTAAGGCCAAAACACTGATTTTGGATGGAGTCAAAGATCATGTCATTCCTCATGTGAGAGGAAAGACTTATGCACATGAAATGTGGACTGCCTTGACCAGGCTTTACCATAGCTCAAATGAGAACCATAAGATGGTCCTAAAGGAGAAACGAATGCCATAAGAATTGCTAAGACTGACAGTGCTATAACATACCTCATCAAGATCACTTCGTGAGAGATGAGTTGGTGCCCGTAGGAGAGACCATTGTACCCACCAATGTTTTAAAAAACGGAATTGGTCAGCGACCAGGCCGAGGTAATGACTCGGTAATGACTCGGTCGACTCGGTTTTTGTAAAAAATACATTAAATATTAATTTTTTTGTACAAAAACATAAAGAATAATCTTGTCCTATAATATTGTTACAGCCCTGGTTGGCATGACATATATGCTTCAGGAGTCAGTGAGCAGGCCTCTTATTCATTTCAGCGTAAAAAAAACCTTGAAATAAGTTCATCATTGCCAAAAAAATTTCAACAGTCAGGATAAGATCAAAGATTGTGTAATAATTCCAATTGCAAAGACAATAAAACATATTTTGTCAGGAAGCTAGTCAATTGGGGGGCCTTGTGTTCTAGCAGCAGTGCGGGTTTTGCATCCATTTATCATCAAACAATACTTGTTTTGTATCTATGTTCATTGTTTGCCTTCATTGATTTTGATCAATGTTATTTTTCAATAAAGGTTTTGAAAGAACATTGAGTAAAAATTTAGATAATATGGCCTGGAAAAACACACTGTAGCATTTGGGTTAACCAACAGTAAGTGTTGGATGCCTTTGAAACTATATGTTTTACAGTGCATTATGTGTTAAGGACATGGTATGCTACAGCTAAGTTTCTGGCTTGGTAGGATGAATGCGTCCATTGGTGTGTTATAAACAGTCATACTTATGGAATACAGAATAATCTTGTCCAATAATATTGTCACAGCCCTGTTTGGTATGACACATATGCTTCAAGAGTCAGTGAGCAAGTCTCTTATTCATTTCAACGTAAAAAAAAGTTGAGAGAAGTTCGTCGTTGCCAAAAAAAATTTCAACAGTCAGGATAAGATCATAGATTGTGTAATATTTCCAATTGCAAAGACATTAACACATATTTACTGTTAGGAAGCTAGTCAATTGGGATTTAAGAGGGAAAGTAATGTAAAATTACACATTTAAAGACAAAGTAGCTGTAGAACTGCTCTTGCTACAATTATATCCTTATTTCTCAGGCTGTTGCGGTCAGAGATTGTATTAGGCCTATTTGTAGGTTCACTTGACTCTGATTTTGAACGTTTCATAGTTGTATTGCCATAGCAAAACATGACTTCAGGATGAAAAACAACCTAAAAAAACCCTAACAGCGAATTAAAATTCATTTTCAAGTCCACAAAACCGACTTTTTTGGGCCCACCAGCCGGCTGTTATGGCTCGGCCTGGTTGATCGGCTTGTTACCGAGCCGGCCGAGCCATTACAAAAACCGGCCGGCTCGGTAATAAACCGGCCAGCCTGGCTGGTTTTCTACCTGGTCGGACCGGCCACCCTACTGGCTCGGTCGACCAGGCCTGGTCGGTTTCGGTCAGGCCGATTTTTAAAACAGAGGTACCCACTGAGTTGTTGAGGATAGCTTTGCATATATTTCCCAGGTCTTGGGAGAGTTTTGTAGATGGTATTGTTGCATGGGAGAACCTTCTTGGATGGGAGTGGTTGTGGGATGATTGCATTCAGAATGAGATCAGGAAGAACCATCTAGGGGCAAATAGGGGGAGGAGGATGACAATGTGGCATTGTTGGCAAGAAGAAAAGGTAAAGGTAAATCAAAGAAGGGAGCTTCCACCAGTAAAGGCAAAGGAAAAGGTAAAGGCAAGCAGCAGAACAAAGAAAAGGACTATTCCAAAGTCAAATGTTGGAATTGTCAAAAGACAGGACACTATGCTATTGTGTGTCTAGAGAAGAAAAACAAGAAAGGGAAAGAGAAAACCATGGCATCTTCTGCAGAGATAGAGGGCTTCTCAGAGAGTTTTGATCGAGAGTTTGGATTCATAGCTTGTGAGTCCTCCAGTGCAGTATCACCTGCCATACAGGTTCAGAGGGAGTGTGCGCTCACCTCTACTAGCAGAGCATCTTCTAGTGTTTGGTATGTTGACAGTGGCGCTTCTCGCCACATGACTTGAGTCAGGGAGTACTTCTCAGAGCTATCAGAGAGAGATATTGATATTGAGGTAGTACTTGGTGATGACAACATTATTAGAGCAGTCGATGTTGGAACATTAACATTTGATAGGGAACCCAAACCTTCCTTGAAAGTGTCAAATGTTCTATATGTGCCTGGAATGAAGAACTTGATATCCGTTTAAGCACTTGAGAACAGAGGGTATGAGGTGTTGTTCAGGAATGGGAAAGTGCTCATATATCCTAGGGGAACTCCAACTGCTTCAGCTAGAGTGATTGGAGTGCGCTATGCTAAGGTGTACAAGTTCTCATTCCAGCCCCTGATGGCATTGAGTAGCAGCACCAGAGACAGGACCGACAACAGATCTAGTAGTTTAGAGTTGTGTGAGATTTGGCATCGCAGGATGGGTTGCATGTATCATGGGGCCTTGAGGGCATTGCGGGAGATCACCATTGGTGTGCTAGATTTCAATTTTGATCACCTTGATGTATGTAGAGGATGTGCTATGGGAAAGTTTGCAAAATCTCCTTTTCCTAGGAGCGACAGCAAGACGTCAGGGATCCTTGACTTGATTCACTTCGATGTGAGTGGTTGAATGTCTCATGTGTCCTTGAGTGGCTTTGAGTATTATGTCTTATTCATTGATGACCACTCAAGGAAGACCTGGATCTATTTCTTGAAGACCAAGGGTGAGGTCTTCAAGCGGTTTCAAGAGTTCAAAGCTCTTGTGGAAAACCAGACAAGTAGAAAAATCAAGGTATTCAGGTCAGACAATGGAGGTGATTATACTCTTGGTGAGTTTGTGGATTTTTGTGTCGAGGCAGGCATTAAAAGGGAGTTCACGGTTCCTTACAAACCCCAGCAGAATGGGGTGTTAGAGAGGAAGAACATATCCATTGTAGGGGCTGCCAAAGCCATGCTTCACGATCAGGGGTTACCTTTATTTTTGTGGGTAGAGCCCTGCAACAATGCTGTTTACTTACAGAAAATGAGTCCACATCATGCCTTGGGGAATGTGACTCCTGAGGAGGCTTTCACAAGGAAGAAGCCTGATGTTGGGCACTTTCGTATCTTTGGGTGCCTTACATATTCCTATGTCCCCAAGGAGAAGAGGACCAAGCTAGAACCTACTGCAGACAAGGGCATCTTTGTGGGTTATAGTGAGACCTCAAAAGCTTACCGGTTTTACATTCGTGCAAAGAGGAAAGTGGTTTTCAGGAGGGATGTAAAGTTTGAGGAGGAGAGAGCTTTCAAGAGGTCACGGGAGTTGCATTATATAGTCACTAGACACTCAGCAACAACTGAGTCAGTCACAGGGATCCAGTGCACAGGGTGCAGGAGGTCAGGGATTAGGAGGTACATATATTATAGTTTCAGGTCCATCAGAGCACTCAGAGTCAGGTGAGTGGACCTTTGGGCAGCTTACATGGTAATCTGCAGGACAGTTCACAGTGTAGTCCACTGATGGACAGCTCGCATGGTACTTCAACTTCTACAGTAATAGGTATAGGTATGAGGTCAGTTGGCAGGCCTTCAGGAGTTCAGGCTTCTGATGATGATGGGGATTCTTTCACTCAGGTGGAAGTAGTTTCAGGGAAGAGGAAGCCAAAGTGGTTTCAAGACACCTTGCAAGAGGCCACATCAGTTGTTGGTCCAAAGAGACAGGTTAGAGAGAGTAAACCACTTGAGCGGTTCTATAGTTACATGGCATTGGTAACAAGCATTGTTGACACTGAGCCTTCTAGTTATGAGGAGGCAGCCAACCAACATGTCTGGAGAGAGGCCATGATGTAGGAGTATTCTTCTATTATGAAGAACAATGTTTGCGAGGTAGTGGCTAGGCCTGAAGGTAAATCAGTTGTTACTTCTAGATGGCTCTACAATATAAAGCATGCTGCACATGGTAGCATAGAGAAGTTCAACGCTCGGTTTGTGGCGAGAGGGTTCTCACAGGTAGAGGGAGTTGACTATGAGGAGACCTTCTCTCCCGTGGCTCGGTATACATCTATTCGCTCCATTTTATCGATTGCAGCAGAGATGGGTTGGAAGATCAACCTGATGGATGTGAAGACCGCCTTTCTCAATGGCTTCATTCAGGAGGAAGTTTATATTGAGCAGCCGCAGGGCTTTGAGGTGCATGGGCGGGAGACCCATGTATGCATATTGAAAAAGGCACTCTATGGCTGGAAGCAAGCTCCTAGAGCTTGTTACTCTCGGATTGATACATACTTGCAGCAGCTGGGTTTCACTAAGAGTGAGGCTGATCCGAACCTATACTTCATTGTGGTAGGTGAGGAGCCTCTCATTTTGGTGTTGTATGTCGATAACTTGGTCATCATTGGAGTAGAGAGACTCATTGAGGGCCACAAGAGAGATCTTGCTTCAGAGTTTGAGATGAAAGATCTCGACTTGATGCATTATTTTCTGGGATTAGAGGTGTGGTAGGAGGAGGGGCATATCTTCTTGGTACACCGTGGATATTCTTAGCAGATTTCACATGGAGGACTGCAAACCCCTGTCTACACCTATGATCACTAACTGGAAGAAGCTTCACGCTTTTGATTCCGAGTTGGTGGATCCTACACTATACAGGCAACTGACTGGTTCATTGATGTATTTGGTCAACACTCGACCAGATATATGTTTTGCAGTTAACACTATGAGTCAGTTCATGTGTGAGCCCAGGTGAGTGCACTGGGTGGCTGCAAAACACATTCTTCGTTACTTGCAGGGTACTGTGGATTATGGTTTGGACTATAGACAGGGCGATGGAGTGAGACTGGCAGGTTACACAGATTTAGATTGGGCAGGTTGTGCTTCAGACAAGTAGAGTACTTCAGGGTGCTATTTTGGGTTGGGTGCGGCAGTTGTGTCGTGGTTCAGCCAATAACAACAATCAGTTGCATTGAGCTCAACTGAGGCAGCGTATATGGCTGCTAGTTTGGCTAGTTGTGAGGCCATATGGCTTCGGAAGATGTTGTTTGGTCTATTTGGTCAGGCATTGAGACCTTCTGTGTTTTACTGCGATAATCAGAGTTGCATAAGACTCACGGAGAATCTAGTTTTTCATGACAGGTCAAAACGTATTAGGATCATGTATCACTTCATTCGAGATTATGTCCAAAAGGGAGCAATCAAGCTTGAGTACATCTTACACAGATGAGTAGGTAGCAGACATCTTCACCAAAGCCTTACCACGGGGCAAACATGTCGACTTCAGAGACAAGATGGGAGTGGTGAGGAACACTTTCTTCGGTAAGAGGGAGTGTTAAATTTTGGGTACCAGAGGACAAGTGGTTCCCTAAGGCTTTCATCTTTTGCCTAGGGAAAAGTGTCCACTCTATTGTACTTCTTCACCTAAAGTGACTTTTTAAGTGGTAATGTCAGTCTAATTTAAAAGTGACTTAATAAGT
This sequence comes from Pinus albicaulis, assembly GCA_034641835.2. NCBI lineage: Eukaryota > Viridiplantae > Streptophyta > Pinopsida > Pinales > Pinaceae > Pinus > Pinus albicaulis. The sequence goes on from CM076574.1 coordinate 790,452,818, forward strand.
GATAAAGTTACATTCTAATTTTAAAAAGACGTTATTAAAGTCAATGAAGAATTAGAAATTGAAAAAGTGACTATGGAAATAAAAGGCTAAGCGGGTCTTTATTTAAGTGGGTGAGTGATTAAATAGAAAAATTGAAAATAATGTGCATTTATTTTCAGCCCTTGATCTAAAGTTATCTCATCCATTGGATTTAGGGATTCCCCAAAAGTCACTTAGGTTAGGGTAAAAGGAGAAAAGAAGAAGAAAAGATCATTCAGTCTTTCATGAACATTTGAGAGAAAGCAAGAGAGAGCAAGGAGAAAATTTCTGAGCAGGGAGGAAGTGAAGGAGAGCAGCAAAGAGGCATTTATTTCAGTCCGTACAGAAGCAAGAGTTGGCACGCATTCCAAGACAGAAATCTGTACAACAACATTTGGCACGCATTCCAAGGAAGGTACAACACAAATTTTGAGGAGGAAATATCAGCAGACTAAAGGCACAAAAATCGAGGCAGTTGTGTACGATTTTCGAGGCAGCTGAGCATGTTTTTCGAGGACATTTCTGTACAGTCTGTACGTCCATACAATGAATTTTGGGCACAAAAACCGAGGCATGCCGTACAACATTTAATGCTGTAATTTTTTTGCTATTTTCTGTTTTGCCGTTGGCACGATTTTCAAGGTGGAAGTTTAGCACAAAAATCGAGATAAGTTGATTTTTGTAAATGTTGGAATTTTTCTGTGTATTTCAGTTTCTTTGTAAAAGTTTTCAGAAATAAAGAAGAGCTCTCAAACTGATTTTCTCCAAGAGTTGTAGGGGGTTTTTCTAGGGTCACACTAACAAAAAATCACTGTCATTTTCTGTGTGTCGCTGTTATAATTTTCTGTGCATTTATTTCGGCATTTTCTAGTAGTAGTAAAAGCTCTAAATTTGTGTTTTCAGAAATAAATGTCATTTCCAGATTTTAGTGTTTTTATCATGCTTGGATTTAACATTAAATGCATGGAGTGATAAGGGAAAACTGATAACTGAAGTGAGGACTGAAATTTTACAAAAAGTCACCTCTCTCTTACTCTGGACTTCTTACATTCAACTTCATCATCCTTGTCCTTTTTGCAAAAGTTAGAGTTTCTTCTTTACAGCAGAAACTATCTTTCCTAGGGTACAAACCCTTGACCTTTCTTATCCAAACCTTCGCTGGGGTTCATAGATCAACACACTTGATTGACACATCAAAATTTTTCCTTTCAACATCTTCCCAACTTGCTATGTTTTTTAAACCCTAAACTTTCAATCTGCAAGTTCTCTTTTATTCCCAAATACCAAAACCTTAAAGTCCATCAATGTTTCCATGGAATGATTTTTACTAGTAAGATTTGATCATTTGATCTTAGCACATCAATCTTCTGTTCAACATTGGCACCAACCAGTGAATCTTGCAACTTTTATCTTGGATATGAAAGTCACTAGTTTCTGTTAGTCCCTAACACAATCAACATTTCTTCGAACTGCTTACTTCAAGGATAGAGGTATGCTTCTTGTAATGCAATTCATCTAATTCTCAAAGTTCTTTTATTATGTATAGAACATAATTTTCTTGAGGATTCGGTTGAGATTTCACAAGCTTCAATTACGAGGCTTCTTTGATTTGGAAGAGTTTCAAACTTGACTTATAAAGCTAGGTCTTGAATTATGCCACTTAAAATTTTCAGAATTCTCTCCAATCTTCAATTGTGTTGAGAAATCTAGGGGCAACAAGGTAGGTGATTTCTCTTCTTGATAACTGCCTGTGATGTGTTTTTTACTTCACTTAGTTAGCTTCTTCCTTCGCTTATTATTATTTGTGTTCTATATCATCAAACAACTACCAAAACATAAAGAACAATGAGACAATAGCACATAGTCTATATCAGTGGCTGAGGGTTGGCCCGGACTCCGTCTCCAACTCGGTATCGACTCGGCTGGTTCAGTTTCAATGACTCGGTTTTTGTAAAAAATGCATTAAATATTATTTTTTTTGTAAAAAAACATAATTTTAAAGATTTTTATTCATGTTTCCAAACACAAAGCATTACAATATAAACAAAAGACAACATATGATCAAAGTAGGCTCATGAATATATCCATTATATCAAAATTGCACCCAGTGCACTGTCCAATACATGATGATGAGATAGAGATCAAAACAAAAAACATAAACAAGGAGGTTCTAAATGGCCTCCGCAACAAAACATGAATAATCACTACTGTTAGACATCTGACAAGCCAATGTCCTCTTCTGCAAACTCTGAACTAGAGGGGGAAACCGCTCGCTCCTCCTCTGAATCAGCATCCTCAACTAGAACTACAGCCCTACCACCCTGAGATAGACGAGTTATGCGCCTCTGTCGTGGCTGACTAGAGGAAGTGCCTGCGCCTGCAATTGGAGGGCTTGAGACTGGGTCTGCTACTAGTGGATCTGCATTGAGCATAGCCTCCACCTGTGTATCGAAGTGCATCCCCACACCAATATCCTCATCAGAGTCAAACTCTGGTGGACAAGTATCCACTACCCAATCTGATGTTGGATCAATATCCTCCAACACAATGGGATCTGAATCAGGTCTCTTGTTCAACAATTAGTTGCGTCTTAGTCGGAGGTTGCACTGGACATACACTAGATCATTTAACCATGTTTGCTCTAAACGGTTTCTCTTCTTTGTGTGAATTCTCTCAAAGATAGACCAATTGCGCTCACACCCAGAAGCACTGCAAGTTTGACTCAAAATGCGGCTTGCAAACCTCTGCAATTCAGGACAATGGCTACCAAATGCCTCCCACCATTGTACTGCAAAAAATGAGTTTCAGTTAGCTCAACAATTTATATCCAACTTTGAAATTGAAATTATAAACAATTATACAAAGTAACAAAATATGAATTTGAAAATTTAAATTCTTTGTTTACCTAGCTCATTTGATTCCCTTGCAATCCTTGCAAGGTTCTTGCTAAAGGTACCTGTGGCTTGGCTGAACACAATGATCTGATTGTGTATCTTCAACTGCTCACTCTCTGTGGGGATCATGCGATCAATGCAGTCAGTCAATCCATCTCTAACCTCCCCATTCAAAGCTCTTGCTTCCTGAGCTTTATAATGATACCTTGGGTTCAAGAAATATCCAGCTGCATGTATAGGGCGATGGAGTTGATTGTTCTATCTCTGATCAATGATTGCCCAAATGGGTCCATACTTACCTGCTCTGTCCTTGTATGCTGCCCTTATTTGCTCCTTTGCTTGATCCATAGCCTCATAAATGAAGCCCATAGCCAATCTTTCCCCATCCACCAAGCGCAACACCTTAACTAGTGGCTCAGCAAGTTTCACAATCTCTGCTGCCTTTTTCCAAAATATTTCTTCATTGACTTTCCTTTTCACATCTTTGCCATCTTGTTTGCGAGCCCATTGACATTCATTCCATTCATCACTAGAAAACAACTTTTGCAAGTTTCTATGTTGGGCAAGCATAGATTGCAATGTCAAAAAATGTGTTGCAAATCTAGTGATGGCAGGCCTAATAATTTCCTTGCCCCCTGTGTTTTTCCTCATCAGATTCAGAATCCTTGAGTGATTGTACATATATTTTGTGATGCATTTGGCATGCTCTATAGTGTTCTTCATCCAGTCTATTTTGCCAATATCCTCAAGCATGAGGTCTATGCAATGTGCAGCGCATGGGGTTCAAAAGATGGTTCAGTGTTTTTCCTCTAACAATTTACCAACAAGAACATAGTTAGAGGCATTGTCTGTGATGATTTGAACAACATTTGCCACCCCCACCTCTTCAACAACCTCATCCAAAAGATGAAACAACAAATGTGCATCTTTCACCCTATCAGATGCATCAACTGATTTTAGAAACATGGTTCCCTGTGGGCAAAAGACAAGAAAGTTTATGATGGTACGGTTCCTCTGATCAATCCATCCGTCTGACATGATGGTACATCCTGTATGTGCCCATGAGTTTTTGAACTCTTTCAAATTATCATCAATGGATATAATCTCTTTTTGCAAAAGAGATCCTCTTAACTCATGCATAGTATGGCCTTTGAAGCCCTTTCCAACGGCATATATGGCATCAAAAATAGGTTCATAATATGGTGAACGAGTAGCATTGAAGGGAATATCAACATCATACCACCATCTAGCAATGTAATCATTGAAGGGAATATCAACATCATACCACCATCTAGCAATGTAATCACAAGCAACATCTCTCAATTCTTTTTTCCAATGAGCATCTAAAGTGGGCTGCACTTGACCTCTACTTGGAGGACTAGGACCATGTGCACTATCAAAGGGAGAAGAGGGCATGGAAAAACTTTTGATAGTACCTTTATTTCTCATTGCACCCTTACCCTTTTCAGAAATAGACTCCATAGAGGGAGGAACATAGCAAAAGGGGTTTGATGCATTAGTGCAAGGGATAGATGAAGAACCCTCATAATCAAAACTTGGGTTGGCAGCCATCATGTGTTGTATATTTCTCTTCCTCCCAATTTCAGCCTCTATTTCTTTTTGCCTAATTTTGTCTTTCTCAAACTTCTGAAATTGTTCTTTCAACTCCTTCCTAATTTTGTGCTTCACATGAAGTAATTTGGCCTCTAAGACTAGCGAAATGTAGTTTCAGTCTATGAATGCCTCCTCCACCCCCCTTAATTTTTCTCTTACAAAATTTGCAATGCATTTGATCATCAACCATTTCAGCATATGCCCAAGCAACATATTTCATTCTAGGGGCCATTTTGGACTGAGTTTTTGACTTGGAAAGAAAAGGTTTAAATCTGAAAATGAAAACAAAAAAAGACTATTCATTCTATGTTCATTTATTTCACCAAAAATTATGTTTACCATTTTCAGATTTGCAAAATAAATAAAACAAGCAAAGACAGATTTTAGAAGAGAAAAAATAAATACCTCTAGCCTCTAGCCTCCTCAATGCAGCTCCAACAAACCAACTTCTCAATGCTACTCCAAAGCTTGCCCAATAAGCTCCTCATTGCTGCTCCAAAGCTTGCCCAAAAGACTCCTCAAAGCTGCTCAAAAACCAACTCCACAACTCTTCACAAATTCCTCACAAATGCTCACTAAAATTCAATGAGATAGACATGAGGTATTGAGAGGGGTTGGGTAGGTTAAATAGGATGGGCAGGGGTTAGATACACAAAAAAAACCTAACAACAAGATAAAATCGAGTTTCAAGTCCGTTTTTCTTGAGTTTTGGGGGCCCGTGGCCGACTGGGAGCTATCCGACCGAGTTAGCTCTAGCTCGGCCGAGCCGGCCGGTTTGTGACCGAGCCGACCGAGTCGGTGTATAGCTCGGCTGGCTCAGTCACAAATCGGTCGCCGGACCGATTGGGGGTGTGGCTCGGTTGACTCGGCCGATTTTTAAAACTATGGTCTGTATGCTATTAGCCAGGGCCAAAACCGCTCCAATGAGTTGAGGAGAAAGCTTTCTTCACGTACAAAGCAATAGATTCTAGTGATGTGACTCGCAACAGGATATGACAAAGTTTGTTGGGCTTCCAAAGGTGTCGATGAAATTTTGGAAGTCTTAGGGTCTATAAACACTAGAAGACTAGATGTCTTGGATGAGAAAGCCATAGGGTTTGTTGATAAAACCTTAGAGCTAGACCTAGATTGATGATTCCGCTGAAAGGAGGAACCCTAGATTATGCAAGGAAGGAAATGAAAGCTACATGGATTAGTAGTTGATGACGAGGATAACAATGATGAGTTTGTAGATGGGTTTCAATAATTTATGCAAGAAGGCAAGGATCAAGAGGGAGTTGTCAAATCCCTCCAATCCTCGGAACAAAATCAGTACTCTATCTCTCTCTTCCTTGATTATTATTGCCTTATTATTTGTTAGCCTCTTGTCTTTGTTTCTTTTACTAGGTTATAATTGTTTCTTCCATGACCTCCTAGTGAGGGTTGCAGGTACATCATAAAGGCTGCCAAGGCTCTGGCAGCAAATGAAAGCATTGGGAAGAATGAAGCAAAGCTTGTGGCAAGAGGATTCTCCTAGAGTAATTTGTGTTCAAGAGGGAGAAATTGTACTGATATTTAGAACCATAGGAGAGAAACAGAGAGAGGTACAAAACTAGATTCGTGAGGATTCTCCTAGAAAAAGGGAGAAGACTATAAGGAGACATTTGCTCCAGTTGTTAGATTGATGATTATCTGACGAGTCTTGGTGGATCTTGTTATTTGACTTATCTCTGAGGGAAACAGAAGGACTCACGTGATAGACAAAGCGACAATGGCTAGAGGATTTGCTTTCGGATAGAGGGAGCAATTAAATTTCCCACAGGAAGCCTCACTTCAATGCCAGAGGGAGTTGACCTCTGAGTTTGAGATGAAAGATCTAGAGTTGATACATTACTTCTTAGAACTAGAAGTATGGTAGAAGCCGAGTGAGATATTTCTTGGTCAAAGGAAGCATATTATTATGATCCTTAAGAAATTTGGGATGATGGACAACTAGTCCATGGCCACTTCAGTGGTAACTAATCTGAAGAGGTTGAGTGGTAGAGGGAGCAACTGGGATCGCCACAACAAGATTTGTTTCAGTGTCAGAGGTGTGAAAATTCCACAATGGTAGTCCCTATTGCAGCAACCCGATGTCATTTCTTCTACTTGTTAATTCTGATTCAGGTTATTTACGGTGTTACACAGTAAACATCGAAATAAATAGTAAAATACTACTGCAACCTTCACAACATAAAAAATACTGCGGAAACAGGTACTGAGCAAGAAGGAAATAAACACACACATATACACCGTTGTTTTTGGACAATGTCCCCGGAAAAACCCAATGCGGGAAAACCGCTGCAACAATTGAGGGTTTTAATTATTATGCAGTAGTTTCTGAATACAAATATTTGGATTCCCAAATCGACAATCCGATACAGGGAATAAACTGGCAAAAAGATAGTGAGAAATTATCTCACACTGTTACTGGCGATTTAGGACTGATCCAGGCACTGAATGGCTGGCCCCACGCTGACTCTGTGAAGCCTCTGCGCTGGCTCTGCGTCACTCCTCTCGCTGATCTATCTACCAACTGGAAACTTAGATCTCTGATCCTCTGGTCTCACACCCCGACTCCCGACACTAGATCTGGACGGCTCCTTAGCAGAACTGTGAATCTCCTTAGAGGCTCTACGCTGCCTCAACGTAGCTTTGCTTTTCCTCAGCTCTGCATTGCCCAACGTGGCACTGTGCAACCTCTCTCTACCTCCTCTGCAATGTATTCCCTGGATCAGGAAAGACTTCCTCCGACAAACTATCCTTGCCCCTCACTGCAAGAAATCAACTCGATCTCTCTCCGACAACTGCTACGCTACTCTCTTGAGAATTCAATCTCTAGATCTCTCACCCGATGTGATTTCCAAATGCCCATCAAGCTCCTTCTTATAATCTCTCGTTGACATATCAACGACCAAGATTAAAACATAATCAAAGGCTAAGATTAACTGGGAGTTTATCCGTGTCTTTATCTAGAATATTGACACCTAATCTAATTAATACACTTTAGTTAATCACATTTCTTAAGTTTAGACTTAGGAATACAATAAAAAATGATTATTTTTTTAATTAAATCCTCTTCGGGAGGAATTTTCAAAAACGCTTCTGGGTATTGTGTAATGCATGTGTCTTAGCCTCTCTACAAAATCTTGAGGCTAGAGCACATCCGATGCTACAAAAATAAACAAGATGGAGCACCAAGTTAGGGTGACTGGAAAGTAGTGGTGGCACATGTGTTGAGGTACCGACTTGGTACAGTTGAATGTGAATTGAGAGATGCTTCAAATGATGAAGTACACCTACAGAGATGTATAGATTCAAATTGGGCGGAGAGTGCAAAAGAACATATCAAGATGATGATTCAGCTTGGGATCTGCTATGATGTGTAGGAAGCTGACAACACTACTAAAGCAGAGTATATTGTAGCTATTTTGGTGAGTTGTGAATCAGTTTGGCTTTGGAAGCTACTCACATGATTGTTTGATCAGGTTCAGAAGACGACTGTGATGACAGGTCGAAGCACATTGAGATCATGATACCACCACATTCGAGACATGGTACAGAAGGGAGCAGTTGCATTTCTATGGACGAGCAGGTTGCTGTTATTCTCACAAAGCCTATGTCCCAGGATGAAGTTTGTATGCTTCAAGGACAAGCTTGGAGTTACTGAGAATGCTTCCCTTGGTTAAAGGGAGTGTTGTTGTTGTAGCATCAAGGGGCGAAGATTCTCCCTAGGTCAAGGGTATTGACCAGGTCATGGTTAGTGACTGGGAGCCATGTAATGTGGCTAGGGAGATTGGCCTAGTGAGCATCAAGGCCTAGAGTGGTCCCTCGGTCAAGGGTTACCTGACCATATTGCCAAGGGTTACTTGGCTAGTGGGTTGAATGAGTGCCTCATAGCATTAGGCAAGTATTTTTACCATTTAGTAGCATGTGACGACATGTGGGAATGGTAAATGGGCCCATGGTTTCACCATTTGTTAGGGGGAACCTAACATGGTTCCAAGTGAGGACTTGGTGGGTTGATGAAATGAGGAATAGTCTTTGTGTTAGGGGGTACCTGACCATTCAACTATAATTTCACCTAGGCCTCCCTCATTTGATCAATAAATTCAGATTATATCTACTACTCTATTCACTTATGCAAAGACGATATTTTTGGGTTTATTCACATGCGAAGAAGATAATTTGTTAGGTCTGTTCACATATGTGAGGAAGAAGACTTTTGGGTAGAAACTGAGACCTTGTTTTATCTATTGTGGTAGGGCAGAAGCCCTAGAGGGACCGAGACTTTGTTCTGTGGAGAGTCAAAGCACCTAAGATCTGTGTGTTTGAGGAAGGTCAATGTATCTGATGTCTCAAGGAGGCCAAAGTTCATAATATGCCACTGAAGTTCTAGATTTTTGTTCTGTATTGAAGAAAGAGGGACTAAGTCCTAGAAGAAGACTTGTAACCTTAGGACCGAGACCTTGAAATAAGAATGCTATTCATTGAAGAAGGGCTGGTCAAGCCCTAGAATGTTGTTCATGGAAGAAGGGTTGGTTAAACCCTTGGAATTAACAGGTTATCTTATAAACTTCATAATGTACTTTTTGACGAATTGAATAATTTCTCCTAAGAAAAGATTGCTGGGTTTTTCCCTAGTTAGGATTTTCCGAGGGTAAAAATTTGTGCCTCTTGTGTTTGGCTGTCTCTTCATGATTCTACTGTCATTATTGTTTTACATTTGATATTTTCTATGTGTAATTGCTTAATGATAAATGTGACGCAAGAAGAATTAATTAAGAGATCATTGGAAGTAATTATCAGACTAGAAAGTCATGAAAAATCAACAGATTCTTAGTGTGTTTTAGTGGATCTTCTCCATGTGATGTTGTTCAATTATAGATGCACTACATTCAATAGCTTCATTCTCAGAGCATATCTTGTGCCAATCATTGTACGTTCAATAGACCATCATGTTTTAGTGGATCAATAGACCATTATGATGTTACTCCTTGTATAGTGACTTTGGTAGTAGATGTTGATGACGAAGACCCATTTTTTGACTTATCTAGATCTCATCTTGCAGAAGGCAACCCATTTGGAAACTTTATTCCTAGGGATAAACTTTGCCAATTTTGTACCCTCAAGTGACTAGTGTGTAAACTTCTTCACAAAACATGTACCAAAGGTCCACTTTCACCAGCTTTTGGAATCATATTAGTGCAGGAGATATGGCATTAAAGGATGGTTATGGCTAGTAATTTCTCTAAGTGGTTCTTGTTCAACATTAGGGAGGGATGTGCCTTGTGTTGTAATGTTTTCTCTTTGTATCCTCCTATTTAGATAAAAGTGGTGATGTTCAATATAGGTCATAATCTTCACTTTCTGCTAAGGTCAACCTTTATTGAGTTGGGTATTTATAAATCCACTCCCATTTTCAGCTAAGATTGATATTATATTGTGTTGGGTATCCATCAACCTAGTCTCATTTATATTGAGGTGGGTATCCATAAACTTACTCTTATTTGTATATCGAGTTGGGTATTTGTAAACTTACCGTCATTTGTATTTCAGCCACAATTGACTATATTTTGTTGGGTATTCACAAACCCACTAGCATATTTTTGGCCAGGACTGACCCTCAAGTGAAATGAGTGTTCGTAAACCCACTTTCATTTGTATTTTATCATTTCTTTCCATGCTTCCTTGTTTAGTATAATGAGGGATGTTAATAATGGTGTAAGCTAAACATTTGGCAACAACTAGCATCATGTTATAATCATTATTGTATATATTTCTAGGATTGGCTATGACTGACCTAGTCAATTGTATTTCTAGATTTGGTTAAGGCCAACCTAGTCCATGTGGGCCCGTAACTCTTGGCAAAAAGAACCTACTTTTGAGTTGTAGATATATACACAACTTCATTTGTAATTTCAATTAACTTGTAATCATTCTTTCATTCTATATATAAGTGATTTTGCCTATGGGTACCATAAAGTGTTGTGCTCTCTTGTTATTGGGGTACTTCTCTCTCTAGTGCACTTTTCTTGTATTATATTTCTCTCTCTAGGTTTGCAGTGTTGGTGCCCTAGTACTGTTTTTCGTTCTCTTTATTGCAGAATTAGGGTCTGCTTGTTGTTTCCATAATTCTAGTCAGTCCTCTTTCTCTTAGGAATCTCGTCAGAAGGGATGACTATTGCTGTCCCAGTGGTATTCATATGTACAAGACATAACTTCTAAGCAGCTCCGGTTATTATTATGAATGACATCTCAGTAAATGAAAGCAATGCACAAAATGGTAACCATAAATGTTGATTGTTTTTTCTTTTTTTGTTCCATAGATTATCTGGTGTTACTGTCTTAATGCCTCAACTTTTGGGTGCATTCATAGTTATGTCTGCATGTAATTTGTTCTCCAAGCAGTTGATATGATAACTACTTTTGTTAGCCAGTTCAACCATTTTCCTCTGCCTTGCATTTTTTTTTCACATCACATATGATTAACTGCATTTGCAAAGACAATAAAATTTATTGCCAAATTGAAGTTGAACAAATGATAGATAAACCAATAATTTGCTAACAAAGTTTCATCGAACATTGTCGATTGACGATGTCTTTTGAAGGTATCCATATGGTTTTGCATATGCAAGCTGAATCGTATTAGCACTAAAATGCCTGAACTGTTGTTTTTCTTTCGTGTTATTTTGACAGAAAGCAGAAAATGGGTGTATATCTGAAATAAATTCTCAATTTCAACAAGAGATTGAAGATAAAAGTGAAACTGTAGCTGCTGAAGATTTCGAAACAGCGGAAGGATTAAAGGATGCAGTGGAGCTGAAAGAGAAGTATGTCATTGTGTCCCTCTTTTGTTTTAAGTTTTAGCACATGCTAAAATATAGACTATGGAGCTATGATAAAAGAGAAAGAAACATATCACAATATGCTTTTGATGTTCTCTGCTGTCATTTCATCTTATTGCCTTTCCTTTCTGGTTTGGTATATGTTCACAAATAACCAGAATTAGTGTCTCCTGAAGTTATTGTTTCATTGCATCGGCTAGTGTTACAGCATAAGTTGCTTGAACCTTCAAAATGGGTATGGGTTTCCAAAACAGGGACAGCATGGAAACACGACACCCCAAAATTTTAGGATAGGTGGAAATGGAATTTAAGAAATTAAAAAAAACTATAAATAATTCAAAAAACAGTTTTCTTTGTATGGCAAGTCATCAGGAAAATAAAATGAAATGATCAGTGAGCTTAGAATGATAGACATAAACAACAATTTAATAGAAAATTTATGCATATATCAACTCTCATAGATTATTACATTACGCAAGACCCAAAATCATCTTTATATATTGGGCTATGTGTCATATGAGCCATACTTAGCTCTCAAATTCATCAATCTCATTATCATCTAGCCGAAGAAAAATTAAACAAGACTTGCATTCAGTGGTAGATAACGTAATGGAAGAGCTCCAGCGATACACAGAACAGAGGCCATGGGTGTTTCAAAATCAAGAAAGAAAGCTGCCCACTAAAGATAATGACGGTCACAACAGTCTTCTTGCTGGAACTACTCTAGGAATTGCTCCAAATGCTCTAAAAATCAGAAAATACCCTTGCTATTGCTGTAGGAAATCTATGTCTGTTGAAGAAATAGTGGAGAATGTAAACGTAGCTGTTTTTACAGGAAAATAAGGGGACCCAAGGTTTCTAGAATCTTCATTGTTTTTTCAACACCATGACAATGAATTAAATAACATTTTTGGGAATGAACTAGGGTTTTAAAATTTTATGACAATGAGCCATTTTTTATTTTTGCAACAAATGCACTGTTTTGGGCTTGAAATACAAAGTTTGAGACCCAAAATGGCTTGGAAACAACCTGAAACATTCTGGGCCATTTTCATGCTGTTTGGGATGCATTTCAATACTCGAAGCATTTTTGGGTACTAAAATGTGGGCAGGGGGTGGGAGGATGGGGTGGATGAGTTCCTGCCAACATAGGTCACAATGCATGAATTTGCACCATTTGTCTCATTTATAACGTGTAGGAAGTAATTTCTTACAAGGGAAGACGTTAGTTTACCAACAAGCATTGTGTTGCAAAATTATAGCAAGTATTAGCTTAGTTGAGGTTGATTGACTATGTGTTTTCCAGTTATAAAATGCTTTCAAATTTTCTCTTAATATGATATGACACACTATTTACAGAACTTGTTAATTAAAAAAAAAGCAGGCCACTACGAGCCCTAGCATGAGGAGATAAATGCATCGTTAACTATCTAACTTATAGAATGAAGGGAAGCGAATAATTCATCCTTGAGAGAGGCTGTAATGTCCCTAGATAATTTTGCCCTTAGGGTTTTAATTCATAAGATAATTACTACCAAATGTTTCACAATATTCTTTCCAATTTAGGCACAGATAACTTAGAATATACAATGATGCAAACAAAAGTAAATTTGACAGTATATCAATATAAATAGTCTGCCACTAGGGCTGCAATATCAGTAGTTCTGAGTAACCACAGTCGCTGTCTACCAATGAAATGTCCACTTCTGTATTTACTATTGAAATTAACAATAATAATCTTCTAAATTTCTTGACCAACTTGCAAACTGATTATCTACTTTCAACTTGATTTCTGCCTGCTAAGGGGCTGGATGTACTGATGGTATCCTAGCTGGCCGTCTGTATATTCTATGGTGGTTTGACTGTCCTATTGTTCTCCGGAAGGGAGGCCGAACCCAGCTGAGGCCTAATTGTTGAATGCCAGTCCTCGATACCCCTGTTTAAGCTGTTGTTTACTGTGCTGAAGATAGCTGTCTCGGATTGCAGCCCTGCAGCCTCCTTGAAAACTACAACTTCCTCAACACAGAACCCTGAAAATGCCTCGTTGCCTTCAGCAGAGGCTTGAAACAGTTTTGCAGACCTACAAACTGCCTTGCTGCTGGGAATGGAAGCCTGAAGATGCCTCACTGCCCTGCACAAAATGCCTCAAGTTGTATGATGATGTCACAAAATAGTCTCCTCAACCCAATCGACTTTCAGAGCTTTCCTTGCTTGACAAACCAGACTATAGATAGAGGATTTGAGAAATAGAATTGGACTAGCTAGCGTGGGATCACCTCCACTGAAACTACTCAGGAAGAAAGGTTCTTAAAACCCTCAAAGCCTCAGGCTCAAGAAAAAACAGAGACAATTCAATCCAATTCGACAATGAGAAAATGATTTCATCTCTCCTTTATTTATAGATTCTTCATGGGGGGTTTCTCTTCCTTAATCTAATGTGGGGGTTGCAATTGTAACACCAATTTGGGCTTCTTGCCCCAGCTATGCCAAATTTTACCCAATGTTGCCCCAAAACATTGGATAATGGATTCCCCCTTTATCAATGACTATAGCCTATGGGGTTGGATAGGCTACTTCGTCCCCCTTAGCCAATCTATCAATAGGGAACATTACTAAGGCCCCCCTCTAGCATCTCAAGGATGACTTTCCAAAAATAGTAAATCATCTCAACTTATCATTAATTAATCCTAATCTTTCATTTTTGACTTAATTATCAATATTATCATTACTATTATCATTATCCTTATGATACTCTGATATTATTATCAAAAAGAAATTCAAGTCACCTTACCTTCATACTTCGCACCCCTCTCCTTAATGTCTCACATGACTTTACGTTACACTCTCTCTTTCTCTCTCATTAAAGTCTTGGCATATTCCTCTTACACACTCAATGAAGGAATGTCATAAAAGATTCCTCTTATGCACTCTTTAAAGCATATGTTACACTCGCTCTTAAACGCATAAGTTACAAAAGTATGCATACCTCTCCTTAAATGGCATTCGTTACCCTCTCTCCTTAATGTCATGAGTTACACTTCCTAAAAGCGGCGGCTGGCACGGTTCGGGTTCGAATTCGGGTTCGGCAACGATTAAGTTCGATTCGGGTTCGAATTTTCCGATGAGGTTCGTAATGAGGTTCGACATTAGGTTTGACTATACATATTTTTCAATAAATATAAAAATATATGGCATAAATTAATTAAAAATCAAAATCAATTAATAAATTATAAAACTATGAATAAAAATTTTGATTAGTAAACACACATGAATAACTTAATCATAGCATGCTCTAATTATATCAATGACATTAGTTAAAACTTAATTGTAAACATACATGATACACCATAGTAGTTTGGAAATACAAAAATAAATAGATTTTTATATATTTTTTTATAAAATAATTGCTTAAATATTAAAGTAATTAATTATTTATTTATATATATTAAAAATTTAATATAATTCAAATAAAGTAAAAAATGCACTTAATCTACAATATGTCGACGATTTTGAAGATTTAAATAGTCCTACATCATAATTCCTTACAACATAGCCCATGTTCAAAGTTGATGTGACCATAATAAAATAGGGTCCATAAACAATTTACAATTTCAATGACTTAAATTCCTTCAATCTTAATATACATAGGTACTGAAGAATTAAAAAAATAAAAGCACTCATATTCCTTCATACTTTATAGATAGATATAAAATTTTAAAATGCCAAAGTTATTAAAAAGAATACTGCTATAATGGACATAAGTGTAAGGTAAGTTTTTAAGTGGCTAATTTCACCAAATTATTATTTCCTCCTCACTCCATTGCAATGAAGGGTCCTACGAAATTTCAAATAATGTAAAGTTCAAATAATTTGGATGTGAATGATTAGGCCTCTCGCGTGCCACTGCCTTGTCATTTTTGTTTCTTTTTAGCCATCAACTTGTCGCATTGAAACAAAGATATCATAATTAACAAAAGAATCACAAAAAGGAAAACCAAAGAAGAGGGTTTCCTATTCCAACACCCGTCCTTGGAGACGAAATAATTGCGCATTCCATTATCATTACAAGCATCATGTCACCTGTCATTATCTTTACGAGACTGTAACCCGTGGGCCGTCACCAAGAGTAGTTTTTTCACGTGGCGTTTCCTAATGTAAAATGGTGGAGTGGATTTAGCATGACCCCTCGCAGATTTTTTCGACCCACAGATCTATTCCCAGTGGCAGCTGCGGCAAGTTTGCAAATGGCCGGAATTTGGAAATTTGCAGAATCACAGATGACTCCAGTCTCCGACGGGCCACGGCAACCCAAATGCGTTACGCAGCAGCAGCCACACTCAAATGAAAAATTGCAAACTCAGTGCCGGCAACAGCAAGAGCATACTCGATGGCGGCAAGTTGCAACAGAAAACTCGATTTCAGTTGTGAAAAACAATGATAGCACAATTTCTTAAATAATGGAAAGGGGAAAAAAACTTGGCGGGAATAGCCCATCGTTTTCATCACAGCGATCAAAACCGCTATAAAAAACCACCAACAAAACCCGCCAACGAAAAAACTCTTAAAATTTATTAAAATCGAATTTTTTGACAAATTTCATAAAATCCGCCTTTAGGTTCGGCTCAGGTTCGACTTAAGGTTCGAGATAATGTTCGATTTGAGGTTCGGCATTAGGTTCGGCATTAGGTTCGCCGAACCTCATCGAACTTGAAAAATTTTATCAGGTTCACCGAATTTCGAACCTGAAGCTTTAGGTTCGCCGAACCTTGTGACATAGACTAATAGGGCATGAGTTACACTCGTCAAGGCATGTGAGATTCCTCCATTGAAGGCATGCGTTGCCTCTCTCCTTAACGGCTTAAGTTACTCTTCCCTATTTGGCATTCGAGTTACTCTAAGGCATGCTCCCTCTTTATGGCGTGAATTCGTTGCTCCTTCTATATATATGTGCCTCATATCTTCTCCCCTTGCTACTTGTGCATTGTGAAAGAAGGATTCGGAATTGAGAGAGAGAGTTGGAGAGACTTGAAGAAGATTGTGAGGAAGAGAGACTTGTGTTGATAATTTAGAGGGCTGGTGTTTAATTCAAATTCTCTTCTTGATAATTACTTGTGAGGTTACTTGAGTTACTTATGTCTTCTCTTCTTTAGCTTATTTAGTCTTTCATCAAGTCAATTATCAAAATACACGAGACACAAAAATTAGGCTCCTAGAGTCAGGGCAAAACCTTCTCCCTCTTGGAGAGAAACCTACCAGGAATTTTTCTATAGATTTTCAAAATGACAAGTACCATGACCAAGACTCGTACCCTTGATCTATATATGCATCCAAGACCTTGCCACTTCTTCTTTGATGATCTCAAACTTGATTCTTCTATTTTTCACCAATCTGCACTGATCTACGCTAGTACTAGAGAACTCGGTCTCTAAATTTTATTTCTTATTGCTTAGTCAACTATTGGAGACTAAATCATCTTCACTTTGCATACACTTGTAACTTTATTCCTCGAAATGTAGTTAGGAAGGTAAATCACAGATTTACCTTCCTCACTTTTCCCCACCTTTAAGACTGGTCACTGTCTCAACTTCATGTACTGTAGGTGTATACTAATCCACAATCTAACCGCAGGGCAATTAGCAAATCCTTCTTCAAACATATCCACACGTATAGTACTTGTACACTGCCCTTAACTTCACTTATGTTTCAGGTCTTTTGCTTTGCTTGGTGTCACAAAACAGTATGCAATACTTCTGTGTTATATCCGCATGTTCTTCCTGATATAAGGTCCGAAAACAAATGTTCTGATACCTCAGACAAATCCGCAATATAACCCTGTACAAGACCTCATAAATCCACACTTATATACTCTGTAAAATATCAGAGGAATCTACAGTGTTTCAGAGGAATCCACACTGTGTCATAGGAATCCTCACTGTTCTGTGTCAAATGAGCTGCAGTTTCAGGGTATGTATAGGGCACAAAACCTATCTTTAGGCTGACCATACAACCGACTTCATCACTGTGCATTAGGCCGACATGTAGTGCAATAATTCCAGTGTTGAATGTGCGCTGTCTCTTAAGCCATTCTTTCATAGATTTACAACAAGGTCTAGGAGCATTCATATACGTGGCACTTGATTATGTTTATGACCAGAAGACAACCCTAGTAGACATCAAGAAGAAGTCTATCTATAATAACATCTTGCTCATGAAACCCATGAAACAAGTACAACAAAAAATATATATTATTATCTTTGTCTTCTGCTTTACATAAATACATAATTACATAGTCAATATGAAGACCGATCCTAGTTACACTTTTCAACAACTTGGAGAGTAAGAGCAGAACTTGAAGGTTGATTCAATGTTTGCATCAGCTGTTGCTATCAATAATCTTCATGCTACAACTTGTTCTGATTTGGGTGAACTTACTCATTCTTTTGATCTCTCATTGTACTTTTTATCTCTGCTGAGCAATCGATATCTAATAGAAGAAGAATCTGGTTGGGCTTTTCCTTGTGGGTTCTGCTTTGACCATTGGACCTAAATTCTCTGTGTCTCATTCTGTTCTTGGTTGTCTTCCATTTTTTGCATTTGGTTCATGTTCTATCTACAATTGCAACATACAGAAGTTTTGTAATAAGCGATTGTTACAGCATAGAACATCTGTTAAAATTGGCAACTAGGGCCAAACTCCACCTTGGACAACTCATATGATGGAGATGATATTTTTATTGGATTCCTCTTTCCGAGAGGTGCAAGCTTGACCTAAAGATCATCTTGTTTGGATGAGCATAAGTGAGATTTTGAATTTAATTATCACACGTGCAAATTGTCAAGGTCGGCCATAAGTCTAATGTAGGCTCACAAGCCTCAACAGATGTGTCTCCACTCTCAACGAATTGTACAAATAAGAGAGACCTCTTCCTCATTTTGGACATCATCACTGAACACATTCTCTCTCCTCTCTTGATTGGGTCGTACAACAGGAGCAACTTCACACGTGTGGCAAGGGTGGCTAATATTTCAGGCAGAAATCGTAGACTGTTTTTGGGATATTTTCAGCAACGTTGACCAGCGTTGACCAAGGGTCAACTCCACTGTTTTGATTGTGGTTTTCATGCAGTTCCTTTGCTCTCCTTAGGCCGCATCTTCTGGCACAAAAACTGAGGCAATTGGAGTAGGTTGACCTGCGTTGATCGCAAACCCTTTGACCGCAATGTTGACTCTGTGTTGACTGAATTTGACTGTCTTTTAGAGCTGTTTTGGGTTGACTTGGACTGTCTTTGGAGGCTGAATTGACTGGGTTTGACTGAGCTGATTTGGAGGAGTATTTCTGGTGGTTGGACCAATGTTGAATTTCTGGTTAGAGCATCCTGTTGACTGTTGTTTGACTGGATTGTTTTGACAGTGATTGGACAAGTGAATTTTGTATTATGTACTCTCTCTCTTTGCTGAACTTTTGAAGAATAATAGGAAGATTTGATCAAAGGGTTTTCCCCGCATTGGGGTTTTTCCCTGGCATCCGCCAAATATTGTGTCCTCTTGTCTTGGCTTGTCTTCTGCTTATTGTTTATGTTCTATCTGCATTTACTATCAAGTTAATGTGATTGTTAATCTGGAAATTAATATTGGGCTTATAAGAAAGATTGAAGTAAATTGCTCTAAAGGATAGAACATACCATTGTTATCTAAAATTAACATGGTATCAGAGCCTAGGTGAAGACAAAGCCCAAGTAAGAGTGAGAAAAGCAATCACTGATATTTGTTGGACAAGGGCAAGGGTCAATGGCTTCCTCATCTTATTTCAAATTTGAGGACAAACTCAATGATAAGAATGATTATCATGCATGGAAGGTGTCTCTTGACTTGAATTTAGAAGAAAATGAAGTCATGAATTATGTGCAAGGAGAGATAGCCTCCTTCAAATGCACCGGTTTCCACTAAGACGAAGTACAAGAAAGTGGAGGTCAAAGCCAAGAAGATCATCAGGGATTCTATTCAAAAGAATTTGATTGTTTACATCTCCGAGCTGGGCACATCTAAGGAGATGTATGACAAGTTGGTTAGCATGTTCAAGGCTAGCAATGCAAATCAAATCCTCTTTCTGAAGAACAAGCTAAAGGAAATTAAGATGGATACAGGGGAATCCATCCAATCCTACTTCATGAGGAAAACCGAAATAAGAAATGATCTTCTATCTATTGGAGAGGTTATTGCCGACCGGGAGCTCACTCTTATTGCCCTTGGAGCTCTTCCTCGAGCATGGGATGTATTCAGTACCACCATCCTCAACAATGACAGGATTCCAGGTTTTGATGAATCGTTGACTAGATGCACTCAAGAGGAGACAAGGATGATGGAGAGAGACATGCCTTCAAATAAGAATGATCCTACTGCATTCTCTGCTCATGCAAAAAGAAAGAACAATGCTGGTCCAAGGAAACAAGGTCAAGGAAGACCGATATTTAAAGAAGGAAGAAAGGGTAGATGTTTCAATTGTAATAGATTTGGCCACTATGTAAGAGTGTCCCAATAAAAGGGATACACCACGAGATGATGATTACAATCACAACAATTTCAAGGGAAATGGAAATCAAAGTGATAACGGGTTCAATAACAAAGGAAAGAGAAATGCTCCAACGACATGATATGGAAATGGTCAACCTTCTAAGAGATCGAGAAACTCTAGGTATGATGAATCTAATGTTGTAGATAACAAGCAAAAAGAATTTTATCTTATATCTGCCCTCTCTGCTGCCTCTCCTCTGGACACCTTGGATAATTGGTTGATTGATAGTGGTGTCTCAATGCACTTCACTGGGTACAAATTGGGCCTTTCACATTTGATTGAAAGGGAAACCAATTTCGAAATCATAGTTGGAGACAATGCCACCTATCCCGTGAAAGGGACAGGAGTTGTTACCCTTCATTTAAATCAATGTCAAATCCTTCATCTACAAGATGTATTATATGTACTTGACTTGAAGAAGAATTTAGCATCTATTTCGGTGATGGAAGACAAAGGATTCAAAGTGGCATTCATTAATGGAAAGGTATGTGTTTGGAAAAGGATTTTCAAAGAAGCATTCACTCTTGGATTCGGGGTTGATACTCTTTATCAAGTTGGAGGAAGTACATTGGGAGCCATGACATGCAACACTACTCTTCAATCCGAATAATGGCACTGAAGGTTTGCTCACCTTCATTATAAAGCTCTTCCCGATGCTAGGAAGATGGTCACAAGTATGCCTGATTTTAAAGTTGATCATGAAGGTGTTTGTCCGAGTTGTGTCGAAGGAAAACATACAAGGGGACCATTCCCCTCAAGTGATAGAAAGAGTATCGACATTCTTCAATTGATCCATTTTGATTTATCTGGTATGTTGCCCATATCATCTTTGGGAGGATATTTGTATTATGCTATTTTTGTGAACGACTTCTCTCGCAAAACTTGGATTTACTTATTGAAGAAAAAGGACGAAGTGTTCAAGTGGTTCCGTTCTTTCAAAGCCTTGGTTGAAAATCAAACAGGGAAGAAGATCAAAGTATTGAGGACCGATAATGGAACCGAATATGAGTCAAATGAGTTCAATGACTATTGTAGGGAAGCTAACATTAAGAGGGAGACCACTATTGCTTATACTCCTGAACAAATGGAGTTGTCGAAAGAAAGAATCGATCCATCATTGAAGCTACTCGTGCCATGCTTCATGACCAAGGCCTGTGAAAATTCTTGAATGTTACACTTATGCAGAAATCTACTCTTAGATCTGGTTATGCTCCTCCTACTTAATTAAGTTATTAACTGAAAATTTCAGATTAATATCGAAGCAAAACACATAACAGACTTTCACCAATTCAAATCTAGAAAAATTACATGCACACATAGACAAAGTGACACAGTGATTTTCTGGACAAATAGTCCCCAGAAAAACTGTATGCGGGAAAACCGGTCTGCTGGCTGCTGGAGGGTTTTATTATTAAGAATTTTCTAAATACAGCAAATCTGGGTTCTATATCTGGAAAACCCGACAAAGATAAAATAGATCTGCAACTCATCGTCTGTTCTGAAGCCAAAATAATGACTGATCCAAACCCTCAAACGGGATTTACAGAACTCGGCCAAAATTAGGCCCTAGAAACCCCAGCGCTGCCCTTGAAGCCTCTGCGTTAGCCCTTGAAGCCCCTGTGTCCCTCAGCGCTGGCCTAGAAAGGGCTGCGTTACTCCAGATCGGGTGACACAGTCCCTACACTGCTCGTAAGGGTCTCTGCATAACCCTTGAGTGTTTCCAGCTGAATCATGCTGCCCTAGGAGGGACTGCGCAGCACCTGCGTAACTGAAGTTGCCCCTACAATGGGCAGCTGTTGCCCTCTTTGCCTCTGTGTCTCCTGCTTCTTTGCGTTGCCTCTCTGAGTTGATCTCTGTCTCTTGCTGATTCTAGACACTAGGATTAGATCATCCCCTTTGTCTAAATTCCCCTCTCTGCAACAGAAACACTTCTGAGAATTCTTAGCAAACTCGCCCTAGAATATCAGCTTAGCTTCAGTGCTTTGCCTCTGTGTGTCTTTACAAATGACCCCAAGCTTTTCCTTTATACTTTTCTCGTTGGGAAACCAACGACCATGATCAAATCTTAAATCAATGGCTAAGATTAAAAGAAATCTTGTTCCGTGTGACTTAAGACAATTTCATGACATGATTAATTTAATTAACTTTAATTATTTAATTTTCCTAAGTCTAGACTTAGGAAATACATTAAAATAATTAATTAATTAAATATCTCCCAAACTAGATGAAATTTCCCAAATCCCTTTCTGGGTCTTGTAGATCAAGTGCACTCTAGTCCTTCCACAAAAATTGGGAGCTAGAGCACAACTGATGCTACCCCAAGTACATAAAATCTCAACACTCCCTCTTAGCATCAGGAGTGTGCTCTAGCAATGCATCACACCATGCATTACAAGATATTGGGCACTGGTTTCTTTGCTGCTGATGCTTGCCCTGCTGCCACTCAACTCTGCACTGTTGTTGCCATTTTGTACTGCTACCCATGACGCTGCCACTGCCATTACAACATCTGTACTGCAGCTCCCTCTCAATTTGCTGCATCCGTGCTGCTCATAGCACTGCCACTGTTGATCTGCTGCACTGCAACTTCAGTTGTTGAGAGAAACAACTGAATCTCCTACCCAATCTTTGACAGACAAGTCAGTTGGGCTGCATCCTCATCAGTAAAGCTCCATAGGCTGCTGATCTGTGTTGGTATCTGAAGGATGATGCACAACAACAACTCTGCACTGCGTAAGCAGACTCTCTCTGCACTGTTGAAGTCACATCAACCCCTTGTGCTGAAATCCCTCACGCTGCTGCTGTGCTGCGTTGTCCTCCTGAAGCCTACACGCTGCTACAGCTTTGCTCTGCGCTGCTGAAGTCACATTAGCCCCTACGTTGCTGCTGCCTCTACGTTTCTGTTGCATCTGCACTGCGTTGTTCCTTCTAGCCTTCAGATTTGCCTCTGCTTCATTCGTGATCTATGCACCCAATGCTCTACTTGTCCCGCTAATGTCTTAAGGCTCCTGTAGCTCGGTTGTGATTCAAGAGATGAGCTGCTTAAGGATCACCCTAATCTGTCTGTAGATGCTCTACAGATCCATGTCACCCACCTCTTCTCTCGAGGTACATGACCACTCATGTTTGCATCATCTTCCGACCCATCATCGCCACGACAACCTTGGAAGAAGAAGCTTTCTTGTCCCTATTCTTCTGAGGACAATTGCTGGCAAAATGTGCTAATTCACCACACTAGAAGCACTTGATCTTTGACAGATCCTTCTTCTTCTTTCCCTGCTGCCTCTTTGATGCCAAGGCTGCATCTTCTTCATCTTCCTTCTTCACTTTTCTTGATCCCGTGCTGTACTGCTTCTTGGTGAATCTGCAGAGCTCTTCTTGCCGCATTATTGCCCACAAGATGTCCCAATCTGGGAGGTCTGCTCTGCCCAAGATACTTTGGACAAAGTTTTCCCACTCATCTGTGACTGCATTGAGAGCAGTCCTGATCATCATCTCATCTTCCACCTTAGCACCCATTGCAGTTAACTGATCTCTGTTCGACTGCAATCTGAAGAGGAATTGTTCCATGTCTTCTCCCTTGGTCATCATGAATGACCGCATCTGAGTCTCCAACAACATCTTCCTTTGGATGGATTTTCCCTCATATAGGGAAGTTAAGGCCTTCCACATTTCATTAGCTGTTTTCTTCTCAGCTATATGTGGGACAATATGGTCTTTAATTCCATTCATGATCAGCCACTTGACATATCCAACAGCTTCATTATGCAATTCCATTCATGATCCGCTGCTTGACATATCCAACAGGTTCATTATGCTTCCTTAGGAGATGTGCATCGGTCGGTGTAGCCAGAATTTTTTTTGCATGGTCTCTTAGATGATATGCCTCTAGGACTATCAGGATCCTAGCCTTCTAAACTGAAAATTTGGATAGGCCATCCAATTTGTCCTGATCATGCAGTCCATGAGGAGCCATCTGCTCAGAAAATTTGTCGGAGCTTCCTTTCTCTTTGCTAGAGATCTGGATCTAACGCCCTTGGTGAAGTAGGCACCTTCTGCTCCCTTTGACAACTGATTTCCCTTCTTGGAAATCTGCCCAATCAACAATGATTCAACTCTCTTTGATCCTCTGATCAATCTGCAAGTTTCTTTGGCTAGAAACTTTCTGAGAAGCTGGTCTCCTCCCGCTCTTTGTCACTAGTGCTTAGGATAAAAATTAGAAAACTTCAGAAATTTAACCCCACCAGCACCTTCTGGATTTCTGCAGCTCTGCTACAGGCTCTTCTGGATCTGACAACTTTAGATCTGCGTCACACTGGCTGGCTTCAAATAATCCCAATGCTTTCTCTACGTTGCCTCTGCGCAGTAAGTGCGTGGGCCTGTTAGGAGATAGCGTTAAACTGTGTCACCCTGCCCTTTGCGTAAATCTGCCTCTCTGAAAACTGCGCTGTCCCTTAAGATCTGCCCTTCTGTTGCTTTCCCTGTTGCTTTTTGCAGCAAGAACCTTCAGTCTTTTGCTGGTGACCCTCAGAGATCTGCAATTGCTCTGATACCATGTGAAAATTCCTGAATGTTACACTTATGCAGAAATCTACTGTTATATCTGGTTATGCTCCTCCTACTTAATTAAGTTATTAACTGAAAATTTCAGATTAATATCGAAGCAAAACACATAACAGACTTTCACCAATTCAGATCTAGAAAAAGTACATGCACACATAGACAAAGTGACAGTGATTTTCTGGACGAATAGTCCCCGGAAAAACCCAATGCGGGAAAACCGGTCTGCTGGCTGCTGGAGGGTTTTATTATTAAGAATTTTCTGAATACAACAAATCTGGGTTCCAGATCTGGAAAACCCGACAAAGATAAAATAGATCTGCAACTCATCAGCTGTTCTGAAGCCAAAATACTGACTGATCCACACCCTCAAACGGGATTTACAGAACTCAGCCAAAATTAGGCCATAGAAACCCCAGCACCGCCCCTGAAGCCTCTACGTTAGCCTATGAAGCCCCAAATTTTTAAGTCCCCCTTTTGAGGGGTTGGCACGGAAGAGATTACGTATTTACTAATTGGTGTATAGGTCCTTCCGCCCCAGGTTCTACAGTGCCAAACCGAGGACAATTGAATCACGTTTGTCCCCAGGAGGAAGTACATAGCTTTGCACGCCTCTTTGCACCGTCAAACACTGTTGCTTCAGGTTGTTCGTCTCTTCTTGATTGGACATTGGGATCAGATCGCCCTTTGTTTAAATTCCCTCTTTGTATTGAAACTTTGAGATTTCTTAGTAAACTAATATAAATCTGGACAGCTTCTAGGTACCTCTGTGTCTTTACAAATGACCCCAAGCCTTTCCTTTATACTTTTCTCGTTGGGAAACCAACGACCATGATCATATCTTGAATCAATGGCTAAGATTAAAAGAAAGCTTGATCCGTGTGACTTAAGACAATTTCATCACATGTTTAATTTAATTAACTTTAATTATTTAATTTTCCTAAGTTTAGACTTAGGAAATACATTAAAATAATTAATTAATTAAATATCTCCCAAACGAGATGAAATTTCCCAAATCCCTTTTTTTAGGTCTTGTAGATCTAGTATGCTCTTGTGCTTCCTAATATGGATGGCTAGAGCAAAATGATACTAAAAAGTCCAGAATTTCTCCAACAGACTCTTAGGTTTTACAGGGAGAAGTTTGCCAACACCATGTGTTCAAAATAGATGGCCACATCAAGCATTGGACTCCAAGACTCTCGAAGAAGTTTTCACCAGTAAGAAACCTGATGTTTCTCACTTTAGAATTTTTGGTAGTCTCGTATATTTTCATGTGCCGAAAGAAAAGAGAAGCAAGATGGATGCTTCTAGAAAGAAGGGAACATTTGTGGGCTATAGTGAAACTTCAAAGGCATATAGAATTTATGTGCCTGGTCAAAAGGAAGTGGAGATAAGTCATGATGTCACCTTCGATGAAGATGCTGACCTTGGGAAGTTTAGAGATCTTCCTATTTCAAAGAAAGACAAAGATGAAGATGAAGGAAAGTAGGAAGAACCGAAGGGTGAACAAATGCCTGATGTTGAAGGTCCGATGGATCCCATTGATCCACCTCCTAGTGAACCCTCTTCTTCAAAAAGAAGACTCTCATGGCTTAAAGATACTCTCAAAGATGCCGAGAGACATATTGCACTAAGGGGGACATTTCTTGAAACTAAGAAGCTGAACAGGTACCAAGTGTACTTAGTAGCCATGAGCACCATTGTTCAATCTGAGCCTGGAATGTTTGAAGAAGCCGTGAAGCACCAAGTTTGGAAAGATGTAATGAACGAAGAGTATGATTTGATCATGAAGAATGATGCCTGTGATGTGGTCCCTAGACCAGGGTTGCAGGGGAGCGCCCTCCCCCCCTCCCCCTCTCGAACCCACTCCCTCCGAAAGCAACCCGAGGCGGACGTTTCACAGGCGCATGACGCCTCTATCGGCGTCAAAATACTCACCTTTTTAGGTGTTTCGAGGCGTTTTTTAAGGAGGGAGCGCTCGGGGAGTGTTCGATCCCGAACGCTAAATTTCGCTCCCGCCTGTCTTTTTGTGCGCGGAGGAGGAGGATGACGCCGACATAAATTTGGAGGGAAGGGAGGGGGGCAGGGGAGGGAAAGAAATAAAAACCCTCCCTCCCATTCTATTATTCATCTTTGAGAAGAGAGTGCAAGAGAGGAGAGCTAGAGAGGAGAAAGAGGAAGAGAGGAGAGGAGAGAGGAGAAAGAGCAAGAGAGGAGAGGAGAGAGCAAGAGAGAGTAAGGGAAATGAGAGGTTGACCATTGGAGAGAGCAAGGAGCTTGGAGATAGAGCTTGGGATCGAAATCATCGAAGGACAAAGAGGTAGGAGAGTCTAATGAGCTATTTTTTTTTTTTTTTTCTCTATGTTTTTAATTTGTTCAAACATGAAAATTTGATTTTTTTTTCTATGTTGCATTTTAACTTGTTGAAAATGAAAAAATGATTTTTTTTTTTTTTGCTATGTTGCATTTTAATTTGTTGAAAAATGGAAAAAAAAAAAGATTTTTATTTTCTATGTTGCATTTTAATTTGTTGAAAAATGAAAAATTGAATTTTTTTTCTTTCTATGTTGCATTTTTTCCTATTCCCATTTGGCATTCCTCCATTGTTTTGCAGGTTAAAAACTTGAAAGTTTGAATTTTGAAAGTTGAAACATCGTGGCTATATGGCTTGGCATTTTCTTCATATTGGTTCCATTTTTTGTTATTATGGTGTTGGAGAGTAGGAGAAAGAGGCCTATTCCAGAACAGGAGGATGAAGAAGTGGGTTATAGTGGATATGATGAAAATCCTGAAGAGGAGTACCAATCTGAGGAGGAAGGGGAGAGTGGAGATAATGAGACCACAATGACACCAACTAAAATTGACCAAACACCATTGTGGAAATATGTTACTAGGCCTGAAGCAGGGAAAGGGGGTGGAACCACTAAATTTATATGCCCCCATTGCAATACACAATACATAGGTTCATACACCTGTGTCAGAAGGCACCTTTGTGGGAAAAGACCATGGGATGGAGATAAAAATATACGAATCAAAACTTGTGTAAGTGTGTCAACGACAAATAGAGCCAAATACACAAGGGAGAAGGAGGAAGACCAATACAAATCTAAAATATCTAAGGGTTTCATTGAACCTTATGCACCATCACAACACGGACAAAGAAATCCATCAACTTCCACCCATAGCAGTGGATATGGAGGCACACCTGGACCAAACATCTCTTTAAGGCGTAGATCCATATCCGATTTCCTTTGCGAAGGGTCTAGGAGTGATGTGGATTCAAAAATTTTCCGGTTTCTCTATGTATGTGGGGTACCATTCAATGTTCTTCGCTCACCTTATTGGCATGAAATGGTTTCTGCCATTAATGATGTCCCCAAAGGATACAAGACTTTTGGGTATGACAAGGCTAGAACCGTGGGCCTTGATCATGAAAAAGAAAAAATAACTCATTCTTTGAGTAGAATGATAAGTTCTTGGAATGAGCATGGGGTGTCCATTGTATCTGATGGATGGACAAATGTAAAAGGCAAGCCATTGATAAGTGTTCTTGCTGTGTCTGTTAGTGTTGCAATATTCCTTTCATCATATGATTATTCAGATAAGTTCAAGACCGACAACAACATTACAAAAGAATTACTTGACACAATTGAACGTATTGGACCGTACAATGTCATCCAAGTCATCACTGATAATGCTGCTAATTGTAAGGCAGCGGGAGCATTTATTGAGGATAAATACCCCAACATATTTTGGTTTGGGTGTTTGGTTCACACAATGAACCTTTTGATGCACGATATAATTAAAAACAAACAACCTCAATACGGATGGCTTGGTGATTTGTACAAAAGAGGAAAAAAAATGATAAGATTTATTACAAATCATAGCAATACCCATGGTCTTTTTCTATAGTCACTCAACTTTGGAGTTGTTAAGGAAAAAGATCCAAACTTGTATTCAAAGATTCACAATTGCGTGTGTGCATGGTGGAATGAACTTAATGTTCCACTACATGCTTTGGCATATATCCTTATGCCAAAATACTACTCTCCATCTTGGTTGGGCCAACCTGCACCTGGGGGTGGGGTTAGGATTAAACCTCATACAGATCCAGAGGTACAAGAGGGATATATGAAAGCATTAGAAAAGTTGGTTCCTGATAGGGAGGAGTGTGCTAATCTGCGCCTTGAATTAGGCAGATACTTCAGTTGCACTGGTTTGTTTGGTTCTTTGCATGCAATGGAAGATAGAGACAGGTTTGATGCTCTCACATGGTGGGAAGCATATGGCAGCATGGGAATTTTGCCAAAATTGGCAAAAAAAGTTCTCTCACAGGTTGTAAATACTTCTTCTGCAGAGAGGTTTTGGAGCACCTACAACTTCATCCATAATGTGAGGAGAAACAGACTCAATGAAAACCGAGCAGAAAGCTTGGTTTATGTGCACTACAACTTGAGATTGTCGAGTTATTATTGTGATTCGGATTATGAGGATCTCTCATATAAAGTTTGGGACAACAACCCAAAGGACAATAATTTGGAGGACGACACTATACATTTGCAAGAATTGGAAGCAAAACTTTTGAGAGATGAGGATGAAGCAGCAACAGCAACCATGTTATCGCCACACCCACCATCCGGTAGTAGTGCCAGTGCCAGTGCCAATGTTCGAGTTCCAACTATTGTTCCTTTGCTGACGCAACCTCCACCTACATCCTCACGTGGAGGGCATGGGCCTTCTAGTTATGGTCGTGGTACTTCCCGCAAGGAGACTGCTGGAAGACCACCATTACCACGAGCTACTCATAAATTAGACATTTCTCGTGGCAAGAGGCCAAGCAATAGATAAAATAGATTTACAGTTTACTAGTCTTTTCTATTTTCTAGTAGTTTTTAACTTTTTATAATTGTTGAAACTTGACTCTTTCATATTTAATGGAAGATATTTTTTGTAAACAATATATGACAATTTAAGTTTGAAGTTTGAAACTTTGAAGTTGGCAGTTATAAGTTTATGAGTCATTATGAATTATGAATATGATGCTTCATGAAAGTTGAAAGTTGTTTCATTTCATTTCATGTTAAATATTCTTTGTTGTAATGGTTACACTTAGCTTACAAGTACAACTATGGTGATCAATGAAGCAATGATGATAAATGGTATATATTGAATTCTGAAAGCTTGAAACTTTAAAATTGATGAATCATGAGACTCAAGTGTTAATATGTTGTATGTTTCTAACTTGTGGACATGGTTGATGAAGATTATAACTTCTAGATGATTGATGTTATATGGTTCAATCTATGTTTTTTATGTCTAATTCATCATTCTACATGCTTTTGTTGACATATATGCATCAAAATAAAAATAAAAATAAAAAATATATATTTAAAAAAAACGCTCCCCAAAACGCTCCCAGACCGGGAGCTTTTGAAAATGGCGCTCTCGCTCCCCGCTCTCCGCTTTCGCTCCTGCTCCCAAGTAACCTTGCACATAGACCCTTCTTGGGATCTATATGTCAAGAAAGAAAAACTACTTTATGTAAATTCTCCTCCTCTATCAAGTCGGCTTCCTAGTCCTTCAAGTCGACCTCAAAACAATTGAGAAGTTGGCCTCAAGTGGAGCTTCAAACAACTATTAATATCTACCATTCAAGCTATTGTGGAAGAAGATCACGATCTGCAATTTTGGACAGAATGAAAGAAGTGCAAAGGGGTCAAATAGAAGTCTTTTATCATCTCTATGAAGAAACTATTATAGCGAAGGAAGGGGAGATTCTTGGAAGCCGAAAATTCCGTCTCTAATGAAATTGCAGGGTCAAAGATCAAGCTTCAGAAGTATGGATCAGACCAACACTCCTATGGACCCGTTTTGAAAAAATAAACCTTGTTGACTTTTGAAGAAATGGAAGGAGAGACACTTGACTTGGAGATTGACTTGGTGGATAGAGAATATCTATGGTCCTGGTTGTCTCAATATGATTTGAATCTACTAGTAGAAGAGTTTGATTGGGTTTTCCCCTTGTTAGGGGTTTTGCCCTGGCTAAGTCAGCACATCTTGTGTTCTCCTTTTGTTTGTGATCTTCATTGATTGGCATTAGTCTTGAATCTTGATGATAGGAACAAGATAATTTGAAAGAAGAATTAATAAGTTAATATGACAAGATAATCTCATAATAAGAGAAATCAATTCAAGGAAAACCCTAAATTGCTGCCCTAATGGGTTTCTCAACATGGGATCAAAGCTTAGGTTCATGAAACTAGGCAGCTTGAAGGTCAAGTTTGGCCTTGAAGGCTGAGTTACCTAGGAGAAAATTTGAGTTAGAAAAGAACAATTTTTGGGCTTGTACAGGAGTCAAAGACCTGTGCATATCTCTGTGATGAGGACCATAGTCTTGGGCAAAAGATTTTAAGGAGTGGAAAAAATCATTGCAAGGATCCGAGAGGCTAGATATCTAGCATTGTCCAAGCCAAGTTCCTTAAGAAAAAAGAACAAAGTTCTGGATATGATTATAAAGTTTCACCTCTGCAATTAGGGTCACATTTCAAAACTTGGAAATCTCAACAACAGAAGGAAGTTGTGAAGCATTTATTAGGGATTCAAGCCTCATCCTAGCCGAAGCCCTTAGAAATTAGAGCGAAGGTCTTTACATGAAATATAAGGTCTATATTCACCACTGGAATTTGAATTGTAAAGTTCTGTAAGGGAGACCGAATTCTGAGTTAAGGAGGATTATTGACAATTTGGAAAGAGTCTACTTGAGGATCGAAAGTCTAGACATCTAGCATAGACCAAACCCTTTAGAAGAAATATTGAAGTCTTAGGTGCAGTTCTTGAGGCTTGAAATTATCACAAAGAATCCAAATCTTGATGAAACATCAAAAAATTTAAAATTTAAATTTTTGAGCTTAAAATCAAGGCATCCGAATAAAATTTGAGATGCCTTTGTTAAAATACTAAAGAATCAAACTGTTTGTAGATGCTTTTAGGTCTATATTGGAGGGCCTATTACCAAGACTACAGTCACTACTCTTGAAGGAGCCGAGACCCCTATAGAAGAAACCCAAAATCCTGAGCATATGTTTATATAGTTCGAGCTTGATCAGTGAAATATATGTTGACCTTTGCAAGGAGTATTCAAATAGAAAACTGTTGACAAAGCCTATAAGAACTCGTGCATAAAGGAGAAACAAATCCTATGTGCAACATAAGAGTTGAATTCTTGTATATGGAAGGAACTTCGAAGATCATATCCAAATCTAGATTGGAGTACATACTTCAAGGACAAAATTAAAAGGAAGGCTCATTGTGATCTTGAAGGAATGAGGTAAGCAATCTCAGAGGTAAGTATAATGATCCATTTAACTATATAATTCTTACTGAGTTATGGTTTTGAAATTTTTAGGATTTGTAATGTTGAATGTTGTTGACATTCGAACACTATGTTGTTCTCTCTTAGAAACCCTAATTTTTGGTCTCTAGGGTTTGTAGGAAGTCTAAGAAGAAATTGAAAGCCCTAACAAGTATAAATTGAATAGAATTAATGTATTTTAAAATGACTTAAAATTTGAAGTTTGTTATGATACTCTTGTATTTGTATACTTTTGGTACTTGTCAAGTAATTGTTGTAGGTACACATAAAAATATTGATCTTATGCAAAGGAGTCATTCAAGAAGAAACTTCCACCCTCTTATAAATGATAATTATTATCCCTATTGTCCTTTTCTCTTGTAGTTTCCTTGAAAGAACTAAGCTTGTAGGCATGAAGATTATATCAAAGAAAAGACTTATATCATGAAAGTAAGATTGCACAAGAGAAATCTACAAGGTTTGTTTAAGGACAATACAAGGTATGTATAGGATTGTAATTTCTGTTATAAGAAGGTATGGTTACTTTCATTCACTTTACATTGCTAACTCTTTCATGTTTAAGGTTTACTATAGAATCTTTAAGATTCTATACCGTGAGGGTGATTAATCTCTAGATTGAATCTACCCTCGTCACACTATCTTTTGCCATCTTGTTCATTTTGGTGAAATTCACTGTAAAACCTATCATTTTAATCTTGAGGGTTTTGGTAATGTCATAACCCTGGTCTTTTAGGGTTTTTTATTAACGTTTAGAATATATAATGAAACCCTAGATTCTTAGGGTTTATGAACAAAACCTTTGTAATAGTTAAAAGTAAGGTCGTAGGAATGAAACCCTAGGTGTATGTGCTTCCATATAATTGAAACTCTAGTCAGGTCAAATTGTTGAAGTTTGATGTGTGTATCTAGGGTTTACTATAAAAAACCCTAGTAAGAGATTAATATAAGGAAATATTAATGAAACCTTAGATATGAAATGCTAACTTTATTATTGATATCTATGATTTAATTTTATTAATGAAATCTAAGGTTTGTAACAAAACTTTAGTAGAGTTTGACATGAAATTCTAGGGCATAATATTGAAAGTGCCATAATTGGATTGCTAACTTGATTCAGTTGCTGATATCTAAGGTTTTAAGTCTCGATGATGGAATCTAGGGTTTGCGACAAACCCTAGTAAGTTTTTATAGTCTAGAATATAAAAGATGTAATCCTTGTTGACTATGAGTCGATCTAGGTTTAGGTATTTGATGTCTAAAGCTTGATTATTTTGATGCTTTTGATATAGTTGAATTCATGCTTCTGTATATTTGTACTTGGTTGTACTTCTTGTTGAAGATTTGTAGGTACATAATCTTCAAGATGTTGAAGATGTTCATAATTGAAGATGACTTGATAATAATTATAAGCATGATGAAAAAAGGGAATAATGATGACATAAAAGATGAGTATATGACCTCGTTGCCATGAGAAAGAATCATGTTCTTGAAGTTTTGAAAGGTTGAAGTTTCTCTGATGATATGAAATTGTTGATCTCCCTAAGTTAAGAGGGAGCTTGGATGAAAGGAAGTGTATATCTCCCTAGTTGAGAGGGAGGGCATAATGTGACAACTAAGACCTTGAAGAAAGAATGAAGATCATGGCTGAAGCATTATATATATATATATTCGTGAGTATCAAAGCTGTAAACAAGACTTGGATGAAGTGTTAAGGCCGAGTTTGATGTTGCTATAGAAGTTAAAGAAGAAAGCTTCCAAAGAGACGTGTTTGGATAAGTAGCATCAGAATGATTGAGAACCCCGAAGGTTTATGCTAAACACACACACACACACACACACACACATATATTGAAAGTTTATTACTAATAGGGGTTTTGATTGTGCAGGATCTCTCTATAAGAAGGTTGAATGTTTGAAGCATGCTTGGACTGGTGGATATATCGGATTTAGTTGATAACGAGAGATGAAGCATCTTGGGGTGACAAGATGCTTGAGAGGACATTTGGCTGACCTGTGATGATGTATAGATCCCGAAGTAGGGAGGGTTGTGTTGGTCTTGGAGCTCTGACCTTGGATACACACCTAAATCCTTGGGTTGGTGTTAGAGCAAAAGCTTGATGGTACCTTGAGTGGCTAAAGCTTGGAACACGCCTTTGTCCCACCCGATTAGATACTTTGGTCAAGTATTTAATCCGTAGGACTGTGTGTGCAATAACTCTTCGTAGAAACGTATCATTTTGAGTTCATCCCTGTATATATGTAATTATTAATACCTCCCTAGTTAAGAGGGAGTGGTGAAAAATGTAAATAATATCGGTCTTCATAATTGTATTTGAGTCATGATGTAATGCATTTATCAAAAGAAAAGAAAAAGAAATTTTATTGTAAAAGAAAAATGACTTATTAAAGCATGGGTTTCATGCTTGGGTCAACGGTCAATAGGTCAAAGCCTCTATTGTAGGCTTCTAGGATTATATTTAAGTCTTTGTCATTATTATTATACTATAGACCCTTCTTGGGATCTATATGTCAAGAAAGAAAAAATATTTTTATGTAAATTCTCCTCCTCCACCAAGTCGGCTTCTTAGTCCTTCAAGTTGACCTCAAAACAGTTGAGAAGTCGGCCTCAAGTGGAGCTTCAAACAACTTTTAATAGGCTACCATTCGACCTATTGTGGAAGAAGATCATGATATGCAATTTTGGACATGAAGAAAGAAGTGCCGACAGGGTTCAAATAGAAGTATTTTATCATCTCTATGAAGAAACTATGATAGCAAAGGAAGGAGAGATTCTTGGAAGCCGAAAATTTTGTCTCAGATAAAATTGCAGGACAGAAGATCAAGCTTCAGAAGTATGGATCAGACCAACACTCCTATGGATTCGTTTTGAAGAAACAAACCTTGTTGACTTATGAAGAAATGGAAGGAGAGACACTTGATTTGGAGACTGACTTGGTGGATGGAGAATATCGATGGTCTTGGTTGTCTCAATATGATTTGAATCTACTAGTAGAAGAGTTTGACTCGGTTTTCCCCTTGTTAGGGGTTTTGCCTTGGCTGAGTGCCTACATCTTATGTTCTCCTTTTGTTCGTGATCTTCTTTGATTGACATTAGTCTTGAGGATAGGGACAAGATAATTTGAAAGAAGAAATAATGTGTTAATATCATAAGATAATGTCATTATAAGAGAAATCAATTCAAGAAAAACCCTAAATTGCTGCCCTAATGGATTTCTATACACTACTAACCTTGAGGATAGGTTGATCCATATGTTAGATAGTGTTTGGTCATTTCATCTGAACCAAAAAATTTGGGTCTTTTTATGCCTCACTATTTATTAGGGGCTTCAATCTAAAGGTTGTTTAAGTTGCAGGCTCAGTAATGGTGTTTTCCTAGTTTGTGGTAGTTCAAAAATAGTAAAACACATTTTTTGGTATTGCACATTTGCTAAGAGATGTTCGAAATGTATTTAGGATAAACACTCAATTTTGGTTTAGGGACAACACTATTGGTGAGCAACGTTGTTAGGAGATTCTCATTACCTAGTGTGCTTTGCTTTCTTTGAAATCTAGGACTATCTTAGAATCAATGCTTTTGGCACTTTTTGGTAGTGTTACAAAAGTCGTGGAAAAATTGTGTAGTCAAGATATTTACCCTTGGGTGATTTTAATGTTGGTAAAACTTGACGATTTTTATTGGGGTAAAAAATCATGATAAAGTTGGGAAAATCGAAAGGTGTGAAAAAATAATTGGGATGTGGGGAAAGGCACTTTAAGACATACTTTTTGGGTTTTTCTTAAATCATTTTACAAAAAAGAAGAAGGGTTTGGAGAGCAAAGGAGGAGGATAGTGGTTTTGCTTGAGTGTAGGAGGACATGATTTTCCTTTGCCATCACCGTGTTTTTTTGAAGTGGAGATTGATTTCCCTCAATCATGGACACATTTGCAAGTATGGGAATCAATTTCCATCGTTTCCTTTTTTTCCTTTTTTTGTAGATTTTTTATGGAGTTTTCTTTACCCATTAGATTTTCTTCATCCTGCTAGGGAGAAACTGTGTTTTATTTGCCATCATCAATTTATTGTGGAGTGGAGAGGGTTTCCCAAATTCTCATAGCTAGTGGTGTATTTGTAGGTATGTCCTCCTATTTTTATTTATTTATTTTATTATTATTATTCTTTATTTTTATAACTTTTTTTTTTTTTAAACAAATTTTTGATAGATTTTAAATGCCTATTACTTTTCCCTCAATTTTTATTGGATTGTAGGAGATCTATCATTTATGTATCATTGAAATTTGTATTTTTTTCTGTAAGTTTTTTGTATTGTGATTCTAGGAATGTTGATTTTAAATTTTTTCAAAATTTTCTAGTGCCTTACGTTTAATCGTTACATTAAAGACAAAATTGTTGAAAAGCGTAACTATGATCGGTCTTCATATTGACCATGTAATTGTGTATTTATGTAAAGAAGAAGACAAAGATAATAAAATGTATTTTTTATGCTTGCTTCATGGGTTTCATGATCAAGACTTTTATTATAGGTCAATAGACTTCTTCTTGATGTCTATTACGATTTGTCTTCTGGTTATAAGTGTAATTAAGAGTCATGTATATGAAGTGTCTAGTCTGAAGTATGTGCTCCAAGACTTTGTGGAAGAATGGCTCATAACAACCCTCATGACAATCTTCATTAATGCTAGAATATAAATACTCTTCATGTCGGCCTATATGCTGTGTTAAAGTCGGCCTAGATGATAGCTGGATGGTCAGCCTAATAACAAAGAAGGAGCCTCTATATATACTCCTATCTACGACTCATTTGTAGTAAGTTCAACGGACAACTCTGAAGTGAAAAAGGTGCGGATTAGTAGATAGAAGCTGTGGTCAGAGCTTGAAGTAATTTGCAGTCAAAATCTGGGATTATGGAACAAGTCTGAAAGGAATGCGGATTGTGGAACAAGTCTGAAAGGAATGCAAAGTCTGAATTTGAAGATAAACATAAAGAAGTCTTGGGATAAATTTGGAATAACCAACGTAGTCAATGTGTGACTAAATGCGGATTTCCAGACAGGATCAAATACAAAAGAAGTACGGATATCACAACATGGTAAGGTCTGATATATATGTGTAGTCAAGGCAACAGTGATATCATATACTCTTATATATATATATATATATGCGAAGTCAAGAAAGTGAGAAAATAGAAGGAAGGTAAATTTGAGATTTACCTTCCTATCTTCAGTACTCAAAAAGAAAGTAATAAAGTAAATATTAAGGAAGAAGGAGTGGTTTTATAAACGAAGAATCAAGGAAGATAGAATTAGAGATCGAATTCTCTAATGTTGATGCAGATCAGTGCAAGTTGGTGCAGAAATGAATGATTAGTGTTGGAGGCAGATAAAGAAGCAGTAACAAGGTCTTTGAGACATTCATAGGTCAAGCATCCGAGTCTTGGTCATGGTACTTGTCATTTGAAGATCTATAAGGAAAATTCCTTACGGGTTTTCCTCTCCAAGAGGGAGAGGTTTTGCCCTGGCTCGAAGAGCCTAACTTTGTGTCTCTTGTATTTTTGGTAATTGACTTGATGAAAGACTAACTAAATTTAGAAGAGAAGACATAAGTAACTCAAGTAAGCTCACAAGTAATTATCAAGAAGAGAATTTGAATTAATCACCGACCCTCTAAATTCTCAACAAAAATGTCGTGAAATTTGGACCCTGTGTGGAAATATGGTGAACCTGAAGGAAAGTCTCAATAGACCAACTTTGAATTGCAAGTTGTGTGGGAAGCATATGGCAGGGGGGATGTCCTTGTTGAAATTCCTCCTTTCACAAATTTCGGGACATGATTTAGAGCTTTGCTCATAAGCAAGTCCGAAAATCATCCGTATTTCCGCCAAAGCACTGCAAGATAAGGATGCAACCAAAGAGAATAGGGAAGCTGTGAAAAGTTAAGTTGCAAGGGGGGGTGGGGGAGAAGTGAGAGTGGTTCTTTGTTGTCACCTTCTAGAATAGTTGGACCCTCATTGACCTCCATCTTTTTTTGCTCCTAGAACCACACCTGGTGCACAAGCTTCTTTTAAGTTGATGCTTAAAAGAAAGGAGAAAGTAGCATGGAAATTCATTTGCAAGCTAAAATTTCTTATCATGATAATTAGTTGTGACTGTTGTATACGTTTTTCTTTTAGCATTCATCTCATTCAATTAGGTCATCAAGCAATTATACATTCAATTATGCAAGTATAAAGAAAGTAGAGATCATAATGCATAATATAGACTAGAGACACTAGAAGTTAGGCCAATGGCTAGTGCAAAACTTATAAGTGGAAAACCCAACAACCCTTTACTTATAGAATCTTTCTCAATAGAGAAATCCAAGTCATAAACAAATTGACTAATATGACTTCCCAAGTGCCAAGTAAACCCTTCACCATCAGTCTTCATGAAGTTTTGTCCATAAGTTGTCACATGTCTACTATACATTTTCCACATTCCTGTCCTTAGTACTGCCTCAGAAAAGGTATACGAACTGCCATAGAAATGCTGTGCAAGTTGCCTCTGAAATGCCCTTTGTGTTGCCTCAGATATGCCACACGAAGTGCCTAAGATATGCCATGCGAAGTGCCTCAGATATGACTTAGATGTGCCATGCGAAGTGCCTCAAATATGTCTCAGATGTTGCACACGAGTTGCCTGGGAATTGCGAGCTTTGGAGGAGGACTAATGGGTGTATAAATAGCCTTCTTGTCCATGAGAAAGGGTTCCTCTTTTGAGCAGGACGCCTTGACATCTAGAGGGCTGACTTGGCAAATGGGGTTTGACTAAAAGACACATAAAAATTTGTTTTTCTTTCTTTTAAAAATTTGTCCAAATGGGACATGATAAAATAATTTTTATTTTACTCAAATAAATTCTTTTTGACTCTTTACAAAATCATAATTATGAAGACCAAACCTTGTTACAATTTTGTTAAATTTGGAAACTAGGGCCAAACTCCATGTTGCACTGCTCATATGATGGAGATGATATTTTTGTTGGATTCCTCTTTTGGAGAGGTGCAAGATTGATCTAAAGATCATCTTGTTTGGATGAGCAGAAGTTGGATTTTGAATTTATTTTCCACACATGTGCAATTTGTCAAGGTCAGTCAGATTTGTAATGTAGGCTCACAAGCCCCAAAAGATATGTCACACACCCTCAGTGATGGATATACAAAAGAGAGACAAACCTCATTTGGACATCAACTTATCTCACACATTCTCTCTCATCTGGTTGGTTTGTACAACCTTAGAGGCCTTTATCTCTCTCCTCTGTATGTGTGAAGGACAAGCTGGAAATTTCACACTGTGTTAAGGGTTTTTGTGCATCATTGACCAGTGTTGACTTTGGGTCAACCTTGGGTGTTTGACTTCGATCTTTTGGACAATCTGCGTTTTTGGCAGGCCGAATCTGGTGGCATAGAAATCGAGGTGAAGGGAGCTGATTTGACTGTTGCGTTGACCACAACGTTGACCACAGATTGCTGAAGTTTCACTGTTGTGTTGCCGAGTTTGACTGAAGAAATTCAGACTGTTTTGGGCTAACTTTGACTATGAGAAGAGGCTGAGTTTGATTGGCTTTGACCGAGCTCCATTGGGAGGTATTTTGCTGGTTTGACAAGCGTTGACTTTGCTGGCTAGGGCATCATGTTGACTGCTGTAAATTGTACTTTCTCTCTCTGCTGTATTTGAAGAATAATAAGAAGATTTGATCAAAGGGTTTTTCCTGCTTTGGGGTTTTTCCTTGGCATCTGCCAAATTATTGTGCCTCTTGTCTTGGCTTGTCTTATGTTGATTTATTTATGTTCTATCAGCATTTACTGTCAATGTTAATGTGATTGCATGTTAAGTCCCTATATTAATAGTGTAGTCCCTTATTATGTTAGTGTAGCCCCACTTATTGTTATTGTTGTACCCCTGTAACCCCCATATTGTTATTATTGTGCCTTTACATTATTATTGTTAGGTCGGCTAGATTGACACCTGTCCCACTCAGGGATTACATTGTGTCCCATGGACTCCTACACATAGAAGGAGGTTTTGTTTATTTGTATCATCCAAGAACTGTTCATTTATGTAATGTATCGAGGCTGCCTCGAAGTGGCTTATTTTCAAGGCATTGATATCTCTTTTCTTCTATTTTTGGAGCCGGTTACACAACATTAAGATCATTGATTCAGGGTTTCGCCGCTCCAAACAGCCATCGGGAATTTTCACAGAAATTTTTTTCTACGTGCTCGTGACATCTTTATGCTAGGGAAAGTGGCCAAAATCCCAAGGAAGATTTTCTAAAAATTTCGTAGCTGTCTACACAATATTTTCTTGAGATATGATCCTATGGAAGTAGGGTCTTTTTAGGTCTTTTTTTCAGCTCCTAAACAGTCATCGTGGGTACTCATGCCTATATTTTTTTTTTTTCTATTGGCAGGTTCAGAATCCGAAATTCATATGGTGCGAAGCTGAAATCCTGAGGAAGTTGGTCAAAAAAATTCAGAACTTGGTTCGCAATATTTTTGGAGATATGATCTGTGGAAGGTAGTGCTTTTTCAGGCTCCTAAATTGCATCTCAAAGAGGTGATCGTGGGAAAAGTTCAATAACTCTCTCTCTGGGCATCGGATTGGAGTGCCATAAAAAGTGGTCGCAAGTACACAAACTTTAGTTTCTTTGCTATCAATTTCAGAGACAAAGGACGAAACAGTGATACGTGGCAAGTCGTACAAGTTTGCTCTACTGAACCAATCCATAATTAGGTCATTGTGGGAGATTGGACACAACTTTGTCTTGGAGAATCCAAATCAGGTCAGACCTGTGGCATTTGAAAGATAATTTAGAGGGCTACGTCGATACCGAAATTTAGATATTGAAGTGCTTCAATAACAGAGATAATCCAATTTCAATATCGAGCTCCTCAAAAGCAAGTAAAAGGTGTGTATTGTTTTTCCCGAATTGCATAAATCTTGTTTGAAAAATCAGTTTGAAGTGATTCCAAGGGTCTATTGAGCATATATTTCAGTATTGCGTTTTGAAATTCCTCCTAAAAAGAATTCAACACCCATTAAGCCCTCAGAAATCTATACTATGATGCATGAAGTGGAAGAATTGTAGTATGAGATATCAAAATTACGGTGCTAAGTGCAACAAATTTTGATCTTACGAAGCGCAATCGAAGCTGACATAGATGGTTTAAAAGAAGAAATGGAGGCTAAGTTGGATGGTTTGAAGGATAAAATAATAGCTAATATGGATGATAAATTAGTGGAAGATGACATCGAGCATCAACAACAAGTTCTCCAACTCTCAAAGGATAACCTAACTTTGGTGCAGAATCTAATGAAACAACAGGAATATCAACATCACATCGAAAAAAGTTCTGAAGCAGTCACAAAAACAAGAACTCGACAAGTACGATCAATTTCAGAGTATCTCAGCAAGTGGAAGAACTTTCCTGTA
The DNA here is from genome assembly GCA_034641835.2 of Pinus albicaulis. Lineage (NCBI taxonomy): Eukaryota > Viridiplantae > Streptophyta > Pinopsida > Pinales > Pinaceae > Pinus > Pinus albicaulis. Next base: position 790,494,204 of record CM076574.1, read on the forward strand.
GAAGATTCCACATGGGAGGATGAGAATTTTATACAGAAGCATCAAGAAATAATCAAGCATTGAGGACAACACTTGTTTGAAGGAGATGGGCATGTTAAGTCCCTATATTAATAGTGTAGCCCCTTATTATGTTAGTGTAGCCCCCCTTATTGTTATTATTGTACCCCTGTAACCCCCATATTGTTATTATTGTGCCCTTACATTATTATTGTTAGGTCGGCTAGGATTACATCGTGGCCCCACTAGGATTATATTGTGGCCCCATGGACTCCTATATATAGAAGGAGGTTTTGTTCATTTGTATCATCCAAGAATTGTTCATTTATGTAATGTATTGGAGGTTGCCCCCTCGAAGTGGCTCATTTCTAAGGCGTTGATATCTCTTTTCTTCTCTTTTTGGAGCTGGTTACACAACATTGCAGAACTGGAAATTGAATTAGGTTAATAAGAAAGATTGAAGTAAATTGCTCTAAGCATAGAGCATACCATGGTTAACTAAAATTAACATGGTATCAGAGTTGAGGTGAAGACAAAGCCCAAGTAAGAATGAGAAGAGCAATCACTAAAAGTTTGAATAGACAAGGACCAGGGTCAATGGCTTCCTCATCATACTTCAAATCTAATGACAAGCTAAACGATAAGTCTGATTATCGTGCTTGGAAATTGTCCTTGGATCGGACATTGGAGGAACGAGATGTCATGGATTATGTGAAGGGAAAGATCACTGTTCCTCCATCTAATGCACCGACTGCCACTAAAACAAAGTACAAGAAAGGGGAAAACAGAGCGAAGAAGATCATTAGGGATTCTATTCATAAGCACTTCTTTGCTTATATCTCCAAGCTGGGCACATCTAAGAAGATGTATGATAAGTTGGTTGGCATGTTCAAGGTTAACATTTCTAATCAAATTCTCTTTTTGAAGAACAAGTTGAAGAACATCAATATGGACAAGGGAGAGTCCATCCAATCCTATTTCATAAGGCTCACCGAAATCAAGAATGATCTCTGAGCCATTGGAGAGCTCATAGCTAACCGAGAGCTCACTCTCATTGCTCTTGGAGGACTTCCCCGACCATGGTATGTATTTAATACCACTATTCTATTTAATAATATAATTCCTGATTTTGATGAATTGTTGACGAGTTGCACTCAAGAGGAGACAAGGATGATGGAGAGACACCATCCCTCAAATGGGAATGGAAGTGACCCTACTGCCTTCACCGCTCATGCAAAGAAGAAGAATAATGCTGGTCTGAGAAATGAAAATCATGGAAGAACGGGTCCCAAGGGAAGGAAGGGAAGATGTTACAATTGTAACAAGTTTGGTCACTATGCTTGAGAGTTCCCTAATAAAAGGGACTCTCCCCGAGATGACAACAACAACAACAACAACAACTTCAAGGGGAATGGAAATCAAAGGAACAACAGGTTCAAAGGAAAGAGGAAGGCTCCCTCTTATCGAAATGGAAATGGAAATAGTCAGCCTTTCAAGAGGGCAAGGAACTCCAGGTACGATGAATCCAATGTTGTTGATAATAAGAGAAATGAATATATTCTTATATTTTCTCTCTCTGCTACATCTCCTCCCGACACCCTGGATAACTGGTTGATTGATAGTGTTGCCTCAAGGCACTTCACTGGATATAAAGAGGCCCTCTTCGATTTTATTGAAAAGGATACAAATTTGGAAATTATCCTTGGAGACAGTGCCACCTATCCTATGAAAGAGAAAGGGACTGTGACCCTTCATCTAAATCAAGGTCAAGTCCTCTGTTTGCAAGATGTGTTGTATGTACCTGACTTGAAGAAGAATCTAGTGTCTATCTCGACAATGGAAGACAAAGGATTCAAGGTGGCATTCATCGATGGAAAGGTACACATTTGGAAGAGGAACTTCAAAGAAGCATTCACTCTTGGATTCAGGGTTGATACACTCAATCAGGTTGGAGGAAGTCTGTTGGGAACCATGACATGTAACGCAACTCTTCAATCCGAGCTACCACACTGGAGGTTTGCACACCTTCATTATAAAGCCCTTCTCGAAGTAAGGAAGGTGGTCAGAGGTATGTCCGATTTCAAAGATGATCATGAAGGTGTATGTCAGGGTTGTGCCGAAGGAAAGCATACAAGGGGACCATTCCCCTCAAGTGTCACCAAGACTTCTAATATTGTACAACTGATTCATTATGATCTATCTGGTATGTTGCCTATAACATCCTTGGGAGGATGCTTATATTATGTCGCTGTCATAGATGACTTCTCCCACAAGACATGGATATACTTCTTGAAGAAAAATGACGAAGTGTTCAAATGGTTCCGCAACTTCAAATCCTTGGTTGAAAATCAAACAAGGAAGAAGATCAAAATCTTGAGGACTGATAATGGAACCAAATATGAGTCAATGAATTCAATGACTATTGTAGGGAAGCTGGCATTAAGAGGGAGACAACTACTGCGTACACTCCCGATCCAAATGGTGTTGCTGAAAGGAAGAATAGAACCATTTTGGAAGCTGGTCGTGCCATTCTTTATGACCAAGGTCTTCTGAAGTTTCTATGGGGAGAAGTTGCCAACATCGCTGTGTATGTTTAAAATAGATGCCCACATTCTGCATTGGACTCCAAAACTCTTGAAGAAGTCTTCTCTAGTAAGAAGCTTGATGTTTCTCATTTTAGAGTTTTTGGAAGTCTCGTATATTTTCATGTGTCGAAAGAAAAAAAGATGCAAATTGGATGCTTTTGGAAAGAAGGGAACGTTTGTGGGCTACAGTGAAACCTCGTAGGCATATAGAATCTATGTGCTTGGTCAAAGAGAAGTGGAGATATGTCATGATGTCACCATCGGCGAAGATGTCGCCCTCAAGAAGGTTAGAGATCTTCCTATCTCTAAGGAAGACAAAGAAGAAGAAGTAGGAAGGTAGGAAGAACTGAACGATGAATCGATGCTTGATGTTGAAGGCCAAATGGATCCAATAGAACCGCCTTCTTCAAATAAAAGAAGATCCTCATGGCTTAGAGACACTCTCCAAGATGCTGAGAGACATGCTTCTCCAAGGGCAACATTCCGTGAAAGTAAGAAGCCGAATAGGTACCAAGGGTACTTAGTATCCATGAGCACCATTGTACAATCTGAGCCTGGAACGTTTGAAGAAGCCGTGAAGCATCAAGTTTGGAAGGATGCTTTGAAGGAGGAATATGAATCGATCATGAAAAATGATGTCTGGGATGTGGTCCCTAAACCGAAGGACAAATCTGTTGTCACCTCGAAATGGCTCTACAAGATCAAGCATGGAGCCAATGGAAGTGCTGAAAAATTGAAGGAAAGATTTGTTGCCCGAGGCTTCTCTCAAAAGGAAGGTATAGATTATGATGATATATTTGCACCTGTTGCTCGCTACACCACCATCTGTTCGATCATTGCCCTTGCATCATGCAAGGATGGAGTGTACATCAAATGAATGTCAAGACTGCCTTCTTACATGGTTCAATCAAGGAAGAGGTCTATGTGGAAAAACCTTTGGGGTTCGAAGTTCGAGATAGAGATACACATGTATGCAGGTTGAAGAAAGCCCTCTATGGGTTGAAGCAAGCCCTAAGGGCTTGGTATGAGAGGATCGATAGCTGGGATTTACTCGAAGCTTTACTTGATGAAGCTGGGCTTTACTCGAAGTGATGCTGATCCAAACCTTTATTTTAAGGTTGATAACGATAAGCCTCTCATTCTGATTCTCTATGTGGATGATCTCTTCCTGATAGGTGCTGACCCTCTTATTCATCAATGTAAGAGGGAGCTAGCTTCTGAGTTTGAGATGAAGGACCTAGGACTGATGCACTACTTCTTAGGCCTGGAGGTCTTGCAAAAGTCAGGTGAGATTTTCCTTTCTCAAGTAAACATATTGTGAAGCTGCTAGAGAGATTTGGGATGGGGGACTGCGAGTCTATGACTACTCTGATGGAACTCAACTTTAAGAAGTTGTGTGGAAGTACTGCTAGGCCCGATTTGGGAAATCCTACTGAGTATTGTCAACTCATAGGGGCCCTGATGTTCTTAGTGAACTCACGTCCGGACATATGTTTTGCAGTGAACACATTGAGCCAATACATGGTCGAGCCTCATCACATTCACAGGATTGGTGCCAAGAATCTCTTGAGATATCTCCGAGGCCCAATCAACCATGGGCTGAGATACATTGCCGGGAGTATGAGGCTCCATGGATATACCGATGCCGACTGGGCATGCAGTGTGGTCGATCGTAAGAGCACATCTAAATTTTGCTTCACCTTAGGTTCTGCTTTGATCTCTTGGATGAGCAAGAAGCAAAAGTCCATTGCTTTGAGCACTGCCGAGGCCGAATCCATTGCAGTAAGTATGGCCATTTGTGAAGTTGTTTGGTTGAGAAAGCTCTTTAGTGAGCTCTTTGCTGGATACCAACACGATCCTTTGCGACAACCAAAGTGGGATTCGACTTTATAAGAATCCTGTGTTCCACAACTGTTCCAAGCATATTGATATTAGGTACCAGTTTGTCTGGGACATGGTACAACGAGGAGCCGTAAGGCTCCATCACATTGGGACTAATGAGCAAGTTGCAGATATTCTCATGAAGCCCCCGGGGAAGGTCAAATTCTTAACCTTCCGTGAGAAGCTTGATATCGTGGACATACCGTATTATGAGGGTCTCGCTTGAGTTGGACTATGAGCTCTGGGAGCTCCATGGGGCTTAGGGATAGCTTCTTGGAGCTATAAGCAACCATAGGGCTAGGTTCACCTTACCTTGTTGGTGTGCTATTTCCCCACCGTTATGATATTGCGCTGTTTCACCCTCTCTTTAATCTTATGCCCCACATACATCCTTCCCATGTAGTCGGGGACTCATGGGAAGTACCTCTCATCTGGCGAATGAGTTGGGAAATGAGGATAGAGACCATAACATTACCGATGGACACATCATGTATTGTCGTACTCTCTAGGTCTAGGATGGGTTGTGTCCAACAACTTAATCTGGGATCAAGTATGGTTGAGGTTTTTACCTCTAAATTGACTTCGGGTCAGTGGAGAGTGGCAAGGTCTTTGTGACTCACTCTCGATCATATCTTCTTCATTATTTCTTCTACAAACGAGCTGACAAAGTACAAAGACAATAGGATGACATGGGATTGCAGGATGATATATGATAGTACATGATGGTACTGGATGACAGGATTACACAGGTTGTCAGATGGATGGACAGGTGGAGTTCTCCCTAGTTGAGAGGTAGTGTTAAATTTGGAAACTGGGGCCAAAATCCATGTTGCACTGCTCATATGATGGAGATGATATTTTTGTTGGATTCCTCTTTCAGAGAGGTGCAAGATTGATCTAAAGATTATCTTGTTTGGATGAGCAGAAGTTGGATTTTGAATTTACTTTCCACACGTGCAATTTGTCAAGGTCGGCTAGATTTGTAATGTAGGCTCACAAGTCCCAAAAGATGTGTCACACACCCTCAGTGATGGATATAAAATGGAGAGACACAAACCTCATTTGGACATCGACTCATCTCACACATTCTCTCTCATTTGATTGGTTCGTACAACCTTAGAGGCCTTTCTCTCTCCTCCGCACGTGTGAAGGACAAGCTAGAAATTTCGGACTGTGTTAAGGGTTTTTGTGTAGCGTTGACCAACGTTGACTTTGGGTCAACCTTGGCTGTTTGACTTCGATCTTTTGGACAGTTTGCGTTTTTGGAAGGTCGAATTTGGTGGCATAGAAATCGAGGTGAAGGGAGATGATTTGACATCTGTGTTGACCACAGATTGCTGAAGTTTGACTGCTGTGTTGACCGAGTTTGATTGAAGAAATTCATACTGTTTTGGGTTGACTTTGAGTGTGAGAAGAGGCCGAGTTTGACTGGCTTTGATCGAGCTCCATTGGGAGGTATTTTGCTGGTTTGAACTTTGACCAACGTTGACTTTTCTGGCTAGGGCATCTTGTTGACTGCTGTAAATTGCACTTTCTCTCCCTGCTCAATTTGAGGAATAATAAGAAGATTTGATCAAAGGGTTTTCCCCGCTTTGGGGTTTTTCTCTGGCATTCGCCAAATTATTGTGTCTCTTGTCTTGGTTTGTCTTCTGTCTATTTATTTATGTTCTATCAGCATTTACTGGTAATGATAATGTGATTGCATAACTGGAAATTGAATTGGGCTAATAAGAAAGATTGAAGTAAATTGCTCTAAGCATAGAACATACCATGGTTGATTAAAATTAACAAATTTCAACACTCCCTCTTAACTAGGGAGGTATTCATAATGACTCATCGGGATATTCTCAAGTTGAAGACTTCTTTAAGAAAGGATCTAGATTGATAAGTATCATTGATGATAACATGATCATATTGTCAAAATACCAAGGCCTTGACAAGTAAGCTCTATCTCTCCACTAGATTAGAGCACAATGCTGGGAGGCATTTAATAGGACACCATACTGCCTCTCCGAGGCACATACTCCACCTAGATTCACCAAAATATGTCCTCCACAAGACCATTTCCTACTTGTCACAAGGAAATGTCAGTCCACCAGACCATTCTTTAACGGAGTCCATATACTTGACTTAGGGTGTTAATCCTAATCGGCCACAATACATGACAATGGAAAGTCAGTCCAAGATGCTTACCTAGTCCACCATTATACGTATTTGTGCCCATGTACTTGACTTAAGCTATTAGTCCTGTTGACCATGTGCATGTCAACAGTTCGAAGAAGCAAAGTACGTGATAGTGGACAATTTTTTTTCAAAGTCAGCATCATCATATAGCTTCCGATGTATCATTGTAATCCCAAATTTTGCAGCTCTGTTGGCCTTCATTGTGAAAATGATCCTAGTATGATTATTAAGCCATGCAACAACATTGGGGTTTCTAGGGCCAGATCCGGGGTGAGTCTTGTAAATCCCATTTGAGGGTGTGGATCAGTCAAATATTTGGTCCTAGATCTACAAGTTAGCTACAGATTTGATTTCTTTTATTCTCTGTTGGGATTTCCAAATCTGGAACCCAGATTTACTGTACTCAGAATCTACTTAATAAATAAACCCTCATATCTGCTGCACCGGTTTTCCCGCTTTGGGTTTTTTCAGGGACTTATGTCCAAAAATCCATGTGTCACTTTGTTGGATGAGTGTATTATTCAGTAAATGCTCTGCATGTGTAGACTGTAGTTGTGTTTATTTCAATATTTTCTGAATCTAAATTCTGGAAATAAGTTGTAATAATTTAAATCAAGTAGGGGAAATAAACAATGATACTGCAGTAGATTTTTCACATGGTATCAGAGCGATAGCAGATTAAGCTGAATCTCTAGCGATCTGCTGAAGAAATATTTTTCTGTAGGGTGGCAGAGAAGCAACAAATCCAGAAAGGGCAACTTGACAGCAGAAAATGCAGACCCAGAAAAAGATAACCTTGAAGTTGCAGAAGGCCATCAGGCTTACGCAGAGCCTTCCCAGGCCAGCGTAAGGACTGCGTCACCCAGTTTGGGGTTACGAAGTCCACTTCTGAGCAGCGCTGAGGCTATGCTGGGCTTGCCAGTGAGACGTAGTCCAGTCATTTCTTCAGTTGTAGAAAAGTTTTGCCAAGATCTGGAAGAAGTGCTTCAGATCTTCAGTAGTGCTGGTGTGGTGGAGATTCTGCAGGTGTAGAATTGTGCCTAGCTAAGTCAACAAAGGTGGGAGGAAGACAATGTCTTAGCAGATCTGAGATTCGATCAGGAGGATCGAAGAGTGTTGTTCGATTGTGTTTGGGTGAAAGATTTCCCTCCAGGAAATCTGTCTTCAGAAGAAGCAGTTCTAGAAGGTTTCTTCACTAAGAAACCCAGATCCAGAGGGAGAAGAAGTACTGTTTCTGACAGATCTGAGCAAGATGGCTCGATATGGACTAAGGGATCAAGATAGACTGGACGACATGTCCAACTATGTTATCTCGAGGGCCAGAATCCTTTCAATTCTGGATGAGTATGGTCTCAAAGATCATGTGGAGAAGGTTCTTGCTGTACCAACCGATGCAGATCCTCTGAAGAAGTATGAAGAAAATCAAGCGCGGACCAAGCGTTTGATCATAGACGGAGTCAAGGACCACCTTATTCCTCATATTGCTGGAAAGACTACAACAAATGACATATGGGTAGCCTTGAACATAATGTACCAAGGAGGCTCCGTCCAATGGAGGATGCTTTTGGAGAATCAGATGCGGTTGTTCCAAATGATGAAGGGTGAAGAGATAGATCCATTCATTTTCAGACTTCAAGCTATCCGAGATCAGCTGGTTGGCATTGGTGCTACTCCAGATGAGGGGCTCTTAGTGAGGACTTCCTTGAATGCAGTCTCCGAAGAATGGGAAACGTTTGTCCAGAGCATTCTGGGAAGGGAAACGTTACCATCATGGGCAGACATGTGGGCTATCCTCCGCCAAGAGGAGATCAGGAGGATCACCAAGAGGCAGAATATCAGTGGTGGAAGTGGAAAAGCCAAAGTAAAGGAGGAGGAGGATGATGCAGCCCTTGCATCAAGGGAAAAGAAGCAACAAGGATAGAAGAAGGACCTTTCCAAGGTCCGGTGCTTTAACTATGGCGACCTTGGACACTTCGCCAACACTTGTCCTAAGAAGAAGGACAAAGGATCTTCTAATTCCAAGGCTGCAACAACAAAGGATGATGGCTTTGATGATGATGCAACCATGAGTGCTCATGCATCTTGAGAGAGGAGGTGGGGTGACATGGATCTGCAGAGCATCTACAGACAGTGGCGGGATCCTTGAGTTAGCCCTACTTTTGGATCACATACAAGCTACGGGAGCCTTAAGACGGTAGCGGGATGAGTCGAGAGATGGTTGCAGAAGGTCACATGAAGCAGAAGGGGGAGCTGAAGAGCTGAAGAGGGAGCAGCATAATGCAGAGGCAACAACAGTGCAAAGGCAGTAGCACAGAGGGGCTGATGGGACTTCAACAACGCAAAGAAGCTATGCTCACACAGTGGAGTGTTGCAGCATAACAGTGCCTCCAGGAGGACAACGTAAATCAGCATCCAGGGAGCTTCAGTGATGGGAGGCAACCTGACTTATCTATCAAACAATTGGGCAGGAGTCGTTCAGTTGCTTACTTCTCAGTAACTGAGTTGCAGTGCAACAAGTTAGCAGTGGTAGTGCTATGGGCAACATGGTGCAACAACTTGAGAGGGAGCTGCAGTACAGATGTGGTAGTGTCAGTGGCAGTGGCATGGGTAGTAGTACAGAGAGCAGCAGTGCAGTGGATGGAGGGCAGCAGGCCAAGCATCAATAACACAAAATCCAACTTCAAAATCTTGTAGTGCATGGTGTGAATGCATTACTAGAGCACACTCCGTGCTAAGAGGGAGTGTTGAGATTTTGTATAGTTGGTGTAGAATTGGGTGTGTTCTAGCCTCGAAATTTTGTGGAGGGGCTGGGACATACTTGAACTCCAAAAGCCAGAAAGTGTTTTGTGAAATTTCAGTTGGTGTTCAAGTTATTCAAATAATTAATTATTTTAATGTATGTAAGACTCAGAATAACCACAGTTGTCATTTTTAGTCTTGGAGGTTTCTGTGGTGTAGTTTTTCAGGTGTAAGACTCGGAATAACCACAGTTGTCATTTTTAGTCTACGTTTCGAGTCTGGATCTAGACCCATCATCAGGACAGCTTGCAAAGAAGAGAATAAATCCAGGTTAATAAATAGAGGTGAACAGGAAAAATGAAAACTAAAACAATTGACCAGCTCTAAATAATTTCGTGCCAGATCAGGGATTTACTAAGCCGGTCGAATGCCCTCTGGTTATGTTGGGGCATTCGACCGGCTTAGTAAATCCCTGATCCGACACGAAATTATTTAGAGCTGGTCGGCTGTTTTAGTTTTCATTTTTCCTGTTCACCTTTATTTATTAACCTTGATCTTTTCTCTTCTTTGCAAGCTTTCCTGATGATGGGTCTAGATCCAGACTCGAAACGTAGACTAAAAATGACAACTGTGGTTATTCCGAGTCTTACACCTGAAAAACTACACCACAGAAACCTCCAAGACTAAAAATGACAACTGTGGTTATTTCGAGTCTTACACCTGAAAAACTACACCACAGAAACCTCCAATCTACTATTTTAATGTATTTCCTAAGTCGAAACTTAGGAAAATTAAATAATTAAAGTGAAATAATTAACACGTGTTGAAATGTTCTAAAAGACACAGATCAAGCAGTCTTTTAATCTCAGCCGTTGATGAATGTTTTAATCTTGGCCATTGATGAGATGAATGAAAAAGTGTAAGAGAAAGGCTTGAGGGTCATTTGGAAAGACACACATAATTGCAGAGCTGAGGAATAGATCTGGAATTCTAGGGCAGGGTTTGCTAAGAATTTCCAGAGGAATTTTTCTGCAGCGAGCGGTAGTATTGGCTAAGGGGATGATCTGATCCCAGAGCCAAGAGTCAATAAGAGGCAGAGGAGCAGCAACAAAGACAATGAAAAGAAGCAGAGCAGTAGCTACGTGTTGAAATTTGGTTACCGGAGGACAGGTGGTTCCCTAAGGCTTTGATCTTTGGCCTAGGGAAAAGTGTCCAAAAGAATTTAATTTTTCTCCTAAAGTGACTTTATAAAGTTATAAGGTCAAATCTAATTTAAAAGTGACTTTAAGTGATAAAGTTACTAAAGTCTAATTTTAAAGTGACTTTAATAAAGTCAATGTGAAATTAGAAAGGAAAAGTGACTTTGGAAATAAATGATTAAGTGGGGTGAATTAAAAAATAGAAAGTGAGATTTAAATGAGCATTTAATCTCAGCCCTAGATTTAAAGCTTTTTCAGCCATTGGATTTAGGGATTCCCCAAAAGTCACTTAGGGTTAGGTTAAAGGAGGAAAAGGAGGAAAAGATCAGTAATTATTTCACGAGTAGATTAAGAGAAGGAGAGAAGGAGAGAAAAGGAGATTTCTGGGCAGTGAGGAGAAGGAAGACAAAACTTGGCACACAAACCGAGGTAGCATTTCAGCAAGTTCGTATAGCAAGGAGAGGCATAGATTTCAAGGAAGATTTGGGCATGAGTTTCAAGGCAGACCGTACAACAAATTTGGCATGTATTCGAAGGAGGTCGTATAACAAGGTTTGGCACAGATTTGGAGGAGCAGGTTGCTGATTTTCTGGCACGTTTTTCAAGGTAGTCCGTACACTAAGTTGCTGTACTTGTGCACGGAAATCTAGGTAGAAAACCGTACAGTAGCTTTACTGTTTTCTCTGCACGAAAATAAAGAAATCTGTACATCAGCATTTATTGTTGTTTGCGCAATTTTCGAGACATTTTGTACAACAACATTTAATGCTGTAAACTCTGGGCACGAAATTCGAAGAGGTGGTATAGCATTTATTGTTGTTTCTATTTTTGCTGTGTACACGTTTTTCGAGGCAGTGGTTAAGCACGGAAAACAAGATAAGTTGTATTTATTACTTGTTGAAATTTTTCTGAGTATTTCTCTCTCACTTTAAAAGCATTTTCCAGAAATAAGAATAGCTTTCAAACTGGTTTTCCCCAAGAGTTATAGGGGGTTTTTCCAGGGTCATTTTGACCAAAAATCAATGTGTCTATTTTTCTGTGTGTGGCTGATTTATTTTGCTGAGTTTTATTTCTGCAATTTCCAGCATTTGAAAATTTCCAGAATTTGTGTTTTCAGAAAATATTTATTTTTTTCAGTTTGTTGAATGTATGGCTATGGGAATGGGCATTTAACTATATGGAGAAATAAGGAGAAACTGAAAACCGGGGTGGGAAACGTAAATTTCTACATGATATCAGAGCTATTTTGCTGAAAAAGGCAGTTTGAGACAAGAAGAAGGAAAAATTATAGCAAGCTGATTTTTCACTCAGAAATTACAGCAAGTTGATTTTTTCACAAAGAAATTTTACCTTTACTACAACAGTGTTATTTTTAGCTTATTTAGGACAACAAGCATGTCTTTGGGCTTGAGGGTGGAGGATAGGTTGGATGGGCATAGCAACTACAGTGTTTGGAAGGAGAGAATGCTGAGCATCTTTGAGGAGGTAGAAGTCTGGGATATCATGGTGCATACCGCACAAAACCCTGTTAATGTGCGTACTGATGCTGTTCAGTTGGCAACCTTTAATAAAAAGAATAAGAAGGGTAAGAGACTGATTCTAGATGGAATCAAAGACCATTGCATTCCTCATGTGAGAGGAAAGAGATATGCTCATGAGATGTGGACAACATTGACCAATCTTTACCAGAGTACCAATGAGAACAGGAAAATGGTCCTAAGGGAGAAGCTGAAGACCATTAAAATGGGTAAGACTGATAGTGTAGCTGGATATCTCACAAAGATTACTAATGTGAGAGATGCATTGGCAGCAGTTGGAGAGGTCATTCCACCCACTGAGTTGGTGCAGATTGCAGTGAATGGCCTTCCCAGTTCGTTGCTGAACTTTGCTGATGGGGTTTGTGCACATGAGACCCTTCCCACTTGGGAGAGGTTCTGGGATGATTGCATACATACAGAAATCAGAAAGACCCAGCTTGGGGCAGCCAAACCAGTTGAGTAGGATGAGGATGTAGCACTGTTGGCAGGAGGCAAGAAAGACAAGGGAAAGAAGCAAGCTTCCACAAGTAATGGTGGGGGCAAAGGCAAAGGTAAAGGTAAACAGGGGAACACGCATAAGGACTATTCCAAGGTGAAGTGTTGGAATTGTTAGAAGATGGGACACTATGCAGTTGTGTGTCCAGAGAAGAAGAAGAAGGGGAAGAACCAGAGCATGGCAACATCAGCAGAGATAGAGGACTTTACGGATAGCTTTGACCGGGAGTTTGGGTTCATTGCTTGTGAGTCCACTAGTGTACGATCACCTGCCATAGAGGTTGAGAGGGAGTGTGCATTTCTCTCCACTAGCGGAGCATCGTCAGGTATCTGGTATGTTGACAGTGGGGCTTCATGTCATATGACAAGAGTCCGTGAGTACTTCTCAGAGCTTTCAGAGAGTGGCACTGATATAGAGGTAGTACTCGAAGATGACAACATTGTTAGAGCAGTCGGTGTGGGGATTTTGACATTTAACAGGGAACCCAAACCTCCCTTGAAGGTGTCAGATGTTCTATATGTGCCAGGGATGAGGAAGAACCTCATATCTGTCTCAGCATTGGAGAACAAAGGGTATGAGATATTGTTCAGGAGAGGACAGGTGTTGATATATCCGAGGGGCGCTCCAGCTGATTCAGCTAGCGTGATTGGTGTACGCCATGCAAAGGTGTACAAGTTTGCATTTCAGCACCTTATGTCATTGAGTAGTAGTACCGGCAGCAGAGCTAGTAGTTCAGAGCTGTGTGAGATTTGGCACCGCAGGATGGGGCACATGTATCATGGGGCCTTGAGGACATTGCGGGAGATCACTACAGGTGTGCCAGATTTCAGTACTGATCACTTTGATACATGCAGAGGATGTGCAATGGGCAAGTTTGCCAAAACCCCTTTTCCCAGCAGTGACAGCAGAGCGACTGGGATACTTGATTTGATTCATTCCGATGTGAGCGGTCGAATGTCTCATGTTTCCTTGAGTGGATATGAGTATTATGTATTATTCATTGATGATCACTCCAGGAGGACTAGGATTTATTTCTTGAAGACCAAGAGTGAGGTCTTCAAGTGGTTTCAGGAGTTCAGAGCTCTTGTGGAGACTCAGACAGGGCGAAAGATCAAGTCCTTGAGGTTGGACAATGGAGGTGAGTACACCCTTGGAGAGTTTGTTGATTATTGTGCAGAGGAAGGCATTAGGAGGGAGTTCACAGTTCCTTACAACCCTTAGCAGAACGGGGTTGCGGAGAGGAAGAACAGATCCATCAGTGGGGCTGCCAAAGCCATGCTACATGATCAGGGGTTACCATTGTTTTTGTGGGCAGAGGCCTGTAACACTGCTATATATTTGCAGAACAGGAGTCCGCATCGTGCCTTGGGGCATGTGACTTAGGGGGAGGCTTTTTCTGGGAAGAAGCCTGATGTTGGTCATATTCGTATCTTTGGGTGTATTGCATACTCCTACATACTCAAGGAGAAGAGGACCAAACTAGAGCCCACCGTAGAGAAAGGTGTCTTTGTGGGCTACAGTGAGACCTCGAAGGCCTTTCGGATTTATATTCCCGTACAGAGGAGAGTTGTCAAGCGGGATGTGAAATTTGAGGAGGATAGGACTTTCAGGAGGTCACGGGAGTTAGAGTATCTGGATCAGCCAAACCCTCAGGAGCACCAACATCCAAGATTAAAACATAATCGATGGCCCAGATTATTTCCCTGTCGATCCGTGTGAGTTTCTAGAACATTCACAGCTTGAATTATTTAATTTTGATTAATTAATCATATTTCCTAAGTTTAGACTTAGGAAATATTAAAAATTGATTAATAAATCTAATTAATTCGTTTTTAGGTGGAATTTCCAAAAATGATTTCTGGGTTTTGGAGAATACATATATTCTAGCTTGTCCACTAAATCTCGTGGCTAGAACACATCTGATGCTACAAAAACTAACACTCCCTCTTAGCGAAGAAAGTGTTCTAGTGCTGCAGATGTTGCCACAACACACTCTCTGTACCGTCTCTTGTCAAGCTGCTGATGTCTGGCTACTGCTGCCCACCAACTACTGTGCAATTCTGATATGCGCTGCATCTGTGTTGCTGTTGACCCTGCTGTACTGCTTCCAACTACTGCATCTGCACTGTGAGTCCCTCTCATCTGCTGCTGCTGCTGCAACTGAGAATCCATTCGTTTTCACTACTGAAACGGGTTCTCCACCATACCCATCTGTTCCCTGAATTGGATGAACTTAGCTCTCCCTATAGCTTGCATGAGTATGTCTGCTACTTGATCTCCTGTTGGAACATACTGCAGTTGGACTACACCACGTTGAACACAATCTCTGATGAAATAACATCTGATATCAATGTGCTTCGACCTATCATGAAATACTGGATTCTCAAAGAGTTTTATGCAACTTTGATTTTCACAGTAAACATTGGTCGCTTCCATCTTCTTCCTGAGCAAACTCACGAGCAGCGTCCTAAGCCATATAGCTTCGCATATAGATGTGTTGGCTGCCATATATTCAACTTCTGCTGAGCTCAATGCTACTGACTTCCGCTTCCTGCTACACCAAGAGACCATCCTTCATCCAACAATGAAGCAGTACCCGGAGGTAGTTTTCCTGTCCATTGAACTACTTGCCCAATCTGTATTCGTGAGTCTGCACAATCTGACATCATCTCGAGTATATTTCAACCCATATCCGGCTGTTCCACGCACATATCTAAGAATGTGATTCGCTGCTGCCCAATGTACCCTTTTGGGTTCCGCCATGAACTGACTAAGGGTATTGGCAACAAAACAAATATCTGGCGTAGTGTTGACCAGATACATGAGCGACCCAATGAGCTGTATGTACAAGGTGGGGTCGACTTCTTTGTCCCTTGATGTATCTATCTTCTTCCAATTGGTGATCATGGGTGTTGCCATGGGTCAAAAATCCTGCATTCTGAATCTCTTCAGAATATTTGTAGCATATCTCCCTTGCCCAAGGAAGATCTCCCCATTCTTCTGCCATACTTCCAATCCTAGAAAATAGTGCATTAACCCCATATCCTTCATGTCGAATTCTGCTTCAAGGTTCCTTTTGCAATCCTGTATGAGCCCTGATGATCCTGTAAAAAACAGGTCATCCACATACAAAACCAGAATGAGAGGCTCATTCTCCACCATCAAATAGTAGAGATCGGGATCATGCATCACTCTTGATGAATCCCAACTGCTGCAAATAACTGTCAATCCGACCATACCATGCCTTGGGTGCCTACTTGAGCTCGTATAGGGCTTTCTTCAACCTGCATACATGAGTGCACTTCTCACGAGTTTCGAAGCCTTTAGGCTGCTTTATATGCACCTATTCTTCTATCACCCCGTTCAAGAATGTTGTCTTGACGTCCATCTGGTGAATCTCCCATCCCATCTGCGTTGCTAGGGATATAACGAATTTGATAGAGGTATATCTGGCAACTGGGGCGAAGGTCTCCTCATAGTCTATCCCTTCCTTCTGTGCATACCCCTTTGCCACGAATCTACCCTTGTACTTCTCTACGCTACCATTTGCAACGTACTTGATCTTGTAGATTCAACTGGAACCTACAACTGATCTGTCTTCTGGTCCGGGCACTACCTCCCAAACACCATTAGTCATGATAGAACTGTATTCTTCTACCATGGCATCCACCCACGCTTATGCTGTGTGGCTTCCTGAAAGCTGGAGGGTTTTGCAACTTGAGCTACCAAAGCTTGATATTTGTGAGGCTCCCTGCACTGTCTCTTGTCTGTCCTAGGAGCTCCAACAAACTCTTTAGCGTCCCTCAGGGTCTGACGCAGTTCCCTACTAGCTCTCCCAGTAATGGTAGGAGGTTCCATCAATTCCTCCTCTCGTTCCTACTGCTCTGTCTGCTGAGAACTCCCTGGATCTCCAACACTTGAGGAGATACTGGTACTGGTCACTATACTCGATCCCCTGTGACAGTCCTCTTGCTTGTCCCACTTGCTGTCCCTGCTGTTGGACTAATGGAACTTCTGTTGACTGATCACCTGCATGCATCTCTTGAGATCTTCTGAAAGCTCTATCTTCCATAAAATTTACATCTCGCCTTACTACAATCTTCCTGCTGCTAGGAATGTAGATCCTGTATGCCTTTGAAGTCTCGCTATTCCCTACGAGGAACCCCTTCTCTACAGTTTGATCCATTTTACCGTGCATTTCATCTGGTATGTGGCAGTAAGCCAGACTGCCGATATCATCAAATGAATTACTTTTGGCTTCTTTCCTGTGAAGACCTCCTTGGTGTTTTCTTCCCTAATGCTCTATGAGGTGTTTTGTTTTGAATGTACACTGCTGTGTTGCATGCCAATGCCCATAAAAATCTAGGTAAATCCTGGTCATACAACATAGCCTTTGCATCCCCAACTATTGTTCTGTTCTTTCGCTCCGCTACTCCATTCCGCTGAGGATTTTATGGAGCTGTCCATTCTCTTTTGATGCTTTCCTTCTCGCAAAAGTCTGTGAAGTCTTTATTTGTTTTTTCTCCACCATTATCTGAACGTAGCACCTTGATCTTTTTCCCTGTCGCGTTCTCTACAAGAGCCTTTAAATCTCTAAACCGATCAAAGACCTCATCTTTGGTCTTTAAGAAATAGATCCAAGTTTTCTTGGAATGATCATCAATAAAGGTGACGAAATATTCACCACTGCTAAGAGCTCTAGTGGACATAGGGCTGCAAATATCTGAGTGTATCAATTCCAACATGCCATTTGCTCTGCTGTCACTTCTAGGAAATGCTGCTTTTGTGTACTTCCCAAGTACACATCGTCTACAAACATCATCGTGCTTTGTGCTGAGAATTGGAACTCTCGTTACAGTTTCTCTGAGCATTGTAAGTGCTCCATGGTGTAAATGTCCCATCCTCCTGTGCCATAGTTCATTCAACTTCTTCCCACTGCTATTGTCACTACCTATCAACGCCATTGGAGAATCGATCTGCAACCTATATAACCTGTTGCTCTGAGCTCCAACTTGTCTCACCTTCTTCTAGCTAGAGTTTTTGACATACACTTTTTTCCCCACCAAGTGTACATCGTACCCCTTGTCTGGTAATTGGGACACTGAAATTAGGTTCATACCTAATCCTGGCACATGTAGTAGATTGGTAGCGCTGGTGCTGGTTGTTGTTTCCATCTGAAATTCTATGGTGCCTCTTCCTACCGGAGTACATTTAGTTTTGTTTTCCATAGTGATTTGGAAGTCCATTTGCTCCTCTTGATAGCTAGAGAAATATTCTCTAACTCCTGTCATATGAATTGAAGCTCCAATATCAATATACCAGACACGAGATGATGCCGAACTTGACAAGCACGCAAACTCATCCTTCAACCTGGAAGATAATTCCAAGGCTTCTTGACAGCTGATTCTATCCATGATTTTCTGTGCTATTTCTAGTTTCCTTCCCAACGCTGATTTTGCTGCTGCAAAATATTGCGTCCCAGCTGGAAATATGCTCTGTAAAAGAAATAATGTTGCTACCTTTGCCTTTGACAATCTTTGATCTGGAAATTTTAATTTCTTTGTCAACTCTTTTAGAGAAATAAATTTTTGTTCAAAAATTAATCTCCTGGCCAAATGGACTGCACGACCTCTGGGGTTTCGAGCAACTGCTTACGCTGTGCTTCGAAGCTCCTTCTTCCTGCCTGCAACTGAGCTCTTCGGCTTGTATCTGCACTCTAATACCATGTGAAAATTCCGAAATCCAGAATCCTACTGCAGTAACTGATAATATTTCTTCTATTTGTTAAATTAATTAAACAAATTATTTGCAGTTTCCTACGACAAATATCGAATCATATACGCTGCAGCTTTCACAAAACAAGTACTATTGAAAAATAACTGCTAGAAAATTAGAGAAATTCTAGCACACAAAAATATTTGACACAGTTATTTTTGGACAATTGTCCCCGGAAAAACCCAATGCAGGAAAACCGGTGCAACAGATGAGAGTTTTTTTATTAATCTTCAACAATAATTCAAGTACAAGAATTCGAACAACAAAACAGAGGAGAAATACTGAGAGAAATTTAGTGACACATTTCTCACTCTTCAGGACAACTCTTTGACCTTGGGATGGACCCTCTGCCATATGTTGGTGTCTCTGCGCCACTCTCTGCACAATGCACCAGTGAACTGTGTCCCTCCTCACGCTGTCTCTTCCTGAATTTGTCTTGCAATTCCCGGACCACTGCTGATATCCTCTCTCTCTCACCTGCAACTCACCCTCTGGCTCTACCTTCTCTGCTGAACTTCAACCACTGAGAAAATCGATCTGCCTGGGCAATTGAGTAACTGCACTGGTGTCTTCTCCACATACCCATCGACTCTTCTTATAATCTTTTGTTGGAGCACCAACGGCCAAGATTAAAACATAATTGATGGCCCAAATTATTTCTGTGTCGATCCGTGCAAGTTTCTAGAACATTCACACCATCACTTAATTAATTCTAATTAATTGATCATATTTCCTAATTTTAGACTTAGGAAATGTTAAAAATTGATTTTTAAATCTAAAAAAGTCGTCTCTAGGTGGAATTTCTAGAAACGATTACTCGGTTTTGGGGAATACATATATTCTAGCCTCTCCACCAAATCTCGTGGCTAGAACACATCTAATGCTACAAAAACTAACAATTTTGATATTTGAACCAAGGATAGATGCATGGATTAGTGCCATATTCTTCGAGCAATGTGGGAAGCCTCCTTTTCCAACACATGTAGAAGTTGCAGCTCCTTAAACTCATCTTGTCTCAGAAAATATCCTTCTATGTTGATCTATATTAGCTGGGCTATTATCTTCATCAACAATTTTTTGGTCATTTTCACTTCTAAAACTAACCTTCCAAAATGGTCATATTGATTGGCCATAACATGCTGAATATTTCTCAGAAGTAAATGAAATTTAGATGTGTAAATTTTCTCTGTAACGATATTAGTTTGGCTTCAATTTGCGGAGTGTATACAAAGTTGTGAGCTCTGCAGTATAGCAATCTTTTTCTTGAAAACACAAATATGTTCTCTGGCCCAGTTTGAAACAATTATAACCTTTTTATTATAATCCCAAATCAAGCATATAATCTATCAGCACAAAGCCAAGAATGTGTGTTTTCTAATGGGTAATTCAAACCTGAAGTTTTATTGTGTTAAGCTGCCAAAAACCCAAATTTATAGCTACGACCATAGCAGAAAGATACCAAAGATTCTTTGTTTTTTCAAACTTCGTCGTCTGAATTCTGAGATTGGATGATTTTTTTTTCAAACTACTTAGATTTTTGAGTACTTTTCAGATCTGAAATTGGCTGGAATAACAGCTTGCAGCATTCCTGTAATCTAAAGGGAACTGCTGCAACAGTGGAAATAAACAAAACAAAAAATCACAAATATAGATCCAAATGCAAGAAAATCAATGTTGGCAGCTGTACACCATGGGATAGATTGCACGTGCAGTTCTCAGTAATGAAGTTTATTCCAATGAACACTGACAATTTGGTTGACTGAATTGATAAAATGATAAGAGATGATACAAGAAAAAGGGGGAACCCTGAACAACCCTTGTATCCAACCATTCAAATCAATGATGGATCGAGTATTGCATAGGTAAGAAAGCTAAAAAAGATGGCCATTCAGTGATGGATGGAATTTTGCATATGTAGGAAAGCTAAAAAAGACAACCATTCAATGATGGATGGATTATATTGAATAATCTTGTATATAAAAGAAAACATTATCTCCAAGCGACAGAGTTATCTGGCAACTCAGTTCAACCCAAAAGAACCAATAAATGACATGGAAGGAGCCATGAAAACCTAATCTAATATTTAACAAACAAATAGATACTCCAATATAATGGCTAAACGTTACAATTACAGTGCTTGAGATAATATTTAAATAACTAATTGCAATTGCCAAGATAATAGCAACAGTGAGCAACTATATAGTGAACCATTTAATTGCTAAATCTTGTCTCAAGCATGGTAACGAACAACTCAACTAACTTAGAGATGTGTCATTAATGTGAGCAATTAACAGCTCTCAACTAACCTCCTTGTGGGTACCAACCACCCTTAAGCTATTCAACTGATGACGAAGCCATTAGATTGATGAGCTTATGAATGAAATAGCTTGTGTACAAAATAAGCTGTCTAGGTACATGACACTGCTGCTATTTTTTCATTTTGGTTGGTCTGATGATGCTCCTAGCTCTTTAATATGAATATTCTTTCTTCAAATTAGAACTCCACAAAAAGTTTGAGAAGCATAAGGATTTATCCCCTATGAAGAGCCATATGCATATACTGCATGTTCTTATAGCATTTCCAGAAGTGTCTTTCAGAGTATCTTATAATTTTTCACGAATTGCAGGGATGGAGAAGGCGATAAACTTGAAACAGGGAGAACACTTAGTCTTCTATCTGGTGTTTTTATGCTTCCACATCCTACTAAGGTACTAACAAATACCTTCTTTTCTATTTTTGCTGAAGAAGGATTTGCTTTGAATATATTTTGTCATACTAACTACTGTCCACTTTAGTTATTAATTGTTTAGAAATAAATTTACCTACATTTGTCATGTAATGGGACCATATTTGTAGTTTTTGAAAACATATTCTCAGTGCATGTTGAACGCTAGCTAAAATTGCAGGACTTCCACACAGATTAGGAATTCTGTTGTAATAGAGGCATTCATCCATCCATCCTGTAACTTCCTCAGATTATAAGATGACATGGAACCTAGTTTAAGGTACACACTGATAGAATTCAAGAAAACACAGACTGTAAAGAGAATGGAAAGAATAGATTCTAGTCTCCTGAATTTTGAAATTTTCTATGCTTATTGTCCTCTGCCTTTGCGAAAAATGTTAAACATGACAACAATTCTGGAATGAGTGATATTAGATCCCCATAGGAGGTCAAGGATGTATTTTGTTGATATTGACTGTAAGAAAGTGTGATATATACTGGCAATTAATTATTGTTTAATTTCAAAAGTAATGGGAGAACCATATTATATGCAGGGGGGGTTCTTTAGCATGTGATTCTATAGTGTAATAATTAATTGTTTTTAACTTGAAGTTGCCCATTATGAAATTGTTAAACAATTATATGAATATTTCTTTTGTATGATAATATGACACTGTTGTTGCTTGGATTCTCCCTTGAGAAAATGTCCAAACCTTGCGCACGGGCGAGAACCTTCTCTGTGTTTCACCTTCATTCACCTACTGGCCAACTCCCCTTCCCCTCTCCATTACGACGGCTGCTGGCATGTAGATAGCCGGGGCTTCTTCCTCGATTCCTTTGATGATTGAAACTCGACGAAAGAGGTTGACAAGCGACAGTGCCCTTCTTCACGTGGATCACTTTATATGCCAAGCCTTCTGAAATATTTGACTGTGATCCAGATTGACTATTATATTTGGTATCAGAGCCAAGTTTTTATTCTGGCAACGATCAATGACCATATTTGAAATAAGACTCGATCTAATTTGACATTTTGCCACACAACCTTCAGAGATTCTCTCGTTAGGTATTTGACCACAAATTGGCCCTTGGCCTTTTGGAATCTAAAATTTCCACTGCAAGGTGAAATATTCCGCTGCAAATTTACGAGGCATAAAAAAACGACAAACTGCCAAAACGATATCAGGTTCAGTACGGCGACCATTATTTCCCAGGCTATAGAATCAATAATGCTGTTGGGCAGTATATGCCCACCATTAGATTTAAATTCGGTTAGATTTAAACAAATTTAAATCTAATGGTGGGCATTTACTTCCCAACCGCATTAATGATTCTATAGCCCAGGAAATATGTATTGCTGTTCGGTACAGCTGTTACACATTTACCATACCAGGAACTCGCAGCTATTCATACTGAAAATTCCAACCATCCGTACATATTATCTGTACAACTACAGGCTGCGCCTGCAAAAAACTTTGTTGTAACTTGTCACATATGATCAGGCAATTGCTGTATTTCGTACAATCATCTTGTACAACACCACAGTGAGTCTGAATTTTATCACGGAGTACAAATTGCGTTCAGTCCTTCCTGCAGAAGTGTCTGTACATATGTACACTCCGATTGTAATATCATTTTATTATTATTAAACCATACAGTCCTATACAGTGAAATTAACTTCAGAAAATTAATCATAGTTGGCAATCTTAGGCCATACAAAATTGAAATCGGTCAATATGGTTGACACAATTGGTCCGTAGAGTTCTCACCATTGTACCTGCAGCCGCCATATCTGCATTATCATGGTACATCAGTATGCTCCCCCTGTATAACAACCGATTTAGCATTGAAAAAACCCACTAAGGTTAATTCAAATACAAAATTAAGGTTCAAATAATAGAAGCCATGACCCTTCTAATAACATACGCCATAAGTAGGAAGCAAAATTATTACTTGTCTTTTATATATAAAAATATTATAGAGGGTGAAGTCTCAAAAAATGGTTACACATATTTATAAAGTCAAGAAGGTGATATACATATGAGGTTAGACATATTTAAAAAGTAAAAAAGGTGATATATGTATTAAGTTAGTTTTTAAATTTTTGAAAAATGGGCCACACATATTTTTATAAAGGCAAATGGTGTTAGTCTCCGTAAGGGGTCTCAATCAAGGCAATTATTATATCTGGAAAAGTTAAGAAAGTATTGTTATATTTGAAAGTTTATAATTTTTTTTTAATGATAATCACTTTAATTATATTTCATTATGGTATATAGTATAAGGCATAGATCCAAGTACAGGGAATATATATATATATATATATATATATCACATATTTTTATAAGGAAAAGAGGTTTATTAAAAGGGTTGCTTTTTGTAATATCTCCAATTTTGATTTTCCACATTTGAGACGATTTTTGGAAGAGGAGGCAATCTCGGCTTTGGGACATAGGAGGAAAATGGGAAATTGCAGCTTTAGTGGAATGTGGAGCCCATAAGAGAGAAATTTTGCCCAAGAAGGGAACTCGCGCTCTTGGAGGAGAGAGAAAAGAGGAGTGGGTTTGAATTAGGAGAGAGAAAGTGTGGGGGCCAACAAATGAGAAAAGGAGACCAACAATTATAAATAAGGAGGAGAACTTCATTTGCATCTTTTGACAATTTAACTTTTGAACACAAGTTTTCTTGAGTTGTTTAGCCAAGTCAACCGGTGTTTTTTAGCACAAGGGATTCCCAAGCAAGAATTCCACCTCTACCTTCTGTGAACTCCAAGTGTCACCCCAGGAGAGTAGAGAGAAGACTATCTAAGGACTTCTAAAGGAGCTACATTTTATATCATTTCCAGCCGGAGCATATTTTCCTTGGGCGCAAAAGTCGTTTGAGGCACCCCAATTGAGATCAGCTATAGATTGCTAGAGTTCCGGAGGATTTGCAATATTTTTTCCCACACTTTACCAGAGATTTTGTAGCGAATTTGTTGGGCTGTGAGATATGGATTTTGAGGAGCCATTTTTCTTACTCTGAACATTGTGCATGGGTTTCTAGATTAGCCTGTGCAAGGGAAGAATGCAGAAGAATTTGTGGAGAGATAATGGTTGGAGATGAGAGGTATTGCTCAGTGGAGAATTGGTCGGAGTCGGGCCAAATTTTCCGTGGTAGATTTGGGGCACAATTCAGTAATATCAAAATTGTGGCGCGTTTTCAGATCAGATTAGGGGGTTACTAGGGGTTGGTGGATTCAACCCAAATCCTTTCTGCTTTTTTTGTGGGTTTGGTGAGAGGAGGCTAGTATTAATTTTGCAAAATTTTCTAAGCACTTTTGAGAGCATAATACCTAGTTCCATCCAACAACCAAGAACATAAATTGTTGGAGGAGGGCGTAGTTCACTCCGAGATCATTTTCACCATTTGGGTTCGTGAGATATTTCTGGGTCTTGTTGACTATCTAGTGAGGAGGCCACCATTAGACTTTTAGTTCATTCTGGGGACTCTTTAGAGCATTCCTCTAGTTTCATTCCAGCAGTAGCGAGCAGTTCTTCTCGAGCATGCCCAATTCTTCCTGGGGGATCTTTCCAACATTTGAGCATTGTAGTCACGCTTGGGTTCTTTCCATAGCTTGCGGTAGCAAGCCCAGGTTCCTCTTGTCTCATTTATTGTATGCATATTTATCAAAATTGATACAATGACTCAGATTTTTGCTCATATTTTTATGTTCAAATGTGTATGGTTGTGCGTTTCAAAATTTTGTCACTGTAGCTAGTTCAATGCTTCTGTTATCTACGGTATTTTTCCATTTGGAATATTACAATGGTATCATAGCATGATCTTGGCCAACTGTGGGGTAGCTAGCAAGATCATGGAAGATTTGGGCATGTATGCATAGTGACGGTTTAAACCATAGAAAACCCATAGCTCAAGGGAGATTCATTTTGCAGGAATTCTGGGGTAGAATCCACTGGAACGATGAGAGGTTGGCACAGTTGAGGAGGGTGTTGGACTAGATCCATCCTCATCTTTACAACAGAGACACTAGATGTGTGCAGGCTGTGGGGGTACAACCATCTTCACCATGTGGGGAAAGTCAACAGAATCAAGGCACTAGATCTCCTCAAAAGGAGCAGTCAGGACAGGGGTAGTTAGAGGGTAAGACTAGGGGGTGCTTTTGCTGTGGGAGACTTGGCTTTAGATATCAAGTGCCTGAGGAGGACGAGGAGGTTGAGCATGAGGTTGAGGGCACGCAAGGTTGTGAGGAGCACGCATATATAGCCATCGTGACGTAGGAGTCACCCTTATTGGAGATTCCTTTGATAGCTTCGGCTAACACCTTGGGGGAAAGAGTAGAGCATACACCCATAGGGCCATCCATTGATGAGGTGCCAGGAGACACCGAGGTGTCCACCGTTGAGGGGGTGCCATTAGTTGTTGAGGTATCCATTGATGACGTGTCTGTGGCAATGTACTAGTTTTTAGGTGATAGCATGTAGTATTCCAAACTAGGAAAATATAACAAATAACATATGCATGAACTACATTACAACAATACAAATCTAAACAAGAGCACAAATCAGAAAATCCCAAAATCTGGGCAATAGTCCTCAGCCATTTTATTAATTATGCATGGAAAATCAAGTACAATAAGGTGAAATCCATAAAACCCGGGCTTGCTACAACAAGCAACGTAAACGCCAGGTGAGAATGTGTAGGATCAGGTGTTGGAATTGGCCCAAATATGTAGCTCGAACTTGCCTAGAAATGCCACTACTGTTTGTTGAATGGAACTGGTCGTCTTGCTCAAAATAAGCCCCTCTCCTCAAACCCAAAAATACCTAGAAAAGGTTTGGCCTATCTCCAAGCCAAAGTCGAACCCACAAAATGGTGCAAATTCCCCAACTAACCAACTATTCGCCCTGCCATAAGAATGAGGATTTCATGCCCGAATATCAATCAGAAAATTCTGTAAAATTAGTTGGAGACTCCTCTCAATAAACCTACAAAAACCCAAAAAGGGTTCGGGGTTGAATCCACCGACCCCTGGTGACCCCCAACAAGTGAAAATTTCCCAATTTGGCCAGAAAACGTCCCATAGAACTGATACTACTGAATTAAGCCCAAATCCACCAATAGAATTCTCTCCCAAGTCTGGCTAAATTCTCCCTTGAGGAATATCTCCAATCTTCGACCCTTATCTCTCCTCAACCTTTATTCCTCCAACCCCTACGCAAGCTTGGCTTGAGACCCTTGTGCACTTCTAGAAAGGTAGAATATCGGCCCTAAGAATTCTATCAAACTCAACACTGCTAATCACCACAAAATCTTCGGCTAAATTAGGGGAAAACCTCTGCAAATTCTCCGGTGTTCTACTCCTCCGTAAATGATCTCCCCACAAGCAATTCGAACCACTTATGCGCCTTGGAAGAAAAACGTACCAGCTGAAATAACCTGCAAATGCGCGCAATGGAAACTCTGAATTGAGCTCCTCAAATCGCCTCACTAGGGAGACACTCGAAGTTCTCTGAAATGAGGGTGGAATTCCCGCTCGAAAATTTCTTGTGCTGAACAACATGGTTGTCTTGGCTAAGCAGCTCAAGAAAACTAATGTTAAATTGTCAAATGATCAAAGATGTCCCAAATGAGAGCCTCCTTGCTCTATTTATAATTGTTGGCCTCTCTCTCCCTTGGTGCCCTCCACTTTCCACTAGTTCACCTCCTTTCTTTTTCTCTCTCTTGCTCCACAAGTGCGCATTTACTTTTTCTCTCTCTTGTGGCCCCCACCTGTCAATGAGCTGCAATCTTTCCTTTTCACCCAAGCTCCTCAAGCCAAAATCATCTTCGAAACTCGAACCACAAAATTGTGCTATGCGTAGCACCTCCCCAATAAACTTCGTTAATATCCTAAAATGAAAAATCAAAATTGGGGATATTACATAGTAGTGCATAATAGTTAGATGAGGTGCCAGGAGACATATCCCTAATTGATGAGGTGCTAGGGGGCACAGAGGTGTCCATCGTTGATGAGGGGCCATTCGTTGTTGAGGGATCCATTGATGAGGCATCCAGGTCCATGACAAAGTCTCAGGATGATAGTCACTGTAATATTCCCAATTAGCCTTGCTAATTGGAATATTTCATTTTTGTTTAATTTTGCCGCTTTAGTCAGAAATAATAAATAAAGTGAGAAATAAGAGGGGTCACCTCACTTTAGTCATCTCACTTTATAAAATAAAGTGCTTTCCTAGTTGATTGACGTTGTAACTTAAAGAAGGGGCCTTGGGGGTCCACATGGGTATGATGGGGGAGGCATCAGGCTGACCCAAGGTAAACTGCGCAGGTCAAAGGAGAGTTAAGTTTTGGAGGGAGTTTTTCATTATAAAAGGAGAGGTTCTCACCTCATTTGGATCATCCATGATTTGATATTATTATTGAGAGCTAGACTTCTGTCTGCTTTGCACGCCGGTTGCTTAGTCGGTCTGCAGCACTGTTTAGTGCAACCGAGTGTCTCCGGTCGGAGATCTCACCCTTAGCCTCGGGGGACTTCGAGTGCCTGCCCTGGTAAGGTTATTTCTGGTTTCACCCTTAGCTTCGGGGGACTTCGAGTGCCTGCCCTAGTAAGGTTCTGTTCTGAGTACACCTTTCGGTTTCAGTAGCAAAGTAGCAGCAGTTTCTGGTACAAATCTGGAGAGGAAGAAGCCCTCTTGTGTTTGCGCGGTTGTCATGCGAAGGGGCCATTTCTGGAGGAGAAGGGCAGTAGGGCTAGGAGAGTGAGGGCCCGTCCGGGGAGGACCTTGATCAGGCGACGAAGAAAACGGCGGTACTAGGAGAGGAGGAGGGACGTGATCGGTGCGTGAGGAGGACGGCATCCGGTTACGAAGAGGAGAAGCGAGATACGAAGGTACAGTGATAGATCCAGCCTTGGAGAGAGTAGATCTGAGCAGATACTTGCAGATCTGATTCTGTATGGTGTAGATCTGAAGGTTTAGCCCTAGATCCAGCTTGGGAGACTGCAGATCTGACTTAGGAGGACGCAGATCAGGAAGGGAAGGACGCAGATCTGGTTTGGAGGCTTCAGATCCAGCAGATCTGAGCATTCAGGAGGCAAATCCACTTGGTAGGACGCTGATCTGATGAGCAGGCTTGTGGGAGATAGGCTCAACAGCGTTTTCTAGCCTTCAGTAGCTGATCCATCTGTCTGGAGGTTTGGGTGACTGGTGCTCCATCTGTTTCTGCGCTGTCACTAGCAGAGACAGCGTTTTTCATTGGAGAGGGTTTGCAGTTGGAGATCAGTTATTTTTCAGTCTTCAGCCCCTAGTACCAGCGCAGTCCATCTTCAGTCTTCAGAGCAGCTAGAACGCTGTCCTTGTTGCAGCCATTATCTGTTGAGAGGGTCTCCACTTGCCTAGGGCAAGGATAGGTGCACTTACTCTGATTTACTTGTACTCCTCTCTATGTACTTTCTGATTAATAAAATGGCTCAGTTTTCTGGTATCCTATGTGTAATGATTCAGTGATCTGGTTCAGCATTATATTTCCTATATCTGTTTGGCATATTTATGGTTATTACTGGTTATTTCCCCTTTGGGGATATTACAGCCACCTATAGCTAATTGGTGAGAATGCTTTGCATGTTGGGATGTCTATGGAGTAGTTGGAGGCTCATGTTGAGCCCATGATGGAGGAGGATATGCAACCATCCTTTGGGCTAACAGTTGATGAGGGGCAACATAGAAAGCACACGTGGGGATTTCAGAATAGTTCAGTTTAGAGGTGTTGTCGTTCAAATTGTACAGGTAGAATGCAACAACAATCAGGTCGAGGGCCATCACTCTAATCCCTGACGTCTTCGTTCTAGTTGTCTCCCTACAAAAGGCTATGAGGGGTAGTCCCTATGAAATGCAAAGATGCAAGACCTGTCGGCAACTGACAAGTCCGAGAGACACAATTGAATGGCCTAACAACTTGGTTAATTTAGAAAGTTTGATGATTAGATTAGATTATCTTGAAATACCAGTGCCTTAAATGGGGTAAAATACTTGCTTTATGTGAATTATCTACCAAGCCACCGGATGAACAATTGCTGCCTTAGGATGCTTCACTATCCTATATGAAATGCAACACTTGTAAAACTAAGTGAAATGCAAGACCTTGGTTAATTTAAAGTTAAATGCCTAACTAGATGAATCCTTTCCCTTAGCTATTTTAAAACTAGTCTCTAGAGTTGGTTGTGGAGAGAAGCCCAGGGAAAGATAGCAATGGCTATATTAACGATACCTTCCTTGGAAATCTAACCACCCAATGCCTCTAGTGCTGCAGAGATTGTGACTTTGACAATTGCAAGGTCACCATGTTAACCACTAAAAAGAGCCTAGGTTTCGCAAGCTAGATGAGAAAGGTGATCCTAAAAGTCTTTCAACGAAACTTATGCTTGGAGGTAAATTAATTAGTGCAAGAATAAACCTAGAATGTAGATGCAAGATGAGAGATTACTTTTAGAGATTGTTAAATGTCTTAAGTACTTAGAGACAAATTACAAAGATATTCAATTTAGAACAATGAAGTACTCAATCAATGTATAATGACAATCTTCACCGAAAAAAAAGTGCTCAATGAAGTAAAAGATAGAAGGTGCCAAGATTACCAATAGAAAATTGCTCATGAAATAACAAATTCAATGCTTCTTTCAACAATGTTAGAGTGCCAATTAGATAATGACAATTAACAATAGAGTGCCAATGTGTCAATTAGATACACAAGGGAGAGAGCTTAAACACAATTAGAAATATTCACAAGATTTCTCTTATCACGATTATGATTACCATTTATGTGCTTTATGAGTGACTTGATTAGCAAGAATATAAACTTTAGATATGAAGCTCACTTGCAAGACACAATATTAGTATGTTTATTTCAAAATAGATCCACAAGAAGACCAATAGCAATGTGGTATAGCAATGTACCACTTATCCACTTCTTTAGCAATGTGATAACAATGACAATTAGAGAATATTTCAATGTCACAATAATGCTAGTTATTAATAACAGAAACAGATTATTTATCAACAATATTATTCTTTAGAGCAATTAGCCAATAATCACTAATTCAATTAGCCTTTTAGAGCACTTATGTTTGTTAACGATAGTGCAATTAATGATATGCTTATGTAAGAGATGCAAAAGATGCAATGAGCAGTGAGGAAACACCCGATTTCATTAGAAAACACTTGTTCAAGTTGCCTAAGGATGCAGGGAGCAAGTGCGAAGTGAAAATCAGACCTTAGGCAGTGTATATCAGACCTCTGATTATTAGGACAACCTTCAAGAAATGACACAATATGCCAAGTAATGCAAACCCAATGAGGGAAAATGATATGCCAATGAGAAAATATGATTTCAAGCTGTTGAGAATTTGGTAGGGCAGTGATTAATTCAAATTCTCTTCTTGATAATTACTTGTGAACTTACTTTTTTTACTCATGTCTTTTCTTCTTAGCTTATTAAGTGTTTCATCAAGTCAATTACCAAAAACACAAGAAACACAGATTTAGGCTTTTCAAGCCAGGGCCAAAACCTCTCCCTTTTGGAGAGGAAAACCCACAAGAAATTCTTCTTATAGACTTTCGGATGAAAAGTACCATGACGATAACACGGACCCTTAACCCTTGTATGCCTCCAAGACCTTGTCACTGCTTCTTCATTGACTCCTTGCACTGATCCTTCTTTCCTGCACCGTCCTGCACCAATCTGCACCAAGACTAGAGAGCTTGGTCTCTACTTGGCTCCTTACTAGAGATATCGGTGTCATCGACTGTCTTACTTTGTACCTTCACTTAATCTTGCTGGCTGTACACTTGACTTATTTCCTTTCAATGAGCAGTCCACCTATGATGATATCCTTACACAACATATCCCTTACTCTAGCACAGTCCTTGCTCTTATTGCAGTCCTTTCTCATACTAAACACAGTCATATATCCGCACTTCTTTGCACTTCAACGCTGTCCTATTTTCGCACTTTAACACAGTCACATACAATCTTTTAATGCAGTCCTATTTCTGCATCTTAACACAGTTATATATCAAAGTTATTCCTGCAATCTAGTCCGCAATTCTTCACATGTATATATTATATTATGTTTCTCCTTCTTTGCATTTTCCCCTTTCTGTTTAACCCTGTTTCTTATGTCTGTAATTCACAGTCCTTTCACCCTGAACCTTGTCCGAAAAGCTCAGAGGAAATCCAAACCTTCTGTGTTCTTTTCTGGGCAACCTAGATGGGTATATATAGTTGTTCCAACCTGTAAATTAGCTGACCTGTCCATAGGTTATGAAGCTGACTTGATCAGGGTTTTATGAGCCGACTTGTCCACTGTTCATAGGCTGTCTTGAGGAGATATTTCAATGCAGATCTGGAGCATCATTTGTGTCATGTCTTCAAGCTTCATTTGGCAAGGTCTCAAGGCATACAAGTGTGACTTGACTCTTCATAAACATGGCCCTTTAATTTGCACATTTATGACCAGAAGACAAATCCCTAATAGACTTCAAGAAGAAGTCTTTTGACCTATAATAAAACCTTGCTCATGAAACCCATGAAGCAAGCATACCACAAATATATATTTTATTATCTTTGTCTTTTTCATTACATAAACACATAATTACATAGTCAATATGAAGACCGATCCTAGTTATACTTTCCAACACAAGCTACTTATTATGCCAATATTATGTGATTTTATCACTGCTAAAGATGATTTATTACCCAACAGTCAACAAAAATTCACTTATATGAGCCCAAATCTGTAATATCCCCAAAGGGGCATTAACCAGTAATACACAGAAATATGCCAGACAGATATAGAAAACACAATGCTGAACCAGATCATGGAACAAATACACATAGAACACCAGAAAACTGAGCCATTTTATTAATCTGAAAGTACATAGGGAGGAGTACAAGAAAACCAGAATAAATACACCTATCCTTGCCCTAGGCAAGTGGAGGCTCTCTCAGACAAATAATGGCTGCAACATGGTCAGCGTCCTAGCTGGCTGAAGACTGCTCTGAAGACTGAAGCTGGACTGCACTGGAACTATGAGCTGAAGACCAAAAGAAAGCTGATATCAATACTCCAAACCCTCACCAATGAAAACGCTGTCCCTGCTAGTGACAGCGCTGAAACAGATGTAGTGCTGGTCACCAAACCCTCCAGATGAAAAGCTCAGCTCCTCAAGGCCAAAAACGCTGTCAAGTCCTGCTCACATGACCCTGCTCATCAGATCAGCGTCCTCCCAGATGGATCAGCGTCCCATATGCTCAGATCTGCTGGATCTGAAGCCTACAATCCAGATCTGCGTCCTCCTATACCAGATCTACTGCTATCATCTCAGATCTATGCTAGATCTGACAATATCTCTTCAGATCTGCAACCTCCAAGGCTGGATCTGATGTTATCTCTTCAGATCTAGGCTGGATCTGCCAATATCTCCTCAGATCTGCAATCTCCCAAGCTGGATCTAATGCTATCTCTCCAGATCTGCAACCTACAGAACCAGATCTGCAAATATCTGCTCAGATCTACAATCTCCAAGGCTGGATCTATCAATGTGCCTCCAGATCTGCGTCCTCCTCTTCCTGATGGAACAGCGTCCTCACTCCTAGACTGATCTGCGTCCTTCCTCCTCCTGGAACAGCATTCCTCCTGCTCAGATCTGGACTGCGTCCTCCCTGGAACAGCATCCTCACTCTCCAAGGCTGATCAACGTCCTCTCCCTCCTGGAACAGCGTCCCTCCTTCTCAGATCTGCGCAGCCACAAGAGGGCTTCTTCCTCTCCAAATCTCCACCTGAAAGTGCTGTCAATTCCCACTGAACTGAAGGGTGTTACTCAGAAAATAACCTTACTAGGGTGGGCACTCGAAGTCCCCCGAAGCTAAGGGTGAAACCAGAAATAACCTTACCAGGGCAGGCACTCGAAGTCCCCCGAGGCTAAGGGTGAGATCTCCGACCGGAAACACTCGGTTGCACTAAACAGTGCTGCAGACCGACTAAACAACCGGCGTGCTAAGCAGACAGAAGTCTAGCTCTCAATATCAATATAGAATAATGCATGTCCAAATGAGGTGAGAACCCCTCCTTTTATAGTGCCAAACTCCCTCCAAACTTAACTGCGTCCTTACTCTCCTTTGACCTGCGCAGTTTACCTTGGGTCAGCCTGATGCCTCCCCATCATACTCATGTGGACCCCCAAGGCCCCCTCTCTAAGTTATAACGTCAATCTACTAGGAAAAAGAACACTTTATTTATAAAGTGAGGTGACTAAAGTGAGGTGACCCCTCTTATTTCTCACTTTATTTATTATTTCTAGCTAAAGCGGCAAAATAAAGCAAAAAATGAAATATTCCAATTAGCAAGGCTAATTGGGAATATTACAAAATCAATCATAAGATCAATCCATAATGCCTTAGGTGAATTATTAATGAATTTAAGATTATTTTTAGATGTGTCTAGGCCACGAATTTACCACTGTCATATAATGCTTCAGAATTCAAAATGAAAATAGTGATGACAATTAGGGATTAGAGGTCAAACCAATAGGCCTAATGGCCTTGTAGGTGACTAAAGATTCTTCCAATGCACACTTGATCACCTACAACCACCAATGTTAACTCCAAAATCACTTGAAACACCTGCAAAATAAACTGTTAGTTTGAAATCCAATGTAAACCCTTACCATAGGCCTGCAATCACAAGAAATTGTCAAATTTTGATGCCAAAAACGCCACCAAAATGCCATAAATACCCAACAATGGAAAGGAAATGCCTAACTAGACCTGCAACAAAGGCTAATGGGCCTCTAAGGCTTGCGCTGAGGTAGAAGAAACCCTAGAAGGGCTGCCACTAGCCTAATTAGGCCCGCGACTAAGGGAGAGAGGTCTCTAAGGCCTGCCGCAGGCCCTAAAGGGGCTACGACTTGATGGAAAAGGCCCCTAGGGCCTGCGGCCAAGGCCCAAAGGAGTTGCCGCTCGGGGAATAAGGCCAAAAAGGGGCTGCGACTAGGTAAATAAGGCCCCTAGGGCCTGTGTCCTAAGGAAAAAGAGCCCTAAAGGGTTGCGGCAAGCCTCTAGGAGGCAAATAAAATGAACTCGAGCCCCCCAAAACCCCAAAATTTTGCTGCAAAACCACTTCAAAAAGGATCATAGGGTAGGCCCTAATGGGGCTATGGCTTGATAGTAAAGGCCCCTAGGGCTTGTGACCAAGGCCCAAACGTGTTGCCGCTTGGGGAAGAAGCGCAAAAAGGGGTTGCGACTAGGTAAATAAGGCCCCTAGGGCCTACAACTTAGGGAAAAAGTGCCCTAAAGGCTCGTGGAAAACCTCTAGGAGGAAAAAAAATGAACTTGACCCCTCCAAACCCCAAAATTTTGTTGCAAAGACACTTCAGAAAGGCTCAAAAGGGTTGGATGACTTCCCTTTTCAACTGGACGTTGAGTTTCTAGAAGACGGGGAAGCTAGATCTTACCCTCAAGGGCTTAGATAAACCTTCCTTGCTTGGATGAATAGCCCATAAATAATTGCTGCTTCAAACCCTTGAGCTGTGACCTGCACAAATGAAAAGAAGAAAACCCAAAACCCCAAATATATACAAAAATTTCAAAACCCCTAAAACCCAAATTGCTACAAAATAAAACAAGGGTTAGAAAATTATTTACAAATATTTACAAGTGTACAATATTTACAAATTTAAACTTAGCTCTCATTAGCAAATGAAATTTTTTTAGCTCAAGATCAATTAAGTTTTTTTTTTTTTGAGAGGTTCGAAAATAAAAATTATGGATGAATAATTTTGAAACATAGACCAACCAAAACCCTCTTGCAAAATAATTCACCACAATGAAAGCTTAGAGCCCAAACAAGGTCGGCTCTTCTACACAGTCTATAAACTTGGAGCCCAAGGGCTAGCGTACTTGTAAATCATTTTAAATTCTCAAGATAAATTGTTAGATCATATAGTGAATCAAATCACCTAAGATAACTCGTACCCTAAGTCACCTGATACAGGGATACGGGGATACGAGGATACGGGGATTCGAAGAATCGGATACGGGTACAGTGACCCCGGAATAGGATACTTCTGGGATACGATATGTTATATATTATTTTATTAAAAATATATATATATATATATATATATATATATATATTTTAAAAATATATATATATTAATATATTAAAAATTAGATATTTTTTGCACAAATTCATACAAAATTCATTGATTTAAACATATATATTAGATACTCATGAGTCATACATCATCATTGATACTATAATACAAATTACAATGATACATTGAGACACCATACATGATACAATCGTCAAATTTACTCAGAAAGACAAGATTGAAGATAGTAAGATACTGTAGTTTTTTCATTAAGTCATCAGAATCAAAATGTGTTACATAAGAACACTGCCAATGGAAAATAGAAATAGAAAATACAAAAGCAACTACAGTCTACAAGACTACAAGCCTTAAGCCTCAATGAGTCAGAGTCATCAATCCTCATAATCAACATCATTGTCCTCATCCTGATCATCATGCTCACCACTGCTCTCCTCTGCCTCTGATGCATCCTCCTCCTCTATCATCTCTGCATCTACTGGTGTGGAGGATGACCCCTCTAATCCATCATCAAATGTGACAGGCTCTAGCACTGGCGCATTGAGATCCAAGTTGGCCAATGCCAACTCAACACTGCTATCCAGACCCATATCATCAGGAAAGACATCCCACATCTTTGTCTTTCCCTTCAACCAATCCTCTCTCTGCCTGTAGATGAGACAAAGGTTGGTGTGCACATACACCATTATCTCTGCCCTGGACTGCTCAAGCCTGCTCCTCTTCACACTATACAAATTCCTATATGTGCTCCAATTCCTCTCCCAACAAGAGGATGAAGTCACCTGAGAGAGGAACCTCATGGCTAACTGCTGTAGAGGAGGGCTTGTTGCCCCATGAGTTGCCCACCAAGAATGGGGCTTCTTAGCCCCCCTGTCTCAAATCAAATCATAGCCTCCAAATCGCCCCCTGCCAGTGGAAAAATCTGCAAAGGCATCCTCCACCTCATCAAGGGATGCCCTATCCTGAAAAATCCTCCTCAATGCATCTTTCCTCCCCTGTGAGATTTCAGGATCCATGTGAGGAGGGAATCTGCGGGAAGGTCCACCATTCAGCCACTCATGGCTGTAGTATTTTGGGTTCAAGGAGTGAGCCAAACAATGTAAAGGTGTGCAATTATTGTCCCATCTGCTGACAAGAATATCCTGTATGACGGTGAAGAAGGCCTCGGGTGATGTCTCATACTTTGGGCACTCACTCTGTAAAATAATGGTCCTCACAGACTCAATCATGGAATCCCATCCCTCATAAACCTCTCCTAGGATGGGTTGGTCTGTATCTGCAAATCTGAGCAAGGAAATGATAGGCTCCATGATCTGAATAATTAGATCTACCTTCTCCCACCATATATCAGCCAACACTATGTCCTTCACCTTCTTTGAGGCTGCTTGATCCGTCTTTCTCCAAAAAGACCAAAACTCTGAAATAACCATAGACCCAAGAGCGGTCTTGACCTCCCTCAACCTCTTCAACATGATGAATGAAGAGGCAAACTGTGTATCTGCAATCTTCAACAATGATAGATTGCTGTACTCCTTGTAGATAGTGAGGGCATTTGTATGGTTTGTTGCAAAGTTGCGGATATGTCGTGCATCCTCAATAGTGGCTCCAATCCAAAGCACATCAGAAGCAATAGATTTCAGTGCCAAGTTCAATGAATGGACAATGCAAGGTGTACAAAATACTTGTGGATATTTTGCTTCCACAATCATGCCAGCAGCCTTGCAAACAGGTGCATTATCTGTAATGATTTGCACACAACAATCCACACCTACACTTTCAATAACTTTGAGAAATAACTAACCCATATATTGTGCATCCTTGTACTCTCCAAATGCATCCACTGCTTTCAAGAAAACTGCACCATTCGTGGATGACACCATGAAGTTAATGAGTGGGTGGCGTGCTGGATCTGTCCATCCATCAGAAACAATGCTAACCCTAGATGTTGGCCATGCTGATTTAATAGGCTCAAGCATTTTGTCCACCTCTTTCTTTTCCTTTGTCAACAATGTGGTTCTGAGCTTCTCTGACCCAGGAGGCACATACCCTGATGGAGCCCCATGACAAAGAGCTCGACACATCTCAATAAATAGAGGTGACCGTGCAACATTACAGGATATGAAGTTCTGATAGAAAAAAAATGCAATGGTGAGATCAAGCTCTTCCCTTTTGTCTTTTTGGAAAATCTTGTCCATTGGACGAACTGCAGTTGCCTTTCTCTTTGCTAATTCTCCCCTGCGAGAAGTCTCAAAAGGGAACTTGCTGCTGCTTTTCCTCAAGAATGGAAGGGGGTCATCAGTCTTGGATTTTTTTGATTTTGCTGCCACATTTGCCTCACCAATACTCTGCTCTTTCTCCAATTTCTTCCTATCTGGCGATTCAATTGTTGTACAACATTTAACGCACAACCTGGAATACCCAACAAATGAGCTTTCACACGGAAATATGTGCCATTGAAATGGCCATTGCAAAAATTGCATTTCCATGAACAATTTCCTCCTCCCTTTTTTGCTGCCCCTTCCTCTCTTGTCGCATATTTCCACAATGGGTATTTGGGGTCAACAATTTGTTTTCCCTGCACATTTGAAGCTACTGTTGCAACCCCACTTCCAATGGATGGAATACTTGCAGACCTTGCTGAAAGAGGGACAGGAAGGGCATCTCCAATGGAGACATTCTTCCCCTTTCTTTGCCCCTGTCTTGCTGCCTTTGATTGAGCCATGAATACTGTAAAAAATAAACAAAAACAACTAAATATATATAGAACATATGCACATGCAAACACTAACAACAAACTAAATGCAAAATATAGAGGGACAATGCACTTACCGGATGCTTGAATCTCTTCGAAAGAACTCCCTTTCTCCTTGCACGCACTTGCTCCTTGCTCACACTAGCTCTCCTTCTTAATTCACAAATGAAATGGATGACAAAATAAAGAGGAAAAACTGAACTTTATAAAAAAAATAGCGCGATTTTCCTTGCGGCGGGCTCGGCTGTACGGGATACGGTGTATCCCTTTTCGGATACGCCGTATCCCGACCGTACCCCGTACGGATACGCCGTATCCTTTGAATTGGGGCCGAATCCGGTACGTGCAGGTGTCCGGTACGGGGATTCGGGGATTCGAGGGCATTTTAGGAGTATCCGGTGACTTAGCTCGTACCAATAGAATGTTCTTATCACCGACAATTGAATTAACAATTAAAACAAATATTCAACACAATATAGGATAAATACATAGCCAACACATACCGCAGATCAACAGATAGAAGAACACCATGAACTGAACCCCAAAGTCTTTCTATTACGATAAAAAAATGTTCCCAGCAGAGCAATAACTCAGTACCAACGTTACAAAATCACTACATCCAAAGATGGGAAATAGAAGCTAAATGACTTCTTTATATAGAGAAAACCCCTCCAAGTGGAAAGTAACTGCTAGTTGGCTTGATCCTCGTCAAAATAATCTCGACTGTCGAAAATAACTTGATCATTTTTTAATCTTCACCGTCAAATTTTTATTTTTGAAGAAAAATTCGAAATTTTCTTAAAAACCATTTTTTGTTAATCCAAAAATAAACATTTTGGACTAATTTCCTAAAAAAATTGACTTTGACTTGAGCACTAAGGTCCAAGGGCTCAAATTTTCTTAAAATATCCATTTTCCCTTCATGGAGGACCTCCAAAAATTGACTTCTTTTTGATCTGCAAATTTTTTATTATTTTCCAGTTGGAGAGAAATTAATCTTTATAATTATTTTTTGACTCAAAATTAATTAATTTTCTGATTAGGATTTTTAGTTAATTTAATCAGAAAAATTAATTAATTGACTATAGAGGGGATTAATAATTTTTTCCACCCTCAAATATTTTAGCCATGGTTTTTGCACCAAAATATTTTTATATCAAAATAATTACAAATTCAACCTTTGAAAGGGGAAAACACCTTTAGACATAGACTTTCAATAATTTATCAAATTCTGCGACACAATATGATCTATATGAAACCAAGTGTGCTTATAATAAAATAATCTAGCCATGGTTTTTGATTGTGAGGGACTCTGCACTAAAATTATTCCTAAACACTTTTACAATAGACTCGATAAACACTAGGACTCACCTAAGACCTTGTCAACGAATTCCACCCTAGCTTTGGGGTTTAAGTTGAAAGAAAAACTTTGCCGATTAGGCTTGTTTACAAACACACTTGATTCGGGGAGTTAAACTTCCTAGGATGAAATCCTTTGCCAAAATCAGAGGCTTACGTAGGTGTTGTTACATAATTAAATGGCCATACTAGCATCATTTACAATAAAACTTGCAGAAATTGGGTTTATAATGACATATTCATACTAATGGATGACTTTGATCTTAGAAATTTTTTCTCGATTTGCTTGCACACTACTTCCTCGGACTGTTGACAAAATTGTGGGTAACAAAATGCAGGGTCTACAACGTTATTATCCCACCCCTATGCATTGGATTGGGAGAGGTGGAGTTGTCTAGAGAGACCATAGGGGATGACCAGGTCAGCAAGACTGAGCGACATGAGCTGAGTATGAGTGAGGAGTTAGGCCACTCAGGTGTACCTAGGTGGATGAGGAGGTGTAGATCACATCGCAGTGGGTGTACTAGCAGAATGGTGGATGCATGGACACATAAGAGATGCCCTATGGTACATGGTGGCACGACATTGAGCATTGGTATCCAATGGTGCATGGAGTTGTGCCGCAAAGTTCAGTGCTATGCAAAGGAGTGCAGGGGTATGTATTTGTGTGCAGTAGAGCATGATGATGCACAACAAGTTGTTCGAGTGTTGCCACTAGAGAGATCTCCTGATAGGGGCATCAGGTGTTGATATTTTGGGTAGCATCAAATGTGCTCTAGCTTCGAAACTTTGTGGAGAGGCTAGAACACATGAGATCTCCAAGACCTAGAAATCGTTTAGAGAAGTTCCACCCGGAACCTAAGTATTCACAATATTAATTATTTTAATGGAGACCCTAAGTCTAACTTAGGGAAATTAAACAATTAAAGTGAATTAATTTAGACATGTGGGTGAGAATGTTCTAAGTGACGTGGATCAAGTCTTTTCTAATATTAGCCGTCGATTAGAGATTAGATTACGACCGCTGAATGTTCAATGAGAAAAGTATTAAAGAAGGCTTGGGGTCAGTTGGAGAACACACACATAGTGATAACACTTGACCTAAGTCGAAATTCTGGGGCATGGTTTGCTGAGATATTTTTGAGTAAGCTTGCAGTGTTGGTGAGGGCAGATTGACAAGGGATTATTCAAATCCGAGGCCGAGAATACATAGGCAGAGAGGCAGATCTGTACCAGGCAACGCAGAAACCGAGAAGGAGGGACGTAACTCAGCCAAGCTCACGCGGAGGCAACACAGAGCCTGACGTAGGCCCTTCAAGGTGACGTAGAGGCAACGTTGAGCCCATAGGGGTGACACAAGAGCAACCTGTTCTGCGTAGAGGCTCTAGCAGGGACGCAGAGCTGACACAGTGTTGGGAGAGGCAGCGCTGGGGTTTCCAGTGGGCCAGAAAGGGCTCGTATTCAACATTTCTAGAAGGTGTGAAGCCTTAGTTGAATCAGCCATATTTTTTGTCTTCGAGTGATAGAGGTACATCTGCCGTGATTTCTCTTTTGGGAAAACCACTATTAGTGCCCTTGATTGTATTCAGATATTTTGCATAATAATAAAACCCTAAGAGTTTCTTCACCAGTTTTCCGCATTGGGCTTTTCCGGGGACTTTGTCCAAAAAATATTGTCCTTTGTCATATATGCTTTATGCTTCAGTACTTGATCCATATGTATGTGTAGATCTGCAGTGTGTTTACTTTGCTATTTTCTGAATATTTCCGAAAATAACATGTATAATTAAAAGCACAAGTAGGAGAAATAAACCAGATTTTTGCAGTAGAAATTTCTGTTAAGTAGTTTCAGAAATTTTCACATCAGGCACACCATTGGGTTTGAACTTTGGTACACCTAGGTTTGGAGAGCGAGATGATCATAGGGCCAATCGTGAGCTTCAATACATCACTCTCCAACATTGCACAATGACACAGGGGACTTGGATATCGTCTCTCGGTGTTGTCATCATGGGCAACAAGACCCAAGAGGATCATCTGAGACAGTTGGACGGGACACGGTGCATCGGGAGAGAGGCTTTCCAGCTGTGGCATATGGTCATGGTGCGAGTTGGTAGATGCATGCTTGGGGGTAGTCCGATCTTTTGCAAAGGTAGCACTTGCACTACCCTTGAGCCCACACTTAGAGAGATGCATGACCCCCTTTTGGAGAGACATTTCGAGGTGTCTCAGGAGCATCTACAGCCGTTGGTCGACCTTACTTATAGGCGGATGTTTAGACTCTAGGCAGTATTAGGGAGTGCTTTCAAGAGGCAGAGCGACAAATCCCACTGTGTGGTATGGCCGACGCAGGGAAGTTTCGCATGCACCATATTGGTTTGTGATGTATGGAGTCCATATATTGATTGCATGTAGGGACCTGAGACATGGTATAGGTTGGTGCCAACAGTTGTCAGGGCTATGTCGCAACTATTTTGGCTGTGGACCCAGGGATTTGGTTGGTTGATTAGACACTTTCTTTCGTGATGAGCGAGATCAGGATAAAGGATGAGCTAGCTCACACTTGGTTTGACATGTAGGGGAGCGTCGAGCCCTTTGTCGCATGGTAACGCTGGTTTTCCTTGTTACTGCTACGGATCAGGGTGAGTGTTGGATGGGTAGGCCGTGATATCTTGGGGATGCTTAGGCTAGATGCGTTGGGACTATATAGATATTTTGCGCATGATGGGTAGATCGTCATGGTCAGAGTTGCGCAACGACAATATGGTGGCACCCTTTTTAGACTAGCATGGGATCCGGGCATCACAGGACTTGGCAGTACAACTATCCTTGGGGATGTGCTGATTTCTAAAGGGGAAGATCATTTAGATCTTCCATTGGGCTTTCATGACTTGTTGATGGCATGGGGGACTTCATCAACATGGTAGGTTTGTCAGCAAGAGGATATCAGGGGAAGCCCATGCGGGCGAGACTTCATCCCCACAGTGATTGGGTTGGATCTTCAGGAGTTTATGCTTGGAATCTCGAATATTTTGCAGCGAGTTTGTTGGGCTGTGACACAGGGATTTGAGGAGCCATTAGAGGAAATTTCAGTACTAAAAGTGGCCTCTTAAGGAACAGTCAAAAAATTAATAAAAAATGCCCTGTAGAAATTTTTTTAATATTATTTTACTTTTATCTATGTTCCACAATATTTATTAGCACAAGTTTTAATAATTTTTTTTAATATATTATTTCTAATTTTTTTATTTTATCGAAATACCTCAATATATGACACTTTATTAAAATAATTGTCTATATATATATTTAAATTTAACTGTCTATATTTATATTTTATATTTAACTGTCTCTATATATTTCATATTTAACTATTTTTTTGGTGTTATTTTAACGACATTGTCTACCGAAGCCACAATTTTGCCTGGAATATATATTTTTTTTTGCCAAAATATGTTATTTTGTCATTTCTAGAATATGTTTTTTAA
The DNA here is from genome assembly GCA_034641835.2 of Pinus albicaulis. Classification (NCBI taxonomy): domain Eukaryota; kingdom Viridiplantae; phylum Streptophyta; class Pinopsida; order Pinales; family Pinaceae; genus Pinus; species Pinus albicaulis. The sequence goes on from CM076574.1 coordinate 790,537,085, forward strand.
CTATTCAAGTATTTTTTAACTATTTAACTATTTTATATTTAATTATATTTAACTATTTAAATATTTTATATTTAACTATATATTTTATATTTTTGACCAGAATCCAGTAATTTGTCCTTTTTGAAATACGTTTTTTAACTATTTTATATCTATTTAATTATTTTATATTTAACTATATATTTTATATTTTTGGCCAGACTCTAGTACTTTGTCCTTTCTGGAATACGTTTTTTAACTATATAACTATTTTATATTTAACTATAACTATATTTGTTTTTTAACTATTTAACTTTTTTTCCACAGGAAAAATCGTAGCTTTTATTAATGAAAATAAAAGTTACATGTTGTATATGCTAAGTGCATATGCGAATCAGCATGTAGCTACCATATAGATAACTGAGAGTAGCAAGAAATAACTAATAAGGAGTCTGATGGGTATAGATACAATAAATAACTATAATAAAAAAAGAAAAAATAAAACAACTGCTGTCTCTAATGGGGCCCATCCCCCCTCTAGTGATCAGGATCAAATGGTCTGTGAAAGAACTGATAATAAGCGTGCTCATTCTGCTCCTGTACCTCCATGTGAGCAGTCAATAGGTGCGTCGCCTCCTTGGAAAGAGGGTCAGAAATTGTGTTCCTCTCCCTGTAAATGTACCGACATGAAATAGGATCAAAATGGGATTTGAGCAGTAGCGTTTCAGCCAAAATATTCTGCAGTGTGTGTATGTGACTTCTCGTCTGTACGTTAAACCAGTCAATGACAATTTTGGAGTCACCGAATATTTGTAGTGCATGGATATTTTTAGTGATGACAAATTGAAGGAGGTACAAAAGGCAGGAGAGGTCAACAAAATTGTTGGTGCCTCTTCCAAGAATAAATCCACCACCACAACCATGAGTCTGTGCAGAACCATCAAAATAGGCCCAAGGGGTGGAGTAATCAATGATCTCAAGGGATATAACATGGGGGGTGGGGGAGGGGGATCATCGGGGATAATGTGATATATGGAGATGATGTGGGCAGCAGATGAGGGCCAATGATGAGGGATGTTGTGGAAGATAATCCGATTGCGGGCCATCCAGATGCTCCAATAGATTAGGATAGGTAAATTCCGTAGCTTGAGGGGAGTTGCCACATTCCACCAATGCTCCCATGCATCAATAAGGGTGCTCCCCTCCCAACGAAGATTATGATGGGTGGATGAGTGAATAATCATCCAGAGTTCAAGTGTAGCATGATAATGAAGGAATAGATGCAATGTATCTTTAGCTGCCGCATTGCAAAGTGGACATCTGTGAGGACCATTGTATGTTCTTTTCTGTAAAATGGCCCCGGTTGGAATTTTATCAGAGAGGATACACCACATGAGGAGCCTTGCTTTAGCAGGTCCTTTAAGTTTCCAGAGATTGCGCCACCATGGAATCAAAGGTTTAAGCTTGTATGCACGATATATATGAGACTACCCCTCCTTGGGCGTGTACAAACCCTGTTTAGATACGGTCCATATAACTTCATCCTCCCGATCCAATAATCTGTTGCGGGTTTCTCTTAAGGCATCCAGATAAGCTGACCATATCTTAGTCCACTGTGGGTGAATCTGTAATGCCCGATGGTCAAGCCAACCTTGTGAGAAAAGTGTGGTTCGATCCCTGTCGGCAATTTGATTGAGCGTCAGGATTCCATCATGATTGAGGAAGCCAATTAGTTCATTCGGAGGAGATGTGCATTGCCACAACCCACCCAAGGATCACAACTAATGCGTATCTTGTAACCATTACCGATTCGCCAAGCCAAATCATCCCTGATAAATTTGATCGAGGAAATGATAGCGCGCCAAATAGTGGAACAACAAGGGTGGTGCACAGGTGGTGAACGAATCCATTCAATGGGATTGAGTGGATGTATGTATTTCTGTATAGTCACCCTGGTCCATAAGTTGTTACCCGTGAGAATCATCCATCCAAGTTTAGCAACCAATGCCAAAGCAAAAGTCGATAAGTCCTTGATGCCCCAATCACCCCACCGCTTGGGTAATGTAATACGGGTCCATTTGGTCCATGCAAAAGTGTGTCCTTCTTTAGTGCTCAGCCATAAGAATCTCCTGCAAATCCTCTGAATTTTGTAGAGTATTCCTTTAGGAATCCAAGCAAGAGACATCCAATACACAAGAATGGCCTCTAACACAGATTTGATCAGAATCAACCTACTAGCCCTAGAAAGCCAGCGATGGCACTAGTTGTTTAAACGTTTTTCTATCTTGGTAATGAGCCAATTCCAATCAACAATTTTGTAATTCACTGGTTTGAGGAAAAAACCCAGGTACTTCAAACCATCCTCAAATTTGGTGAGATTAAAGGGAAATCTCTGCTGTGCAAAGTGTATTTCATGAGGAGTGCAGCCATGGAAAGTCAAAGTTGATTTGATGTTGTTACACTGCATTTTCGTGGCAGTACAAAATAATAGCAGAATAGATCGGACCACAGAGGAGTCACCAAGAGTACCATTGAGAAAAAGTATAATGTCATCCACAAATAACAAATGAGTGAGCACACAGTTGTCCATTAAGCGGATACCTTTCAATCTGCCATGGGTAGTTTCATCAATGATACATCTGCTAAAGCCCTCCATAACCAAAAGAAATAAAAGGGGAGATAATGGACATCCTTGTCGAAGTCCCTGCTTCGCATGAAAGAAATTAGTAGCTGCCCCATTGATAAGAATACTAAAGGAAATAGAAGTGATGCAGCTCATGATCCAATTAATAGTTTGTAAGGGGAACCCTAGGTGAGTGAGCAACATGCGAATATAGAGCCAGCTCACTTGATCAAATGCTTTTGCCAAGTCAATCTTGAGAATCATCCCTTTTATGCGCCTAGTGTGCATAGAATGTAGGCCTTCTTGTGTAATGCCAATTGCATCATGGATCTGTCTGTTTTCAAGGAAGGCAAATTGTTTAGGAGACATGTGATTGGATAAAATGGGTTTCAACCCGTTGGCAATAATCTTGGCCATAATCTTGTATATGCAATTACATAAAGATATCAGATGAAAATCTTTGAAAGAAGAGGGATGATCAGATTTAGGAATAAGGGCTATGAAAGTAGCATTGAAAGCCTCATAGATGCATCTCAATTGACGAGTCTTTTCCACCACCTCCAGGAGATTAGGACCTAGAAGATCAAAGAAGGATAGATAAAACTCCACAACCCACCCATCAGGTCCAGGGCTTTTGTCCTTTTTGAACCACTTAAGGATAGATTCTAGTTCTTGGATCAAAACCGGTAGAAGGAGGTCCTCCTTTGCAGCAGGATCCACATATCTAGGAAAGAGAGAGGCCACCTTTATGATTTCAGCTAAGGATGGTTGCAGAGGGGTCTTATAAATCTCTCGAAAATGATTGATACCTTTCTGAGCAAGTTGAGAGAAGGTAGAGGCTTTTGATCCATCCTCATTGTCAAGTTCCCAAATGGTGTTTATAGTCTTTTTGCCATTAGCGAAATGATGAAAAAATTTGGAGTTTTCATCCCCTGCTTTGATCCAAGTGGCACGGATTTTGAGTCTCCAAGCCTCATTCTTCGCTTGTGGGATCTTTAAGCGTGAAGTTTCAAGTGAAATAAGCTGTGTCTTTTCTTCTTCAGTTGCAAAACCTCCCCCATTGAGCTTTCCAGTCTATGGATATTTTGTTCAATTATGGTGAGTTCACTGTCCTCCATTCTCTTCTTATGCTTAGCCCAAGTAATGGACTCCTTCTTAATAGTGAGTAATCTGTGTGCAAAAATGGAGGATGGCGATTGTAGATTTGGAGGCGGTGGGAGTCTCCACTTTGTCTCCACTAAATTGATGTAATCGGGATCTTGTAACCACATAGAGCAGAATTTAAAGGGGGAAGCTGACTTCTTGAAGTCCCCAGTGATTTCCAGGTAGATCGGGGAGTGGTCAGAGATGCCACAAGAGCCAATCCACTGTCTGAAAGAGCCAAGATTCTGTAATAACCCTTCTTTGATAAGAAAGTGATCGAGCGTGCGAGCCACCAAATCATCCCCAGTGCGCCTGTTGCGCCAAGTTGGAGAGGGGGAAGTTATGAGGGGATCCACTAGGTGATGCGAGGAGAGCAAGTGTCTGAAGTAATTAGAGAGTGTATCCGCATGAGAATTTGGCCCCCAGGATTCTAACATCCCAAGAGAGAAGTTCAAGTCACTAGCCAATATGATGTTGTCAGGACGCAAAATAGACGAGTTCATAAGAGAGGTCCAGAATTGTTGTCTGTTAGTTATAATACATAATTGCAGTCCAAGGGCTTCCGAGAAGACATCCATCCCCAGAATGCATTCCCTACCCCAAACATTTAGAAGATTGATATGACGGGGGTTGATACAGAGGGCCAAACCACCCGACCGCCCATAGGCATCTAAGGCATGAATGATCCAACTAGGGAGAATAGGGGTAAGTACTTGTATAACATGATCAGACATACCATGAGTTTCTTGAAGAAGTACGATATCGACCGAAGAAGAAGAAAAAAGTCGACGAAGTGCAAGACACTTTGCTAGGCTAGCCAGCCCTTGGCAGTTGAACAAAAGACAGATCATTGGGAAACTAGGAGTGGGGATTGTCTTGCTCTAAGGATCCCATCGATGGAGAGTTGAGTGCCGGATGCAACTTCTAGATCGGCTTGTAGAATAGCTTTCGAAATATGCGAATGTCGACCCCAGGAGGGTTTTTGCAGCGGGTTGGAGGGTCCATTAAGGGTACCAAGACTAGCTGGAGTGTATAAAACGGGGGCGTAAATTGTATGAGTCTGTGGAGGAGGAGTCTGAGGGTTCAACCACAAGCGAGGGGCAAGGTCCAGTGGGGGAGGTTAAGGGGGGAGAGGGGAAGTGTTCCAAAAGTGCAGTAGTGGAGGCATGGGTAGATGATAAGGGTAGTACAGGAATGGTAGGGAGAGTAGGGGGAAAAAGTAGAGGTGAGGAGGATAGGGGGCAACAGATGGAAGGGGAGTGGAAACTAGCCTGTGGGTGCTTCGAACACAAATAGATGCCGAAGATAAAAAGGATAAAAATGTAAATTGAGGAGTAGAGGATGTACCATCAACCGAAGGGAGTCCAGTAGATGTAGCAGCAGCCATAGATCGAGTGACTCTGGTTGGTGCATCCGTAACTCTCTGAGAGTAATTCGTCAGCGAGGATGAATCAGGTGTCACTATGAAGCTGGTATGCTGAGTCTGTCTCTGCAGCGAGACCGATACAAGAGCAATGGGATGCAATCTGCTAAGTGAACGAGGAGCCAGTGTCGAGTCATTTAATGGGCAATCTTTGAAGACATGTCCGACTTTGTGACAACGATGACAATGGAAAGGAACCCCTTCATAATCCAAGATCTGAGCCCTGGTGGAGTTGCAACAGTGAATATTTATGGCCTCCTTGAGACCTTCCCTTGTGTCACGCTGTACCAGGGTGCGAGCAAAAGCCATTTTGCCGGAGTCAATGTAGGAGCGATCATGGTCCAAATAAGTTCCCAAAAGGTTACCAATGTCCTTAAAAATCTGTTCATTCCATAAGTGTAGAGGTAGCCCAGGTAACCGTACCTAGATAGGTCCCGCACCCAACGATTCACGATTAGGATCGAACAAGGGGTTCCACCATTTCAGCAACACAAGTGCCATCTCAATGTGCTAGAATTGTGATAATATAAGGTCTGTGGGTGCTCTGGAAGTAAAGCGGAGAGCAAACCAACCCTTGGTTAGTGTGTGTATGGTGGGAAGTTCCTGTAATAGGTCACCCCATATCTCTTGTGCCCATTGTTTCAATCTCTTAACCCCATAGTTCCGGCCACGAACCCGACCAGCAACTACCCTGTCCACAGTACCCAAGATATCAGCCATTTGTACACCAACGCCGAGAGTGAGGAGGCTAGCATGCTTGTTGGCTCTTACAAACTTCGTGTGTCAGGGTGCACGGGGAGGTATGCTGGGAGGTAGTGAAGCCGATGCAGTAAGCGGAGGGGGGGAGGCAGAGGCGGGAGGGTGAGAGGATGAGTTGGGTGGGGGGATGGTGAAGAAGGCAGAAGGTCGACGGGCCGCTGATAGACCAGAGCCAAGCGTGGAATTGGGAGGGAGTGCGTTAGGGGAGGAAAAGGAAGGTGGGGGAGCAGTGGGCAGGGGGATTGAGGCAGGGGGGAGCGGAGTTACTGGGACATGTTTGGGGGCCAGGGTAAATGAGGGAGCCTGCGGGGTGTAGGTGAGGGTTTGTGAGAGAAAGGCTAGGGACGCGGGGGATGGGGGATGGAGGTCCGGTGAGGAGATGAGGTCCAAGTTAGCAGCCGTGAGGATAGTCAGGGAAGAGGGTGAGAAACATGCATACCCGAGGAGAATCGGTGCGTGAGGGTCCAAATGTCCACATCGACGTATGGGTCCTCCGAATAATCCACAAGCTGTTCATCCTGGGACCCTTCCATTGCAAACTCTAAGAAGAAACTGTTATTGTAAAGACCAACTGCCAGTCAGAGAAAGTCAGTCACGAGGAGCAAGAAACCCGGTCCCCAGCAATAAAAAACAAAAGCACTAGTGGTTAGTGCCTTGACAGTGCTGTAATCCAAGGCCAAAAGGGTCAGGAGCATCGCCGAGCTCTGTCAACGAGTATAAGCATCCAACCAGATCTTCAACATATAAAATGGGAGCCCAAGTGTGTCGTCGATAACCCAAAAGTCCAGAAACCGTCGAAAGACATGTATAACGCAGTGGGTTACTAGGGTCACATTCATGCTTGTATCAGGAAGGTGCTGCGGAAGGTAATTGAATCCCTAGGGCCGCATTGACACGCATCGCTCCTTTAACTATTTCATATTTAACAATAATTTTTTTTTTTTAAACTATTTAACTATTTTATATTTAACTATAACTGCCTATATTTATATTTTATATTTAACTATATATATATATATATATATTATACTTAACTACCTTTTTTTGTGCTTTTTTGAAGCATGGTAATTAATGTCAAATGGTTCACATTTTTAATTTATATTTTTTAACTAATATCAAGATTTGAATCCATGGCTTTGGCCTCAGCTCAGTTCAAACCTAAGCTATGGAAGAGGTTTGTGGATGACACCTGCGTCATCTGGCGCCATGGTCGCGAAAATTTGGATCTTTTTCTCCAACACCTTAACAATCAATCTAGATCCATAAAGTTTACTATGGAATGTGAAGTTGATGTTAGCTTTCCTTTCATTGACGTTCTTATTTCCAAGAAGGATGATTGTTCTTTCTCCCACCAGGGATTTCAGAAGAAAACTCATACATAGCAGTATTTTAATGCATTTTAGTCACTCTTGGGTTCTTGCCATAGCTTGCAGTAGCAAGCTCAAGTTTCTCTAATCTCATTTATTGTACTCATATTTATCAAAATTAATACGATGAGTCAGAGTTTTTCTCATATTTCCGTGTTCAATTGTGTATGGTGTTGATTTCTGGTAGCATTAGATGTGTTCTAGCCTCAAGAATTTGCAGGGAGGCTAGGACACATGCATTCTCCAAGATCGAGAGATCGTTTTGGGAAATTCCACCCGCAAAAGGTTTAATTAAAATAATTAATTATTTTTAATGGATGCGTAAGTCTAAACTTAGGAAATTAAAATAATTAAAGGGTATTGATTAAACTGGGTGTGAATCTTCTAGAAAAAGACGAAGATCGAGTTAAGATGATATGAGCCATTGATTAGGATTTAATCTGGGTCTTTGAATGTTAAACGTGAAGATTATAAGAAGAAGCTCGATGGGCACTTGGAGAACACATCGGGTGACAGATCTAGAGATCGAATTCACAAGAGAGCAACATAGCAGTTGACGGAGGAGTAATCACGTTGATTTCTTGCAGTGAGGTGTAGGGATAGTGGCCGGTGGAAGTTTTCCTGATCCGATGAATACAAAGCAGAGGAGGCAGAGTGAGATCCAGAGAGGTAGCGTAGAGCCACGCTGGGTAGCCCAGAGCCACATTGAGGCAACACAGAGCCTGAGAGGAGATCCGCAGTTTTGCTGAGGAGCAGTCCAGATCTAGTGCTGGGAGTCGAGGTGTGAGACCAGAGTGTAAGAGATCTGAGCATCCAGCCAACAGATCGATTAACCAGAGGAGTGACGCTGTCCTTGTGAGTTGTGACACATAGGCAGCGCAGTGACTGTGCAGAGGAAGCTTGGGGCTAGCCATTCAGAGGCTGGATCAGTATCGGATCGCAAGTGATAGTGTGAGGTTAATTCTCACTTCATTTCTGCCAGTTATATTCTTTATATCAGATAGCCAGTAAGGCATCCAAAGATTTGTATTCAGAAACTATTGCATAATAATACAAACCCTCAACTGCTGCACCGGTTTTCCCGCATTGGGTTTTTCCAGGGACATTTGTCCAAAAATAATGGTGTTGATTGTGAGTTTATTTCTTTCCTGCCCTGTATTTTGTTTCCGCAACATTTTTATATTTGTGTAGGTTGCAGTGTGATGTATTCAGTGTTTGCCGTAGATAATTGCAAATAAATTGTTAAGTAACGATTAACAATTAGGTGAATATTTTCAGTTGCTGCCATAGGATTCCAGTTTAAGGAATTTTCACATATGGTTGTGCATTTCTAAATTTTGTAGCTGTAGCTTGTTCAATGCTTATGTTATCTACGGTATTTTTCCATTTGGAATATTACACTTTCGAAAGCCGAAGTATTTAGATATTCAAGGGCAAGATATAATTCGAAAATGGAGGAATGAAGATTTTCATATAAAAGTTTTCCATCACAGATTGCAGATTATTTACATTAAAAGGAGTATACAAGAAAAAAAGATTAATATTATTATCAGTACGAGTGGAAAAGAAAATTACAGCAATATTAAATTGACAAATCAATTATAAATTTTAGAACCAAATATAGGAGAAAAAAGATATTTTGCAAAAGAAACAATATGAAATTAAGTACTTACAAGTGACAATCAATGATTATGAATGTATATCTCAATTCAGTGTTATAACTATGTTTGAAGAAAAAAATTGGAATAATTCTTGGTTCAATCTTGTTTGAAAAGTTGGGTACCTTCATATTAAACATAGAGAAAATGTATTTGACTTTTCTTGAGAAGAAGAAAAAGGTGGCACTCTAGGACATTACAATAAAGTTAAGATATGATAGTACCTTCATCCAAAAATTTGAATGATATATCAAAAGTAATCAGGAAAATCAAAAGTCAATATCAAAGATGCAACAAGAATTTTATAGTGATATTACATATAGATATGAAGAAATTTCTCACTTAAGATACTGCACTCATGAACTACTTCCACAACTCGAGAAGTCAAAGGCTACAAAGGAAAAAATAGAACAAGAAAAGGAAGGTCTCGGGATGAAGCTCGATGAAGGCCTATCAAAATGTCATGTCCCCAATTTTGATTTTTCTGCGCTAGAGATAATTTTGGAAAGAGGAAACATTTCCAACATTGAGATTTAGGAGATAAAAAGGAAAATTGGAGCTCTAGTGGATTGTGGGGGCCACAAGAGAGAGAAATTCGAACCAAGGAGGGAACTCACACTCTTGGAGGAGAGAGAAAAGAGAAGGAAGTGGGAACTAGGAGAGAGAGAGAGAGAGAGAGAGAGAGAGTGGGGACCACAAGGGGAGAAGAGGCCCACAAATTATAAATAAAGCTTGATGGCTTCACTTTTGGTATCTTTGGTCATTTTACAATTTCGACGTTAGTTCGCTTGAGCTGCTTAGCCAAGACAACTGTGTTGTTCAACACAACAAATTTCTGAGAGGGAATTCCACCTCTACCTTCAATGAACTTCAAGTGTCACCCTAGGAGAGAAAGGAGGAGTCCATCTCAGGGCTTCTACATTGCAGATTATTTTCAGCTGGTGAATTCTTCTCTTAGGTTGCAGAAGGAAATTCGAAGGGCTGAGAGAAGCTAGCAAACAATGGAGTTTTGGCTTGAGAATTTGCAGAGATTTATCGATAGGGAGGACAAGTTTTTCCTTGGTGATTTGTAGGGTTGAGAGTGTTGCATTTTGGATGGTTGAGTTTATCTATTTTAGGGTCTGCGCAGGGGTTTTTGCGCAACTACTGTGCTGACATTTTGACAAGGAGATTTGGCGGGTTCAGGCTAAGGAGAAGTAAGGAGGTTTGGGGGAGTGACTTGCAGGGGCTAGAGGAAATTTTTCCAGGAATCGATTGACTTTCTACAACAAAATTATTTCTACAAGGCGCTTTTAAAGTTAGTTAGAGCCATACGCATTTCTTGGGGTCACTGGGGCACGTTGCATTCAGCCTAAACCGTTTTTGGGTTTTTGTGGGTTTATTGAGAGGAGGCTCCAGCTTATTTTACAAATTTTTTCGAGCAATATTCGCGCCAAAATCCTGCGTTCTTATAACAAGGTGTATTGCTGGTTAACTGAGAAGTTTGCATCACTTGGTGGCTTTTGTTTTGGATTGGAGTTGAGCCAAACCTTTTCTGGGTATTTCTGGGTTTTAAGAGAGGAGCTCGTGGCTGCAATTTCAGATCGATTCGGGAGATATTGAGGGAAAAATTCTAGCTCCATCCCAATAGCAGTTGAAAGAGTTTTTGGGCACTGTGTAGTATTTGTGGGGAGATTTTCGAGCGCTTGGATCTTCAATATTTTACCCGAGTTTTTCATTTCTTGCATAAATGGTCCTAGGTTCAATTGTTCTATCATTGTATTCATGTTTTACCAGTATTTAATAAAATGGCCTAGCTATTCTGCCTTTATTTCTTGGAGTTCGATATGCATGCACATTCATTGTCTATGGTTGTTATTGCCTTGTATATGTATCTATTTATTGCTCTAAGTTTTCAATTTGGAACATTACACAAAACAAGAGGAAGAAATTTTAGCTTAAAGGGCCTTAATCAAAAGTTGCTAGAAGAAATTAAAATATTTAAGAATGAGAAACACAAGTATCAAAACATTAAAAATAAAGTCAATAAATTGGAAGTTGAAGAACTTTCATGTTTTCGACATCATAATGAAAATCTACTTAGAAAAATTTAGAAACTTAAAAGTTCTAAGAAATCATCGGAGAAAAAATTAGAAGAACTTATCAAAAAAGAAACATCAAAGATTTTAGATTTTAGCTTCCTGTGGGATGTAGCCTGCAAAAAATTGTGGGATTTACAGTTTCCTTGAGGTAGCACCCTCTCTAGGTTGGATCCTACAAAAAGTTTGATGTAATAGGGGAGCAGGAGCATGCCTTCCCATCACTTTCAGCCAAAAATTGTGGTTTTCTCCCTTGTGGGTTTCCATTTATATCTGGTGTCTTCATGTGTTGCTTTTTGAATGTTGTTTGAATGCTTTTGAATTTTGAATAAGTATATATGCAAGTGTCTCTCTCTGGGTTGCGTAGTCCAGTGCCAAGAGAGCAAGATTTTCGTGGAAAAATCCTTCTTTGAGTGAGTCGACAGATAAGAAGATTTTCCAGATCGAAATTTGTCGATGGTAGAGGGAGCAACGCAACAACTTCAGCGCAAAACAGATTTTCAACTGGGATGCAGATTTTCTGCAGCAATTGCTAGAGCATATAAAGCGTCAGAAGGGAAAAAGAGCACACTGAGGGAATTCTGACCTCGGAGAATTTCTTGCCTAGAAATTCTAATTTCCCACGCAGAAGCAGCAGTAACCGAGAGAAGTTTTGCTCACTCCAGCAAGGAGTGCGTAGAGCCAGTCAATAGTTGCACAAAGGGTTAGAGGCAGAATTCGACATTGTTTTTGGGTGTGATGGCATCAATTGGGTTGCGAGATCAGGATTGGTTGGAGGGTGCCTCCAACTAATGTTGCACGAAGCGGGGACATTTTTTGTAAGCGGGGACGCAAAAGCGTCATTTTCCAAAAATATAGGAAGTGAAGCGTCTACTATATATATATATATATATTTTTTTTTTTTGCATTTATATTCAAAACAAACATCCCAAATACCAAATTAATTGTAGAAGACATGAAAACATGCATATTTTTACATAAATCAAGATAGATATGACATCCATGATTCCATTGTACATCAATGATTAATTATTCGAGCATCAACCATCTAGATTCTAGCAATTACAAACATAAATCAAATTTTTAAGCATATTATAAAACATAAAAGATTTAAGCATATTATAAAACGTAAAACATAAAACATTTAAGCATGCTGCATATTATAAAACATAAAACATATAACCATATTATAAAACATAAAACATATTATCTAGCAAGTGAGCAAATGTCAACATTAGTCATGTCCAAAATTCAAATAATAATGTTTGCAAAATAGGCCAGTTTGCCACAACAAATACAAAAAAGTTCAAATTCACAACAAGCCTACTAGTCTAATTTGTGACAAAAGTAGTAAATTGTGAATATATCTACTAATCTCTCTTCCTTCCACCACGAAGAATATGTGGCGATGGGCCTCCATGTGGTGTTAATGAAGAAGATGGTGGCTGTGGAAGTTGTGGCACTGAAACTGATGAAGACGAAGTCCCTGCTATTGGTGTTGAACCATGGACTTGGGAACCAAGGGATTAGATGGGGGTGGCATCTCAACTCGATCTTCATCATCCTGGATAAGAGCATCCTTTGATTTCTCTAATAGCAACACTCCATCCTCTAAATTAGGCTCTTCGGGATACATGTCCCAAACATCAAGGTCTTTATCATAGTTTTAAAAACCGGCTGGACTGACTCCGATTCGGTCGAGTTGACCGAGCCAACCCACTGGCCGAAGTTCGGATCGACTCAGTAGAAAACCGGTCTGGAGGCCGGTTTGTGACCGAACAGGTTGAGCCAGTCATCGATTTAGCCAATTTGGTCACAAACCGGTTGGCTCGGCCGAGTCTGAGCTAGATCGACCGAGCCACGGACAACCGGTTGCGGGCCCCACAAATGGCCCAAAACGGACCTCAATTCGGATTTTAATTTGGTTTTAGGGTTTTGATATGCCCTCTAACCCCTCCCAAGCCTATAAAAGCTACCCAACCCCTCTCATTTCCTCACATCTATCTCATTGCATTTGAGTGAGCATTTGTGAGGAATTTGTGAAGATTTGTGGAGTTGGGTTTTGGCTCAGCGTGCTTGTACTGTTCCAGTTGAAGATCTTGATGAGGAGGAGCCATGGGTTCACCCCTCTGATTAAGAGTTTGAGCTAGAGGATCTTGCCTTGTCTAGCAGTAGTGACTAGTCATGTTTTGTTGTAGAGGCCATTTAGAGCCTCCTTGGCTATGTGCTTTTGTTCTGATCCCTATATCATGTATGTATTGGACAATACACTCGGTGCCATTTTGATATAATGGATATATTCATGAGCCTACTTTGATCATATGTTGTCTTTTGTTTATATTCTAATGCTTTGTGTTTGGAAACATGAATGAAAATCTTTAAAATTATGCTTTTTATAAAAATACTAATATTTAATGTATTTTTTACAAAGACCGGGTCATTGAAATCGGACCGGCCGAGTCGATACCGAGTCAAAGTCGGAGTTGGAGTCGACCCTCGGCCGGTTTGGAACCCGAGTCAGAGTTTTAAAACACTGGTCTTTATTACTCTTTGCATCATCACAATAGTGGGACAATAATCGCAAGTTGTATTGAACATAAACCAAGCTCTTGTGAAAATTTCTGAATATACTTAAGCAGAAACCCTACTATTAAACTCTTGATTTACTTCTCCTACCATAAGTTATTAATCTAAAATCTTCAGCATTAACATAGAAGTAAATACATTAACAACCTACACATACAGATCTAAACTGAATAACATGCACATTGACAAAGTGACACACAAGGATTTTCTGGACAACTGTCCCCAAAAAAACCCAATGCGGAAAAATCGGTCTTCTGGCTGTTGGAGAGTTTTTATTATGAAGCAGAATCTAAGTACAACAGATTTGGGCACCAAATTGGTTAACTCGACTATGCAGCAATACCTCGTTCCGGAGACAGAAAAACTGACCGATTCGCACCCTCAAAAGGGATTTACAGAACTCAGCCCTTTCCGGCCTCTAGAAACCCTAACGTTTCTCTGAAGCCCTCTGCGTCGGCCCTGCTGGCCTACGTCAGCCTCTGCGCTGCTCAGGAAGGGCCTGTGTCACCCCAGATTGGGTTACGCTGCCCTAGCTGGGCCTGCGTTAGTCCTCCTAGGACTGCATCAACCCTCCTTGCTCTGCGTCAACCCTCCTGGCCTCCTGCTGCCTTTGCGCTGCCCCTATTGGTCTCTAGGCTGGTCTGCGTAGTTGCTGCTTCCTCTGCGCTGCCTCGGTCTGCTGCTTCTCTGCTCTTGTTGTACTCTTGGCCTAGGACTAGACCATCCTTTTCACCAATACTGCCCTTTGCTGCAGCTGAAACGCTTATGAAATTCTTAGCAAACTGCACCCTAGAAATCCAGCTTAGTTTCAGTGCTTTGTGACTGTGTGTGTTCTCCAACTGACCCCAAGCCCTCTTCTTATACTTTTCTCGTTGAAACATGAACGACCGTGATCTAATCTTGAATCAACGACTAAGATTAGAAGATGCTTGATTCGCGTCACTTAAGTCATTTTCATCATATGTTTAATTTAATTAATTTTAATCTTTTAATTTTCCTAAGTTAGACTTAGGGTCCTTAATTAAAAATATTAATTAATTAAATATCTCTTTAACATGATGGAATGTCTTAAAACGCTTTCTGGGTCTTGGAGATCTTATGTCCTGTAGTCCCTCCACAAAGTTTGGGAGCTAGAGCACATCCGATGCTACCCCAACACCCCAAAATCTCAACACTCTCTCTTAGCGAGGAATGTGCTCTAGCAATACACTTCACCCCGAAGTACTGCTCTGATCTAGGGTGCTGGTCTCTGCGCGGATGCTTGGCCTGTTGCCCTTCATCACTACGATGCTGCTCCTATTTTGTATTACTGCCCATGACGCTGCCACTGCCACTGCCACTGCAACGTCTGTATTGCAACTCTCTCTCAAATTGTTGCATCATAGTGCTCATAGCACTGCCACTGCTAATTGCTACACTGCAACTTAGTTGCTGAGAGTAGCAACTGAAGAACTCCTACCCAATCTTTGACAGGCAAGTCAGTTGGGCCGCATCTCATCATAGGCTGCATCCCATCACTGAATCTCGATATGCTGTTGCTCCTGCGCTGTCCTCCAGAGGTTTATCTCGCTGCGGTAGCTCTGCACTTTGTAAGCAGACCAACTCTGCACTACCTCTGCGCTGCTGCCTTCCATGTTGTTGCTGCATTGCGCTGTCCTCCTGAAGCCTCTATGCTGCTATAGTCACTACACTACGTCCCCTACGTTGCTGTTGTATATGTACTGCGCTGCTCCCTCATCAGCGTGTCAGCTCTGCCTCTGCTCCATCTGTGATCCTCGACACCCATTGCTCCACTTGTCCTGCTACCGTCTTAAGGCTCCCGTAGCTCGTGTCTGATCCAAGAGTTGGGCAACTCAAGGATCCCGCCACCACTCTGTAGCTGCTTTATAGATCAAGATCGCCCCACTTTCGTGGTTCATGAGCACTCATGGCTGCGTCATTATCGGAGCCATCGTCTGCTACAACAACCTTGGAGCTAAAAGCTTCCTTATCCTTCTTCTTCTGAGGACAATTGCTGGCGAAATGTCCTAGTTCGTTGCACTGGAAACACTTGATCTTCGACAGATCACACTTCTTTCTCCCTTACTGGCTCTTTGATGCCAAGGTTGCATGTTCCTCCTCTTCCTTCTTCACTTTGCTCGAACCGGTGTTGTATAGTCTCTTGGTGATCCAACGGATTTCTTCTTGTCGGAGGATAGCCCACATATTGTCCCAATTGGGAAGGTCCGCTTTGCCCAAGAGACTTTGGACAAAAGTTTCGTAGTCCTCTGTGACAACATTGAGAGTAGTTCTCACCATGACATCGTCCTCCACCTTCACCCCAATGCCAGCGAGCTGATCCTGGATCGACTGCGGTCTGGATAGGAAAGGATCGATTTCCTCTCCCTTGGTCATCATGAATAACCTCAGCTGGTTCTCCAATAACATCTTTCTCAAGCCGGATCTCCCTTGATACAATGTGGTCAGGGCTTCCCACATCTCATGATTCGTTGTCGTCTTGGGTATGTGTGGTACCACATGATCTTTGACCCCGTCCGTAATGAAGCGTTTGGCATGTGTCATTGCTTCATTGTGCTTCTCCAAAAGCTTCACATCGGTCGGCGTAGCCAAGAATTTCTCTGCATGCTCCCTTATGTTGTCTGCCTCTAGGACTACCAGGATTCTGGCTTTCAAGATCGCAAAGTTGGATAGGCCGTCGAACCTATCTTGATCACGCAGTCCATGTGGCGCCATTCGCTAAGAAGTTTGTTGGAACTGATCCTCCTCTCTATGCTAGAGGCTCAAATCTAGGGTCCTTGGTGAGAAAGGCACCCTCTACTCCCTCTGACAACTGACTCCCACTCTTGGAAGTCTGCTAATCACAACGAATCAGCTCTCTTCTATCCTCTGATCGATCTTCAGATTTCTTGGCATGAAATCTACTGAGAAGCTGTTCTCCTCCCGCTTTTTGTCAACTTAGCTTGGGCTAAATTCTACACCGACATAATTTTCATGCCATCAACAACTGCTGAAGGTCTCTAGCTTCAACTTCCGGATCATGGCACTCTGCACAAGAATCAGCCTCTGGACTGTGTCACCCTGGCTGGCCTTTGCGTGAGTAGATTGGCCCAGCGCAACCTCTGCGCAACGTAGGCTGCACCTGCGTCCCTCTGGAAGGCACTGCGCTGCCTCTGCGCCAGTCCCTGCGTGGCTGTAACTGCCTCTGCATCCTTCTGTTGTTGCACTTCCTTCTTCGGGTTATCTGCTGCTACTGCTGCTTTCTCTGCTGCTTTCTGCAACACAGATTCTTCAGCCTTCGTGCTGTAGATCTAGCTAGATCTGCAATTGCTCTGATACCATGTGAGAATTTCTGAATATACTTAAACATAAACCCTACTTTTAAACTCTTGATTTACTTCTCCTACTTACATAAGTTATTAATCTGAAACCTTAAGCATTAACATCAAAGTAAATACATTAACATCTTAGACATATAGATCTAAACTGAATAACATGCACAATGACAAAGTGACACAAGGATTTTCTGGACAAATGTCCTCGGAAAAACTCAATGCGGGAAAACCGGTTTTCTGGCTGTTGGGGGGTTTTTATTATTAAGCAGAATCTAAGTACAAAAGATTTGGGCACCAAACTGGTTAACCCGACAGAGAAATAAAATATGCAGCAATACCTCTGTTCCGGAGACCGAAAAACTGACTGATTCACACCCGCAAACGGATTTACAGAACTCAGCCCTTTCCGGCTTGTAGAAACCCCAACACTGCTCTGAAGCCCTCTACGTCAGCCCTGCCGGCTTGCGTCAGCCTCTGCGCTGCTCAAGAAGGGTCTGCGTCACCCTAGATTAGGTTACGTTGCCCTGGCTGGGCCTGCGTCAGTCCTCCTGTGATTGCATTAGCCCTCCTGGCTCTGCATCAACCCTCCTGACCTCCTGCTGCTTCTACACTGCCCCTGCTGGGCTCTAGGTTGCTTTGCGTAGCTGCTGCTTCCTCTGCGCTGCCTCAGTCTGTTTCTTCTTTGCCCTCTTTGTACTCTTTCCTGGAGGCTAGGACTAGACCATCCCTTTTGCTAATACTGCCCCTCGCTACAGCTGAAACACTTCTGAAATTCTTAGCAAACCACACCCTAGAAATCCAGCTTAATTTCAGTGCTCTGCCACCGTGTGTGTTCTCCAACTGACCCCAAGCCCTCTTCTTATACTTTTCTTGTTGAAACATCAGCTACCGTGATCTAATCTTGAATCAACTGCTAAGATTAGAAGATGCTTGATCTGCGTCACTTAAGTTATTTTCATCACATGTTTAATTTAATTAACTTTAATCTTTTAATTTTCCTAAATTAGACTTAGGATCCTTAATTAAAAAGATTAATTAATTAAATATCTCTTAAATAGGATGGGATATCTTAAACGCTTTCTGGGTCTTGGAGATTTTATGTACTCTAGTCCCTCCACAAAGTTTGGGAGCTAGAGCACATCCGATGCTACCCCAACACCCCAAAATCTCAACAGCCTCTGCCCAGTCTAAACTCAACTTGGTCCTTTTAACACTGTGGATGAAAGAATAAGAGCTCCAACACCTCTCTGAGAAGAAGTGTTTACCACCAGTGATAGCACCCATATGCCAAAGTCTGTAGAATTGGAGTCCACCACTCAAGAGAAGAAAAAGTCTCTCGATCTCTAATTGCATGCATGCTCCCAAATGGACCAGTGCAAAGCGTATATTTTCTCAACTGTTTCCGTACCAAGGCAACCTCCTCATCAAGGACTAATCTAGCCAATGCAATCATATATTTTTCTAGAACCTCTGGATCTAGGTGTGGTTTTCTCTTGCTCCCCCCCCAGGTGCTGCTATTGAAAGCCATGATGGATGATAATATTTAGGTGTCAAAACATATGCTAATGCATGCAATGGAACATTTAGCATATCCCATCTTTTTTCCATCCATGCATGAATATAATTGTACAAGGTGATATCTCTAGGCTCAACAATGTCTTTAATCTGCCCCAACATGCTATCCATTTGCTCATACACCTCCCCAATTTGGCTGATTTAAATTTGCAAACTTGATCATGTAATAAATTGGTTTGGTGAATTGCAAAACATTTTTAATCTGTGACCAAATGAACATGTCAAGAATAGTGTTTTTGGCTACATTATCACCGTCTCTATCAGTGTTAATTTCCTCCCATGATTCATCGGTCACCATGTTAGTTAAAGCTTGTCTCACCTTCACTAGCCGCCTAAGGGTTAGGTAATAACTTGCAAATATTGTTTCTGCAAGTTTAAGCAACTACAACTTGGAGTAAGTGTCATAGAAGTAGTTTACCTTGTATGCCCTGTGATAAATTTAATGAGTTGCTTCCCTCTCTTGTAAAGCTCATTAATCCACCCACATTTTTTATGCTTCACAATATCATGGATCAAAAGGTTCAATGTGTGCACCAAGCACCCATACCAAAAGATGTGTGGATGAGTATGGTAAATAATTTTTTCCGTTGTCTTACAATTTGCTTCATTATCTGTGTGATCACTTGAACCACTTTACCAGGACCAACATCTTTGCTTGATTGCAATAGGAGATCTCCAATGTTTTGGGAAGTTGCATTGACGGAGGAGGAGTCATGACATGTAATAAATACTGCACCACTAGCAGAAACACCAAGAACATTTATCAAATGTTGGTTTCTGATATTTGTCCACCCATCTGATACAATAGATACCCCACAATCCACCCACTCATTTGTAAAACGTGTCAATGCTCTTTGAACCTTTCCTTTTTCTCTTTCTAATAACACTGTTCTAGCTTAAGTATGAGGGGTTTCCGCAGTGCATTATATTAGATATCATTTTGGGATTCAACTGCGTTAATTTAGTCATTCATCTATGACCATTTCCATGAGAGGTAGTCGTAATTGACTAATTTCTCATGATTTGGAGGCCTTGTATCCTTTTGGGGCTTCATTGATGGCCTTTACCATTTCATGCCAATAGGAAGAGCGAAGCACATTGAATGGTACACGCAAGCACAAAGAAATTAGACTACCTTTCCATCCACATCATCCCTCCCAACAACATTCAGGAAATCCCCTATTGTTCTTTTACCTCTAGAGCCTGCAGAAGTACCATGAGGAGATGAGCTACCAAATCTAGAGGTTGCACTTGATTCAGGTTGATTTTTTTGTTTCTTGTTTTTTTGTTGTGCAACCTCCTCTATTTGGGTGTATTTTCTTCTTTGTTCAGCTGGAACCTTTGGGAAAATTGCTATCCCCACGACACCCTTTTTGTCATCACTGTTCATCACGCCACAAAGATGCCTCCTCACACGGGTATATGAACCACTATATGGTTTTCCTCCATGACAACCATGAGGGCACAAAAACTTGTAGCTTCCACCACCTTTTCCCACTTCAAGTTTGGTCACATAGTTCCATAAGGGTGTCAATGTAGCTTTCCCCTTTAGTGTTTCAGTGTTCTCATCAAGTTCATCCCCTTCCTCGTCATCATACATTGGGTCACTCATATGGGGACTATTCTGTTTTTCTTCGTATTCTTCTCTTCTATTCCTACTCCCCCTTGCCATCATGAAACCAAGAGTGGAGTGATACATAGAAGCCAAAAAAACACCGTCTTTGAATATGAATAAAGGTGGTGGACAACTTGCAAATAAATGAGCAAGAAGGAAGAATTGGAAAGTGTAGGAGAGGGAGGAGAGAAAATACAAAAAACAATGACAAAGAAATGAGGGAGTTTGGGTTTTGCACTTACCTCTTTAGCTCTTGTAGATGGAAGCCCTTCTTTACTCCTCCAAGCTCCTCCTCTTTCACTCCTCCAAGCTCTCCTCAACTCTCTCTTCTCCCTTCTTTCTCTTCTCTTCTCTTCTCGAAGCTCTCTTCTCCAAGCTCTCCAAAAGCACAAGTGAGCAAATGAGAGGTGAAATTGAGCTTATAACCTTTTCATTCCATCCCTAACTCAACACTAACCCACCCGCCAACCCAACTTAAGCAACAAAATAAAACAAAAAATAAAAAAAAAAGTTGATTTTTGTGGGCCGCAATCTGGAACTGTCTGGCGGCGTACGAAAACGGTCGCGATCCATACGGATCCGACTTGGGAACGCGGATCCATCGTACGAAACGCGGTTCCGGCTCACGAAAATGTTGATCGGGCTAAACATTTCGGAAATGGCAGGAACCGTACTGTCAAGCCGATTTGCGTCTCCATTTTTTGGAAACACGGTTTGTATGACAGATCACCCGCGTTTCCGTACGGGACGCGGATCAGGGGTTGGAGCTGGGAGGGGGCAGCTTGCAGGGGGGCGTTTCCTGCAACACTTCTTCCAACTATGTTATCTGGAAGGCAAGGGCTTCCTTCCTTCTAGACGAGCATGATCTCAAAACGTATACCACTAGTGTGGTAGCTGAGCCCACAGATGCAGATCAACTTAAGGCCTACAAGAAGGAAAGGGGGAAGGCCAAGAGGCTGATCCTCGATGGAGTGAGAGTTCACATTGTATTTCACATAGCAGGCAAAGACACAGCGAAAGAGATGTGGGATGCATTGGCCACGTTATATCAGGGGTCTTCCGAGCAGCGGAAGATGTACTTGGAGGAGAAGATGAGATGAACGAGGATCCAGAAGGGGGAGTGCATAGACCCCTTCTTGGTGAAAGTTCAGGATACCTGAGATTAACTAGCTGCTATGGGAGCAATGCCTCAGGGTACTCAGTTTGTACCGCTGACAATGATCAACATATTTAGCAATAATCAGCGTTTGCACTTTCACGTCACTTATCAGCAATCTTGCAACAATCAACACCAATTAGATCAATGACATCAAACTTCCTTAATATGATCATTTGACATCAATGCCAACATTACCAACATTATCCCCCTTTGGCATTGATGGAAACACAACAATTCCTTCTCCTGTTTGTCCTAAAAATTACCTCTTCTTCTGCCTCCATACCTCTACCTACCTCCCCCTTGGATATCAATGGCAAGGGGTGGTAGTGATCAAACATTAATATGTTGTTCAAGTTATGTGAGTTGTTCACATGAAATGGCTTTAATTTACTACCATTGGTTATTTGTTTTCAACGGAATTGTTCAACATTCTCTTTTTTCTTCCTTTGTTTTCTGTAGAGAATGATCAATGATGAAAGACCTTTTCTGGCAATATCCCTCAAATGCAAAACATCCTTTAGATCATAATTGGAAGAACCTAACTGCAATGAAAATATCAGTTGTCCAGATGATGTAACTACTTTGTCCTTGATGATAAGGCTATACTGTAGTGAAGAGAGTCCTGTAGGTGCCACTGCTATAGTAAATATGAAGATACTTGACTTGTATTGCTCACAAAAATGCACTGTTGTAAACCTTTTAATTGCAAAGTGACTTCAATTTTTTTTTTAACATCTATCCTTGTTTAATGTGTCAAGCAAGTTGCTTATTGCTTATTATTGCATCTACACATTATCAGTGTCATCACTGTTCCTGGGAAACCCTTCCACCATATATCAATGCATAAGACTTTTATAGGCACCAACCACAACTTTTCAACCTTCTTTTCTATGATATGCCCTTTGCTAAATTAGTGTATAGAACCCTAAATTTCAATAGATAAAAAAAATATGTGAATCTAAGCAGCAGTTATATATGATCAAATTATAGCATGTTCTCCAACCCTGCAATATAGAGTTGCAATGAAGAGTCACATTATAAATGAACTTCAAATGAGTTGTTGGCAAATGAATGCATTGCCATATTAATATTTGAACGCTGTGAAATATGCCAATGCAAACCATTAAAAGCTATGTTGAACTGGTTTTGGGGACAAGGGAATGGCAGGGACGGGGGGACGAGTCCTCGGAACGGCTAGAGCACACCCCCAAATTTTTTACGGGACGGCCGGTTGGGGACGGAAATTATATATATATATATATATGCAAAATTCAATATTACCATTTGTAGTTGTTTCAAGCTTGTAAGCATAACAAGTTATACTTCATAGTATTATGCACAACCCTTACACACCAATTAAAATCTCAAACAATTTAAAAAAAGGTTGAGTGACATTCCATTATTGGCCACTAGACATTAGCTTTAACTTTAGGAAATCTAAGTGCAACTACTTTAAATTTGTAATAAGGTCCATGAACAATCTATCACAGAGAATTGTCTTTATAGCAGTTGTTTTTCCTCATATTTCTTATTAATGATGACTATGTTAAACATAAAAGACATTCCCTTTTCAATAGGTTTTGCAAACTTTTACAGCTGTGTTGAAAACCAATATAAAATACTCGGTTTTGTAAAGATATTAAATTCATATTTCAGATTAAGGAGATTGAATATGAATTTATTTAAACATTTAGTACCTATTCCAAGTCACTACTATCTGATTGTTTTCACAATGCTTGGGGTTGGGATGGTGGAAGCAATGAATTTGAATGAGTCGTCGAAAGTTGAAACCCATGTACAATATGCAAAAGCTGAGATGATCCAAAAAGTGAAAAAAACATGTAAAACAACCACAAGGATCAACCTTTTAAAATGTTGTATTTTCTGTTTTCTTGACATGGAGTTTGTTTTTCGTGATTTTACCATTGAAGATACAATATCTAAATCACTAGAATTACAAGATGAAACCCATTATACAAAACCCATGTTTTGAGCTGCAACTTGTACACAATTTAGATTCAATGCATTCCAAACAAAATGAATGGGAAAAAATATCATATTGTTCAATCATCAATGTCCATGATTGTCAAAACTGAAGCTATTTGCTTGGATTAACCTTGAAACCTTCCCAAAACATCCCTGAAATCTGCCCAAAAAACCCTTGAAATCTGCCAAAAACATCCCTGAAATTTGTCCGGAACATCCCTGAAATCTATGTGGAATGTCTTGGGGACGGCTAGAATGTCCTTGAGTCCCCGATGGAGTCCCCAACAGTTTGGGGATGTTTCGTAAGAGTCCAAAAGTCCCCGGAACGCGGGGACGCAGGGTATGTGAGTATTTTGAGGGGGGACGGGTCCCCATGCAACATAGATTAAAAGGGAATATGCCAACGCAAGCCAACTGTATACTTGCCAATGCAGTCATATATTCGAGTGATGTATATTCAATGCTTGCCAATGCAGCCTTTATTAACTCCAATGTTGATCCTACATTTACTAATGTTGATTCCCTCCATAAGCTCTTCAATGCAATCAAGGCATTGCATGTACAATCTGCTCTCCAATGCAATCAATGTATTGCATATACAATTTGCTCTTTAATAAAATAACGTTGTTCAGATTAGGACATAAAACCCTAAAATATACTCCATTCGTAAATACTTTGCTACAGTTATAAAACTCAATTTAAACATTGCTCCAATGCTGAAGGAAATAACAATGAAAGCATTGTTTGTTGACCAAAAAGGCATTGTTGTCATGAATGTGAATATTGCAAATAAAAGAGGACGCAGTCATAAAGGAGAAAGTTGAAATATAAAAGAGAACATTGTCATATATTTGGAGAGCACTCATAAAAAAAAGTTGTCATAAAAAAGTAGAACATTGCAAATATATATGTGAGGGGTATGCTGCAAGTAAATGTGAGGAGAACACTATAAATAAAAGAGAACACTGCAATACATTTGGCGAGCACTCATACAAGAGAACGTTGTATATTCTCTGTTGAGAACGTTGTAAAATATTCTCCATCCACATTAGAATATCGCTCTTAAATGGATACCTAGAACACTCCCCATATAACATTAATGAATGTTGGTATGAATACTAATGAACGCTCCTCTCAGTATTCTTTAATACGCATCATTAATACAATGCATTCCTTTAGGCATTTTTTTTATTAATACGTTGCATTCCTTTATATGCATGTATCATTCCTTTATATGCATGAATAAAGTATTATATCAATAATGCATTCCTTAGGTGCTGCATGAATAATGTATTGTCTTGCTTAGTGCTGCATGAATAATGAATAATGCATTCCTCAAGTGTTGCATGAATACTGAATAACGCGTTCCTTAAGTGCTGCATGAATAATGTATTGTATCCGGGCAATGGAACATCGTGAATAATGTATTGTATCAACATTCTCCAAGAATGATTAAATGTTGTCAATGTATTGTATCAACGCTCTCGAAAAGTGTTGGCAATATACCAATAAACATTGCCCAATAATATTAACGTTGCCCAATAATTAATGCTCATTTAAAGACTGTCCATAATACAGATTTGAACGCTCTCCAGTGTCTTTGTTGCAATGAATAATATGCTGCTCCAATGAATGAATAATACACTGGTCCATAATACACATTTAAATGCTGCTCCAATGAACGAATAATACATTGCAATGAATAAATGTTGGTCCAAGGATGAATTATACACTGCAATGAATAAACGTTGCTCCAATAATATTCAAACATTGTCCATTGAATAAACCATGTCTAACGATGTATATTATGTGTGGAGGCTGCAATATAATTGTATATGGACTCTGGAGGTTGCAATAATTAAAAACATTGCATATGTATGGAGTTTGCAATAATGTTCAACACAATAAATAATAAGGAGATCACATATAATATTTAATGCAAATATATATTCAACCTAAGGCAGATAATATGTGCCAATGCATTATATATTCATTAAGGAGTCAAATAAATGTATAACCAGCGTATGCCACTGTAAATAATCCAATTGTAATATAGTAATATATGATGCATTATTTCTCTTTGTCCTTCTGGCATTTATGTTATTGTCCGTTCTGTCACTAATGCCTGCTACCTCTGCGTTTGTACAGTCTATCATTGTAATCTCTGTCGCTTTAGTCAACAATCTCGGACCTAATACCCTTTATATTCATTAAGGAGTCAAATAAATGTATAACCAGCGTATGCCACTGTAAATAATCCAATTGTAATATAATAATATATGATGCATTATTTCTCTTTGTCCTTCTGGCATTTATGTTATTGTCCGTTCTGTCACTAATGCCTGCTACCTCTGCGTTTGTACAGTCTATCATTGTCATCTCTGTCGCTTTAGTCAACAATCTCGGACCTAATACCCTTTCAGACCTGGCCTTGACAGATTTTGACACCACTGCCTTGCTTCTTAGAACAATTTGATGCATTCCTTTTTCTTACTAATACCATGCTCGTGATCATACAATTCTCTTTGACTCTCTCTTGTCTAGTCTCTGCATTTTTTGAATCAGCCTTCATCCTTATTTGCCTGTTCTTGATACTTTGTCTTATCTTTGCATAGTGTGCATTTGTCTCTTTATTTGCCTCTTTCAATTGCTTTGGTATCTTCTGGTTTTCTTCAAAGATCTTACATTGCATGTGATAGAATTTCCTACCAAAGTATTTGATATTCCACACCAACTTCGTGCTTATATATAGCTGAAGTATTTCCTTTTCTTTGCCCTAGAAATTCACATAAAGTCATATTTAAGGCTATGCTTGATATTTCATGAGGTAGCAACCTTTCATTTGGCTAACATTTGATTTTGTCCAAGAGCTTCAAGAGATTTCTTCATTTGTTAGCAAAAGCACTTTAACACCTCCTCCCCCCTTTTTTTTTGTTGATAATGGATCAGATACATGTTTCTTGTATAGTTTTGATTTCAACACAGCAATGGGTTGTAGCCTCATTTTCTTCAGATGATTGTAGTTGCTTGCTATGTGATTGATGAGCTTCATCTTCTACAACATGTATGTCCTCTTCCAAAGATATGGAGAATGCCCTTTGGGTATGATGCAATTTCTTCTTCTGCAAATGAACTGAACTGTCATTTTATTAAATCACTACTATAAGGATATTGATTTGCTTTTTGCTTCATTGTTTGCTTGGATTTTTGCATTACCTCATTGATTGACGTCTGCATTAAAATTGGTTCAAGATTTTTTTTATCATGGCCTCGTGTCAAGAAAATGCCTCTTTGAGTTTGAATGCTTTGTTTTAGAACAGTGAATAGATCATAATGAATTGATGCTACTATCAGATCCTTATGAGATTGTGGATCTTCATTTGATCAACCTCTTATTATTGAATTTTATTCTATTCAACTATGTTGTTGAAGCGCTTCAAGGGCTTTCTTCATTTGATGATAAATACACTTTTTTTTTTCTAAGTTAGTTTAAATCTATTAACAAGAAAAAATATATTACACCATGGCCAAAGCCGAGTCTTTGCCCAGACGAGTGGCATAATTAACAAGATTACCAGAAAAAACACTGCCCGCAAGGGGAAACCAGTTTCGATCAGTCCTCAATCTATTGTGCTGCCCACGCAGGGGTAACAGCCATGGATTCCTCTTAAGGTTACATCGATTATGGACTGTAAAACAAAAATTATAGACTAACATATCTAAAGAGTCAAAAACAATCCCAGTAGGATGGGACCCGAAGCACATAAACCAGACAAGAAAAGAACGTTTACTCATCAGGAGGTTCTTAAATTATGTGGCACCTGTATGCTGCCATGTCGTCGTCCTCCTTTGACAGGTCCGCAGTGAAAGCAACTCCTTGCGTGGATGGCCCTGGACCGCCTTGAGCCAACTCCTCCTCACGATCTCGTCTGACCCGAACATCCTCGTCGGGATCTTGGCCCTGATTCTTGTTCAACGACCTGGGTTGATTGTCCAAATCCTGAGCAATCTCAGAGCTTGGCCTCTCTTGACGCATGCTGGGCTCGCCCTCCTGGGCTTCTTCCTTGAAAACAACTGAAATTGAGGCAATTATGCGGGGTTGATTCAAGGAGCAATTGAAGACGAATTGTGCAATTTGGGGCGAGTTAGTGGCTTGAGCAATGAGGTTGGCAGGAGCGGAAGAACTCAAACGATGGTCGGTTTCATGGACTCTACCCCTCCCACTTCGAGTATTTGGGTAACGGCTAAAGAAATAATCAATGGATTGAGAAGACGACTCAGAGGTGGAGCTTGAGGGGGGGCGCAGGGAATGGCTTCTTGTGCTTCCCTTGTGGCAACGCATGTGCTAACGCAACCGAGGCATGGTGTCGGAATCCGCGGAGGGCGAGCGAGGTGACGGAGGAACAGGGATGGAAGGGAGCGGGTTAGTGAAAATTTCCAGAGAGACAGAGGTAAACAAACAAAGGCCAGAGCGAGAGAGGTGCAGACAGTCTTCGAAGTCTAAACAACAATTCAAAAGGCTTCTCCTCCCTGTAGTAGTGCGATAACTGGGGAGCCCAACATTCGGAGAGCATTGGCTGTTCAGCAGAGGAGGAACACCCGAGTAGCCAGAGCCACTCTCCATCTTTAAAACCAGACTAGAAACACCTCGAGGTTCACCCTGCATTGAAATCACATTGATGAGAGCCGAAGGCTAGTGCAATAAGGTGCATACGGAGGCGCGGTCGGGAATTAAGGTCGGATCTCGACCATCGTAGGAATTAAATGCTCTAGATACGATGGTGTTTCGATTTGAGTGCTCCCCTCTGGCAGCGACTTGGGTGGGCAAGTGTCTCCTCCATTTGCCGCACCCAGGTCCCATCACAATGCTAACCTTCGAATTCACCCGCATCCGGGAGATCGGCATTCTTCTGGACCAATGTGATGCATTCCTATTTTTGGTCATGATCATGTATAATGTCTAGAGATACTGCGAGAAGAGTTTGCTCACTATCCACTCCCAAGTTGGCAAGTAGATCAACGACCTTGTTTCCTTCCCTTCTGACATGCTTGAACAAAAGCGGTCGGTTGGTGTTGAGCCAATGTTCAATTAGTTCCAGTCTAGCCTCTAGTCTCCAGCTATTGGCTATTTTGTTAGCATGGGCTTCATTGAGAAGTTGATTAGCCATGTTTATGAGAATTTGTGAGTCCCCTTCAATCTCTAGAGGATGAAATCCATGAAGATGGGATAGAATCAAACCTTGCCATAAGCCTTCCAACTTAGCAGAGTTGTTCGTGTCCCATCCTATGTTGCCTAGAAAGACTAAGAGTGGCTTACCTTCGTGATCTCTGAAAATACCTCCAAAACTTGCTTTACCAGGATTACCCTTCGAAGCACCGTCAAAGTTGAGTTTGAAGGTACCCTGTGGAGGGGGTATCCATATGTTTTTCCTTGTTGTATGGATGCCAGAAGATCTGTGATTTTGCTTACATTAGGGGAGTTGAATGTTCCAGTTTTCCCATATGGCCTTCTCATGAGAAAGAGTCGAAAAATCTTCAGCATGCCAGGATTGTAGCTCCAAGGTTTCCTTAAGATTAAGACAAAGGTTGCTCCAGATGATGTCTATAGGAGTGCATTGGTCTTTGAAGATGCGCTTGTTTCTTTCTTTCCAGATTGTCCAAAGAAGAAGGCCTGGAATTATTTTCCACAATTGGTTAAGTAATTCGATTTTATACGGATTCTGCTGCCAATTGCGTATGGTGTTGATTATATCCTCTGAAACTTTTCATCTTCTTTGACATCGAAAGCTGGCCTTCTCCCATAATTGATTGGCAAGAGGACAAGAATCTAGGAGATGTTGTAGAGTTTCCTCCTGTTGATTGCAATTGGGACATTTGGAAGGTCCATGAAAATTTCTTTTCCTAAGATTGTCCCATGTGAGGATTCTTTGGTGTCCAAAAAGCCAAAGGAACATGGAAACCTTAGGCCATATACCAGTCGTCCAGATTCTGCTCCATAGAAGATCAAGGGGTGTTGGATCATTGCACATTATTTTATACGCTTCTTTGGTAGTGAAGGAGCCTTTTGGGGTGTATCCCCATCTTAGAATATCCCTTTTGTCAGAGAATATGATTCTTCGATTTAGTAGTTCAGAGTTTATGGCATCCTGGGTCTGCTCGTATGCGTTCCTGATCAGCATATCGACCTTCTGCCATTGTCTGTAACCCTGTACTATGTTGGGTGTCCATTGTTGCTGGACTGTTTCCATTTGTTGCTCGTCCCATTCCTGACTAGGAGGAGGTCTGTATATACTGCAAAGCTTCGGTAGTTGATGCCAAGGGTCTATCTAGAACTGGGCGGTGTTTCCATCCCTTACTTCCCAAAAGTTGTGTTGTTGGATCAACAGAAAGTGTTGTCTAGCAGCATTCCAAATTAATGAGCCCCTTTCTGTAGGAGTGAATCTGATTAGTTCGTCCGGTGGTCTATGGTTTGCATACTTGGCTGTCCATATAATAGCCCAAGGCTTGTTGGGGGCTGAGAGCCATTGCCACCAAATTTTTGCACCCATGATAGCATTACTGTGAAGAGGATCTCTTAATCCTATCCCTCCTTTTTCTTTGGGCTTGCAGACTGTCGACCATTTTACTAAAGTCCATTTGTGATTTTTTCCTGTTGAACCCCAAAGAAAGTTGCGTTGCAGAGCTTTGATTTTCTTGAGGACCCATTTTGGCGCAGCCAGGATTGAGAAAAGATAAAGAGGCATTGCCTGCAACACAACTTTGATTAGCACCAGTCTACTAGCTATATTGAGAGCTCGATATGTCCATGAAGAAAGACGGGCTTTGAGTTTCTCTAGGAGTAATTGCTAGGAAGCATGTTTGATGGCCGAATCAATTAAGGGAGCACCTAGATATTTGGAGGGTAGGGAAGCAATGGAGAAGCCAAGAATGCGGGCGATAGCATTTTGAGTCATGGGAGGAGTATGAAAGAAGAAGATCTGGGACTTAGCCGTGTTTATGCTAGCCCTCGAGGCTTCAGAGAAATCATCAAGAAGGGATTTGTATCTAGAGGCTTCTTGCATTGAGGGATGCCCAAATAACATGTTATCATCAACAAATTGTTGGTGGGTAATGGCTGGAGAATTGTGGACGGAGATGCCTCTGAGCAGTTGGGACAGAAGGGCTTGCTTGATATGACGACCTAAACCTTCCGCCATTAACACAAAGAGGAAGGGTGAAAGGGGATCCCCTTGTCTGATACCTCGAGAGGGATTGAAAGGTCGAGAGGGAATACCATTGTTGAGGATGGAGAAAAAGGTAGAGGAACCCAGACTCATTACCCAACGGACCCATGTTGGGGAAAAGCCAAAGGCTGCTAGCATATTTTGAATATAGATCCAGCTTAACTTATCAAACGCTTTGGAAAGATTAATTTTGAGAATCATATCTTCCTTTTTGGAGTGCTTGAAGGAGTGTATGATTTCATGGGTGAGAATGATACCATCCAAAATTTGCCTTCCTTCCACATATCCTGATTGTTCTGGCGAGATGAGCAGGGGCATAAGCGGTTTCAGCCTTGTAGCTATGACTTTGGAGATGACCTTGTATATGACATTACACAAGGCAATTGGGCGGGATTTGTTCAGCGTGCTTGTGTTCTCTTCCTTTGGAATAAGGGCAATAAAGGTCGAGTTTAAAGAGGGTAGAAGCCACTAAAGAGTTCGTGATTCTTCCACCACCATCCAAACATCCTCTTTAGTAAGATCCCAGAATTTGTGGAAGAAGGTGGTAGTAAAACCGTCCGGACCAGGAGCTTTGCCATCCTTGAGTTGTTTCATGGCCAAGTCTACTTCCTGAGGCGTGACTGGCCTCAGTAGTAGTTGGTTATGTTCCTCTGTTATGATTCTCGGAACGTTTCAAGTGAGTCTTCCTATAGCTGGCTGTCTGTCGATTTGGGGCTCTTGGTGAACCGTCTGGAAATGATTGATGAACTGCTCCTCGATCTCTGCATGGTTTTCCACTCTTTCCCCTTGTTGATTTTGGATGTGAGAGATGGTGTTATGCATCCTCCTTTGTATTGTGGTTCTGTGAAAGAATTTAGTATTTCTTTCACCCTCTTTCAGCCATCTGATTCTGGATTTTTGCTTCCAGAGAATTTCTTCCTGCTTTCTTCTGTCCTCCGGTTGATTTTGAATCTGCCTCTCTTGCGCCATTGTCTCCTCTGTATGGCCTTCATTGATGATCTTTTGCTGGAGAGCCATCATTTCTCTATTTAGATCCTGCTGAGCCTGAAAGATATTTCCAAAAGTAAATTGATTCCATCGCTTGATATGGGATTTAAGGAATTTGAGTTTCTGTTGAAACTGAAACATTTTTGATCCTTTTGGTGGGGAGAAGTACTTCCATAATGTGCTGATCAAGTTGTTGAAAGAGGGGTGGGTGAGCCAAAAAGCTTTGAAACGAAAAGGACGCTGTGTGGAATTGCCTGGTCTTTGCCATTGAAGAGAAATAGGCCAGTGATCCGATCCAGAAAGGGGTAATATTGAGGCAGAGATATCCCCTCCAAGATATATTGTGTTTTCAAAGATTAGGAATCGGTCTAATTTGGAAGCAATTTGCTGCCGCCCTGCTCTGCGGTTGCTCCAAGTGTAAATTCCATTACAGAACTACAAATCTATTAGCAAATTGTTTTGCATGAAATCTTTGAAGTATCCACTTTCGTACTCGAATTTGGCTCTTCCCCCCCGCTTTTCCTCAAGTCTGGTTATCATATTGAAGTTGCCTCCGATGATCCAAAGAGGATGGAGTCTGTTGGAGTTGAGCACTGCTATTGTGTCTAACAGTACAGTCTTATTGCCAGCTTCTTGAGGGAAATAGACATTTGTAAGATGACCATGAATATTGGTTCCTATTATGTGAAAAGTAGCTTGAATAATATGGTGGGAAGCATGGAAGTTTGAGAGCGTGATGGCCTGCGTATTCCATGCTATAGCCAGCCCTCCAGAGGCTCCAGAAGCATCCATGGCTACCGAATGACATCCTGGACAGGCTCTCGAGAGTATGTTTCCAAGAGTGGTGCTATTACATTTTGTTTCCTGCATGAAAAAGATTTGGGGTTGCTCCTGCTTTATCATGTTTTTGATCATTTTGAGCTTTCCGGGGCTGTTGAGCCCTCTTAAGTTCCATGAAGTGAGCTTCATGTTTCACTATTTGGGAGGGGCTTGTAGTACTTTGTCAGCGTGGAGTATCTGCCTGACTCTACCAGGATTTTTCCAATAGTGATAGTTCTCTGCAGATTTGTCTTTCTCCCTCGTTTCTTGGAGTCTTTTGGAGATTGGGTGCCATCCCATTGACTACCCGGTTGGATTCCCAGTTGGCGCTGCTGAAAGGCCCTGGAGATGATGACTTCCAGACTATCTAACTGGATATCTTGAATTTTGTCGAATTCCTTCTGCCTACAGGCTTGTTCAAGACTGAAAATGTCAAGTCCCCCCAGGTTAATGCTTTCCGGTTCTTCATCCATATTTTGAACTTGGCTACTTTCTGCTGAGGTATCGTTAGAGAGCAGGGTTTGGCTAGGGATGCAATCAACGTCCATTCCATTTGGTATCCAGTCAGGATCTTTAAGAGAGGCATCTATAGTCCCAAGATCTTCGCCCAAGGGTGAGGGAGTGGGGGGCAGAGCTCGGAGGAGGGGGAGATGGGGTCAACTTGACTGAGGATGGAACTTGCTGGCTAGCCTGAGGGGTACCCTCATTGTCCTTAGCAAGTAGCTCAAAGCTATTACTAGTGGAAGGAATGGAGGAGGTATCTTGAAGGGGTTTTTTTGCAGAGGCGGGTTTTTTATGAGTCCTTTTTCTGTTTGTGACCTTGGTAAAGCCTTCCGGATCAGACTTATCAGAGACATCAGTGGGTTGGGGCTTAGCATTCAGAGGGCAGTCCCGGAAAAGATGACCATGAACATGACATTTACGACAACGAAAGGGTACATGTTCAAAATATAATGGCTAGATCCATTTAAAGTCATCATGATAAAGACTTACCGAATCTAGGAGGGCTTTGTCCAGGCGCATGTAAATGCATTTGCGGGCATATGAGGTGTATCTGCGCAACTTTGTTTCTTCAGCAATTTTAATGAACTCGCCCAGTCCCTTTCCTATGTCTCTTAGCGAATCTTCATCCCAATATTCCAACGGGAGAGAGTACATCTGGATCCACACAGGTGCCCAGCTGAAGTCCTCCTTGTTTGGGTTAAATCTTTCCACCCAGTCCCTTAAGTACAGACCCGCTGAGTTGTAGAAATAAGGACCTTTGTCAATAAATCTGTTTTGATCTTCAATGCAGATGAAGGCCGCAGTGAAAAAACCTTTTGGTCCTAGCTATAAGGTTACATGTCCTTTGGGTTTTCATTTTGCTGTAATCCATCCTTGAAGAGCTTTTTCAGTCGGCCAGAATTCAATGAATTTACCGATGAGGGCATGGTCCTTCATGAACTGGATTTGACCATTTATCCCATGTAGCGGTAGTTCTATTTTGGTCTCGAGCAATGCGATGGGTTTTAAGGTGTTGTTGATGTGTCACCGTGGGTACGTCCTTGCGTGCCCCGCATCTCCTCTGTACTTCGTCATTGCATGTTGTGTTTATTTTAGAAACTTTGGTGGGTTTTTGCATCGGTGGTAACCCCCAGTCATTATTCGTTTGGAATACGGGTGGAGTTCTTTGTTTATTTCCCCAAGTTGTTTTCTACCTAGAACCTCGATGGGGGATAAAAGAAAACCCGCCCCGAAGGGAAGGCTTCTATTTACAGAGACCCTGTTAGTGAGAATGACGTTCATTAGGAGTACAAGAAGGAAATTTGTCCGTAACAAGAAGGGACAAACTAGCTACCATCGTTAAAGGCGTGAAAGAAACCCCAGTTTTTTTCGCAGTGCGTCTTACCATCCAAATAATTTTGATCAGTTTTTCTTCCTAATCGAAAATCATAAAATTGCCGTGCTGACCCCAGTAGTATATTAATTTGGTAGGTCAAAATTCCCATGCACACGGTTAATTTCTGGTGTCGAGGTTATTGTGTTTTTTCTTTTTGGATTATTATTTAGAAATAGACCACATACATGACATATGTCGTTAGTAGCGAGCTCCTTCACACATGACATTAATTCCTTGACATAAAGAACAAATTCTTAATGTTTTACGGGGAGAGCCAACTAAAACAAAATCACTTGCTCATGAAACCCATGAAGCAAGTGTATTACAATAATAATTTTATTTTCTTCATTACAACATTTACAAAAATTCACAATCACATGTCACAGTGAATACCAAACCCAGATACAACAACACCCTCCTTGAACTAGGGAGGTATTCATATTGGTACTTGTCATTCTTCATCTGAATACCCTCAGGAATAACCGATTGGCAACCCATTTGTATAGCATCATATAACCAGAATTTTCATATAGGAAGAAGCCCTTTGACTAATGGTATTCATCTCTCCACAAGATCTTGAAGCTCACCTCGAGAGACCAATGATTTATGTATTAATTAATTGTTCTCTGGAATACATCTTATCTCTATACTTCCGTGTGTTCCACTAGACTATTATTATCATGGATTCTCGTACCTCAAATAATATTGGTACTCTACGACTACTCTTATATTGGAATGCCCATCTGCACCTCAGCATATCGTATTCCAAGTAGTTTATCCAATCATCTATATATTTTATCTTCCCAATTGAAGATAAGAATGATTGCCTCACATCTCAGCCTGCACTAGGGAGGAAATATTCCATTAAAGAGAATGCATTCATTCCCAGACATGAATGCTACCTAAGCTCCCCTCGCTTAGAATTCCAAGTTTCTTTCCACAGAAATCACCAGTCTCTTAACTGCTTAGTGGACTCACAATAGCTCTCTTTAGATGGAAGGGAAAACAAGGCTTGAAGAACTCATATTTAAGGTTACAGAATTTTTTCTGCTTATGAGTCTTCATCGTTTTCAGAATTCTTCATAAGGCACAAAAATCCATTACTTTCATCCATGAGCCGACCATGTCCTATTCCTTTCAATGTAAAATGATCCGTAAGTTCACATTTGGCCTTGCTTCATGCAAATGTTGTTTTCTTCATGACATATTTTTTGGAAGGATTCAAATCCTTCTCTATGGTTCTCTTAGAAGTCACTCACAATTCTTCCTTTGTAGTCTAGTAACTTGTCCAAATATTTTGTGTTAAAAATAATAAATGAACACTTAAATAAAAACATCTTTGTGATGGTCTTTCATCATGACATCTTCCCCAGGGCCTCAACATCTCAAATAGTGCTTGACATGAACTTCCAACATATCCGTCTTTTCAGGGTATCCACATTTTTCATATTTCCTTATCATAGTCTTGCTAGTTTAAGGGAGATTTCTACTTAAGTCTTCTTTGTCTTTGGATGTTACTCTCTTTACCATAGCTTTATATTTTACCATCTCTTCCTTCATTTTCATATTCTCATTCCCATGAGTCATCAGTGAATTTTAAGGTCTAAAATGGGTCTCCTAAGAAAAATTTACAACCAAAATAAACTTTATGAAAGTTCAATAGGATTTAAGATGATGATGTAACAACATAGATGATTCACCAAACTTTGGAGTAAAATAAAAATATTAAAAAATAATAAATAATAAAACTATTTTTCAACTCGTATTTTCAACTTATCTCCCTAATGGTTTACTCAAATTTCAGAGAGAGTTATTCATGGATGAAAAATTAATTCATCATCTAAGGAGTACCCATGTTTCATACTTTGATGGACCCCGCTACACGAAAAATAAGAAATACATGAAGAAATGTGATCGCAATCACGCTTTTCTCATTTTCTTGGCTAGTCCATAAAAATATGCAAGATGGGGTACCCTTGGGATGAGAAATTAAATATTGCATCCAACGAGTATTCCTTCTCGAAATTTAAGTAAAACCTTAGAGATAAGTTCAAAAACACAGTTGGAAAAGTAGTTTTTTTCTTTTTTCCCCCTAAAAAATCTATTGACAAACAAATCTGCCTGATGGCTCACTATTATTTTATAATTTCCCCAGAGGCCCATTTTAGACCTCAAAATTCCTCTAGTCGTTCCAACCGCAGTTCCCCATTGTATTCAATCATACCATACTTCACATGAGGACATATTAATTTCATCTAGTGTGAAATCATTCCTTCGAGAAATATTTCATGAGGAGATTTCTTCCTTCGATCATGCCTTCTAAGATAGAAGAAGAACCATGTTACCTTTGTGGAATTCACATTAAATGACATTACAATATTAAATACAAGCATACATACTCTCATTTGCATTTAGGCCATCTAGGCTTCTTTCAACAAACTCTTCCATGATTGAAAATATCTTCTAACCTTCGATCTCTCTATCTCTTATGCCATAATATCATCATCCCATGAACTCAAGAAATGGGAGTTCCTAATGCAGAAACACTTGCTTCCTTTCAGACTGATGAACCATTCAATGAGGTTACACCGTAGAATACGATGAGTGTTGTCCCGAATGACTTCTTCCTTCCCATGAGATTCCTAAGAGGTTTATCCTTCTGGTATTTAATCGCTTATGATTTTGTTATGTTTGCCTTTCATGATTCCCTATGGTGATGTTGGCACTGCTTTCACGTTTTTCCTATGATGCCACACAATGCATCTTATTATTTATATTCTATAAAATATTTAGGAGCCATGACAAGACCTTTCGCGAGGGAGACTATCTTAATCAGAAAATATCTCTTACTCTCTTTCCTTGGACTTTTCATATTCCTTCATCTTTCTTGAGATGAGCTTCTCTTCCGTAATGTCCATAAATTTTCCATGGCATTGAATCTTAGCTATTCTTCTTTATTTTCTCGAGGACCAAATTTTCTAAACTTCCTTTCCTTCCCTAGAAATGCTTGAGTCTCTCTTAACCTTCGATGTTTTTGCCCTCAACTTGCCTTTCTTCTATCTAGAATAGAAACCATAAGTTATTGAATGATAAATTTATTATCCCCATGGACATTTGTTACCTTGATATTTAGAACAATCGATGATTATATCATCCAAGATCTTGCACTGAGATATTTTGAATATATTCCTTCATCCTTTGTTACCTTCAATTTTGAGCAGACTTTCCAGTTCAAGTGATATGACCTCGCTTTATCGCATCTTCGCAGAATAGTCTTACAAGCTATCATATACATCTCTTTTACGTTCCCAATATTTCTATATGAGGAGATCATAAGAATCGTTTTCCATGTATTCGCAGGAGACCTTTTTCATCGATGTTCAATCACTTTACTTTTCGAGGACCATGTCTATCTTGCCCATGCAAGGAGTTTCAATGACCCAACCAAATTTTATGGATCTCCTTGCAAACATGAAGTCATTTTAACAAAATTTGATTATAGAATTAAATATACTTACTTGTAAAGTGAAGATAAAATATTCGAAATTTCGATCACTTCGATGATGGTAGAAGAAGATGTATTAGTGCTCCCGCTGATGATCTTCTTTTCAAATGAAAAATTATTTCTTCAATAAAGTATATTTCTCTTCTTTTATGATGACAATAACTCCTTTTCGATGATGGTGATTAATGAGGATGTTTTACTGCTTCCTTGGATGATCTTCTTTAAGGATGAGGAGAGGATGATTTCTTCAATGAGAGGGAACTTGTTACATAACTCAGAAGATATATATAACATATTATTTTCCAAGATAGTTTGACTTATTTGGAAGAGAATGAGTGCATATATAAAGTGCTTTACTTGGATTTTCATATTTTGGGTTATTTATATCTCTTCATCTTGATGAAGGTCTTCGTGTTCGTTTTCTCGAAGACCATAGGATCCCACACTCTCCGTCGGTGTAAACTTCTGGTGACTTGATTTGGTTGATGATCCCAAGATTTCCATTTCGAGGTATACTTTCTTCTTCAATGTATAACCTTCATCACCTCGATGCCTTCCATGAAACTTATCCTTGAGTGTTTCTTTGATTAGATGCCCTTCCCTTGACTTTAATACCATAGCTCTAATACCAATGTTGAGAAATCTAGGGCATTAGTATTAGGTTATTTTTATTTGATTAGTAACTTATTGTGAATGTTTTTTACTTATTTGGATTAGGATATTGTTCTCAATGTTTATTATGTTGTTATTCGTTAAACAATAACTAATTCAGGCAAATTCAAATAGATAAGAGACACAACATGTAGACTATGAGTTGTGTGGCCGCAACTCTCACTTTTCGAGAGGAAAATGTGCACCAATTCTTCTTATAGAGATTCCAATTGATGAATAACAAGACCATGACCCTTGACCTAGTAGTCACTACATGAACAAGACATAGTCAAACTTCTTCGTTGTCATTTTCCTCTTTGATCTTTCCTTTCACCGAGATCATCTCTCCATGAACACCGAACTCTGGTTCCTTGAACTTCGTGATCTTCTATTGTGGCACTAAGATAACTTCATTGTAGCACCAAGTATCATCTCATCAACATAGGTCTTGTTATCATTCTATAATTTTAATATTGGAAAGAATAAATATATAAGACAACATCAAATTGATTTTAAAGCTTGATCTAGCCCCGCCACCTTCAGTGATGCCTTCTTCAGATAATTTAGCTTTGTTTCCTTAATTAATATTAGGCTAGTTATGATTATGGTTGAATTGCTTGTTTGTTTTTTTGATTGGTTGCTGTTTGGTTGGTTGGTTGGATAAGTGATATTTTTGAGTTAATTATTTCTTCTACTGGCCATGGATTCAAACAAAAGATACAAGTTGCATCAAATTTTTTTCAAAGATTAATCACAGTGGAAAGCTAGTCATAGTTGTCGATTTTTAATTCTAAATGAATCATGAAATGAAGCATGAGTGATTTCAGTAGTGATTGAAAATCTTGCATACAAGAATCTCAATTAAACTTCAGAAGAAAACATAAATATTGCAAACACAGCCAAAAATATGGTGTTCCAATAACAAATATTATTTATTCACTTTTTGTTTTGAGTAATTTAGAATAAAAATTACGTAAGGAACATAGTGGGAAACAAACATGATAAAAGGAAAGACATCACCGTGAATATATAGCACAAGTATCTTGTGAATGGTCTTTATCGATGTATCAACTCAAAAAGTAACAACTCAAAAGAGAAAATTACAATAATAAGAGTCCAACCCCCGATACTTCGAATGCATAAAATATTTAAACCAAATCTACGTAAAGGATGTCATATCAACATATTTAATCTCCTTATTAATTACAACATAACCCCCGTTAAACAAAACATGCTCCAAAAAAGGTGGAGCCTTTCGAGAAATTGTGGACATCCACACTATTGTCCTGGGAAACCATCGTCGTATGTTCTAACCATTTTTGTGCATGATCTTCAATTGGGTTGCCACGTCACTGCCTATCGTGCTAGTTGTGGTTTCTCTTTCACTCACTTCCTATATTCGAACAAATTTTTCCCATCTATCCTCAATGTAGTGTGAATTTTTTTCTTTCCAATATATTTCCATCCACCTTCGTGTATCGAGAAAATGTGGTTTGACCACGAAAATGTGTTTTATCTCATGATGTATGTAAATTCATTGCTTACAAACTTCTTCCATGAAACTCTCTTCCGTCATTGCAATTTTGTTATTTTGAGAATTTTGTTGTATCCTTAGCAATTTCCTCTTGTGAGTTTATTCATGTAGTCATCTCTGCCATTAACTGGCTATTTATGAAAACAGAAAGGAAGGCCCTTTTGGTTAATGGTTCAACTCGTTAAAAAATCGTCGACCGGTAAATTCTAGTCCATTACACTTTTCCTCCAAATCGTTGTACCAAATTTATTAGTGTAAGAATTTTCTTCACCTCTTAATTGTTTCAATTCTCTTACGCACTTCTTGGATCATCAAGCTCATATTCATTTTTAGTATTCAAGAACTTAATGATCTTGTTTGGTTGTCTCTGCATGTCTCCTGTGTCCTTAGTTATATCTTAAATGGCCTTATTGGCCTTCTCAATCAGGTTGCTAAAAATGATCCGTTATATGGCCAGATTTCATTCATGAACTCATGGATGCTCGTCCATATTATTTTAATTTTCCCAAATTTACACACAGATGACTCTCTTTTTAGCGATTTTTGTATCTCTTCTATCCGCTTCGATATCTCTCCGTGACTCTATAGAATGAAAATTTACCTTCACCATATGATCCTATAAAATCTTGTTTCGAGCTCACAATAATTTGATTTCCCTTCATTCCGCAATGACATATTATCCACTAATTTAGTGAAGTCGATCTCACATCTCCTCGTACTAGTTGCTAAAGCTATTGATGTGTAGGGATGGTTGTATGAGCACAACCTCTAATGGAACAATTGGACCCTTGGTAGCTTCGGTTTTCTTCTCTTTTCGACCATATTTTCCATTTGGACCTCCATATTTTTCAATTGCTCAAATTTCGCTACATGAAGAGTTTTGGCGATGTCGATTTTTGGGTCTTTGTCTTTCTATCTCTTTGTAAGAGGGTCCTTTGTAGCTCTATATCTTTAGCCGTTTCTTCAAGGCTTATCCCATTTTTCTTCTTTAACAATATCTTCCACAACTTGTAAATTTTATCATGTTAGGTCCCATAATAATAGGATTCACAATTTTGAATTGACTTTGATTAGTCTTGTAATATGTACATACTTTTCTTTTTTGCAAAAATTGTTTTCCCATATTAAAAAAACAAATGTAAAGAGGTTAAAATTCCCTAAAAGAAAAATCAAAGGATTTGGAAAAAAGAAAAATATCAAAAAAGAATATAAAAAATGAACCCCAAACAAAAAAAGATAAAAATAGATCATGAAAGTGAGGCAAATTCAAATGCCACTACTTTTTTACTTTTTACTGCAAAATAATATCAGGTGCGGCCTTGTCAAAATGCTACAATCCATGAAATTCAAACTATTTAATCTTGACCTTTCATGATGATAGATAGAGAATACAATCTAGCCAACCATTTAATCTTGGTAGACTATTAGCTAGGAGAATAATAAGGAGTCCAACACTAACTGGAGTCAGAAGTAATAAGGTTAGAATTAGATAGTTTGTTGTTAAATAATAATAATAATAAGGGTCTGCAAGCTCAAATGCACCCAAATACCGAAAGAAAAATAGTAGGATAATATTTATATACAACACAAGGGCACTATTATCATAAATTTGTCATTTCATATTTACTAATTTCCTTCAAAATCATTTCCCTTGTAAAAATAC
Source organism: Pinus albicaulis (assembly GCA_034641835.2). Taxonomy (NCBI): domain Eukaryota; kingdom Viridiplantae; phylum Streptophyta; class Pinopsida; order Pinales; family Pinaceae; genus Pinus; species Pinus albicaulis. The sequence continues at coordinate 790,578,626 of CM076574.1, forward strand.
CCCTTCCCCTTCATTTTTATTTTCCTTACTTTCACTCTTTTTCCCCACAAAACTTTTCCTAAGTTAAATGCATATTTTCCTTTGGAAAAGTGGTAACCTTTAATTAACGCTCCATTTTTATTCAAAAATCCACTAAAACCACCTTATCCTAAGTCTAAAAATTAAATAAAATGTTGGGCTTCAGCGTTAAATCATCCCCTAAATTTTGTTTAAACATCTAAACTTAGTGTATTTATCTCCCGTATCATACTTTCATTTTAATATACTAACATTATTTTATTAATTCCTACATTAAACCTTTACCTCGTATATATTAATTCCTTATTATAAAATTCAACCCTTATGTTATTAACATAAAATGTTATAATATTACTCCCCTTCCTATACATAGGGCCCACTTTCTCCAACCCCATTGGCTAGTATTAAACCCCCACCATGTATATTAAACCATAGCTTTTATGCAAACCCGCACCTACTTTAAAACCCGGCCCCATGCCTCTAAGTCCCAAAATTCCATGCTATTTTCCAACCATCGAATCTTAATCAACCATATTTAGTGGCCACATCTTTATCGTACCCCATAGGAAATTATTTAACCACCCCGAGACCTCGTGAAATGAGTGATTTTCGATCTCTTCTCGCAACGTGCTATTTCCGATTCGATCACATCCTTCAAAACTTACCACGCAACCACTTTAGCCAATGAAAACCTCCCAATAGTATTTCCACCCATTGCAAAACCACCTACTTGAATTTCGACCGCGCATTCAATGTTAATCATTGTTGGTTTAAAAAAACCCACATAGCCGCCTCGGGCAACCTTTTTCACTATTTCTGTTACAAAAATCATGAAAATAGAGCCATTTTCAACCTAAAGAATTGTTATCGATTCTTCGTTTTAAACCAAATTTCAACATAACTCAACCATTTGTCACATGTAAATGTTGGTACAACTCGATTTCAGCGAAAGATAAAGACCCCGAAGCTTCAAAGAACTGCTGGCCGCCTAATCCTTCCTAAACAAAATACTCATTTTCTTCTAGGTATTCTCGTGCTTAGGCTCGTTTCCAAAGCTAAAAGAAAGGTAATCAGTAATCAAACATGTTGGGGAAAGCTTAGGCATCAAGAGAAGAAACCCCCTGCTTTTTCCCTATTCATTTTCCTGCAGACTCCCAGCATCTTTTTATAGAATTCCCAAAGCCCTAGGACTATATTTGAACATAGAAGAGTATAATTTGATCAATTGAAGTATTATAGACCGCAGGATAGCCCCTTGCTTCATTTCAAACCCTTCGCAACCGTAGTTATCTTTCGAGGTGCTTCCTAAAGGCCCAAATCTATTTTTCTAAGCCAAAAGAGTAATCAATCGATAAAATTTCAATAAAAATCGTTCAATGGTATTGGTAACCCAAATCCCTACAAATATCCAATTGTAGATGTGGAAACATACCTTTGTAGACAAGAGACTTTAAAATTAGCGACCCCCGCTGATCGAGTTTAACCTTCTTGAGCCCATCACATCCATGACCAACATATTAACCAAGTCGATGAAGTTTTTCATTTGGGAGTCCAATTTACCAAAGTATGTTGTCCCATAGACTTTCCGCGTTCAGTGACCAGAATTTGTCAATCTTATGGTTTCCACCGTAGAGCCATTATAACCCCCCGGAAAATAAATTATGTTCACCATCACATATGAAATAATCAACCAAACGTCGTATCCAAACCCGGCATCGATGAAACTCTTTATCTATTGAGGCTCTAAACAATTATACCCCAACCGGACTCTCAAGAGGTTCCATACATTTAAGACGTTCATTCCTTCATCTATGGAGAATCCCAAGACAAATCCTCCGTACTCCATCCGTAATATTTTCTCGAGAGAACCGTACATATCATTAGCATGATGTCTTTTATTCCGGGTTATTTCGCGTATACATGTTGACGCTTTCCGTACTAGGTTTCTTGTCTAATTTCAGCAACGCTCTGTCAACCTCTCGCTACTATTTTCAGCTTTTGCGCATCTTGGTCGATACTATGCATGGTAACTTGTTAAATGCTCGAAGAAGGCATTTAAGCATTCATCACTCCCATTCCACATGTTTCTATGCTTTCAATCCGGAAAATTTTCCATCAACCTTTAAAAAACTTGATAAGCTATGCAATCCATAGTCAATTATATTTTGAATTCCTTACTAAGGAAAGACTTCACTAAATTCACACACAGATTTCATCGACTCTTTTTTCATCCATCCAATGGTCAAAGATGTTGAACAACAACACTCAACCAAGAGTCAAGAGGAGATTAAAAAGGTCCTCCAATTGAAGAGCACAATAGAACCGGAGATTAGTACCTATCAAAACCACACAAGTAGATTAGGCATATGGATCTAATCTTCTTCCATAAGCTACCCAAATACCTCAATGAGGTTACTGCCTTTGAATATATCAGCATATCATTAATTCTCGATCCAATCCCAATTTCGGTACCAAAAAAGAAGACATAGTTTAAAATTAAAAATTAGTTGTCCTCTTTTTATTTGAAATAGTAGAGATGGCAAATCAGTTAAAAAAATTTGGCAGGATTTTAAGTTCATTCAAAGAGTTTTTAGTGTTATTATGATCCTCTAGGTATTGAAGAAAATCGAGAGTTAAATGTAAATTAACTCCTTATGCATGATTCCAAATATTTATATCGAGAACACTCAATCACCCGAATAAGTTGAGAACACTTTGACAGAGGAAGATAAGCAAGGTGATACTAGTCAACCTTGCGTACTCTAGCCCAAGAAGATATGAACTCAAAAAGAATCAAGAGAAGAAGGATCAGACACCGCAGTAGACTACCACTAAAACAAAATTTAAATTGAAGTACAAAGGAAGCCAAAAATTAAATCCGTAAATGAGGAAGTGGAAACAATTGAAGTAATCGACACCGATGCAACAGAAAGACACCTCTCCAGAAGCCGAAGAAACACACCACCTTCGCATCAAAAAACCGACATTCAAGCAACATAGTATCAAGTCTTCCTCATCCAACAAACCAAAGAGACAAAGAGATGGATATTATACAGAAATATAAAGAAATAAAGACTTAAATGAAGCCTAAAGGTTGATACATACACACACACCAAGCAACACGTGTGCTGACCGTAGCAGGTCACCGTCCGTTTTTGGACGACAAACTAGGAAAATGCGTATGACCTTCTCAATGAAAAGTCAAACATCCCAAATCATCAACTCGATTATAAAATACATCATATGAAGTTCAAGCATAAATTTTCATCCAATTGACCAGACATAATTTCACAAGAAAGTTGGTGAAATGCTTTATTCAACCATGACAAACAAAGCCATGAGTGTACATAAGCTACAAAACACCCTTGGGAACACCGCATCACCAAATTATAAAATATATCCTCACAGTTAAGGATAAACAAAATAAAATCAACGGGAAGATTTGATTAATGAAGTAGGATACGATCCTAATAATGTAAAAGTTGTAGATGAATCGATAAAAAAGAAGACTTCATACATTGTCGTATTAAAAGAAGCGACTAAAAACTACTCTCATCGAACATCCTCGACAAAAAGAAGTATTATCGAATGCAAACCGTAACATGAGATGATGAATCTCATTCTTCGCCTGAACGTCAAATAAAATAATGGAGAATGAAATGGACAAGTTGGTCCAGAGAAAAAAGGCCGTATACAACAGTTCATGTCACCGGCCATTCTCGTATTCACAACAACTATGCCTTCTACATTAGTAGAATCATTGGCCCCTGCTGGCCCAATGGCTATTTCACTTCCGTTTACCCCCGCCTAAAAAACTACAACAACAGTAGTCATCTACATCAACAACACAACCAACTCATGAAGCAAGTAAGGAAGGAAGTAATGCAGGAAATTTCTATTCAAATAAATGAAATCAACATACTTATGAACAATCGAAAATTTAGAATGAAAAGAAATTGCTCGTATTATTCACAAGAATGAAGAACATAAAGCAAACAAAGTTGATAGAGAAATTGAAGAAATTAGATAAAGATTTAACACCGAAAGAACCAATGGCACAAGCCAAAAAACAACCATGGGCCAATATCATTGAATTTGTCAATGATATTTGGCCATCAATCCAAAGTTATTTATGAACAAGTATCTTCATCAAAGAACAAAGAAGCTATCCAAAAATCAAAGAAGAACTGCAAAAGCCGAAGAAGCAATGAATGGTCAACTCTTAATTCCAAGAATAAAGGTGAACCGGGAAGAAATTTGAATTAGTGATAGATAGATACTTATTCTTTGAAGTCGAAAGGTAATTTCAAAAGGAATGATTCAACTTATAGAAAAGTACAAACATGGAGCTTGGCATACTAGATATATGATGAAATTTGACATTCCGAGACAGAAGGCCTCGCCAAATCCTCCGTTATTCATGAAAAATTGATGAAATATATTACATAAAAAAATGAGAGAAGTGGCCAAGGATTGGCTAACTCTCCTTCTTCAAGTAAGGAATTCCAATAGGGAAAGCCTCTACAAAAGTTTCTGAAAATATTTTTTACTCGCAACATACAGGTAAAACACCTATTTATTAACAAGCCTACATTTTCAAAATATAAGGTAGGCCGATGAACATGCGTAAGAGTGGTGAAGATCAAATTACCAGAGAAAGACTTTGGGAAGACTTGACCGATTTCATCGTGAAAATAGTTTGCGTAAAAATGAAAGAGCAAACAAAGAGTATTCAGTATCTTATGATAAACATATAACAACAAAGAATAATTTGTAGTATAAAAAAAAGTAGATGTATATTAGAGTTTAAAGAGTATCAGTGAAAGTCAAAACAGAAAGCAGTTAAAGTTAGCCAATGTAAAGTGATATCACCAGAGTTTCAACAAGTGACAGTAAAACAACAAAGAGACAAATCAACGAAAAATTACGTAAGTATTAAATGAAAACATCAAATTCAATAAAAGCAGACAATCAAATAAGTTAGATAATTGCTCTATCTTCGCATGAAGATATTTATTTTTCCATGAATAATTCCTAAAGCTTTTTAGGATATTTTGTAAATTTTTTTTACATAAATACTTTCCCATTTCAAGTATCGAGGGTGGAAGAATTCACAAACATTTGTATAGTCGTACTTGTTGAAACTCGAGGGTTTTGCACCATTTTAAAGCCAACATACCGGATTGAGCAATAAAGTGACTCGTTATTACAAGATTCATGTGTTGGGCCATCGACAAGTATCGTCAAATTTTCTTTGTTTCTATCCTAATTTTTTCACGCGTATACTTGAATTTTTTTCAAATCTAAATGTGGGCACAGGAATGTTATTTCACAATATGTTTAAAAAACACTCGTTTTGAACCGTTATGTCATTTACATGTATGTTTTTTCAAATTGATATCTAGATTAGGAAATTCTTAATTTATCCCTAGTTTCGATTGGACCTCTTCTTTTCACCTATTATCCGTATCCGAGAACCCTTAATTGTTTCCTTCTCATCTCGATTGGAACCTAATTTCTGGTTTCATCAGCTAAGGATTCAAGTAACTCAACTATATTTCCTCGTGAACACTTCCTTTAGAACCTTGATTCTGGGATCTGATCGCTTGATACATTGACTCCATTAGCCCAATGGAAAAACAGCATTTACATCTATCCATCCTAACTAGTGATTCCACCACCAAACCAAACCAAAATCAAATTCCAAGTGAACCCACACAACTAGCCTAAAATCAACTAAAAATCAACAAAGACAAATCATACAGAGAGAGCTCTTCTCGAGCATTAGGAAGGCTAGATACTAAGACTTAAAAGTAGGTTTTTGGTTACCTCTAATATTCTTTAAACCAAAATATAAACAACCCTTGAGAATTATTGGAGTGATAACAACATACCCTGCCTTTCACAACCATATCTTCCGTTTTAATCTCCTGTATCTCGACATTAAAGAGATATTTTCCATCCCGAGCCGAGATTGTATGTTTTCTAAGGAGACCTACATCTTGCATAACCATGGTTGTGTTAATTACGTGATATCATTTCTCCCCGTATGTTTGCATTTCCATCCGGTCGATGGGGTGGATGTCCTTGATGCTGAATTCAAAGGAACTATGCTCTCAGTATGCTACCACCTTGCGTTTCACAATTTGAGCTTCTAAAAATTCCATATGCATCTTCCCTTCTCCGAATTCAAATAAAGACAGTAACATGCTTTGTGACATAGAGCTCTGCTTCCAAAATTGGGTGGTATACACTTTTCAAGAATTCATTCTCGAGTTTGATCTTCCGTTATCAAATATTGTTTTTCCCTTTTCCCATGAAGCAACACTTCAGATGAAGCCGTTTGTAGGGCCTATTGTTGATTTAGGATAGAATTTGAATTATGAGGAGAAGTGATAGCTTTCATCCTATCGATATTATCTGGAGAATCTAGATGCCAATTATGGTCTTCCGCTTCTTTGCCTTCATCAATGTCCATATGTATTCGTCTTTTTCTATACTGGGCATTCGAACTTTGTTTCAGCATCAGCTTCACCGATGTACCTCTTCCTCATCTCTTTCATGTTGCTTCTGTTTGTCTTCGCTTTTGCTGAGGTACATGTGTTTGTAAACTTGAAGTGGACATGGCTTGCTCCTTTTTCCTCCTCGCAAGGTATTTTCTACCCACCTCTATCCGATTATTGAATTGCTCTACGTCCGGTTCGTGTATGAACATAGGCGTGTACTTATTCTCCACCTCAATTTAAAATGACCCTAAAGGATTATAAGACCAAGCGAAGCTTGGAGAAAACTTACCCTCTTTCACTCTCTTGTCATCCTCCTCTCTTGCTTCCCCCGCCGTTATATAAATGGCCCCATCTTATACTTTATCATGAGTCGTGATTTGTTTTTCGTTGAGACAAAATGCACTCTCATCTACATTCAAAATTTTCTTAAATATTCGAGGGCAAAAATCCTCATGAGGAATTTTTGGTAGCTTTTAGGTGGCACCATGTTCATGTACCTTGAGTTCTCGTGTCATTTTGGTATAGATACAAATCTATTGTTCTAGCCTGGTCTAAAAGTTGCATTGTTTTCGATTTCTTCACTTGCTCGTCTCAAATGTGCCATTTAGAATACTCATTATAGGATGTAGAAATAGCTCAAAAAATTGTTTATAGCTAAGATTTTTCTTGCCCTTCACTGTAAGAAGGGTTGTACAAAAAATGATAGATTTTGGATGTCCATCTTCATCCATTCTCTTCATTTCAAACTCAAATTTATCTCGTTGAAAATATAAGAACATATGTATAATGCAGGCAAGTGGCCGATATATAAACTGTCATGGATGTTACCAAAATTTTAAGAATTTAATAAACCAAACATGACCGAGGGTTCTTTATAGTTTAATAACATAGTCAAAAAGCCTATAATTTCCTCATTTATCCACCGATCCGAGTAGTACCCTAAGGTATAAATTGCGGGCTATTTTCTTGGTTCTCTCGTAACAAAGATAAGGGATATGGGGATTTTTCAGTGAAGGAGTCTTTTCTGTCAAGAAATATCTCAAGGTTGAGTGCTCTCTTATCAAAATCAATCTTTCTAGTACAGTTCATGAGGCTCTGAGGAATGGGGTATTATTTTCGTTGAAGGTCACCGCATCATTCGATGATGGCTTAAATCACACTGTAAATATAACTTCTAATTGCTGAGCAAGCAACTTCTCCGGTTAGAATGTAGCAGCACATCACCCCCAATGGACTCAAACGCTCGTGGGTTTTAGGGAAGACATAGCATGGTAGTTTGTGTCCACATGTTAGATCCTCGTAATTTGTCGATCGGGCAAGGGCAACGGTACAAGGGTAACATCAAACCAGTCTTTGGAGTCCTAGACCTAGCTCTTCGGGACCGCAGAGGCTCTCTATGCTTGTGCAAAAGATGAACTTGATAGATTTTAGTGTTTTGATTTTAGGATAGTTATTAGGTTTAGGGTTTGTTTGTTTGTTTTTGATTGGTTGAGAGAAGTTGTCAAGGAAAATAGATAGAGTAGGAGAGGTTTGTACCATTGGGCTATGGAGTCTACAATAGCCCATAGAAAGGTACAACAACAGCGAAGGATGTCAGAGAGCAAGTTAACAAAAATAAATTATCTTCATTAGGTGACAAGTGAATAGTAAAATTGTGAACAGTAGTAGGTGCAAAGGGTTAAGAAATCCTTTTCAAATACTACCACAAGAAAGGCCTCGAAGAATACTATGAATGAAGAAAACCAAAGACAGTGGCATAACATACTTCTTCGACTAAACCCTAGCAAGCAAACATCAAGGCAACAACCAAAGAAACCCTAAAGAGCAGAACTCCTAACCTCTCTAACTATCTACCTTTAGAGAAAGAAAACATGCAAGATAACAAAAGTGATGATAAAACAGTTAGGAATTTAAGATCTTTAATTACAATATAAATAATCTTTAAAGAAAAATATTTAAGATGAACATAAGGGCATGGCAAATCATAAACCCTCGAATTAATCTCATTCAGCAATATCAAGTAAATACCTCAAAAACAATGTCTAAAGTGATCCCAAAGGGCATGAATAACTATAAACCCTACACTAACCTATCGAATCATTCATGAGATAAACATGGCCGAGTGGGTTTAGAGAGCAAGTAACAACCTCTATAAACTGATTCTAGCATAGGAAAACATGAAAGCAAGAAAAAAACACATACTTAATGAGCTTACAACAAACCTTACAAATTAGTTCAATGCAAGGAAATATGAAACAAGATGTAAAACATTAGAAAATGAGAGAAAAAAACGAGAAAACATCATCAAGTATTCTATGTTCATGAATCCCGCAAAGTGCTTGGTTCTAATGTCATTTAATCTAAAAGGATTACAAGGCTCCAAAGCCAAAAAACTCTTTACAACTCGCAGCCTATGCTCAGTTTAACAAGTAACAAAAACAACTAACCAACATAAAAGATGAGGCCCTTATCCAAAGATGAACATGTGAAGGAGATTCAAAACCCTAACTAGGTTTTGAAGGCCATTATTTCGCTCATAAATATCAATTTTGTCCTTCGTACCATGCAAGGCCCAAGGCAGCTAAATATCCATTCCTAATAAATGAAAATATCTCTCAACACCTATCTCTCGAAAAAAACATGAATTTGGAGGCCCTTAATAACTTCCAAAAATATCTTAGGTGTTTTGTTGATTATAAAGGACGCAACTTTGACAGTCCGATGGGCGTGAATACCGCACCGGAAAAATAGGGACAATTGCAAACAGGTTTTTGAAGGCCTTCCGATGTCGCCCAATGAGCTCCGTGATATCTTTGGTTGGAGACGTCGGTGCCTGACCCTAAAAAATTCCCTTGGTTTTGTAATCTGAGCTCATTTAAAATTATTCAAAAACCAAATCTCCCGAGGTCGCTAAGGGTGTAGCGCTAGCCCCGAAAACAAGGCTTAAAGTTTAAATTTTTGGTGTTTTCGATCGTTTTGGAGGACCAAAATTGCTCCAAATGACCTGAAATTTGGCGTGCATGATTTACTTGGTGATATGAACCCAAACAAGTTTTCCCTCTAATGGATGCCTGACAATTGCTGGTGCCCTTGGCTCCTTAAAAATGCTCAAAATTTCACAAGTGCGTAAATGTGCCTAAAGAAGTTTGTTCGCTGATTATGTTTGGGAGGTTTTCTAAAGGATGTATCAACCATGTCACCAATTGTTTCTTTCTCCTTTCGGGGTTCCTTGAGGGTTTTCCCCAATTGGAACTTTGACTTACTATCATCATCATTTTTGAAAAGAAATACCATATAGGTGAAGTAGATTTGAAAAACAAAGAAATAACCTGCTCGTAGTTTTTTTTGAAAACCCAACGTTTTATCACAAGTGAGTCCATCATCAGCAAGAACGCGAAATGATCTTTTGGGAAGATTTGAGAGAATTAGGGCAAATAAATAAATATGTATAGTGATTAGTGGTTGTGTTTATCACTATACGTTTCTGTGCAAATAAATAAATAAAGGAATAACAATGCTTCGACAAGGGCTCCATGAGTTGTATCTATCCTTACCATGCTTTGGAGAAGCTCTTATGATGATCCTAAGCATCCTTGACTTGATTTTGAGGGCGTCAATTAGCATGGAGGGCCCTCGTAGACAAACGCGCAATGCTTGCCCAGGTGTCGGTGCCTGGCTGGCAAAGGCGGCGGGTGCGGTGCCGCGTGAACGAGGTGTCGAGCCGGGCTCAAAGAGGCGTGTTGTTTTCTAGGTGCGTAGTGCCAAAGTCTTTCCATCGGGCCTCTCGTCAAGAAAATCAGGTAGGCACACAATGCTTTGACAATTACACAGAAATGGCTAGGGGCGCAACGCCCCGCTCTGTGTGTGTTGGGCACACAAACTTAGCTAATTTTTGACTTGAAACTCTACAGCTTACCTTGGAAATTTCCTATTTTTTGCATGAAAACATTGGTTTTTTTGCGGTTAGATGAGTTTTAATGGGCTTATGAATTCAACTTACCTTTTGCAAACTCATTTTCTAGTGTCTTCAATCCTCTTTCACCTTTGGTCGTAATAGAAATTTCTCGTCCTTTTGATCTTGGAAACTTGAGCATATTCATTCCCCGACACAATAGGAACCTTTAAATAATCCTTGGTTTCCACCTTGGAATTCAAACATCATGTTTTTCATCCCTTTGACAACTGCAACTTTGTAGGTGACCTAAAATGATAATTTGACTCTCTTTTCATTATACGCTTTCCTTCTCCTTTTTCGTGTTTGTTTGAGTCACAAAAGTTGACATTCCTCTTGGCTTGTTTATGTCCTTTAACGTTTTAACTTGGTGTTATGAGAACTCGAAGGTCTCTTCCCTTTGATCTTTGAAGAAAGCACTTTACCTCGACAACCTTAGAACTTAAACACAAGGAAGCATTATCAAAACCTTATTCTATCCGTACCATGGAGTTGCAAACCATGTTTCTTATCTTCTTTGGCCACTTCTAATTTGGCAAGGTGGCCTCAAAATAATGACTTGGTCTAATCAAGCTCAAAAACCCTAGTTTCTCTTTGACAACTCGTTTCTTGTCTTCCTTTACTTGGCAGCTTTATGACGACAGACAACCCCTTGGAAACTTTATAGCAAAGGTAAGGTAGTGCTCAAATACCCAATGATGACCTTCAACCATGTAAAACCCCAATTGACCTAAGAGGTTTCCCTTGATCTAACCTTCGAATGAAATTGGTATTGGAGGCTTCAAGTCTAAAAATAGAGCATTGGAAAGTGATGCATTGAAGATCCAAATTCTAATGTATTGATTTATCTAAAGAGCCTACAGAGATAGTTTTGAGACCATCAATGCTCAATGAACTCGGGGAACATGGGAAAAGGTAGGTTTATAGGAAACCCTAGGACAGCAAGTGTCGTTATGGGCAAGGGAAAACAGAATAATGAGGCTTACATGTAGGAAAGGATGGATACAGGACACAAGCCCACAAGGAGTCCTCCAGGAGTGGCAGGGTGACCATGAAAGGGCAAGGTTGATAGAATAGTGAAAATTTTCCTACAAGGATAACAAAGGCAAAAGGAGATTTATAAAACTCATAAAATATTCACAATTTGTTTTTAGAAATATAGAACCAATACTTAGTCATTCATAGACAGTGAAAACTTCATCGATGACTAATAATGGTTCCACTTGGGGAGGGCAACTCCTTTTTAGGAGGTGTACAAGACCCCGAGTTCAAATCTCTAAGTTTTGGAAGACTAGTACCTACTTAGCATTTGGTGATCTTTTTTTCCTTCATTTGCTGATGTTATCTTGAAGCTATGATCTCATAAAATATGAAAAAACATGATTGCTTCAACATTAAATTCTACCTACCCATCATACCTTGCATAACATTTTTTCTTCATCTGGTGGCACTTGGACCCAAATTTTTGACATTATTTTCTTTGAAAGGATATAAAACTATCTAATTGGACCCTTATCACTTCTAAGAGTTCAGATTAGGTTAATGAATTCTCCTATCTTCACCTAGTATACTCATTTGTCAAGATGTTAATTTGTTTGAAAAACTTTATTCTCTAACAATGACATGAAATTTCAAAACACAGACTGGAAAACCAAGATTAAGCAACGATTTGCCATGGGCTATGGCATTCGGGATGTCGCACACAGACATTATTTTTATACAATCGTAAACTAGAAGACATGAGGGTTGTGATCTATCATTTGTTATGTATCCCTCTCTTCTCTTGGTTCATATTTATGCTTGGGAACTAACAATCATTTCCTAATATAATCTACTCGACAAGTCAAGCTTACATGGTTTGGATAAGTCTTTCACTAACCTATTAGTGTACCTAAAACATGTTCACCATGATTAGGCTAGATGATTGAACAAGACATTCTTCCTCAAGTAGTGGTGTGTTTAGTCTTGCACACTTTCAACAATACTTTTGGTATGGGGTTGGCCCTTTTCTTTAAATCGCCTCTTTTTCTTTCTTCTTTTTCTCTTTTTTTGTATTTTTGTTTTTCTAGATCAAAATTCTAAGGCTAAAATTAGAAAGATGCTCATAGTGCTGAGCTTATTTGCATATCTATCTGCCCTAATATAACTTAAACATGATATATTCATTTATTGAACTCTTTTCCAATATAACCAATCAAGTAGGTAACTCTATGAGTGATATTTGTTAACCTTTCAGAGTGTGTTGAAAAATAAAAAGGCCACTTCCACCTTACTTGTGTTTGGTCAGAGTAGTTTTAAAGTATTCTTTAAACCTTGCAACAAATTTTTTCCGGTATAACACAATCTCATACTTCAAATATCTCTGGAAGAATTTAGCAAAAGGATCTTGGAATACCTCTAACTTAGAGGATTTGAGAAATAAAGTTCATTCAAAACTACTCCTTCCTTCACTTGGCTATGTCAGACTCTTTTCGAACAAGAAACTCACTTCTTCCTCATGATCATTCATGTTTCACAGCCCCTCATCACAGGCTGCTTGCAGAAGACATCTTCCAAATGTCCTTGCCATTTCAATTGAGGCTGAAATCGTGTGAAGGTCACTATGTTGACCGCAGGATCACTTTATGAACAAATATTCTCGAGAGGAAAGGCAAAAAAATTTCATGTTTACTTCACCCCAAGTCATCCCTCTAATTTGAAATTCAATGTGAACTTATATTTTAATGGAGTTATGACTTCCAAGGTCAAAGTTTATTTTTCAATTATTTTGTAAATGTTTTCTATTAATAACTTGTTTGTGAAGTTCACTATCCTCTCCACCTCAACATCAAAACTAAAAGATTTTTGATTTCCAATCACATGAAAGTTATTTCTATGGACCTAAATGAATTAGAACAAAGAGCTAGATTTTCACCTACTTGAAAATTTTCAGACTTTCTATTGAAAAGGTCATAATTTTATAGTATTGCTGATTTTGATGAAATTGAACTTCCTCCCACAAACCGCATGTTGATTTCTTTGCAAGATTAGCTTCGTTTGGGGAACATGACAATTACTGACACCGATAAAACTTGGAAAATCATCAAAGCAAGTAATGTCACTAATCAAACATATTGATCACGTACTGTTTCTCTTGAATTGATCTATACATCCATTTTCTTCTGTGGTTAGTTGAGATTAGCATGAGGATAAACAGAAATGTTCGCCACATGAAGGTTTGTAGGGTCAAGTTGCATGTTTAGAAGCCGGTTTATTTCCTTCTTCAAATTAAAGCAGGGCATTTTCTTATTTTATTTAACCATGATGTTTTCTTCTTCCTTGAAGGTTGATTCTCGAGGTTGAATGTCTTCTTGAGTCTTCGACTCTATAAGAGATGATGAATCATCATCAGGCTTTAGAGAGATCCGTGGGTATTCTCTATTTCCTAATTGATTTTCATCTCAAATTCAACTCTTTTGCTGTTACATGGATGATTTGAGAATGGAAACTGAACCGTTTAACAGGTTTTCAAGATGCTAATTTCCCAAGTCTTCATCAATGTTTATGTACTGCATGAGATCTTTCTGGGGACGATCAAGCAACAATTTTCAACTCATTTATTAGATGGACCATATTATTTATAGTGTTCATAAAATACTTTGTGGAAATATTTCAAAGAAAACAAGGTGCCAAGTTCTAGGCTTCCTTAACACTTACTCCTTTCAATGTCCCCATGAAACTTTTCATGAGGTAGTCCTCATGCCATTCAACCTTTCACCCCATACATGTATATGAAATTTGATCGTATGTAACAATGGGTCAACAACTTTTCATCTTGAAATATAGGTAGGTTTGAAACCAATCTATCTCTATAAATTTTGTGTGGTTCCAGGGATAAGGATCTTCTCGTCTTCGGGAGCATATCTCCGTTGTATCCTGGATCCATTTCTCACAATCAATTAGATGAAAGGGCTATTTTAACTTCATAACTAGCATAGAGTTCTCTACTGAAAGGATTCTTTAGGTCTATTTAGAGTTTTGGAGTCCCAAGGCGTAGGCTTAACTTTTTTGTCCACCATCAACATGATTAATGCATTCTAGGGAGTTCAAGAGAAATCAGCAGCTGGCCGTGTCATCAAGACCAAAGGAGTCACCGTGGATGATGTTTATCGTTTAAGGATATATTTATTGTCCATCAGCCAACAAATGAATACCAACTTGCGATGTTCGTGGGTTTTCCGAGTGTCCTATGAATTCTTAGTTTGTCACCAACTCGGTAGTCCCACCGTGATCACCATTATGTTAGATCCTAGTAATTTGGTCGATTGGCAAGGGAAAATGTACAATGGTAACATCAAACCAATCTTTGGAGTCCCCAGACCTATCCTTTCGGACCCGCAGAGGGCTCTCTCTATGCTTGTGCAAGATGTGAATTTGATAGATTTTAGGGTTTTGATTTTAGGCTAGTTATTAGGTTTAGGGTTTGTTAGTTTGTTTTGATTAGTTACGTAGGTTGTCGAAGGAAAAAAGACAGACAGGAGAGCTTTAGACCATTGGGATATGGAGTCCTAAATAGGTCTTAAAGTGCACAATAACAGTGTCAAGGATGCTTCGGGCGGCGGTTAACAGCCAAATGGATCTTCAAGGCTAGGTGGGAGTGAAGTGAAAATAAATTCGTACAAGAGAAAGGTGCGGCGTTAAGAATCCCCTTGTCAAACATTACCAATAAGAAAGGGGTTCTTAACAATACTATGCATGAAGATAAAAAACTAAAAGACAGGCATACCATACTTCTTTGACCAACCCTAGCAAGCAAACATCAAGGCAACAATCTAGTAAACCCTAGAGAGTAGGGAACCCTAACCTCTCTAGCGATCTACCTTCGCAGAAAGAAAATACAAGATAAAAAGTGATGATCAAGAAGCAGTAACCCTAATATTCCTTAATAATACTATAAGTAACTTTAAAGCAACTATTTAAGATGAACAAAAGGCATGAAATCATAAACCTCTTTAGCTAACCCTAACTAGCAATACCAAGTAAAGACCTAAAAAAATGTTTAAAAGTGATCCCATGGGCAAGACTAACCATAAACTCTCAAACTCGACTCCGTTGAATAATTCAGCAGATAAAAAAGCTAAGTGGGTTTAGAGAGAATCGAAGAATTCTCTAAATCGACCTAGCGTAGAAAACATGAAAGCAAGAGAACATACTTAATGATTAGATAACAAACCTTAAGCTAAATTTTTGTTCTAATGCAAGGAAAAGATGAAACAAGATGTAAAACATGTGAAAAACAGAACAAAACGAGAAACATCACCATTATCTATGTTCATGAATCCTTCAAAGTTCTTGTCTCCATTGTCATTCACTCAAAGGATTACAAGGTTCCAAAGCTAAAAATTCACAACTCGCAGCCTATGCTCAGCTTTAACAAGTAACAACCAATAACCAACCAACATGAACAATGAGGCCCTCATCCAATATTTATCATTCAAAAGTTATCAAACCCTAACTAGGGTTTTGGAGGCCATTAATTTTCATAAATATCAATTTTGTCCTTTGAGACCATGCAAGGCCCAAGGCACAAATATCCTATTCTAACAATAAAAATGAAAAATATCTCCCAACACCTATCTTTGGAAAAAATCTGACTTTGAGGCCCTCAATAACTTCCGTGCCATCTTAGTGTGTTTTTTTGACTTTTTTACAAGGACGTTTTGAGGTCCAAGTGTACACAGTTACCGCAATGGAAAAATAGGTCAACTTGCAACTAGTTTTGAAGGTTTTCCCGATGTCGGAATGAGCTCCGTGATAACTTCGTTGAATGCTTGTCGAATCTGATTTCCAAAAATTTTCGTTCGATTGGGTTTACTTACCTATTTAGAAACCAAATATAGCAAGGCTGCTGCGGTGGTAGCGCGAACCCTTGGGGAAAAAAGAAGGGCAGAAGGTGAAATTTTGGGTGTTTTCGACCCTTTTTGAGGACCAAAACTACCCCAAATGACCTGAAATTTGCCGTGCATGATATAATTGGTGAGATGAACCCAAAATGATAAGGTTGCCTTCAATGGATGCTTGAGGATAGTACCAGCGGCCTTGGGTTCTTTAAAAAAAACAAATGCTGCTAAAATTTCACAAGTGCATAAATGCCCAAAGTTGCATTTAGTTCAACCGATTATGTTTGGGAGGTTTTCTAAAGGATGTATCACCCATGTCACCAAGTTTTTCTTCTCCTTTGGTCTCCTTGAGGGTTTTCCCCCATTAGCACTTTTGACTCATCGTCATCATCATTTCTGCTGCTTTCTTCATCATTTTCCTCATTTGATCCACCGACTTGTGCTTCTTACCACCACTATCTCAATCGTCCTATTCTTCACTTCCTCCTATATTGCCATTATCACACTTCAGCTTCCTCTTCATTTACATTAGCCTTACTGCCCTCACTATTTGTTTCTTCATGGTCATCTCTTTCATTAGAATCTTCTTTATTTCTTCTGTCTATTGCTACAAACTTGTCTACTTTCACATTTTTACCACCGCTACTTTTGAACCAAACCCTAAGACTACACAAAAAAATGAGATATGATGGAGGATGACAACATCAGAAGTGAATGATTCCAGTGAGTATGGTATAAAGCAGTTGAATGAGAGGCTAGAAAACTTGGGATGACCATCCTTTGCTGATTCGTAAAATCCTGCTTTATCACACTTTGCACTTATGTTAATAAAAAATGAAAGAAGGAAATGTGAGGTTAAACTGCTTACAATGTGCAGGGCAAGAGCTTATTAAGCCTCGATGGATGACAAATTTTAAGCTACCAGAAACCACCCTAATTCTACTCCTTGTTCTCCGACCGGGGTATTTCTATGTAGGCATAAGAGGGAGGACACACAAGAGCCACATAAAATGTAGGGTTATTTCTTTAGGTTTCCTTCCTTAGGTCTTCAATCTTCCCTACACAGCAACTTCACACCCTCGACAAGGGCTTGGTGAGTTGTATTCATCCCTACTAATGCTTTGGGAGAAGCCTTGGTGGTGATTTGAAGCAGCTCTTGACTTCTGATTTTGGAGGACTAATTAGCATGGAGGGCCCTCCCGGCCAAATGCGCAACGCCACTCGGTGTCTTATCAGCTCAGAAAATGCGTAAGGAAGCGCAACAGCATGCAATTACAAGTGCCTGCCTGCCTGCAAGAGGCAGTGATGTGCTGTGCGCGTAGTGACTAAAAGTTTTCCATTGGGCTCATCAAAATCAGCGCCCAACGCCTCACTCAAGCGCGTAACTCTTTGACAAATACACAGTGAAAATGGCTAGGGGCGCAAATGCCCGCCTCTTCAGCGTGTTGCCACAAATCTAGTGAAACTTTTTTTTGACTTGAAACTTCGCATTCTCCTCCTTTGGAAATTTTCTATTCTTTGTGTTGCAAAACACCGATTTGTCCTATGTTAGATGAGTTTTGCTTGAGCTTGTTGAATTCAAACTTAAATTTTGCAACCCATTTTCTAAGGTCTTCAAGCTTCTTCACCTTGGCCGGTAGTTAGGAAATTTTCCGTCCCTTTTGATCTTGAAAACCTGACATATTCATTCGACATAGCAGAACCTTTAAATCACCTTGGTTTCTACCCAGGAATTCAACATCATGTTTTTCATCCTTTGCCAAACTTAGGCTTTGTAGGTGATTGAAATGATAATTTGACCTTCTTTTCACTTAGATACTTTAGTTTTCTCTCGTTAGTGTTTGTTTGTTGTTGTGCTTCACTTTCCTTGGCTTGTTTATGTCCTTTAATACTTTCTACTAGTAGGTGTTATGAGAACTCTGAAGTGGCTCTTTCCTTCGATCTTTGAAGCATATTATTTTTACCTTTGAGACAACCTTAGGAACTTAAACTTATATGGCATCATCGTCAAAACCTCTTTCTGTCCGTACTCATGTGAGTTTTCAAACCATGTTTTTATCTTTGGCTACTTATTTTATGAAAAGCTCTAAAATGATTGATTTCGTGTTCAATCGAAGCTCAAAACCCCAGTTTCTCTTTAAGACCAACCTGGTTGTCTTCCCTTACTTGCAATTTATGATTTTTCAAGGACAAACTTCTTTTTGAAACTGAAGAAATAAGGTGGTGCCTTAAACACTCAATGATGACCTTCAACCATGAAACCCTAATTGACCTAGTGAGGCTTTTTGATATGACCTTGACTAAAATTGGTATCGAGGTCGAAGTCTAAAACCTAGTATCGACAAAGTGATGTATTGAAGATCCAAAAATCCAATGTACTTGATTTATCTAAAGATCCTACAAAGATAGTTTTGAGGCCACCACTGCTCAATGAATTTGGGAACATGAGAAAGGTAGGTTTATAGGAAACCCTAGATGGCAAGTGTGGTTACGAAAGGGAAAAACAGAGCAATGAGCCCATATGCAGGAAAAAGGATGGAGTTAAGGAGTGAGAGACACAAGATCACAAGGTAGCCCTCCGTGAGTGTAGGTGACCATGAAAGGAATGGTTATAGAATAGTGAAAATTTTCCTACAAGGATAATGAAGGGCAGTGAGATTTCTAAAACCAACAATATCTGGTGAATTTTGTTTTTTAGAAATACAGAATCAATACTTAGTCATTCACAGATAGTGAAATTTGTATCAGATGACTAACACCATGTGCAGAGATCATCCACACATCTATGAGCTGGGCTCTAACCGAAACAAATGTTGAAGAGGTCAAACCCACAGAAAGGTTGCAACTGTAACCAAGCCACTTAAGCTAATATGATCAAGATTGATCTAGGCGAATCATTAGATGAAAGGGGGGTCTCCCATTTTTTCTTCGAAGCATGGTTGATTTTCGTTGCGTACTCATTAGAATTAGTTGTATGCAAGTTAGCAAAGAAGTGTAAATTGAATTGAAGAGAACCTGGAGAATAACAGGAATTTGATATGCTCGATCTGCAAAAACCAAAGAAATATATAGTAGAGATAAATATGTAAAGTTTGAAACTGGGAGGGATGGTTGGGCTTTAAAATTTCTCTGGTTTTCTCGTTGTTCATGGCGCGGGTCTGTCAATTAACAGTTAAACCCATTAATTAACTAAAAAACTTATTTCAGGTGGGAGCAGAGCTGATTGGATTTGTAACTGACGGATGATGTGGCGAGAGGTGATAGGAGGAGTGGTAATGGTCACAGTCGGGAGGGCAGTTTATGGCATCGGAGAAACAACTTTTCGGAGGGGATGGAGCATGGCAGGTGGGTTTCGTGAGGGGGGGTGTGAAATCATGAGTGCCTGCCACATATGAGGTGGGGCTTCCTCCCAACACCATTGAATCTGGAGACACCCCCGACGATAAAACTTTGGATTGTGCGGGGGGGGGCGAAAGGTACTTGTGATTGTCCAATTAGAATGATGGATATCAGGATGATGGGAAAGGTGTCAGGAATATAGAGTCGACATGACAGATGAATGGTAGGGTCAAGGGAAAATTAAATGTGCGGAAAAGGAATGTATAGATAGTGAAAAAATTAGGAAAATAGGGAAATAAAAGTATAATTTCTCGAGTATCTCAGTATGAATAATACCTTTGAACTTAGGATATGATCGTTTTAAGTTTTCCAAAACATCTCCCTTCTACAACTTAGGATATAGTATTTCATGTTTTTCCCAAACTTTTTCATGTTTCTTCTCAAAATATCCTTCTCTTCCTCTGCCTACCCTTTATTTTTAACCTAACATTTTTTCTTCTTTTCTTTGCAGGGTGCATTTGAACTAGCAGACCCATATTGTCTTTCTTCTTTTTTATGAAAATATATCCTATCCTAGTCCTTATTTCTCCAATTGATTCAGATTACACCGTTGAATCAATTTCGTTTCTACCTATCTACTGACTTACCAAGATTAAATTGTTTGGTAAGTCTTCATTCTCTAACCTATTTGACAGAAATTCAAACTTTTTCAATCATGCTTAAACTTTATGAATCGAACAAACTAACTTATCAGTAGTGGAATTTTTACTTGCATCACTTTCAGTGTTATTCTTTTGTGGGGTTTTCTTTTTCTTTTCTTTCTCTTTTGACATACCCTCATTTCTTTTCTTTTCTTTTTTTGGAAATCTTTTGAATATTGAAAACCATGCAAAATTTGAAATTGCAACTATAATATACTCAATCACCTTGAGATCCTATAATTTATAGGACCCTAACAATGGCTCCAGCTAGGGATGGCACTTCTCCAAGTGAAGTGTCAAGAACTTAAGATCAATAGCCTTGATTACTCCATTTTCTGCAAAGTCTTCATCTGATTTCTTTTTTTGTTTTATGAAAGCTCATCAAACCGGGATTAGGGCCTTCTCCAGGGGCTTCAACCTTTGTTAATGAGTTATAAATCACAAACTACAAAACTATGGTATTTACAATGATGAAATATCAAATTGTATTCTTAAGAGAAGTAATGCTTCAACATCCTACCATTGATAGGACCTCCATGTATCTCTGTTCCATCTAACTCCTTAAGGAAATATGCATTATTTCCTCTAAAGGAATCAATAATGTAAGACCATTGCCAAAGGGTGTCAAATTTTCCATGTTTATCTTTGTCTTCTCTTCTAGAATCCCATTTCAAAACTTTGTCACCTAAATTGAAATCATCTGCCTTTTTTCTTCTATCAAAAATCTTCTTGATATTTTCTTGAACAACTTAGGTCATGTTATAGACCTCTTCTCTGGACTGTTGTAATTGAATATTTTGATTTATCCTTCTATGTACATCATTTGGTTCAGCTTGTATTTCTTGAATGATCTTCATGATTGGAACTCCTAAAGAGGAAGGAAAAACTGCATCCATTCCATAGACCAATTGGTATGGAGACATGCCAATTGATTTTTTGGTAGTAATTCTATCAGCCCAAAGTGCATTGACTAACTTGTTATGCCATGATTTCTTGTTGTCTTCCAAGATATTTTTGATGATATTCACCAAACTTTTATTTGAGGATTCAGCCAATTCATTACCCTGAGGGTAATAAGTTGTTGAATGTTCCAATGTTATGTGGTACTTATGACAGAAATCAACCATTTTCTTGGACGTAAAGGCTGCAGCATTATCAGTGATGAGTTTTCTAGGACAACCAAATCTAGAAAGGATATTTGTTGCAAGGAATTTAATAATGAGAGAATCAATGTCATTTCTGGAAGGAGTCGCTTCTATCCATTTGTTAAAGTAGTCTATGGCAGTAAGAATCCACTTATGCTTGGCAGAGGAGGCAGGATGAATTTCACCAATGAGATCTAATCCCCATTTTTGGAAAGGACTTTCCACATAAATAGGCTTTACTGGAAGGGGCAACAACTTTCTCTTTTCTTTAAATATTTGGCATTTATGACAGGAAGTTACCATCCTATGAATGTCAGGGAATAGAGTTGGCCAATAGAAACCAGCTCTAAGGATTTTATTAGTAGTAGTTTTCCAATAAAGGTTTCCACCACAGTCACCTGCATGGAACTCCTGCATAACTTTTTCTGCATCATCCTTTAATAAAAATTTGAGTAAAATACCCCTAGCATATTTCCAATATAAGTCATTTTCCATAATGAAAAATTTAACTGCTTTCAATTTAATAAATCTTGATTTTATTTTTGTCAGACTCGAAGGAGCATTCAAGTTAAATAAAACATATAGAAGGTCTGCATACTAGGGAGAGTTTAAGAATGCTTCATCAATTTTCGGAGTCGCCTGTTCCTCTTGATCATCCAATGAACAAATCATATTGATATCTAATGCCTGAAAATTGGACTCGGCCATAAGTTTGGCCAGTCCTTGTCCTTTGATAAATTTGGTGGGTCTGATTTCTAAATCATATTCCAGAATGATGGCAATCCATTTGCCTCGCTTTCCATTAGGCCCATTCTGTGTTAAAATGTCTTTGACCACTACATTAGGAACATAAGCAATAATATGGGAATGTAAAATACAAACTATAAAATCTTTTATTGCTTTAACAAATGCAAAGGCATGTCTTTCCATAATGTTGTATTTCAAAGAAGCATCCCTTAAAGCTTTGTTGAAGAATGCAATAGGTTGTTCAAATCCTTCAATGTTTTTCTGCAATAAGATGGCTGCAATAGTATGTTCAGAGGCAAAATAAAATATTATGAAATATTTGGTAAAATATGGGCTAATTAGCACTGGAGTTGTTGTTAATGCATGTTTGACTAAATCAAAATATTGTTTAGCTTCAATATTCCACTTGATTTCTAAATCTTTCTTAAGCATGTTGGTTATGTTTCTAAGAAGTTCCGTAAGGTTTGGAATGAATATCCTTAGGAAATTGATTTTACCAATAAAATATAGAAGTTCTTTGAGGTTTCTTAGGTGACTGATTTTAAGTATACATTCAGTCCTACTGGGATCAATCCTAATACCATCCTTAGAAATAATATGACCGAAAAGTTTTCCTTCTTCAAGACCAAAAAGTGTTTTCTTAGGATTCAATGAGATGCCAAACCTTCTACATTTGTCAAATACTCTTCTCGGATGTGCCAAGTGTTCCTCGTTAGTTTTTGAATAAACAATAATTTCATCAAGATAAATCACAATAAAATGCCCAATTTCATCAGTAAAAGAAATATCCATTTCTCGCTGGAAAGTAGCTCCAACATTCATCAAACCAAAAGTCATTTTCACATACATGAAAGTTCCCAATGGTGTAGTGAATGCAGTTTTATCCTGATCATCAGGATGTACTAGGACTTGGTTGTAACCTGAGAAACCATCTAATAAAGAAATCCTACTAGATCCTACTACCCTTTGTAATACGTGTTCCATTTTTGGTAATGAGTAGTTATCTTTTAAGGAGACCTTGTTTAGATTCCTGAAATCATTGCATAATCTGATCTCTCTAGTTTTCTTTCTTGTAGGCATGATGTTTGATACCCATTTAGAATATACAATAGGAACTATGATTTTAGCATCATACATTTTCTTTACTTCCTTTTCAACCAAAGGCATTAGGACAAGATTTATCCCGTGTAGTTTTTGTTTAAATGGTTTTTGATCTTCTTCTAAAGAGACAAGTCCCCTAGGTAGGACATTATATTTAAGCTGAAGCACCTCAAATTATTCTTTTTCTGGGTCTTTTTCATGCAATTCTGATTTATGTAAACTTTTATTTTTTGAGTTATTTACATCAAAAACCTCAAAATGTTGATCTATATTATCATGTACATCAGTTTGATTTTCCAATTCACAATATAAATCTATACAACTATCTTCGAACTCATCCTTTGACTGTAAGAAACTCTCAATCTATTTACGCTCCCAAAAACTTGCCAATATCTCATGTTATCAGGAACAACTGGATGATGTTTAACTTCCACAGTGTATTGTTTATTTGGATGAGGCAACTTACAAGTGCTTGTTGAAAAAAGCCAAACCATTAGCTAGGATATTTTGATTTCATGGAATGACAACAAGATCATATTCATCAAAAGTTCTTAGAAATTCAAGCATGAAATTTCTGTATGATATCAATCTAGGATGTTTTGCAGTGTATTCTCCTTTGATCTGTTTTATGATTAATTCAAAATCTCCATGAACATAAATCCTTTTGGCTCCCAACTTTTTCAGCAACTGTAACCCTAAGAGAAGTGAATCATATTCTGCTATATTATTAGTGCACTGAAAGTTGAGTTTGTAGGAATGACCTTCTGCATGATTATTCTTTGTATTACTCACCCAAACACCAGCTCTTGAGCCTGATTTGCCACATGATCCATCAAAACTCATGTTCCAAAAAGGATCGATTTCAGTGTTTAGTGGTACAATTTGCATTGGATTTTCCTATTTTTCAACAGAGTTGTTTTCTACCTTGGTAACTTGTGCATCAATGTCTCCATCATTATAAATAATGAAAGAGTCAAGGTCAGAATTAATAGAGTAAAGGGGATAATTATGTTGTTTCTCTTGGCTACTCGCCATATACTTCATCAATGCTTCCCTATACAATCTTCTCTTTTGACCAAATACTGGTATTGTGGCATATGACATGTCCACTTGAAGGGTTCCTTGTAACCTTTCTCCCCATGAGTGTGAAAACAACATGCCATACTTAGGAGGGAGGTATGCTAC
Organism: Pinus albicaulis; assembly: GCA_034641835.2. Taxonomy (NCBI): domain Eukaryota; kingdom Viridiplantae; phylum Streptophyta; class Pinopsida; order Pinales; family Pinaceae; genus Pinus; species Pinus albicaulis. The sequence goes on from CM076574.1 coordinate 790,603,199, forward strand.
TACTATGTCCATTACTAGACTCTTAGTTGGGATTTGAGCTAAAGTGACACATAGATCTTTAATAAGACCTAAACATCTAAATTTACTAGAATCAAATGAATATAAGTCTTTGTAAGGTCTAGTAATTTCAAGGCCAAGTTTCTCCATAACAACTTTTGGCATTAAATTATGAGATGCACCTCAATCCAACATTGCATTGTGGAGAATATTGTCATTAACATTTAAACTAACATAAAATGGAGGGACACCTCCTTCCTGTGGTTTACCATCAACTTCTGGTCGAAACAAAAGTTTAGGTTCATCATCATTCAGATTGACAATATCTGTATTTTCCCCTATGTTTAATGCTTTCATGACCTAAGTCCTGTACACATTTTTGTTTATTAATTCAGCTAAGGGAATAGAAAATTTTAATTTGGCAATCTCATTTTCAATACCGAATGGTGTTTGGCTCTTAATCAGATTTGAAAAATCACATTTTTTAGCAGCTACCTTTGTTAGATCTAAGAATTTTGTGATCCATAATGTAGATATAAAATCTTTCAGATTAATCCTAATGATGTGATTAATCCGAAACATTTTCTATCTAGCTATCTTTGTGGTAGGTTTTGTTTGTTGACTAGTAGTGGGGACACCATTTTTTGTAGATTTAAAAGAATTATCTACTGTTCTTTTAGTACGGATTTCTGTGGTCTTGTTTCCTTAATTATCTAAACTTTTATTAGGATCTTCTATATTGTTCTTAGGATCAGATTCAGGGACCTTTTTGGTGGAGTTTTCAGTGTTTTTTTTATTGGAGGTGTCTAAATTTCTCTTGCTCCTAAGATTGTATTTCCTATGGACTTCCATGATGTCATTTTCAAATCCTTGTTTGTATTCATCAGCTTTTTCAGCGTCAAGTTAAGTTTGGGTTAACAAAAATTATTCTTGTTCTTCCCGAGTGAGAAAAACAGTATCATCCTCATTTACACCCATTCAATTATTTATTTGATTTTCTTCTGCATCTTCAACTATTCCCCCATGTTCATCAACATGATTCTCCTGAAATGGAGCCCTCATCTGCTGATCATGGCCTCTCTGTTCTCTTTTTGTCTTATCTGAGGAAGATTTCTTTTGGAATTCTGATTATGATTTTAAGGTGCGGGCTAGTTTTATCTTGGGGCAGTCCTCTCGTTCAAGCTAATCCTTTCCATCATTATTTCTGCCATTCTTGTCAAGGCATCAATTTTGGCATTAGTTGAGGAAGTTGAAGTTTCATCTCTTATGGTAACTCTTCTCTCATTTCTCATTCTTCCTCTCTTTGCTAACAGATTGGCTTCTACTCTTACCGCATCCCTCTTCATTTCTTCCAATGTTGCTCAATTTCTCTCTCTAAGTTGGTAAGACATTTATGGTTCAAAACCATCTGGGAATTTCACTAAAGCTAAAGCTTGGGGTGGTTTTATGTGAGCTGAAATTGCATTGTATAAACTATTGAATCTAGTGCAATAATCCTGAACAATTTATGTTGGAGCCCTTATGATGCTTTCATATTCACATAATATTTGAAGAGGGTTATTTTTTACTTCCCACCTATTAAGGAATGTCTGATGAAATGCAGGAAGATCATTAATTTTGTTCGCAGGTAAACCATTAAACCATTTTCTTACTTCTTTGCTTAAACTTTGAGCAAACATTCTTAACTTAACACTCTCATCATAAACTTCTTGAAGGTCAAAATAGTCATTCATCTTATCAATATGTTGTTGGGATGTTAAAGGACCAATCCCATCGAATTGTGGAATTTTTTACTGATAATCCTCTAACATGTTTTCTAGAGGTGCAGGCAGCACCAATGGAGCATACCTTATTGCCATGATTGGTGGAAGAGGAGGTAGAGGAGGATTAAGAATAAGTGGGGGAAGCTGAGCAGTAGGTGAAGTAGGGTGGGTAATGGAAAAAGGTAAATGTGATGGGGTTGTGGTAGTATTATGAGGAAAGAAAGGATTGGTGGGAATCACCAAAGCAGTAGGAGTAGATGACCTAGGGTGTGAAGACTGGGAAGCTATAGAAGAAGCAGCTAAGTTTAAAGCATAAAATTCAACTGATTGTTGAAGATAAGTGTTTTCAGTTGTTGAATTAAATCTTGTTACCAAATCTTGAAGGTCATCAAGATCCTGTAGGAGCTGAAGGTCAGATGCAGTTGGTGAAGAAATTTCTCTTACTGGACTTTGTTATAAAATTGATGGATCAAGTATTGTGTTATCTACCCAAGTCTCAGATTTTGTCCTGAATAAATATTTTTCGAAGTTTAAGTCAAATTCAAATTATTTTATGGTGTCAAACATTTTTAGGAAGAGAATTTGTTCTAGAAAGAGGGTTATTTCTCCTTGGATTCTCTAATTTTCTGGTTCTTCTTAAGATTCTTTCAGGATTATCCACTTTAGCTGCAGGATTTGGGTCAGGATGAGATCTAGTGTAGGCTCTTTTGGGAGCCAAAACTAAAATATAAATCACACACACTAATTATTTACAAAGATGAAATAAAACCAATCTTTATGACATATTTCTATCATACATAGTTATACAAACCAGGGTTCAGAATTCGAAATAAATGACAATTTTTCAATTCGTGTCCCCAGTATGGTCACCACTATGTTATCGTTCTATAATTTTAATATTGGCAAGAATAATTATATAGGATAACATCAAACCACTTTTAAAGTTGGGATCTAGCCCTCCCAACTTCAGAGAGGGCTCTCTTTGTATAATTTAGCTTTGTTTCCTTAATAGATATTAGGCTAGTTATGATGATGGTTGAATTATTTGTTTGTTTGTTTGATTAATTGATTGTTCGATTGGTTGGTTAAGTGATCATTTTAAGTTAATTATTTTCCATTGGGATATGGAGTCAAGAAAAAGATAAGTGCTACATCAAATTTTTCAAAGAGTAATCACAGGGTAAGCTAGTTACAATTACTGGATTTTTAATTCTAAATGAAGCATGAGTGATTTCAGTAGTGATTGAAAAGCTTGCATACAAGAATTACTCAATCCACCAAGAAAACATAAATCACTAGTACAAAGTGGCTAATTTGTTACTAAAAAAAAGACTAAAATTTGCATATAAACGACTATTTTTCGGTCGGTGACCAATAGTAGCTAATTTACAGTATCTTATAACGCGACCAAATTTTGGTTGTTTTTAGCTTAGTCATTAATTGGTTATCTCAATTTTGTTATCTAGTTGTATATTTGGTCATTGATTTGGTCATTGATTTAGTCACTGATTTGGTCACTAATTTAGTCATTCATTTGGTCTTTCATTTTGTCATTGATTTAGTCATTCATTTGGTCATTGCTTTAGTCATTCATTTATTCATTATTTGGTCTTTGATTTGGTCATTAAATGTCACAATTAATGACCAAATATACAACAAAATATATTACTATATGATCACCCAAGAAAACCAATTAATGACCAAAGAACTATGACCAACATGTTGGTCATGTTATAAGATACTGTAAATTAGCTACTAATAGTCATATATATGCAAATTTTAGTCATTGTTTGAAACCAATTAATGACCGAAGAAATGTGACTAAATTTTAGTTGTGTTATAAGATACTGTAAATTAGCTACTAATAGTCGTATATATGCAAAATTTAGTCATCATTTGTAGTCACAAATTTATCATTTGCAGTAGCCATTTATTCATTATATAAATGACTAATTTAGTAGTTTATATTCATTTCATTAATAATCATTCTAAATGACTAATTTAGTCGCATATTTATTTTATTTGTGTTCATTATTAATCAACATAAATTAATTTGTATGATTTAAAAAATGTCATACAATGTGCATGTTCATCTAATATGAAAACACAAAGTCGCATATTTTAATTACAATACTAAACAACATCAAGTGCAACTATAAATAATTTCAACCACATAAATTATATTATATGAAATGTTAAAATATTACAATATGAGTTTCCCACTTTATATTAGTTGGACTACAATTTACACATGAAATGATGTTTCATCACTTCAAAACATTATCGTTGTGTTGTCAAGGCATTACAGGTGAATTCACCAACTCTGAAGACTTGATTATCAGTCTTTATATGTGTGTCTTATGCGAAGTATTGGTTCTAAAGGTATCACCAGACCAGTTCTCCTCTCTCTTTTTGCATTTGTCGCTCCAACGTTATTGCTCTTCTCTTTTTTCAATTCATGCTTCTTACCATCAATACTGATTTCATTTTCTGAAAACAAAAGAAAATACAATGCATTGTAAGAAATGAAAGACAATGAACACTAGAATATAACATAAATTAGACTATAAATAGTTTATACAACATATACCTTAACATCAACAATGTCAAAGAAATTTTCCTTCAGCATCAATTTCTGCAAAATAAATGTCACGTTATTCTTTCCCATTTCTCAACATGCTACATACGATAAATTGAATATCACATAAAACCAAGAGAAAACCCTTTTCTAACCAAAATAAACAAACAAACATTGCCTCTAATAAAACTTCATTATAATATTAGAAAATGAAAAGAGAGCTAGTGGACCATTTGTGTTGTTTGACAATATTGGAGGTGCCAAGGTAAGAGTATGAGGTAGGGAATCCAAGATAAGAGTAGTCGTGGACCGATATTCTTTGAGGACTAGTTATCCAATATAAGAATAGTCCAAAGAAAGTCATACTCGGTGAACACTAAAGTAGAGTATGTACCTTGAGAGACAATGATGATGGTGTCTATAAATCATTGGTCTCGCCATCATTGTGCTCTGATCTTGTGGAGAGATCAAGTTGTTAGTCAAGGCCTTGCCATGTGACAATGTTGGTTGATATGATGATAGATAGATGGGTTACCCATCAATCTGACTCTTCTTATGAGCTCTCTTTAGATTGAGAATGTCCATGTACCTCTTATGAATACCTCCCTAATTAAGAGGGAGTGTTGAAATATGTGTAACTAGGTTTAGTCTTCAATAATATGAAATGTATTTTTTATTCTTGTAAATTATGAAATGAAAGAAAAATTATTATTATTATTTTAGAGCATGGGTTTCATGCTCATGGTCTTTTATAGGTCAAGCACCCATTGAGTGCTTCTAGGGTTTTCCCTAGGTCAAGAAGTCAAAAGAGTCATTGTCATAAGTTGAATACCCCTTTGGGCACATTGTAACTTGTAAATAAAATTATTTTTGTCTTTAAAGTCTCCGAATACCCTCCAAGACCAAATCGGCCTGGCAGTTGGCAAGTCCGCATAAAAGGAAAAGCCACGTCCACCTTGAAGAGCCTATATATAGAAGAGAACTCATCCTCCTTGAGACTCACTGATCACTTATTCTAGCGAAGGAAGAGGAAGGAGAAGGTAGCGAGGAAGAAGAAGGTCAAAGGAGATTTGTTTTTGGGAAAATTCTCTCTCTCGCGTACTAAAGAGGACTAAGGTTTTTGCAAAAGGCCTAGGGCATCCATCTACAAGTTCAATCTTGGAGGAAGGAAGGCAAAGAGGTCAATCGAAGGTCTCCAAGGGTCACTCTCAAGCTCCAGGAGTTGGGGAAAGGCAAGCGAAGGTCAAAGGAGGGCTCTAGAAGAAGATTGAAGTTCCCACGTGTGGCAGTAGCAGTTGCAGGAGGCTAAAATTTTAGATCTGCAGTAGGAGGCCGAAAATCTTGCAGCACGAGGTCGAAAAGGTGCTACTGGAAGAGATTTGAAGAGGTTGATCGTGGTCTTGGAGGGTATTGGTCTCAGTCTTAAGGTCATGAAATTCGTCAATTGAAGAATCTATAAGGAATGGAATTCGTCAATTGAAGAATCTATAAGGAAGAGAAGAGATTTAAGACCTTTCCTCTCAAGAGGAGAGGTTTTGGCCATGGCTTGCAGCCTATATACTGTGTCATTGTTCTTCTTGTTTTAGTAGTTGTTTAATGCTTCACACATATAATAACAAGGAACAAAGCTAATATGTAGAAAAGGAACCACAAACAGTTATCAAGTAAAGAGAATTAATCATAATCATTGCCCTATATAATTCTCAACACTCCCTAGTCAAGCGGGAGAGATAGACACATCATTCTTGTCTTCACTTGGGAAGATAGAATGGAGGATTGAGTAATCATATGGCATATGATACTCTTTGAGGATGTGGTAGGGCATCCAAGATAAGAGTAGTCGAAGAGGACTGGTATTCTTTGAGAACTGGGAATCCAAGATAAGAATAGCCCTGATGGAACATACACTGAGAGAACCGGGTGGGGTATGTTCCGAGAGAGACAATGATGAGGGTGTCTATAAATCATTGGTCTCGTTGGCATTGTGCTATGATCTTGTGGAGAGATAGAGTTATTATTCGAGGCCTTGCTATGTGACAATGTTGGATCACATGATGCTAAACAGATGGGTTACCAATCCGACTCTTCTTATGAGAATTCTTCAGATTGAGCCTCTATTGGTTAACCTAAGCCTCTTGAGTCATAGCAATGTTCGAACTCAAATCTGGAAATCACTATCTAGTCCATATTAAACCCTAATTTTCTATCTTATACTTTGGTGGAAAATCATTGTAGAACTCTTTGGGGGCACCTAGCTTGAGTTGATTGGATTATTTGAACCCTAAGATCTACTAGAGAAGCCTCCCTTGTATTAGATTGTGTCCATCACTAAAACAAGGAAAGTTGTTGCTAAGGTGACAGTGGTGACACTCCCATTGTTACACTTAGTATAGGTTACTTAATGAGGCTTTGCATTAAGTTGCTAGATTTTATTGTAATAAATTCAATGACGATATCTTGGTTCAATATGAAGCAAACATCTGTGGCACTTAGCTCAACAAAGGTAGAATTCATGGCAGCCAAAACTACTATTTGTGATGCCATCTAGCTCAGTAAGTTAGTTACAAGAATGTTTGATAAGGAGTTGGATCCCAAGTCATTTAATATGGCACTCAAAGTTGCATCAAACTCTGAGAATTTAGTATTACATGACAGGTCCAAGCACGTAGAGATAAAATATGAAAGATCACCTCATATGAGATGGGACTGAAAAGATTAGTGAAGCTCCCACATATCAACAGGCAACTAATATTCTGACCAAACCTTTAGCAAAAGGGAAGTTAGAAGCATTCATAAAGAAACTTGGATTGGTACAGAATATTTTTCTCAGTAAGAGGGAGTGTTGAGAAATATTGCTCAGACAAGAACTTCTACGTGAGTTTAGTGCAAATGTGCTAGAAGGAATCCGAGATATTTCAAAAAGTAACTCTTTTGCAATTCACTTAAAAAAAAAGTGAAAAGTCATATATTGAGTTGTTGAGTCTAATTAAGTGTATTCCATGCATTAATGACTTAGACTCGTATTAATCTCAACCATACATCTCACTGAGAGATTAGGTTTTTGGTATATTAGGATTTCAGCTAAGAGTATAAAGAAAGGTCCATATTGAGAGTTTAGACCCTACAGCATGTCCATACAGTAAAGTCGTAAAGCAAGGCCACCTCATAGTATGAATCCATAAAACAATAGAATTAATCTCAACAATACATCTCACTAAGAGATTAGGTTTTTGGTATATTAGGATTTCAGCTAAGAGTACAAAGACAGGTCCAGATTGAGAGTTTAGAGTACCCTACAGCATGTCCATACAGTAAAGTCATACAGCAAGGCTGTATCATAGTATGAATCCATACAATACTATATAGACAACAAATATGTACAGTTCTACGGCCATACAACAGTTGTTGTGTTTTTTTTTCTCAATTATCCTCTCTTTAAAAGGAAATACACCTCAGGTTAAGGGTCAATTTATCAACCATAAAGCTGCTCAGTTTTAGCAGCTGAAAATATTTTCTGGTAAGTTTTAATTAGTTGAATGACAAGCTCAATTGAAGAAAAATTATGTGCATGTATGTAATTGATTTACATTTCTGCTATTTAATGTTTCCTATTGTAGAGCTATTGGAATATTCGGAAATTAATTTGAGTTATTTAATTAGGAAAGCAGTCACCTAGGGTTGAACAAATTTACACAACCACCTCCTATAGCTAGTGTGGTCAATCCCTGATGTTTCTTACTCAGGCAAATGCCCTTAATTTCGGATGACTATGGCTACTTGGGACTTTGACTCTATGATTGTGAGTGTTTTAGCATAAGCGAGCCTAAAGATTAGTTTTTGGACTTGCTAGTGGAGGCCACTTTTATCGCCTACCTTTTTTATATTGAAATGTTGTAAATGTTGTTTTATTTACTTAATAATAGATTTTAAAGGAAGCTTTAACTCAAAAAAAGGTTTGAATGTTGTGCTATATAGTTAATTAAAAAGCTTGATTGCACACCAAAACAGATCACTTGAATTCAAAAGGTTTCTGCCTTTCAAGTAACTCCTACAATTCCTACTTATGCTAGTTTAATTGAGGTTTATCTGGAAAGGAAAAAATTTGAGTCTTGTTCACTGCTGAGACTGAATCCATCGGACATGTTGGTTAGTTTTCAAGGCAATATTTGAACTGAAATTTTCATATGATATTCACTATTTTATTCTTACAATATATGGCCATCCTTAGCTGCTATATTTTTTATTTTTTTCACAAGAAAAATCTTATATATCCATAAAATTGAATATATACAATGCTGTCTGTACCAGCCGATTGCCTTTTGGGCATTAATTGTAACCAAAATTCTCTTTTCTTCCTATTGTTCATTTTCCAGCTTCTATATTTTGTCATTTTCTTCTATCATTCACTTCAGTCCAGAATGGGATACATATACAAAAGCTTACAAAAAAGTCAAAAGAGACGTGAGAGAAACAAACATTTACATATGAAAATCCATGGCATTGAGTAGTTGTCCATTGCTGAATTCATATATGCCTGATAATCCTGAAGGGATGTCAAGAGCCTCTTTGGAGATGGCATCAGATTCCTTATTTACTTCTCTCAAGATGTGACAGTATGTGATCCATTCAAAAGAAGAGGCTAGTTAACGAATTTCCAGCATAATTGGCACTAAGCCAATGTTTTGGACTGTTGCCCGCCCATTGGCCCAGTCAATAACTAGCTTCGAATCCCCTAAAACTTGGATCCTGTTGATGTTTTTACTTTTGGAAATCTCAAGAAGCAAACAGAGCCCTAAAAATTCTACCTTATTATTGGATCCTCAGACAGGAGTATCTACAGCAGAGGAAATGTGTCTGATTAAAATAAATGTCCATGCCAACTCCAAAACAAGGCAGGTGACCTTGACAGGCTCCATCAAATAACCCCCATGAAATAACATAATCAATTCTGGCATGTTGGGCACACGCTGTAGCAAGGATTTCTGTTTTTTCCTATGCTCCTTTGCCAGGGCAATAATTTTGGAAGCACACAAATATGGAGCCATAGCCTTGTCTATGAACAAAGGCGTATTGTGGGTTTTCCAAATGTAATCAATCATGATGCACAGGAGGCCTGAAAATTATCAAAAATATTTATCTAACATCCACTTTCTGACTGAGCCTGCAAGTGAATTTGAAATCCAGTTAACTTCGGGGGAGAATTCTGACTGAATACAAGTAAATACCTGTGTCACATATGAACAGTTGACAAATACGTGCTACGTGAATTCAGCCTTCTCCTTACACATAGGGCATCAGCTGGGCCCATGCCATCCACGAGAGTTAGAACCTACCAAGTGAGCATCTTGTTGCTGAGATCAAGCAAGGAAGTAATTTTAGATTTAAGAAGAGCTCTAACTTTCCAGAGGACCCTCCACCACCATAAATTTGGGCCTTCAAAATTGTCCTCGACTGATGTTTTATAAACCAATTTGGCTGTGAAAGCACTAGATCTAGGATTTTTAGACAAGTAGAGAGTGTCCGGGGAGTCTGGAGGGAGAATGATAAATTTTTGTGATAGGATAATTATGCTTTAGTCCCACTCCTCTACCAAATCGCCTGCCAATCCTAATTCCTGTGCCGATTTCCAACCTGCCCGTCCTCTAACTTGAGGGACCTGCACTATGGCATCACCTAGATGGTGTATATTAGCAGCTTGCAGAAACTGAAGGAGAGGAGGAGAGATCTTATAATCATTGCTAGCCGCACACCACAGAAACCTGCCTATTCGGGCTTGGGATCCATTGCCAATTTTCCAAATTATCCACTTACCAATCAAAGGGAAGGATGCCACCAAAGCCTTCCATATATTTGTGCTTGCTGAGGATTTATGAGGGAGACAAATCCATTCAATAGTGGAGAAGATTCTGAAGTATTTACATGAAGTGAGTTTTGTCCAGAGAGAATCCCCAGTGAGCATTCTCCATAGATTCCTGCCTGCTAGAGCTTTAACAAAATAGGAAACGGTTTTTAAGGCCCCATCCCTCAAATTCCTTTGGAGACACAATCCTAGACAATTTAAACAGTGTAATACCAGGTTTGTCTCTAGCACCCGTCAATTAAATAACTGAAACTTAGTCTACGAATGTAATTAAGAATGCCCTTGGGAACCAGAGCAATGGAAAGCCAATAAACCAGGATGATTTCTAAGACATATTTCAAAAGGATGAGTTGACCTCCATGAGAAAGGAGACAATGAGTTCAAACTGAAATTCTGGCTTCGACCTTCTGTATGAGCCATGACCAGTCGTATTTTCTATATTTGTTGGGTTTTAGGGAGAAGCCGATATATTTGAGGCCCTCCTCCAGTGACTTAACAGGATTAAAAAAAAATTCAAGAGCCAAAGAGCCAGACTTCTGTGAATTGATGATCATACCAGCTGACTGACAAGATGACTCCAAAATTAATTTTAAAGCAGAGATATTTCTTCTTGGTATGCAACGAAGTACATCATCAACAAAAATTAGGTGAGAGACATGAACTGCTTGAGAGAAGAGAATGCCCTTAATGTCACCAGCAGACTTGTGTGATTCCATAAGTTTGCTGAGAGCTTCAGCTACAAGCAAAAATAATAAAGGAGAGAGGGGATATCCTTGGTGGAGCCCTCTGGTAGCATTGAAAAATCTAGGAGACCCATTGATAAGGGATGCAAAGGAAACGAATTCGATACATCCCATTATCTAATTAACTGTTGGATGGGACATACCCATCTGAAAGAGAAGAAGCTGGATGAAGGTCCAGTCCACCTTGTCAAATGCTTTGGAAAGATCCAACCAGCAGAGAAACGAACTTATTTTTGATATTTTGATTTGGAGCATAACCTCTTGAGCTACAACCACAGCGTCCAATATGATCTGATTCTGAAGAAAACCAAATTGTTCCTGTGAAATGTACAAGCTCAGAATGGGCTTGAGCCTCCTGGCTATAATTTTGGATATGAGCTCATATATAACACTTTAGCATGCAATAGGCCAATAATCAGCAAAAGCAGTACCTTCCTGAGTCTTTGAGATTAGGCAGAGAAATATGCCATTAATTGAGCCCAAGTATCTGCCCTCATCCTTAGATTCTTTAACAACTATTAACAGATCATCTTTTAAGAGATCATAAAAACCCAAATAGAATTTGACTGTGAATCTGTTTGGGTGAGGGCTTTTAGATTTCTCCATAGATTTCAGAGCTACAAAGATCTCTTAATCCTTTACTTTTTCAGTAAATTGAGAATTCATGTCTTCAATGATAGTGGAGAGGAAAAGGGAGACCACCTAAAGAATGTTTTGCAGTGGGCAACCAGGAGGCACTTGGTAGAGTGATTGAAAATAGCGGGCACCTCCAAGAGCAAACCCTTTTCTAACCAAAATAAACAAACAAACAGTGCCTCTAATAAAACTTCATTATAATATTAGCAAATGAAAAGAGAGCTAGTGGACCATTTGTGTCTCTGTCTAAGGACAAGATTTTCTATGTATAAGTCTGAAGGTGACAACATTTGAAAGATAGAAAATACAAGAACAGTTTTGATTGCAGACTTATCTAAAGGAAGAACTGAATGATACACCTTCCAAGGCAACTAAAGGACGTATTCTACAGAAGCAGCTAAAGGTTAGTAATCGCTGAAGTAACTGGAAGATTGAGATATTGACTAAAGGATATGATTAAGTTATCTCTAAGGAAAGAATTGTAAAAGTCAGAAACCTCAAGTAAGGAAGGTAAATCAGAGATTTACCTTCCTAACTTATGGCAAAATACTTAGTTACAAGAAAGATCAAATTTTTCTCTACATTTGTATAAGCACTTTGATAATTCACTTGATGAAGGATTAACTCAGCAAGCTCACAAGTAGTTATCAAGAAGAGAATTTGTATTAATCTATAGCCCTTAAATTCTCAACATGGTATCAGAGCTATGGTTATGATCAAAGGCAGTTTGAAAGGACTCAAAACATTCTAAAAGGACCTATGTCAAAAGGGCTCAAATCATAGTAAGACAGTCCAATAATTAAACTAGGTGCAAGTTCACAAGAAAGGTCAATCTCAATGACATCACAGTGTTGAAATTACCTCTGCCTCAATTCAGTACTACTCTTATAAGATTATTTCGATACCACAGCAGTGAGGAGAATGAGTTATAAAGGTGTATTTACAGTTAAGGCTCGGTGTGACAAAAATATATCAGTATAATCCGTATTACAGTGAAGATCTTCAGTGTTATAATCACAGGTCAACTACAGTCTCGGTATAATCAAACACATGATAAGTATGACACTACAATTTGGAACTACCACAGTAAAAAATCTATCACTGTTTCGTGCTACCACAGTGAGAAAGGTCTCACTGGTTCGGTGCCATCCCAGCTTGATGAGAAGTATGCCATTTCAGTTTGATGGTATCACATAGGGTCTCACAGAAATGGTCAACAGAATTCAGAGACATGTACAGTGAAGTATTTACAATCGAAGCAAAAAATAAGGTCAAAACAGTAATATGTATACATAGTGAAATAGTACATTCGAGGATCTCGGAATAGCTGCTTACATTGAGTTTGGAAGAATCTGAATTCTTTCCTATGAAGTTGATAGTGCAAGAACCAACTAAAAGAAAGAACTAGTTTGAAGGTATAATAAATCAGATCTAACTATGTAACTAGGTAGGTCTTCATTATAATGACTATGTAATTATGTACTTATGTAAAGATGAAGTCAATAATAATAAAATGAATTTTTGGTTTACTTGCTTCATGGGTTTGACCCAAGACTTGGGGGAATTGACCCATTTTGCATGTTTCCTACTAGATTTAATATTTGCAATTTGTGACATATGCCAAGCTCCATAGGAATGCTTCCACTAAGGAAATTATTCACTGTAAAGTAACCTATGCAAACTTTAATAAGGTTGCTTGGAGAATAACTGTAAATGGGGGGCCTGCTTGTAACTCCATGGTTGATTGATTGCAGGGTAGTTTTACTTTGCTCTGTCTTACCCTCCTGTGTGGCCATGCATGCATGTGTTTAAATAAAACAGAGATAGTAACAGTCAGATAAGCCTATCTTGTGGGGTTTTAGAATTTCTTTAAACACTACAAAATCTTCTTCCCTTCACTTCTTCCTAGTCTTAGTATTAATTACTTTGGAAAACCATTTGTAAACCTCTTAGAACTGTCTTCGAACAAAAATTAACAAGTATCTGGCATATACCTGTGTCAGCGACTTGCAATTTCATCGATTGAATACATGGTGTCACCCCTTCCAGAGCATACATCCTGCTGTTATTATTAGGCCAAAATCGAAACTGAAAGATCCACTCCTTGCCTTTGGCATCTTTAATTTTTAGAGGTAGCCCTTCTGGTTGTGATATTGGAGAACATTCTAATTAAAACAATAGAAATCCCTCAGAAATAGGAAAATCAAAGGCCTACTCCGTTAACAGTTCTGCCATGCAAACACACAAAGATTTCACTAGTTCCTATATAATTACACACATATACACATATTCACAAACTTGCAGATAGAAGGGAGAAAGACAACATGATTTATTAAGCATAGGGCATGAGAAACATTACATAGCCTTCATCTGAATGAAGGAGACACAAGTTACATAAAACCTTCAATGCCCAACCACCAACATGTGACTTAATCAATTTAAACCATTGTAGCTTAACTTTATTACATCATAACACAACTCTATAAGATAAAGTACTTCTAACTTAAATTTCCTAAGCTAATATATGGTACAAAGTATGACCATTATAAAGCCTCTATCCCAACAAATATAGACAACAAAATAATCTTCAAGTTTTTAATAGAAACATACAACAATATATTCAAAGTCTTTTGTGAAACACAAGTTTTGATCAACACCAAAAAAGAGGCCTACAAGGTCCCTGAAGATATCCATGTTGTAGTGAGGCTGAAGAGGAAATGAACCACCTGCTACTAATTTGTCTATGAACCAAGAATATATGGTAACCAGTGGCAGGTCTTTGCATAGGGTAGGTTCCAATGTTTGGGAAGATAGATCAATTGATATTTTATGTTGGGATTTTTTTTTCTTTGACTTGATCCAATAAGGTTTGAACCTTGAATCTTATGATAAATGTGTTTTAACTACAGGGACTTGACCAATTGAGGGTGACTCAACCAATTGAGCTAATCCTCTGGGCTAAGGGTGGGATTTCCATTGTGATGGTGGAAGGGGAAAAAAAATTTCAAAGCTAAGTATTTGGTCCACATAGATAATAAGTCATATTTGATGAGATGATGAGCCTCATGTTTTCATATTTATTTTGCAGAATATGGATAATGTAATTAATTTATTTATTTCCTCCAATATAAAAATTGAAACTAGTCATAACTCAAATATGTTTAATAGAGAAAAGTTTAACAAACTATCTAATGGTAGAGACTGTTTTATTCCATCAAAAATCATGTAAAGGATGGAAAGACAAACGTGTACAAGAACAAAGTTGGCAGTAAGATTTGTATACATATTCAGTCAGAGCACGAGCTAAAAACTAACCAACCATTCACTTGTCAACATGAGAGATCACGAATAAACCACAAAATTGATTAGGCATTAAAATTGTATAAACAGAATTGAAGAGTTAAAGAGCACCTGAAATAAAATTCATATCTAGAAAACAACATTAACGCAAATATGATCATAGAAGACACTGTTTGTGAAAATATTACCCATATTTTTCTAACTAATGATCTGAGTAGAAACACCATAAGTTGACTTAATATAATGGGCATTATCTTATTGTTGAAGTGAGACACCTTGTATGTGTCTCAAACAATTGATTTGTCACAATATACTCAAAATTATCCCACATTTCCTTCAATAGATGTGTGAATATTCAACGGGGAAATTTTTCTCCAATTACCATTATGGAAGAATCATATATGAACAAATAGTCATATTATGTAAATGCAAAGAAAATCCCAAACCTTCCTCTCAAAGAAGAAGCACGGTTTTGTGGAGGATACAAAGTAGATGAGATTGGCAATCATCCAATATTGTCAAATCCATGTTTTTCTGAAAATAATGTGATGACCAAGAAGGCACAAAATAATGTTGATTCTAGTTGGCCCACAACAGCTTGGACTAGAGTTGTAACATCTAGAGATGAGTCATAGACACATTTAGGAAATTCAGGCATAGCTCAAGACAGTGTAAGACTAGACAGAGCTTTGTTGTTATAGAGAACACTCATGTATCTCAACTAGACATTTTGAAGTGGATTGATGAACAACGTGTAACAAAGATGGATTTGATGTTTCACTTGTTTTAGCCATGGCCTTCAAGCTTGTTAGCACATGACAGGGAAGCTCTATCTAGATTTTCAAGAATATTATCATGTTCTAACTACTTTTCTGCCACTAACTTTACCTCCAACATTGTTGCACAAGAAATTAATGTCCAATGTGCTAGCAGTTTCTATTCTTACAAAGATGAATGGTCAAAGTTGAACTATGTCTGATTTGAATGAAATTAAAACATAAACATAAGATAATATACTCATTATATATCATTTGGAGAATTTAACTTTTCATAAGTAAAATTTTCTTCCAAGATCTCATGAGTATGCTATAATATATCTCAATCATTGCGAACTTCTTTGCAAATCCCATATTGGAAAAAAATTTCAATGTGACTAAGGATATGTATAACTTACAATTCATGGTTCTCTTCTAGTGTTAAATGTGATTATTAGATGAGGAAACTTATTCTAGTAGATACAGGGGCTTTGGGCTTGTCATATAACTTCAATGGAGTTATGATTATAGCGTAAGACTTGATACAGATCAATAAACACTAGCCATCTTGATGCGTAAGATATTAGGAGAGAATGAGAGCTCTATTTTGTTTTTACCAGTGTTTGCTTAACACATTAGAGGAATATATATTTTTGAGAAGGAACTAAAGGTGCACTATGCTATAAAGAGAATTACTTTCTCAAGCAAGATCTCAAGAACTTGTGAAGTAACATCTTGTATTCAGACAATTAGAAAAAATAATTGTTGACAGACTAGAGGTAGGAAACTTAGAGTTAATACAATCAATGCCCAAATTTAAGCTTCAGTCTCCACCACACTCCTAACCGTAAAGGACGAATGAGGATATCATTGTAAATAACTTAAGAGTAGATCCCTGTTATAATCAGATGGTTTTGGTTGGGGAAAAACAATGAGAAAAAGAAAACTGACAAATCATACAACAGGAAAGGACAACCTTAAAGTAACTGACCTGTTTCATGCAATATATTTAATACGCTACCAGCAGTTTGGGGAATAAGTATTGGTATAAAATTCCAAGGTAAAATAAAAATAGTTGCATCATTATAAAGGTCTCTTGTGGGCATTTCACACTTTCTTGTAGTTGTCTACAGTAGTAACATATCTGATCTATTAATATTCAATATTCTAGAGTTTTTTGATATATATTGACTACAGTAACTGCAGATACTCAATTGAGACCAATGCATATCATGACATGTCATCCTCTTTATGTATTTGAGAAGAGTTTTTTACTCTTCCAATGGTAGCCTAAGTGTTGGTTTATAGGCCAGAAGTTCGAGAACTCTCTGTTGCACCTACATTTTGTTATGAGAGCATGCTCAACCACTAATGAAGTAAAACTAAGTGAAAGTTCAGTGATTTTGTAGGTCATTATTTCAAATTTTAGTATTGAAGCTCGCCACAAATGGAAAAAGGTGGCAAGGTTAGGATCAGAAAACATAGAAAACAAAAATTATTAAATCACAAACAAAAAAAATGTTAAAATCCCATATGTTTGATGTAAATTAGAAAACCCAGTGAAACAACTAAGAAATAAGGTTTCATTTACTACTAGTGGACAGCGGTAGCCACCAATCATCACAATCCAAAATTCCATTGGGCCATTGCACTTGCAAACACTGTCAAACAAGAAGGTGTGCTACAACAGGAATGTGGCCACTCAAGCTTGGAAAGCTGACTAGTTAAGACAAATTGCACAAGTGCCCAACTTCCCATACTATGATGAGGAAAAGTAATGTAAACAAAAATACAAAAAGTCAGCCACAATGTATTTGACACCATGGTTACATGAAAATTTCTGATGTG
This sequence comes from Pinus albicaulis, assembly GCA_034641835.2. Classification (NCBI taxonomy): domain Eukaryota; kingdom Viridiplantae; phylum Streptophyta; class Pinopsida; order Pinales; family Pinaceae; genus Pinus; species Pinus albicaulis. The sequence goes on from CM076574.1 coordinate 790,620,679, forward strand.
CCCATATTGTGGGATTTATATGGTGGCTTATGATAATATAGTGAAACCTTAGCCACATCATAGTTTCCATGACAATGTATGATGTGCCCAAATTGTGGGATTTATATGGTGGCTTATGATAGTGTGGTCAAACCTTGGCCCAATTGTTGAGGCAAGTGCTAATTATTATCCAAAGTCCCATGCAAGGTAACCATACGAGAACCTGGCAATGTTGGAAGCCTAGCCTTCTTCAACTTTGAAGTCATTATGGAAAAGAAAGTATTGAATGTAGAAGTGGCTTAAATGAACAGTTGAAATTCAGATATTACTAGAAAGGCACAACAGAGGATGCTGCAAATTAGCCTTTGCAGAGTCTCCTCACAAAACAAGTTAGAGGGAGGAGTCTCTTTTCACAAAGAAGGCTTCTGTTAAAGAAGCAACAGGAAATTATGATGTTTAATTCTACAATCATGAAGAACTATTTATGAATAGTGAATGAGTTTGCACCAATGTCGTCAGAATCTAGATTCTATAGTAGTGAAATGGAACTCAGTGTGATACATTGTTTTCAATTGAACCATTCAGTGTACATTGCTGATATAAGGAAATATGAAGATAGTGCCAAGTCATAAACAGTCCATTTCTTAGATCGAAATCAACATATACAGTGAGCGAATAAGGGAAATATAACCTAGTTTGGAGGCTTATAAATAAGTGACAAATATCAGTTCTGAAGGCAGAAGTGGACCAACTTTGAACCATTGAATTATGAGCTTAATTTATAGAGTACAACCAACTCTTCCTCATTGTACAAACTCAACAACATTTATGGCTCCCTTTTTCTCCTAAATGACACCCTCTGCACACATGTAATTAAGGCATTTCCATAACCCACGCACAAAGATTGTGATAGCAGCCAGAAGAGGTTAAATCGACCCACAATAATGCTACAGCCAGCAAGGAAATTTGACTAGCAACTCGTCCTTCAACACAATGTCACTCTCAGGAGGTACGAAGTTCGAACTTCAGCAAATGAGAAAAATATCAATCCTGCCTTCCAGAAACACGCCCACAAGACAAAGACCAAATTCGAGCTCCCTTGTAACTGGTTATTGTACTTCCTTTGTTACAAAATTCGACCAGATGAGTGTAAGAGTGAATACGGCCCTCTTGAGTGGCAACTCGACCTCTTGGAAAAACTGAACTTGACCCATGGAACAGAGGATTTCAACCTCGTTCACAATACTAAACTTGTTCTTCCTTGAGATGAACTTGACCAACAATGAATAAGATGAACTCAACCCTAAATGCAATGTTCACTTCATTTCTAAGAATTATTGAGAGGTTGGAGACTTAGAGGTTGATTTCAACAATCCCATCTACATTGATCCACACTTGATGCTAATGCCCAAAGATAGCCTTTCCAGCAACAAGGAATCTCTTTGTACATAGAACTGTCAAATCAAGCACAAACTAGCATATATGGTCATTGATAATGGAAACCAGAATAACCTTCTCTTGCTTTAATTTGAAAAGGAACTCAAGTTACCAAACTCAAATCATCCCAACTCACATTAGCTTGGATGGGTCAAAGATGCACATTAGCTTGTGCTAATCACTTGAAAATAGATCAGAATGTTTCTAGAAGATGGCAAGATTTTTCCCAATATCTTATATGTTCTTACAAACAAAGATGAGAAGACTTACGAAAATAAGCTAATGATAACAAGTGTTACTAATTGCGTAAAGCAGGGGCTTCTAGGTTCAACCTTAGGCATGTGGCCTCTTTCAATCCTAATATTACTTGGAATTATTTCTATTGTGCATGTCAAATGTTGGGTGATTATGTTGCTGGTATTGTCCTTCATTACAATTATGATCATTAATTCTAACTGAATATTGGAACTGGTAGTGGTACTAGTATTCGTGCAAGTTTAGTAGCTCTTTGGGCCCTATTAAAATTTGTTATGGTTAAAGGTGTTCAAAATCTTCAGGTTGCTGGAGACTCGAAAGTGGTAATGAGAGTTTTAAAGGTTATCTGCCATTCGATAGCTTGGTTCTCTCTCACTAACAACACTAAGTTAAGGAACTCCAGGAAGCTTTTCATTCGGTTTCTATTCAACATGTTCATAGAGAATTTAATTCTCAGGCAGATCATTTTTCAAAGGATCCCATTGCAATCAGCAAAGGGATTATGCATGGAAAATTAGAGGGAGGGTTTTGGTTTCATCTTTCACAGAAATATTGCTTTAAAATAATTTTACAAGCAACTTTAAGATATTATTTTGGGTTGTCTGCAATGTTAGCACTATAGGTGGAAATGTCATTTTGATGTTCAACGTTTATTAGAAGGATGTTTTGCAAAATCTGATGATAATCAGGAAGTTGTCTAAAAGGAGCTCTTATGCGTAGGCACAGTCAATGCATACTTTAATTTCTACTTGAAATAACAGATGCCAAATATACATTTGTTTTCTTGGAAGAAAAAAGACATAGAAATGAGGAAAATTTTATGTGGAAGAAGATAAGAAATTTTCTGTAGGTTTCCATTTTCAAACAGCTCTTTTTTCATTTACAAACCTGGCTCCTTTCGCCATGGTTCTTTGGATGACTGTAAAGATGGACTTTTATAGGCATGCTATTTTTCCGCTTTAGTTATTATTGGAAGAAGCAGAGTGACTAATCTTCTGGAAGAGCCAAACAAGGAATTTCTTTTCCAAGAAAAAATCTTTATATTCAATATTTCAAGTGTGAAATCAACATATACATAGAACCACCCACACATGATCAAAAAATAAACAGTCCTAAGGCTTAACTGTAGAAAGATCTGTTAATTGAAGTTAGAGATGGAAGGGTTATGCTAAATTTAGCAGTTTGGCAAAAAAACCCGCATCTGAAGCAAAGGGGCAATCTCACTTTCTCTTAGTGTTGACTTAAGAAAATTCTCTAAATGGTCAAAAATAGTAAATATAGCAAATATAACTGAGCATGCATGGATATTTTATCTCACTAAGACTTAATTTCAGTGAAGCAGTTTGACTCGAATTTAAAAGGCTAGTTCGCTTGAGTTCTAGATGTCAGTTAGGCTTGAGTTCGGTGAGGCAGTTGGACTTGGGTTCAAGGAGCCAGTTTTCTTGAGTTGAAGAGTAGATAGATCCTATAAAGAGAAGAGTGCAAACTTGGTGAATACATCATTGGAGCTCTCATTCTATTCTAATAGATTACTAGGGAATTCCATGAGGGAATGAGGGAACTCAATTGAGATAATGAGCTTGAATAACTTAACCGAGTAATTGTTTACATTATGGACTGGCTTAACGGAAAAAGGTTTTGGCAGAGTTGCTATAGCAAAAAAGAATCAAAACTAAAGTCTGGAAATTGCAAAAAATGAAAGCAGGGATGCAACAGTTTAAATCACCATTAACTTTTCCAAATGTTCAACAATGAAGACTTCACTGAGCTGATAAGTCTGGAAGATGATGCCAAGGCCTCTGAAACCAGGCTACACAAGGCTGCGGCTAGGCATGTTGTTTTCCCCTATTTAGAATTAGTCAAATAAATTCCAAGAACAGATGGATAGTTGATCAGAAGGGATCACCCATCAAAGGTTACCAGGAAATTGACCTTGCTGCTAGATGTCTATTCCCAACACCTGAGGCTAATCTCAATACTAAGTGGATAAGGATGGTTTATTATCATTTAGCCCCAACAACAATCCAGCAGTTTAAATCACCATTAATAACCATAGATTGAGCAGTAAGAATTCATTGCAACAAATGTTTCCTTGTATTTCTAAATATGACCATCAACCCATCAACTATGTTTTTACTTCGTGCAACTGCTTGAAATAAATCAATGGTTCCCCTCTCGTCTTGTACAAATCTTCTAAACATCATTCTATAGGATAGAGTTCTACTCCTCGGTTGTAGCCTCCTTCCAATCCTAATAGGTCTTCTCGAAGTCGCAATAAGAATTTATTAGTAGTTTGGCGGAATTCACTCTGGTACAGTGGCAACTTGTAATGGGTGGCTGAATGTGGGGAATGGGTGCTACCACCTAAAAAAAGAGATCTACAAAACTATTAACTTGCTATTTTATTTCTGATTTCTCAGACACATCATTTCATTCGTCTACAGGTCCTACCACTTATTCTATATTTTGCTTCAGATGTGAGCCAAAACACTGGATAGGATGAGATACATATGGATGATACCATCAAAGGAATCCTAGCCAGCAACATTAATAATTGTTTCCTGATTATACTCCTCAGTTGGACTAGGACCTATTAAAGTCATTTTTTATCCGATCTTGCTCATGCTGAACCAACTAGAGAGGTTTCAAATGGGAAGGCCTAACCTATGAATGACGGGAAAGCTCAACCATAATTTGGGGGCAGATTTGGGACCAAACATATCATCTGCACCTGGATATGCTGGAAATGATAGTGATTCACTTCCTTTAATGATGCGGCTACTTAAGCTGGACTGCTCGATGGAGGAAGCGATTCGGTTGAATCCCTTAATTAGCTAGTGAGTACCTGAAAAAAATCGGAGAACCAACAACATCAAAAACAAAAATCCTAGAACCAACAGCATCATAGAACAAACGAAAAAAATTCATTTCCAGTCGATCCTTACCCCAAAAAAATCGTATGAATCAACAACATCTTAAAACAAACAAAGCAAATACAAATGCAGGAAATAAAAAAATATAATCTTATAAATCCAACTAACCTGTGACTCCAAGTATGCAAACTTCAATTGTGAATTTGCTGTTGCCCGCCTCTTCAAAAGCCTCCAATTTCTTTTTAATGTGTCTTTATATATAAAAAATTGCTAACCCTAAAAATTTTTAATCACATTATCAATTTCTCTCGAAATATATCAAAACCCTCCAGCCAATAGCAAAAATCCTCCCACAAACAGCAAAAAATTGGGGCCACATCCACTTTTCATCCAGTTTTTATCTAAATTTTAGAACTGTCTACAAAAATTGGGTGCCAAAGACTGAGAACATCGTCTCCGTGAACCAGTTTGGGTAAGAACAACGAGTTTCTCTTTGTTCTTGGGCTTGTTATTGAGCTTCTAGATGAGTGATAACTTTGACTTTCATACGGATTTGATATATTTTGAATGAAATCCACCCATGCCCTCCCCCGACTTCAACTTTGATAGACTTCGAATGTGCCATGTATTTTACAAATCTTTAAATAATTTTTTTTAAATAATTAAAATATTAATATTAATGTATATTATTTTAATTATTAATTAAATATAAAACCACAATATATTTAAAATTTAATTTCATATAATATAATTAAAACAAATAAAATATAAATATTGATAATTATTATTTTAATAAATTAATTAAGGTTCATATCAAATAATATATATATTAAATTGATGTCGCACAATATATCTATGTCAAACATATTATAAATAGATTTTATATATCTATAAGTATTCACAGCTTGAGTGGGTCTAATGGTTCAGAGCATGTGTTTCCTCCTAAGAGGTCATAGGTTCAAAACCAGAGGGCTAGAGTATGTATGGCTTCATAGACTTAGCATTCAAATCGCTACGTGGAGGTGGGTCCCTTATCCTACAAACAAGGGGGTCTCATACACCAATTTGGTGTCTGGCTTAGCCGTGACCTTAAAATTAGATTATTATTATTATTATTATTATAAAAAAGGCTTATACACTCTCCAATGGGAGTGAGGTTTGAGCAACACGTGGAAGGAGTCTCGCATGAGTAAATACAAGTGGAGCAAGGATGAGGGAGTGTCACACCCTCAACTTAGTGTCGCGACAACCGAGTGGTGGCGGGGTGCACCTTGGCGCGACGGGCGCCCAACTTGGGTATGTGCGACGACGATGTGCAATAGCCGTGCCATATTAGCGAACACCCACCTTGGGCACGTTGTGTAGCGGTGGGCGAGTCGTGTGTTTTTGCGGACATGACGAGTGACAACGTCGAATGGGTGTGTGCCCCATAGCGGGCGGATGAGTCAAAGGCATCGGGCGAAGTCATGTTGGTGAGCGTGTTCAGTGATACGAGAGTGCTGTGTAGAAATTGGGCGAGCTAGGCAGGACAGGGCGTGGGCGGCCGATCAGTCATCAGGGAAAATCAGGAACCCATGGTGGCAAGGTGAATCATGGGTATGATCGCTCTGAGGTAAATGAGGGGCAGGGTATCCAGCATTAATGTTTCTTGGAGAACTGTCATCCAGTACTTATCAAAAACCTAATGGAAAGAGTATTGGACATAGATGAGAGAATTTTAACACTGCAGATGGATTCAGAGAATATTGTAGTGAAATGTAACACTTTGATATCAAAATTGCAATTTTCCATTTATGGCATGACAAAATTAAAAATTATTGACATAAATGAATAATTCATATACTTTTTATACTGGTCATATTCTTATTCTTGGACTATAATAGTCATTTACATTAATCATTATTAATTTTGTCAATTATTATCTAGTCATATATTTTAATCCTAGACAAAATTATTCATTTAAGTTAGTCGCTTTTAGTTTAGTCACTTATTATCTAGTCATATATTTTATCCCTGGACTAAATTAGTCACTTAAGTTAGTCATTTCTATTTTAGTCACTTATTATCTAGTCGTATATTTTATTCCTAGACTAAATTAGTCATTTAAGTTAGTCATTTTTAGTTCGCCTACTTAAAATTGCTCAACTTTAGTAGAAATTCACTTGAAATAATAGCGGTGACTAACTTTTTTAGTCACCTGGTCATTAATTTCATCATTTTTTACTAGTGAATATATTGTAAACACAACCATAAATAAGGTGTTTCAATAACAAATCTTACTTCTTCACTTTATGTTTTACAATTAGATTAAAACACAGTAAAGAAACACAGTGGAAACAAATATTACAAAAGGAAAGACATCACCAGTAACATATATCACAAGTATCCTTGCGAATGGTCTTCTTTATTTATGTATCAGCAACTCAAAAAGGTACATAGCTCAAAAGATCAAATTAAAATAATCAGAGTCCAACCCCTAATACTTCAAATGCATAAAGTATTTAAACAAAGTATATGAAGGATGTTGTATTGAAATGGGCCATCTCTTTATTAATTACAACATAATTCTATTAAAAAAAACGTGCTCCAAAAAGGTGGAGTTGTTTGAGAAATTGTGGACATCTGGCACTTCTGTCTGGGAAATTGTTGTTGCATGTTCTAACCGTTTATGGGCATGATTTGACTGTTGTTGCGCTGGCCTGTTGTGCTGGTTGTAGCTGCTCTTCACTCATCTTGGTATTCGCACAGCTTTTCCCATCTATCCTCATCAGGGGGCAGAATTTTGTTTGCTCTCCGATTTATTTCATCTACCTCCGTGTACCGAGAAAATGTGGGTTTGACCATGAAAATATGTTTTATCTTATGCTGTATGTAAACATCATTGCTCATAGCTTCCATGAATTCTCTGCCTATCATTGCACCTTTAATATTTGAGAATTTTGTTGTATCCTTAACAGTTTCTTTGAGTTTCTTCATGTAATCATCTCTAGACATTAATATGTCATTTATGACAAACGGAGAAGGCAAGCACCTTTTGATTAATGGATCAATCCCGTTAAAAAATCTGTTGACTGCAATTTCTAGTCCATTACACTTTTCCTCTAGTTGTTGTACCAAATTTCTTACTGTAAAACTTTCTTTACCTCCAAAATTGTTTTAGTTCTATCATCCACTCCTAGATCATCAAGCTCATATATGTTTAGCATTCAAGAACTTAATGACCTTGTTTTTTGTCTCAGGCATGTCTCCTAGGTCCTTAGTTATATCTGAAATGGCCTTATTGGCCTTCTCAGTCAGGTCCTTTTGCTAAAAAATGATCTGGATATATAGCCAAATTTAATTCAAAGGAACTCTACTTCCAGTCTATTTCCACCTTAAGTTTTATGATTTGGGCTTCTAGAAATGCCATATGCATCTTGCCCTTCTCTAAATCAAAGGCAGATAACAGTATTATTTGTGAGCTAGAGCTATGCTTCCAAAATTGGGCGTAAGTTCTATGTTTCAGGATTTTATTTCTGAGTTTGATCTCTCTAAAAGTATCAAATATTGTTTTCTCCCTTTCCCCTAAAGCAGCACTAGGTGAAGTTGTTTGGAGGACCTACTGTTGATTTAGGATATAAATAGAAGTATTAGGATATTAATTATGGTCTCATGCTCTTTACCTTCATCAATGTCTATATGTATTCTGGCCCTTTTTCTATATTTGATCTTGAACTCTTTGTTGGAATTATCAATCACTGAAGGTGACAACTCTTCCCTCTGTCTCTTTCCTGTTGCTTCTTTGTTGTCTTCTTTACTTTTCTTTTGTTGAGGTGCAAATTTTTGTAAACCTGAAGTGGATATGGCTTTCTCCTCTACCTCCTGCAAGGTATTTTCTACCCACTCTGTCTAATTCCTGAATTTCTCTATGTCTAGTTTTTGTGTATGAATATAGGGTGTGGACTTATTGTCCAGCCTCAGTTTAGAAATGACCCCAAAGGGATCATAAGACCAAGTGAAACTGGGAGCAAACCTCATCTCTTTCAATTTCTTGTCAGCCTCCTCTCCTGCTGTCCCGTTGTTGCAAATAAATGGCCATATCTCAGACTTTATCCTGAACTGTGATTTCTTTGTCGCTGAGACAAAATGCACCTCATCTGCATTCAACATTTGTCTAATATATTCGAGGGCAGAAATCCTCATGGGGAGGAATTTTGGTAGCTTATAGGGTGGCAATTCACACCCATATACCCTTAGTTCTGTGTAATTTTGGAATAAATACTAATATGAGGTTCTGGCCTCATTTGAGAGCTGCATTATTCTCTTAATTTCTTCACTTATTCTGGGCTTATTTGTGCCATTCAGAATACTCATTGCAGGATGTAGAAATAGCTCAACAAATTGTTTATAGTTGAATTGTTCTTGCTCCTTCATCAGTAAGGTTGTCCAAAAAATGATAGACCGTGGATGTCCATCCTCATCCATTCTCTTCATTTCAAACTGAAATTTCTCTGCCTAGAAATATAAAAACATATAGATAACGACATAAGTGTATTTAAATACTCCTTCATTGTGAAATTTTGTAACATGGTCATGGATGTTATCAGCCAAGAATTGGCTAAAATCAAACATGACTGAGGGTTTGGAGTCTGTAGACAATATATTAAAAAAGCTTATAATTGCCTCATCTATCCACTGATCTGAGAAGTACCCTAGAAGGTATGCAAGGACTATGGCTATTTGCTTGGTTCTCTCAAGAAATAAAGATGAGGGATATGGGGGATTTTTCTTAGGCAAAGAAGTATTTTCAGTGAGGAATAGCTCAAGGGTTGATGCTCTCTTATCAAAATCAATTTTTTGGTACAGGTCTATGAGGGCCTCTCAAGAGAATGGGGTAGTATTTTCAGTTGAAGGTCCCTACATCATTTGGATGATGGATTGGGCTGTAATTATAAATAGAACTTCACCTGTTGGAGCAATTACAACTCTCTGGTTATGAATGTAGTATGCACAACAACTTCTAATGAACTCAGGGGCACTGTGGATTTTAGGGAAGATATATTAGGGTATGTTTGTGTCCCACAAGCAGAGATCATCCTCACCATCTATGAGTTTGTCCTCTAACCAAAAATAGACGTCGAAGAGGTCAAAATCACAGAGCATTTCGTGGATCTTGAAATCCTTGTCAGTTAAGCTAACATGATTGAGATTGATTGGAGGGTGAATCATTGGATTAAAGGGGGGTTCCTGACCTTTTTTCTTGGGAAACATGGTTGATTTTGGTCGCAGACTGATAGAATTATTTGTAGTTGTAGGTTAGCGGGGCACAGAAATGGAATTGAATTGAAGAGAACCTAGAGAAAAATGGGAATTTGATATGCTCGATCTGCAAAATCCAAAGAAATCTATAGCAGAGATAAATTTGTAAAGTTTGAAACCAGGCGGGATGGTTGGGCTTTATAATTTCTCTGGTTTTCCCGTTTTTCATGGCGAGGGTCTGTTGATTAATGGTTAAAGCCATTAATTAACTAACAGACTTATTTTGGGCGGGAGCGGATCTGATTGGATGTGTAACGGATGGATGATGTGGCAGGAGGTGATAGGAGGAAGCGTAACAATCACAGTCGAGAGGGTTGTTTATGGTATCAAAGAAGATGCTTTTCGGAAGGGATGGAGAATGGTAGGCAGATTTGGTGAGGGGGGATGCGAAAGCATGAGCGCCCATCACATATGAGGTGGGGCCTCTCCTAATACCATTGACTTCGGACACCCCCCCTGCCGATAAAATTTAGATGGTGTGGGGGGGCTGAAAGGTACTTGTGACTATCCAATTTGAATGATGAAGATCAGGATGATGGGAAAGGTGTCGGGAATATAGAGTCGATGTGGCAGATGAATGGTGGGGTCAAGGGAAAATGAAATGTGTGGAAAAGGAATGTATAGATAGTGAAAAACTTAGGAAATAAGGGAAATAAAAGTATAAATTCCCGAATATCTCAGTGTTAATAATACCTTTGAACTTAGGATATGTATCCTTTTAAGTTTTCCAACATATAAAATATCACCCTTCTACAACTTAGGATATAGTATTTAATGTTTTTCCCAAATTTTTTCATGTTTCTTCTCAAAATATCCGAAGTCTTCCTCTACCTACCCTTTCTTTTTAACTTAACATTTTTTATTCTTTTCTTTGTAGGGTGCATTTGAACTAGCAGACCCAGATTGTTTTTTTTTTTTTTTTTAAATGAAAATATATCCTATCCTAGTCCTTATTTCTCCAATTGATTCAGATTACATTGTTGAATCAACTTCATTTCTACCTATATACTGACTTACCACAATTAAACTGTTTGGTAATTTTTCATTCTCTAACCTATTTGACAGAAATTCAAACTTGTTCAATCATGCTTAAACTATATGAATTAAACAAACTAGCTTATCAGTAGTGGCATTTTTACTTGCAGCACTTTCAGTGTCATTCTTTTGTGGAGTTTTATTTTTCATTTCTTTCTTTTTTGACATACCCTCTTTTCTTTTCTTTTTAATTTTTTTAAAATCATTTGAATATTGAAAACCATGCACAATATGAAATTGCAACTATAAAATACTCAATCACCTTGATATCCTATAATTTATAGGACCCTAACATAGTGGACCCGCCAGTTAGTGCTAATCCAAACTTAAGGTTAATCTCCAGATTATTTAGTGCTAAGTCATGGTTTAGTGATAAACGCTCATTTACATAACCTGATTCACGTAGTGCTTCATCATCATGTACTGCTTCTTTTTTCCTGTAATTTGCACACTCAAGATCATTATTCACCATTTCATTCAATTCTTTTATTCTAGTTGATTTAAGACTCACATCAATTTATTCAGTTGGTTTCTAATTTCATTCTTCATTGAGCTTCAAATATGCATCAAACTTATTAACAACCTTGTTTTCAACTTCTTCTCCCATGCTATTTTGAACACCTGCACAATGCATATTCAAAAACAATGTTAAAAACACCTTTATTATGCTCTCCAGTGAGAGCTTCTACCTCTTCCTTCTCTGGCTTGTTTTCCACTGCATGGAAGTTGTCTTCCACTGATATGATGTTGGTGGAGATTCTCATCAAAAACTCTTCAATCACTTTATCCTCTTCTTGATCATCAACTGCTACTAGATCATGTACTACTTCATGAGTATTTCCAACTGCTTCATATATTGTTTCTATAGTGGCAACTTCAACCTTCATTTCTTCTTCAAACATGGCACTTACCATATTTCCACAATAAATCTTATTTCAAAAAATAAACCACGCATAACATCAACATCATTTTCATCCACCCTATGGTGGGATATCTGAGCATGCATTTTCTTATTAACAATTTCAACGTCACCAAACCCATCAGTTGCGGCTATATTCACCAATTCACATCTCACTTTGCAATCATCATCCACATGTATTTTGTCACAGTGGGATTCACCATCATCTGCACCATCCAAGTTACAATGGAGTCCTTGAGCATTTATATGCTCTTGGTCAGTTTCACACAGAGAGGCTTCAACTTCTCTCTTTGCAATCTTTGTTGCATCTTCTTCATTCATATGCATGTCTACATAATGGGTTTCACTTTTATAATATTCACGACCATCGTCGACTTTTGAGAGGGATTCTCCAAGCTCTGTTGTCGTCTCAGAGTCTTTCTCATCTAAACTTGGATCTATGGATGACTTCTTTGCTTGTGACATAACCTACTAATGCATGTCACTCCCCCTTGCACTAAATTCTTCTTCCAAGATCTTCCATGCTTCCTTGGAAGCTGTAGTTTTTGCTACCTTGCACATAATTGTTTCATCCACTGCTTGTTGAATGAAATTCAAAGCTAGGGCATTAGTAAACAGATGAGGTGGTAGCAGATCCATGCTACATCAATCAACCTCGATTTGTTCTTTGTCTTCTATTAGACTTCTCAGTTCCTTGGGTGTGGAATGAACCTCTCTAAACACGAAAAAAATCTATGTCTCTTATTTTTTTATCCCTCTTCTTAGTATTCTTTAGTCGCACTTTGCGACCCGTGACTATTGTCTTTCCTCTGTCTTATAGCTACTTTCATGATTGATGAGGCTAACTATATATCAATTACTAAAAATAATATAATTTTCAATATAAAATTCTCAAAGTTGAGCAATAATCTTCACCCAAAAAATTGTCGTGCTTGACAAAACACCAAAATATTTTTGTAAATTGTTTTTTTCAAATTATTTTAAATATCCATTTAAAAATTCACACTTTCAAATTCTTTCCAAAAAAACTCTTATACCTTGTACACTTTTTAAATCTCTACCATGCACTTTTTTCTTTTTTCTTTTTTTTAAATTTAAAAAAAATACTTTTTTCAACAAAAAAACTCCTTCAAAAACATTATAAAATCTCATTCTCCTTTTTCATACATAAAATATTTTTATAAAAACTCTTTAATAAGTCCTTTCCCTTTTCAATTTTATATAATCCTCTTCGAAATATACTTCATAAAATCCCTTTTAAAACACTTGAAGTTTGACTTAGGCTGTTTAAAGATAAATCCCTCTTATATATAAACCTCCTTTTTACGTTATCTGAAGTTTGACTTAGGGCATTCTTGTAGTTTTCCAGTGCAGAAGAAGCATTGGTTCCACGTTCTCTGAATACAACTCCTCTGAGTTCTCTATTCTCAGGCTCAAATATTCCGATCAGCTGGTTTGTCCACTCGTTTTCTTTAGATGGACGCACTGGGATGCAGATGCAAGCACTCACTTTAGGAATGGATTCATGTTGATCAAGTATTTTACAGATCACAACAGGTGATTCCACATGGGGGTCACCCTCTCTCAATATATCATTCACCACATGCAACAACCCCTCGTTGCAGTCATGGCAACCATTTCTCAAGCAGAGCATCGATGGGAGTAGGCACTGAGAATGAGGCACTATTTTCATTGTTCCAGGCATCTGACGAGCGAGCATCAGTGTAATGTCCTCCACTGAATTGAATACAATGCATCCACATCTGCCATCCCTATTTTTTGTGCAGCTACACTTGCGGAAATCTTCAGTGAACGCTCCACATTGTAAACGGCGGCATATCAGAAAGATGGAGTGCACATCATATAGATGGGAGATATGCCTCCTGAACCGCCACACTGCCGAAGTAGCGGGAACATGGAATGGCAATATTAGGACTGGAACATTCCTAGTTCTTCCTCGCACGTAGTCACTACTTTCAAGCATAGTTACCAAATTCGCCTGAATCGGCGAAAATAAATAAGTACGGAAATTCGTGAGTTCCATTCGTATATCGAATAATTCGCTAAAAATTTCCTGATCTTGTTTCATAGCGCGGGATGGGTATAGGGTAGTTTTGTATATATAACGGAAATTTATGGTTATATGTTTATTAAGGAGTCGTCTAATTATTTGAGAATTGCCCGGATTTGTCAAAATTGGCCGAATCCGCCAAAAATTTAAAAATCTTGCAGAAATAGTGTTTGAATCTTGATTTTGACATTGGAAATGGATTCAGCACCATCAAAAACCTGTAGGACACCCTAAATATTAAACTTTGATAGTTATAACATGGATTTAGAAAAATTCCCGCCGGATTTTCTGAAAATCTTATCGTAATTTTCATGATTTTCGTATGATTCCTCCCGCTTAGTTAGACTACTATGAACGGAAATCAAAATTAATCGTAAGCTAGTTTGAAATTAATTGGTAATTGGAAACGACTCACTTGAAATAGAAATTTGGAAATTCATCACACAAAATGGAAATTAATTTTGAGTTTAGAAATGTTTAAATTTGATTGTGTTTTTTAATATTTTAAAAAGCTTAAAGAAGTAGAAAATCTTGAATTTGAAAATTTGAAATTTTGAAGTTGTTTTTTTTATGTAGATTGTTTAGAAATTTTTTAATTTGATTGTTTTCTTTAATAATTTAAAAAAGCTAAAAAGTTTAGAGAAAGTTAGAGAATCAAGAAAGAAGATATTTTGAATATTTAATTTTTATATACATGTTAATTACAAAAGTATAAAATTTGAAATTAGAGAGATGTAGTTTTTGCTTTTAAATATTTTAAAAATATTTATATATATTAAATGAAAAATTAGATAAGATATGTAGTTTTGAGTTTTGAAAATTTATGTTTTAAATACATCTCGATTATAAAAAGATTTTATGACCTTTTTGGTTTAGAGTTTTAAAAAAAATAGAGATTTTGAAGATAACATATAAGTGTGGTTGTGATTTAGATTAGTATATTGTAGTTTTAAAATTTCTTATATTGATTAAAATTATTTCAATTTCAAAATAAATAGCAAGAACATAAAAAATAACATGGAAAAAATATATGTATTTAAATGTTTAAGATGTATATTGCCAAATTTTTTCCTAATTCATATTTTTTGATTCGAATTTTTATCGAATCTTATCAAATTCTAATCAGAATTAGAATTCGAACTTGGTAACTATGCTTTCAAGCCATTTATAACCTCTCCTTCGAATTTTTGATGGTGGCCTCTCTACGTTTAGCACGGGCTTCATACCAATTTTTGCCTAGTAAAATGAATATAAAGAAACTCGTTAAATTAGCTAAACATGTGAGTGCTAAATCTGAAAAAATAGCAACAATTGTAAAAGCTTCACTTCACTTTGAAGTTCATTTTTTTTATCATTATAAAAAATATAGGCTTCAAATTTTCCCAGAAAATCATGGAAATTTTAGCAAGATTTTGAAAAAATTTAGCAGAATTTTTTGTAAATCCAGCTTACAATTGTCAAACTTCAAGATTTTGGGTG
Organism: Pinus albicaulis; assembly: GCA_034641835.2. NCBI lineage: Eukaryota > Viridiplantae > Streptophyta > Pinopsida > Pinales > Pinaceae > Pinus > Pinus albicaulis. The sequence continues at coordinate 790,636,025 of CM076574.1, forward strand.
CTCCATGGGTTTTTGATGGTGCTAAATCCATTTTTGCCTTCAAAAACATGATTTAAATATTTTTCCAATTTTTTTTTTTTTTAAATTGCTAAGATTTTTTTGATTATCCTAAAAAATTTTGCCATAACATCGTTCTTAATTTAGAAGCAAAAACATGATTTAAACATTTTTCCAACTTTTTTTTTTTTTAAATTGCCAAGATTTTTTTCACTATCCTAAAAAATTTGCCATAACATCCTTCTTAATTTAGAAGCAAAATTATTCATAAACATTTTGTAATTGTGCCAAAAAGATTTAGAATAAAATGTTTGCAAACATTTTATGAGTAATATACCTAGTATAAGACATATAAGGCGGATCAACTATTTATTAAGTTGATGTAATTATGGAGTTGTGTTTAGTATTGTTTTTGGAGTTTTTGGTGTAGGAATGTGAAAAAATTTGAGGTAAACTTTTGATTTTTTTTATTTAAACTGGTTTTTTGAGTGTATATATGGATTCAGCACCCTAAAAAACCCCTAAAACACTTAGATTATACTTTTCTAGTGGAAAATCACACTTAAAACTATTCAGAAAACGTTACTATTTGGAACAGCACTTCGAGAACAAAATACCCCCTCTGAGAGAGGATGCTACTAAGTCGATGGGAATGGGAAATAATTCATGGGAGCTATAATCCGCTAGGCGTGCTAATCCACCATAATATGGGATAGGTCCTCCTACAACAGTTCCCTTATGGTAGGCTTAAGAATGTCCAACCTTAACTACATTCTTCAAAGTTTCACCATACTTTTCATATTGCGCAGAGTCTCACTAACAAAGTACTGGCTTGTCAATACCCCCTATATGCCCAACTAACTCTCCTTATGCTGTAGAAATATCTGATGTCCGTCTTTCGAAATATCTGATGTCCGTCTTTCGAAAAATTAGTTGGATTCAATTTCTTGTGAGGTCGAAGGATTAATTAATCATGAATGTTAGTTAAGCCAAGCTTCAAGGAAATGTGCAAAACGTGTGCATATGATATTTGATGCAAGCTGGAACCAAACAACAGCATGCTAAATTATGTAAAGCATGTGCATATAATATTTGGTGCGAACTGAACCAAATAGCAGTCGAACTCAAAATAATATGTCCTTCATTGCAGTATACGCCTCTTTATTTCAGTTATATTGCAACGGCTTTAGGCTATTGGGATTGGTGGAGACCTTCCACCAATCGATTCTAATAGGCCACTCGAATATTTCATTGTTTGCTCCATTATTATTTCATATGTGGTCCACTTGGTTGATATGCACACATCATGCAAACATCATGTTTCGTGTAGCATGAATTTAAAATTAATACGAATGAATCCTACACAATTTAATATTTTAATATACTTGAGATGTGTAAAATATTTTATTTAAAGATTTGTTGAAATTTAAATAAAATTAATAGAAAAATATTAGGGAAAAATTATATATATATATATATATGGGTTATAATTTAACTTGTAGATGAAATAGTCATTTTCATTGAATTCATTAAAATATGGCAATACAATTTCAAGATTTCTTGTGTTTAGATATATTTTTGAATACATAAATAGATTCAACACTTTGAAAGAGCACTCTAAACAATTAAACAATTTAAACTTAAGTTTTTAAAAATCCTTGTCTGATTTTGACTGAAAAAAATTAGTGAAAAAGGCCATTTCGTCATTTCTTTTATATTATATCATTTAAATAATTTTTTTATATCAATTGATGTGTTTATTTTGGAATAGGACTTCCATAAATAAAGAAAATAAATTACATAGATGGGTGAGACTTCATAAATAGAATATATTATAAAAATAAGATTAAAAAAAATCAAAAATTATGATAAAAAAACAGGATAAGAAAAATAAAATATCCAAAAGGAATCATTCTCATACAAAAAGTATGATTAAAAGAAAAATCACTTAATTCTAAGAGGATATAATTTAACTTTAATAACATTGGGCCTATTTATTTTAATCAACTATTTAATTTAAAATCAACAACATATATTACTCTCAATATAACTTGCTATACTTACTTGATGCGTCAAACAAAGGAGATATGAAACTTTGGTCTCTTCTTGCTCTACCACTCCGACATTGAAATGCATATTCCCACTTTTACAAGCTTTCGAGGGTAAAAATGAGACAAGTGTCACTATGACATGACCCGACCTCCAAGTTTCAGTTATGGAAATAAGATCGACCAATTGGAAACTTACATGCATCCTTCGGGATTACAGACCACTCAGGAGCTTGTAAACCACCCCAGATGGTCATTCCTTGAGTTGGAGCTCTTTTCATAGGGGAAACTCCCCAACCACACACACAACACAACATCAATGCAGTTATGAGGTCCAAATTGCATGCATAGGCATGCCTCCATGCAGTTATGACTGAAATTTCTGAGTTCAGTTCCAGCGATCCCGAGATCTTACCCATATTTCTATACTAACCTCCATATCACTGCCCAAAAATGTATGTAACTCTCTAGAATCATAAATAACATGATCACAACGCTAACCATACAAAACACGAACAAAGACATAACCAGTACGTGCCTAGTACATGATAGACATTTCGTCAAACATAGGATGAACATGTAAGCTACAAGTCATGAATGCATATCTGATCACAGAGATCTAAAATTTATATGAGAAACACCAAGAAGCCTTTATGCCCTCTCTAGCAAGTTGCAATAACACTTGTTAGCCCATGCATTCATCAACCATTTAATGAATTATCAAAACATATCAAGAGTTATAGATAGAATACATCATATGACCGACATATAACCAACAAATAACCAGAATTAAAACCATGACAAATCAGCCATAACGTCAACATGATAACCAGTACAACTGTTCATAGATCACAATGAGAAAATAACTATTATAATTAACATATGAAAATTCCAACCAATTCAGGGGCTTCCGCATACCACCTGACCATAGATTAGGTTGAACCAGATCTCTCTTTTAGCCAATCACCCTTACGCCATATTCCAAGCATGAATGTGGGATCTCATAAGATAAAAAGATAATAAAAAACCAACCAGGGATTCCAGAGGCCAAACCACCTCAACCTTCATCCATAGTGATCTCACCTATCCGATCCATATATCATTAACATCAATCAAATCGGTCTCTATCCAAGTTGTCTAGGGCTTCAGGAACTAGTAACTCAACCCACAACTAAATCAAGGCTCCAAAGTGTTTGTTCCACTTGCGTGTCCAGGGACTAATAACTCAACCCATAAGGCTCGAGAGTGTTTGTGCCAACCTACAGGTTCCAGGGACTAGTAACTCAACCCAAGTTGTTCCAGGGCTTCTAGAGCATTTGTTCCAACCCACGGCCATAGGGAACCTGAGACCCAATCAGAAAAGAAAAAGTGGAAAACCAACAACACCATGGCTATCTTAGAATTGGAAAGGTAAGGCTGAAACCACTGCCAATCCAGGAAAATATCCGTGCCAATGACAACACATAGCCATAGAATCACATGCATATACCATGCATCCAAAAACCAACAAAGAGATCATACATGCAACCTGTTACTTGGAAAGAAATCCAATTGTAGCTATTAATCCAACAATATCCTAGTGCTTCCTTGCTTTCTTTGGTTTCTTTAGCCAATCCAAGTGAATGCTAAAATGCTCCAAGGCTCAAGCATGCTTCAAGAATTCTCTAAGTGTGCAAGAGTATGAGAGAATGGATTAGAGCTCTATCCCAAAAATTTCAAAAAACTAGCAATTGATTCTCTAATTCCTTTTCATCGTTGATGTCCCTTTTTTCTTCATTTTCCTCCATTTTTCCTCTAATCTCCCTTGCATGCAAAATTGTATCTCTTCACCTTCCTTTTCTCCTATTTCCCTTTATTTTCATAATTAGATGTCATTTACTACATCTTTTCCTTTGACAATGCCTTTGCTATTTTCCATAGTCATTAATTAATCCACATGTGATGTCTGCTATAATGTTTTCCCACCATTCATCTTGGAATATATATCCCATGACCTTAGTCTTATTTTATTTACATATAAAATCAACCAAGTATTGTTACAAACCCCTCCCCCTTGGGAGAACACCATCCTCGGTGTTCAATGATGCTTAAAAGAAAAAAAACATATTTCCCATCGAGATTTATAACACATCTCAATGCAACATTTCCATCATATCAAATTACTAAAACCATGAACACCATACTGCTTATTGGAGCTTTATAACACAAATTGATGCAATATTTTACAACATACTGCTTATTGGAACTTTATAACATAGCTCAATGTAGTATTTACAATACACACACAAACACATACACACACACACGTCTATAACAAAAATGCATAAAATAACACATCTTCTCAAACAACAAAGAAAGAAGGATACAAATCCTGCATCTGATCAACCATCTCTCATGCAGCTTCATTAGTCCCAAAGTGCTTCTACTGCATTTTAACTTCCTCAATTTCTCTGTTCCGAAGAATGAGTTGTTTCTACTGCAAAATGCATTGCAACTCTAGTTGGAAGTCTCTCTCCTGTTCCACTTGCAATACAAACCAATCAATCACATGATCAACATCCTGGACATATCTCTTAAGCAATGAAATATGGAAAACAATATCTCTTAAGCAATGAAACATGGAAAACATCATGGAATTTCATTGTTGATGGTAGTGCAAGTCGGTAGACCACTGGCCCAATCCTCTCAAGGATCTCAAAAGACCCACATTACAGAGGTGTCAACTTGGCACATGACCCAATCCTCGAGGAGTTACTCTTGGGATTGATGCGCAAGTACACATGTTCCCCAACCTAAAACTTCTTGAATGCTCTATGTTGATCCAGATAACTCTTCTTCCTGTCTTGTGCTAACTTTAATTTCATCTTAATATCTCCTGCTCCATCTCAACCAACATATCTGGCCCAATAAACACTTTTTTCAATGGATAACTCCATCCTATAGGATTATTACAATTCCTCCAACTGATAGGAGTATTACAATTCCACCCATAAAGATACTCAAATAGACTCATCCTCAAGGACTCCTGATACCCATTGTTATATGAAAACTACACCAGTGGAATATATTCCACCCACTTCCTTTGTTTATGCATGACACACATCCTCAACATGTCCCCAAGAATATTGTTAGCCCTCTCTGTCTATCCAACTATTCGTGGATGATAAGTTGTACTGAAAGCTAACTCTTTCCCCAAACCTACAAATAATTACTTCCAAAACCTGAAAGTGAACTTTGCATCTCTATATAGATATAATATTCTTGGGAACACCATGCAATCTCAATGTCTCTCTAATGAAGATATGAGCTACCTCACTAGTTAAATTAGTATACTTTACTGTAATGAATTGAGCTACCTTGCTCAACCAACTTGATGATGGAATCATGCTACTTCGATGTCCTTGAAATTCCTATAATTAAGTCCATGGAAATGACCACCCATTTCCATTTTGGAATTAGAATAGGCTACAAAAAACCAGCTAAGTGCTTACATTGTACTTTCACCTGTTGAAAATCCAAACATATCGCAACAAGCTCAACCACCTCTTTCTTCAAGTTTGACCAATGATATAACTTATTAACAACTGTCAAGGTCTTATGATATCTTGGGTGGCCTGACTATGGCTTGACATGAAACTCCCTCAAGATAAGCTTCTTGAGCTCACTGTTATCTGGGACATTAATCATGTTCCTAAATCTAACCAAGCCATCTACCATGAGGTGACACTCCTCATCCCTATCACCTTCACCTTGCCACTAAAATATTTGCTTCAGATGTTGGTACCTGTCATATTGCTACCCTGCATGCAAGATACACTGCTATAAATTTATCCCATAAGAGCTCACAACTGAAATGTAATTCACCTACACTCTCTTATTGAGAGCATCTGTGACCTTGCTACCATTGCCCTTGATGTACCTAATCTCAAAGTCAAACTCACTGAGGGTAGCCAACCATTTAGCTTGTCTGAAACTCATATTGGGTTGGTGAAACAAGTACCTCAGTCCATTATGATCACTCATCATAATAAATCTCTTACCAAGAAGATAATATCTCCACACCTTCAATGCATGAATAATAATTTCCAACTCAATATCATGAGTCACATAGTTCTTCTCATGGTCATTCAACTTCCTTGACTCATAGCAAACCATGTATCCTTCCTACATCAGGACCCCACCAGGTCCTTCCTTGAAAGCACCTGTACATACCACGAACTCCTTATTAGGATTTGCAATATTTAATATTGGATGTTTTGTAAGATATTGCTTCAACTTCTCAAAACTAGTTGCACACTCCTCATTCTATTCAAACTTCTTCCCTTTCCTCTACAAAGATGTAATAGGATAGCTATTCTATGAGAACTTCCTAATGAACCACCTGTAATAACTTGCTAGTCCCATGAATGATCTTACCTCATCCAAATTCCTAGGAGTTGGCCACTCCATGATATCTTTAATATTTTCCAGGTCCACTGATATACCTTCCTTGGAAACAACATGTCCCAAGTAATGAACTTCAGTCTGAAAGAAACTACACTTGTTACGCTTGGCATACAACTAATTCTTTCTCAACAACCTCAATACCGATACCAAGTTCTCTGCATGTTATTCCTCATTCTTGGAGTATATCAATATATCATCAATAAATACTATAAAAAATTTATCTAGATAAGGATGCAACACATTAAATCAAAAACATGAAAATGGTTGGAGCATTAGTAAGACCAAATGGAGCTACCACAAACTCATAATGTCCATACCTTATGTAGAATGTGGTCTTGTAGATGTATTTTTCTTTGATGTGCACCTGATGATATCTGATCTCAAATAAATCGTTGATAACATTGTTGTTCCCTTAAACTGATCAAACAAGTTATTAATCTGTGATAATAAATACTTGTTTTTTATAGTCACCTTGTTCAACTACCCGTAATCAATGCACAATCTCAGATTACCATTATTATTCTTTACAAATAATTCTAGTGTAGTCCAAGGCGACACACTTGTTGTTCCCTTTTTCACTGGAAATATGAAATACAAACAATACAAATCCCTTCCAGCAATTGCACTTTTCCTACACAGTTGTAACCATTCTCACTAATATATGCTTCTTATTTCCCAGCAAGGTTCTCCTTTCCCGATCATCATCCATGCACTCAATAGCCTTATCATAGAATTCCACTTTATTCCTATGAACGAACATCCAATCCATGCCCAAAATCATGCTATATGATCTCAAAGGAAGCACATTTAGATATGTTGATGTAGGCATACCATTCAACTCAAATGCACAAGATCTCACCCAATGATGAACTATTTTCTTGGTTGTTATGGCCAACTACACCAACCAAGAATCTACATGACCTTCCATCTCAATAATGGATGCCTAATTATTAGTTTGATTGTTATCCGTAGCTACATAAATATGAGGAATATTCTGCCCAACATATCTAACTGTCTGTGCCTCATGAGCATTGTAATTTTGAGGCCTGCCACTCTAATGTGATGGATAGTATTTGTTACGATGCTCTCAACGACAAGTCCAACACTGCAAGGGATTCCTACCATCACCCTTATTCTGCTCGTCAGGCTGAAATCCATGTTCTCTGTCAACTGCATTAAACTTCTTGTACGACGCGACATTCTCCTTATTACCTTCATCTCGATCGTTTCTTATCCCACTTTCCTTTAGTATTCTCATCATCTTTCCAATGTCTCTTAGGTTCGGATTTTTTCTTTAACTTATCATAACATTGCTTCAACTTCCCATTCACTTCCTCCAATGATCGAGGCTCATCATACTCAATCTTATATTTAAATGCTAAAGGAAATCCACTGATGAAACTTTGGACCTTTTTCCTCTCATATTTGAGGTAGGACACATACCTCAACATCTCTAGAAACTTAGTGGTGTACTCTTCATCTCTTATGGAACCCATATTCAACTCATAGATCTCCTTGGCCTTTTCTTCATAGTATCTCTCTAAAAAGTACTTCTTCCTAAAGTGTCTTTTAAACTCATGCTATCTAAGCTCCTCTAACATGATGCCTTTGACACATTTCACATCTTCTCACCAGATGTATGCTCTTCCCTTGAGACTGAAAATAATGATCTTGGCCTTCATATTCTCTGAATAATCATGCAATCTAAAGAACTTCTTCATCCCATGCAACCATGCTTCTTCATCTTCTGGTTTCTTCACATCCCCGTCAAAAGTAGGAGGTTTGGATTTCTTGAATTCCTATGGAAAATGCTGCTTCTCACTTATCCTATAAGGAAGTTGATGGTAATGACGATGATGTTTCTAAGAACCAAAAACAGAAGAGAATACATGAGTGTTAGCCTACCTTTCAGGTGAATCCAATGATCTACCAACCCTGATTGTATCATATTTGTTCAACCTATATCCTGATAGAGACCTGCTACCATATGCCCCATTAGTATTTTACCCATGTCCATGACTAATCCTCAGTTGTTCCTGCTTCTACAAATATCTAAGGCTCTGAAGGATGACTACATTAACCTATGCTTTCTTTTCCTGAGCTCTAGTGAGAATTTTCCGTGCCTCAATCAACCTGGTATTATATGCCCTACAAATTCTAATTTCTTGCTTTAAACTTGTTAGTGTATTTTCTATATCAAGAGAGTACTCTTCTCCTTGTTGCTCAACTGACCTGTCCCATTCTGTTGAATTTACATCAGGCCTATAAGGGTAGTCATGTGGATTGCAATCCACCATTCTTCTCTTCATCTCTGATCTTATATTTCTCACAAGCATGTCATGTTAGATAAACCAAATAGAAAAATAATCCAAACCATACCTTAGTGTATGCCAGGGGAGGCTATCTCATCTACACAAGTCATTCCATATTAACACGATAACATTAATCATATCTACATATCAACATCTCAACATCACACATGTTAAAACCAACTATATACATGACAACCATAGCCACTACAACGCATGTATGGCCTACTATACATTCATAACAATAATATCTAGCCCATACAGTCCAAGTGTTTGAACCTGGAAGCTCCTATACCCATATGTAATGACCTCCTCCCACATTTACCCAACTTTACAAGCTCTCAAGGTAAACATGAGACGAATGTCACTATGGCATGACCTAACCTCCAAGATATAGTTATGGAAGTGGGGTCGACCAATTGACAACTTACAGACATCCATCAGGGACAACAAACCCCTAAGGAGCCTGTCAACCACCCCAGATGGTTATCCCCTGAGTTGGAGATCTTTTCATAGGAAACTACCCAACTGCACGTACAACATAGCATTAGTGCGGTTATGAGGTCCCAACCGCATGCATAGTCTTGCCTCCGTGTGGTTATGACCGAAATTCTTGAGTTTAGTGCTAGCGATCCCAAGATTGAGCCACCTTTCTAGGCTAGCCTCTAGACCACCACCCATAACTGCTTGTAACTTTTCATAATCATAAATAACATGATAACAAGGCTAACCATACAAAACTTGAACATGGACATAACCAGTACATGATAGACATTTCGTCAAGCATATGATGACCATGTAAGCTACAGGTCATGAATGCATATATGATCATAGGAATTTGAAATTCATATCAGAATCACAAAGAAGGCTTTATTCCCCCTCTTGAAAGCTATAATAACACTTGTTATCCCATGTATTCATTAACCATTTAATGACTTGTCAAAACATGTCAAGATCCATAGATAAAATACATCATATAACCAACAAATAATCATAATAGAAACCATGGAAAATTATCGATAGTGTCAACATTATAACCGGTACAGGTGCTCATAGATCACAAAATGAAAATAGCTCTTATTAACATATAAAAATGCCAACCAAGTCAGGGACCTCCACATACCGCCCCACCATATATTGGTTTGAACCAAATTTCTCTTTCATCCGATCACCCCTGCACCATATTACAATCATGAATGTGGGATCTCATAGGATAAACCAAGGAAAAAGCAACCAGGGATTCCAAAGGCCAAACCACCTCAACCCTCAGTCACAGTGATCACACATATACGCTCCAAAAATCACTAACATCAACTAGATAATTTTCTACCAAAGTTGTTCAGGGCTCCAAGAACTAGTAACTCAACCCACAACTAAATCAGGGCTCTAGAGAGTTTGTTCCACCTGCGGCTCTATAGAATAATAAATCAACCCACAAGGCTCTAGAGTGTTTGTCCCAAAATGCAGGTTCTAGGAACTAGTAACTCAACCCAAGATGTTTCAGGGCTTCGAGAGTGTTTATTCCAACCCTAGCCATAGGGAACCTGAGAAACAATTAGAAAAAAAGTGGAAAATCCACAACATCATGGTTATCATGGAATGGGAAATGTAAGGATGAAATCATTGTCAATCCAGGCAAATCTCCATGCCAATGACAACACATAACCAACGAATCACATGCATATACCATGCATCTAAAAATGAACAAGGAGATCACACATGAAACCTGTTACCTGCAAAGCAATCCAGTTGTAGCCATTGATACAACAATCTCCTTGCATTTCCTTTTCCTTCTTCCTCTAATCCAAGTGAATGCTAGAATGCTCCAATTATGCTTCAAGAATGCTCTAAGTGTGTAAGAGTATGAGAGTATGAACTAGAGTTACATCCTAAAACTATCAAAAATATAAAACTTGATTCTCTGATGATTTTTTATCATTGATGTCCATTTTTCTTCATTTTCCGCCATTTTCCCTCTAATTTCCCTTGGATGCAAATTTGTGTATCTTCACCTTCTTTTCATCCTATTTTCTTTTATTTTCATAAATAAATGCCATTTATTGCCTTTCTTCCTTTGCCAATTCCTTTTACAATTTCCATAGCTATTAAATAATCCACAAGTGGTGCCCACTATAATGTTTGCCAACCATTCAACTTATAATATGTGTCCCATGGCCTTGGTCTTATTTTATTTACATGGAAAATCAACCAGGGGCCGCTACACACATTAATGACCTATAAATTTAGATGGTGTTACCTGAATCATTATTTCCATCTTAAGTATGAATTATTATGTTTTCCTTAACATAATGTGTAGGAGATTGATGTCAAAACAAATACTTTGCTTAATGTAGGTTTTAATGAAATAGGGGGCACCCTTAACAATGAAAATTTTAAATTTTGTTTTGAATTTTACTAATAAATTCATTTACAATATCTATTACTATTTACATTTAATTTAAATTCATAAAAAAAAAAATCCATTCTTATGTTAAACCCTTCCTTCTTCTTGTTTATGTGACTTCACAATTAATGCTTTTCAATTTAGATTTATAGGGTTTGTATTACTATATATATAGGTGTATGACATCTAACTCGCGGGACCATTTGGAGAGTGAGATCCCAATCAATGTCAATCGTTGCATGATTTTTTAAAAATATATATATTTTTAACTGGTGTGCATTGTTTAAAATAACACACCGGTGCATGATTGTATTATAGCGCACCAGACACGTACTAACAAAAAACATTTTTTTATAAAACAATTTTTTATAGATTTATGCTTATGTTAACTGGTGCACAAGTTTTAATATAATGCACCAGGTCTCCTTGTTTACAAAGATCATCGTACGGTGTTTCTACTATATTGGCGATGTGTTTATAAGAACCTACCACTCTGCATTTGGTGCATATATTGCGAAAGGCACACTGTTTTCTTGTTTTTTTTTAACCTCAAAAGTATGTGATTTATTTATAAATTATAATAATGAATGTTATAGGTTTCATATTGATAAAGAAATGGCTGAAAATAGTTTAAGTAACAAAAATACTGATAGCACATTCAGAAAAGAAAAAAAGGAAATTTCTTTGTAAATTCTTCACAAAAATTATTATTTTTGAAGTATATATAAGTTTAGCTAATATGTATTGTTTAGTGTGTATCACGCAGATCCAAAAAATGATGAATCTGAAGAAGATTATTTCTAATCGAAGAGCAGAAGAGCATAAAAGTTTGATGGAGAAATTGTAAAAGGATGAATGAGGTGAATGAAAAAATATTATCGATCCAATATGAGTTTTTTTTATAATTTTCATTAATAATATACTTAAAAATATTAGATAAAATATTTCAAACAATCTATTAATTCAGATATGTTTAATGTTCTACAGGAACCAACAACACAGAAAAGGAATATTTTTTTAAGAAGAAAAATAGAACATGCAAACAAAAATGAATTGCTCCTTAGCTCATCTAGAGTGGTGTTGGAGGTTAACGTAAGTGGGAAAAAATATACAAAACTTCGAGGGATCTACCAGAATGAATGTATAGACGTTATTTCAACTTAAAATACAAAAATCAATCCAATGATTCCAAGAACAAAATTTTTATTTAAACTACAAGATGATTTTCAGGAGAATTGATCAATGAGACATGTTAGTTTTTACTAGAAAAAACATACAACAACAAAAAAGAAGGATTGAAAAAGTAATATTCCTTTAAAAAATTTTCTAGAATTATATGGATATATTAGTACAAAGAAATCATTTATAAATATCACTTTCGTTATATTTAGTTTTCGTATATCAATATAAAATTAAATAGTTCATTTTCATGTTACAAGATTATGGAAATCTCAAAGGATGAATGAGATAATATTAGAAATATGTTAGCTGGAATGTCCAAAAAGGTGTATAAGGATATGGGCAAAGAAATTGACATAATTGCATCATACGAGGATCCATCTCAACAACAAGATGCTTCAAATGTAATATGTAATCATTGAATTTTTCAATTAGGTACAATAAATAAACGATTTAGCATTAAAGATTAATTTTCAAGTATTTTCTTGCAGAAAAGAAAATAAGATGAAACCTATTCAACACATAAAATAGGACAACAAGGAAGAAAATGGTTTATATCTATGTTTATGAGTAATTGTTACTTCCTTATAACAACTTAAATAGATTTCATTTTTGTATATTTTAAGTTGTTTGACAACAATCATCATTGAATGTCTTCAAACATGTGCTAACATACAAAGAAGAACGATATGAAATATTGATTGACATTGGGTTAAATATGGGTTGTGAGTATATGTTGGCATATCATAAATAAATTGTGGATTTTTTAAGCATCTATATTGTTTTACTTAGTTTCGTCTATAATTAATAGAACAAAAAAATCTTCTATATTAAATCTATGATTTGTTATGGGGTATAAAACTTGCAGGAAACAAAGTATGGAACTGCGTCAACAAAAGAATTGTTGAGAGATGGCATGAAATTTGGTTTTGAAAGAATGTGTATAGCTTACGAGTCAATTCTTACAATGGTAAATTTCTTTTTGATTTACATTGATGTATATTATTTAATCTTGCAATTTTGATTATTCTCACCAATGTATATACACTCATTACACTTTATTTTTATGTTTGTAGATGGAACTTGAAGAAGAAGAAAACAATCAACACAATGAAGAAACTATTTCTCCAAATAACCCAAGTCATGGAATTAGCTGAAGTAGTGATAACAGTTTCAACGAAGAATGATGATCAATGTGTTTGGATATCAAAGCACGACATTGTATTTTTTGAAATATTTGTCTGTGAAATCAGACATTTTGTTTAATGTAATGGACATAGTGTCCCAATTGGAAGACAAAGGGATACCAATAACTATCGCATTTTTTATGACAAAGAGTGTCTTATTCATATATATATAATAATAAAATATGTTTTAATTTATTCTAGTGCATTTTCCATTATCTCTTTGAAAGGTTACAACACTGATTAAATATTATAATGAAGAGATGTGAAATTTGATAATATGATATAACAAAATAATCCAAACATCAAATTCAAATTAAATAATAAAAATTTAATTGATATAAATATTGTTATAAGATATGTGTCGAATTTTTATGAATAATGAATTTTAAAAAATCACAATAATTGCACTATCACAGGTTGATGTTTCTAAAAACCAGAAAATGAACACTAGTGCATGTTAGTTACTGCACACTGGTGTGTTTATATGATATTGTGTATCGATGTGTTTCTATGACTTATGGGTGCTGCACAAATACCAATAATAGTTAGAATGCCCAGTGTGATTTATCGACGACTACAACCCGAGCGGACAGATAGGAGTTGCATGCACCGGTATGGTTTGTCGTTAACGCGCTGGTGCATTTTTATAACTTAACGGGCCAGTGGGTATTTGTGGGTGACATGCACCACGATGTTGCTAAATGCCCCAGGGCTTCTAAAATTTGTTTTCCATCCAGGTGCTTGGTATATTTATAGTACCAGTGCGTATAGGGTAAAACACACTAGTGCATACACACATGATGCGCGCATCGATGAGAAAAACATTCATTAAAACCTTCGGCCACCTAGTTTTTTATGGTTGTGTTGAATTTCCGTTAGAAACTCCATCAAAACCTTTGTTACCAAAAATGGATGTTGTAGAATTTTTTTTTTGGACAATTTTGGCCAAATTTATAACACTAAAAACCTTCTTTATAACCACCGCTAGAGGGTCTTTTCCTTGTTGTTTTTCATCCTAATTTTATGCAGGAAGTGTCAATTCTTCAGAAAGTATTGATCCACTCAGTGGATTACCTTAGCTTCCCCATTCCACTCAGTTAAATATATAGTCTGTTACATTACTTTTCTCAGTGTAACACAACATGAAGCTTACCATGTCATAATTGTTTTGATTCAGGATAAAGGTAATATAAAACGTGAGTTAAATATGATAACATTGGGAGTTTGAAACTATAGTGTTGCTACGCTACTAATAGGATCATTTAGTAGCTTGAAAAATTCACTACAGGAACAAAATCATCTCTTCATTTCTAACATGCTTATTTAGTATCCTAACATAGTTTCTTGCTTCAGCTCCCTGTGTAGGAATCATTTATCTTATTTCACCCTTTAGTTTATCCTTGAAAGATAATATTGATGCACTTATTCAACATATGTAACATGGGTGGAAGAGGGATCTCTACCTATTGAAAGAAGGAGAGGTTTTTCATTCATAGACAAGCATATAAACCTCTAATGATGGTTTTCCCACTATAGGTTTTCCCTTCACCTTTCTCTACTCAGCTGGGTCGATGAGAGATCACAATATTTATTAAAAGAAACCAAGTCTGGAACAAAGATCCTAAATGGATACAAGTGTCAAGTTTCTTCTTATGGTTTTTTCAACTTAATGGTTAATATTTTCCATCCAAACATCATTGAATTTAAATATATACAAAGACCAAATCAACGAAATGAGTAGTAGGTTAGCTAAGGGTTGCACGTTGCTACAATTTTTCTTTCCCAAAAAATTATCCGCATCATCTCGAAGCTAAAAACCAACTTCCATGCAAAGTCTTATTGAAATAAAAGAAAAACTGGAACAACAATGAGACAATGCATGATAAACAAGAAAATGAAAAGAAAACATTGCAATGCAATATAACTAAATGCAACTAAACCTAACCTAAACTAACAACGTAGAAGATATAGACTAAGTGAAATGGAATTTTTGATGAAGCCATAAAAGTTTCTCTTGAACTTTGAGTCGAAATATATGTTCATGTATGAGTGACATAACATACAATGAAATGAGAAAGATAAACAACTAAAACATATACATGGAAACATGAATGCAGAGAGCACATGCATAATGGTGTTCAGTTACTGCTTATTTACTTTATAAAATATACCATAAAAAAACTTCTTTGACTCAAAGAGGTGAACAAATGTTTTCTTCCAGGTATGTAGGTGGATGTTTATGAGTTTTCAGGATGGGCAGACTTGGCTTAGAAATGGGATATAAAAGAAGGTTTTTTACAACATTCTCCTTTGTGATGGTCATGCTACCTTCACGATAGTCTATGTAAGCATCAGTTGTTACTAACCAAGGTCGTCCCAAAATTAACGGTGTCCATATAATCATCTTCT